>JAJNCJ010000017.1:0-600000 GCA_029844175.1 Trichoderma sp. CBMAI-0179 | reverse complement strand
TGATGAAGCTGTGACCGGAAAAAGAATCCGCGCAAATGGATTAATACGATGGAATTCCCTTTATATCATCACATTTCTCCGTTTCTATAATATGGGGTACTCCGCATTTGCATGGGCTGCATTCGCGACTAGCCACGATTTGCAAAGCGTCCGTCAAAGACGCCCACGAGGTGGAAGAGCCGCCCCATTACCAGGATATTGGCATTGCCGCAACTGGAAGAACTGTGTCGATCCGTCTGTCTGGATTGGACCGGAAACACTCTCGGGGGTTACCTGCGGGGAGACGGCCTGAATTCGTGTTGAGACAGGGCTTACAAAAGCTGGGCAATATTACGTGGACCGCGCAATTGAAGCAACTGGCGGTTGAGCGGCAACAAGTTTGATGCTTGTAGTATCTCATATGATCATCAGGAGGAGATGAACGCCTTGGCAATATCCCGAAAGACTTTCAACTGTCATTAACCCGCCGGGAAGATGTAGACGCGTATGGGTGTGGATATCGGCATATATATAGACTTGCTGTATCCCATCATGATAGCCATAGGTTCCTCTTCATTCCTCCGCCATCAAGTCAGTCATGCCTCGTCTTGAGCTCGTCTATCTTGGACTCGGCATCGCCGGCGTCACAGCAGCTCCAACTGCTTCCGCTGCAACGCCCCTCAAAGTCATCAGCTTTGCCCAGACTCCAAATGGCTTCCAGGGCCCAGCGAGAGGCTGGAATTCTTTTGCTCTGCAGGCAAATCCCAACACGGCTCCTGACTTCCAGTTCGACCAATCACATGTTTTGACTCAATGCAGTGTGTTGGCGTCGGGTTCCTTTAAAGGAGAGTACGACACCTGCAGCTTGGACTCTGGCTGGTCAGTGGGTGACCACGGCGACGACAACGGTAGACTGATTTATGATGACTCTATTTTCGACATTCCCTCCTTGGCTAGTTCACTGCATAGCCAAGGCCTCAAGATGGGAGTCTACGTCGTTCCGGGCGCCTTCATTAGTGACGCGAATAAGACTATCCTGGGAACCGAAACTACCATCGGTGAAGTGTGCACGGGAAACGAGGGCTTGCTTCGCTGCATCTTTGACTATACGCGGCCGGAGACACAAGACTGGCACAACTCTGTAGTTGACCAATTTGCCTCATGGTATGTCCATTCCGTATGAAGCATCACGAACAGATACTGACAGCGCTTCAAAAGGGGAGTTGACTTTGTCAAGCTGGATTTTGTCACGCCAGGCTCTCCCGACAACGGCCAGAGCCTCCCTGCCGACCAGAGCGGCTCTGTCATTGCCTGGCACAACGCCATTAAGAACAGCGGCAGACAGATGCGCTTGGACATCTCCTGGAAGCTGGACCGCACTCAAACATACTTTGACATTTGGAACAGCAACGCCGACTCTATGCGGACTGACCAGGATCTCAACAACTCTGGATCAAGTACTCTGGTAAGCTGGGGTACTGTCCAGCGCGCCATTGACAACTATCGCCAGTGGATTATTGCTGGTCTGCAGTTCTTTGACGAGTTGAACATTTACCCAGACATGGATAACTTGGCAGTGGGCAGCCCAGAGAGCATTTCTGGACTTAGCGATGGACAGCGTACCACCGTTATGACGCACTGGATTGGAGCCGGTGCCAACCTCATTACCGGCAATGATATGACTCAGTTGGATGATCTCGGAACGAATCTTCTCACTAATGCCCAAGCACTGCAAGTCGCGGCTTTCACAGCTCAATACCCCATGCAGCCTCGCAATCCCGGATCAGGAGGTCAAGATGCGACACAGCTCCAGGCGTGGATTGCAGGCCCATCTCCATCTGGCGAAGCCGTCGTCGTTCTTGTGAATCTTGGTCCGGATAACGGCCAGGGCGGCTTCGGGACGCAAACCAGCGGAGTTCAGACAGTCACCGCAACGTGGCAAGATTTGGGACTATCTGGACAGTTTAACGTGCAGGATATCTGGAACAATCAGAGCTTGGGTGTCGTTGGCGATCAAGTTTCTGCACAGCTCAACGAGGGTGACAGCGTGTTGCTACATCTTACATCAGCGTAAATATGCGAAACATTGATATGAAGGGGAGTAGTATTGCATTTGTGATTTTTATCTAGATATACCATGATAATTGCTCCAATTTAAAGCATTAGTGTGATCAAGAGATGGTGATTTAAAAAAAAAACGCATATCCATTTTTCCGTCTAGCCGCTTTCTGACTGTATAAATCGCTTAGGGTAGCGGTCCTTTGAAAAGCGCGGCTCAAATCCCAGCACGAGAAGAACGTCGCGAAGAAATATATACAGTTGCGGCTCTGTCCCAGGCTCTTCCACATTTATAAAATCCACTTGAACACGTTTCTCTGTCAGATTTGTAAATATGTATCCTTTTTTAGAGCGCCCCAGGGATTTCACGAGCTCTGTTCGTTTATCTTCTGTGTCGCAGGAGATTTTGCAGCCCCAACCGCCGCTGAAACGTTCAGGGGATTTGCCATATGATGGTGAACCCAAAGACGAAATACTCATCACAAATTGTTGCTCGACAAGAAAGTTGCGAAGATCCAAGTACTGTTGCGGCATCTTCTTCCCATCGTTTGTCCAAGTCAGATCCTCATTGTCTTTTCCAGTGAAAGTCGCGGCAATCCGGTCTTCTTTTTTGCCCAGCCGAAATTCATATCCTTTAAAAGATTTCAACTCATTGAGAATATTATTTAGTTCGCCCTCTATCTCGCAGAAAATGTCGCAGCTAAATGGGTTGGGGTTTAGAGAATCCAAGATCTGCTGTATTGCTTCTTCAGGTCAGAACGTCTTCAAGACGGCAATAAATCATATTAAAAAATTCTAGCGATAAATGCACTTACGAAGTTTCATTTTTTTTTTTCCCGTGCTTTTGGTATTGGATTGAAGAAATTGGAGAACGAAGAAATTGTAGAGAGACAGAGACCGGGTTTTATACTTGTTGGATGCCCACTTCACAAGTGAACAGGATTTGATCGGCTGCAGCCGCCCAGTTTTGTGAAAGGATGTTCAGTGAATGACTGACAGTTATGATTTCCGGCGGCTCCTTGGCCTTGGCATTCGCATCTGCATCAAAGAAAGCCGCCCAAAGCTTGAATATGGTACAAAGAAAAAGCATAGATAATGAGACAGAGCAGGAAGCTTCTTGATTGTACCACGATATGAAGGCTGCTAAGCGCACACGGGCGAAGTAGAGCAAAGTCTAAGTGGTCTAGAATCAATAGGGGGAATCACGCGTGTTTGTCAGGGATCACGTATTGAACAGCACAAAGAAAATGTCTTGTTGAGCCTGGCTTCTCAGCAAGCGCTTCGTCCTTGAAGTGTTGATATGAAAAGGTGGAATATTGCATTAGTGTTCCACATCTAGTAAGAAGGTTGTCTGCTCTAAACTAAAGTATCCCAGCGATCTAATGATTGAACATCATCATGAACATCAATATTAAAACCACCACGGTTATTGTTACCGTTAGAGTATTCCATCTTGACGCATTCCATCCTGACGACTTGACATATCGTCGTGCAGCCCCATTCGAAAATATCTCCACGAATCCACTTTCGACAAGAAAATTGTCAAGTGACATGTACTCTGGTGGTGATGTCTGCGTATTGTCTGACCTAATTAAGGCCACATCAATCCATTCTTCTTTCTAATCCCGAATTTCGTAACCTTCAAACCACTTCAGCTTTTTCGAGAGCTTTTCTCTTTCGTCTTTTGCATCGCATATGATGAAGCAGTCAAATGTGCGGACGCTTTCGATATCCATTTTCTGGCGTTATGCTTCTCTTAGAGGTCAATGAGAGAACTGGAAGATACCATATAATAGCATATATGCGGTTTGTAGTATCAATACTATAAGTGGTGTGACTCGCCAACTGGCAATTAATACAAGGTAAACGATGGCCTAGAGAAAAAATAACTCACCAAATAGTTGGCTATGCTTTGGTACCGGATTGCCGAGTTCGCAACAAGATGCAATTGTAGAAGAAGAGACTGATGCATGTATTTATACTTGTCGATGACTACTTCATGGGTGAGCCAACCTATCGCTGCTAGTCAGGTGTCCTGGGATCACCTAAAATCGCCCAGTTTTGTGAAAGGGTACTCGGTGAATGGATAGAAGATTTAACCTCCAGAGGCTTCTTGGCCTCTAGATAATGATTTTAAACCCAAATCATGTGTATTTGGAGAATATTTTACAGCGAATGGTACAAAGAAAACGTCTTGTTCAACCTGAGGGTCTCAGCAAGTGCTTCGTCCTTGGCAGAGATTGCTGTAACGACATCAAAGAATCCGACCAACGATTGGCTGATGATTAGGCTAGAGGAAAAGAGGCAAAATGCCATTAGAATAATTGATTGGACGATGCCTAAAAAACTATAAATAATCTCTTTGATGATAATCTCTTTGATGATAATCCCTTTGATAGATTGAGGGAGACGGCATGTGATCTACCATACGGTTGTAGTATGGGGATTTTCGAGAGTTAAGACATAACTTGACCAATGGAGACATTTATCTACGCGCCATACTCATGCATCCTGCAAAGCCGTGTGCAGCAGGCATTAAAAGAGTGTAAATTGGTGACTCTTATTGGTATTGAACCCACAAACACAAAGTTTTGCGACAACTCACTGAGCTGCAGGGTAGATGTGCATAGGTGGGCTGGGACACCACTTTGAGCCTACTCGCGCCGCTTCTATTGGCATTTATCCTCCTTTGTGAATATCTATTACCGAGAATACATCTTCATTCCGACGGCTGGAAGAGACGCAGTAGACTAATTGCACTACATATGGACAGAGGAGGGTCTTCTTCAAAACAGAGCAGACGAAAGGGGAAGGGAGCTTGGCTCCACGAGTAAGCAGCTTGTTTAGCTGATTGGCTATTGTTTGCCCAAACACATATACATGCATGATGATACAGTCCGTATATATGCAAACAGCAGTCCGATGCAGAACGGCGCTTGAGAGCGACAAAGCGGCCCATGTCTGAGTGAAAGACGGACACTTGTCTCTTCTATACCTCTGTACCTGTATCCATTGAACGGAATTTAAGAAGCGGAATTGTCAAAATTAGTCGAGATCCCAACAAGGTTAGCGTTCCGGACTGCGTCGAGTAATCAACGATTAGGAGGCAAATGCCGAGCAAATCAACCAGCAAAGCCCACCATGTGAAACCTTCCATGGCGTCTACCGGAGTTTCGCATTCCAGCTCCGAGCATAGGGCTTGAAAAAGTACGCACAAGTACTTTATAGTCGCAGCCTATGTCGAGGATAATGCCGTGGATGGTGGGGAAATTCGGGCGGGGTTAACGAGGCGATAGCAGATTTCGCTGTGGGAAAGGGAGCAGCCAGGCTGTCGTATACTACTAGCATAATTATTCTCCCTTGCGTAACCATCTCTCGAAGCATCATCGACTCATCTCAACTCACGGGCCTCGGGGTTAGCTGGCGTACCGATAAAAGTAAACTCCGGTAGACGTCTCCGTGGGAGAACTACACTAACAGCAGACAGGAGGCCGAGCAAAGATATAAGAGTCGTGGGGATTCCGTTGCAAAATCTGTCTTGAAGCACTGCAATTCAGTACTCGCAACAGCAACATCAATAACAATCGGCTTCTCTCAGATCATCGCATACTCCAACACAATGGTTCAATACCTCGGCAAAGAGATTGGTCCTATTGGCTTTGGCCTCATGGGTGAGTATACATACCTGAACACATCAAATGGCCGCCACTTTCATTTGTCTCCGGTAGCTAATCAGACTCCCAAGGCCTAACATGGCGCCAGGATCCTCCTCCATTGGAAGATGCAATCGCCGTTATGAAAGCCGCCGTCGACAATGGTCTCACCATGTGGAACGGCGGCGAGTTCTATGGAACTCCCGAGTACAACTCCATGACCATCATCAAGGCCTACTTCACAAAGTACCCCGAAGATGTTGAAAAGGTCGTCTTGGTGATGAAGGGTGGTATTGATTTCGAGGCCCGCAAGCCTGATGGATCGCCCGAAGGTATTCGACGGTCGCTCGATAACATTCTAAAGCAGATTGGCGGCGTCAAGAAGGTCGACGCCTTCAACTGCGCCAGACGAGACCCAGAGTATCCCCTCTCTGTTACTTTCGGAGTGATTCAGAAAGAGTATATCGACACTGGCAAGATTGGTGCTATTGCACTCTCCGAGTGTGGTGTTGACACCATCAATGAAGCTGCCGCGGTGGCCAAGATTGCTGCTGCTGAAATCGAGCTCAGCATGTTTTCGCCCGACGTCTTGAACAATGGAATTGCTACTGCTTGCAAAAAGCACGATATTCCCATCATTGCATATTCGCCAATCGGAAAGGGTGTAAGTAATATAAAAAGTCACCATGCTCTAGGTATAAGCTGACGAGATAATGTAGCTGCTCACCGGCGGGTATAAAAACGTGGAGGACGTCAAGAAGCTTGGAGCAGTTGCTTCTTTCCCTCGCTTCCAACAGGAGCAGCTCGAGCACAACCTCAAGCTGGTTGAACAAGTCGAGCAGTTTGCCAACCAAAAGTCGTGCACTCCTGCGCAGGTGGCCATCAACTGGGTGAGGAACATGTCCAACAACCCGGAGCTGCCTCTTGTGATTCCGATTCCAGGTTCTTCAACGGTCCCACGAGTGGAAGAGAATGCAAGGGTTGTTGAGTTTACCAAGGAGGAAATAGATACCCTCACCAATCTTGTCACGGGCTTTGAGACCGCTGGCACCAGATACCCGGCTCATGCACCAGTCAACACCTAAAGCTGCTGCAAAGAGATTTGAGATGTCATTTAGGCTCTATATAGGAGATTCATTTCCAGCATTGGCGCTGTTTTACTATATAAAAAAAGAAAATAATGAAAATGTCTTTGCGAAACTGCGGTTGATCGTGATGATGCCAAGCAAGACGTTACTTGATCGGGAAATCCCCAAGAATCCTTTGACACAATCGAGTTGCTTACTATGCGCTAAGGGTGATCTATGCCGAGATATCGGGGACTGAAAGTGCGATTTTGCCGCTCCCACTCGGATCCTCCCGAAGCTATCTGCAAGAGAAGCCAAATCCTGCAAAGATGGGCTCTGATCGGGCTATTACACTCACGCCATACATATGCAGATACAGAGTAGTTTCCACATGTAGCATATCCTCTGCTTACAGCATGCAAGCCTATAAAAGCCGAGATCTCCAAACTCGTGCCATCGCCAAGTCGTCGTAACCTGTGCTGCTTATCAATCCAAAATTATCTCCGCCCAACTCCCCACTCAACGACGGCGATTTAACACTGGCGAGCGAAGATGATAGCACATGCCATTCTTTCATATATCGAGATACCTTCATATATCTGTGAGACGATGTTTGAGATATGATCAACCTTGAAACCCCACAGAGTTCCTCGTGCAATGCAAGGCATCAATGTCTAGCAGAGTCCAAAAAGTCTCCGTCTGCTTCCACCTTCCACATCCGTGGCAGCAGATGAATATGAATCATTTTGACAACATTCTCATACCCGGTTGTTCGCATTCGCTTGCTCGATAATACAACCTTTTTGCTTATACCAGACCCGGAAAACGCTGATAAGCCGGTTGATCCGCACCCCCGCATCTCGTCGATGTCGTGATTCCAAGCGCCAAGCACACTCACTTTGCTTACACATGAATCCTACCAGATCATCGATAATGCCCACATGTCCCTCATATTTTTCATATATAAACATAGTCGCCAGTATAGAAACTAAAAAGATATTGAGATAGTATCCGTAAATAAACCGTTACATCTGCTCATAACCAAGTAATTCACAATGTCGAATCCCAAACAACTCCATCTTACCGCATTCATGCGGCCCGTCAGTCTTCACACTGGAGCCTGGCGATACCCTGGATCTTATGCCGATGCCAACTTCAATTTGACCCATCTCAAGTCCTTTATCCAGAAGCTCGAGGCTGCCAAATTCGATGCCTTCTTCATGGCCGACCACCTGGCGGTCCTCAACATGCCCATAGAAGCCCTCAGACGCAGCCAGACTGTCACATCATTTGAGCCCTTTACACTACTCTCAGCTCTGTCCCAGGTCACAGAGAAGATTGGCCTAGCCGCTACTGCTTCTACAACATATGATGAGCCCTACCACATTGCCCGGCGCTTTGCTTCGTTGGACCATCTCAGCGGTGGTCGTGCAGCTTGGAACATTGTCACGACGGCCAATCCGGATAGCGCAAAGAACTTTGGCAGAGACGAGCACATGGATCACTCAGATCGGTATAAGCGCGCCAGAGAGTTTTACGATGTCGTGACGGGACTGTGGGATAGCTTTGCGGATGACGCCTTTATCCGGAACCAGGAGACGGGCATCTTCCTGGACCCCGAGAAGATGCACACGCTCAACCACGAGGGAGACGAGCTCAAGGTCAAGGGACCATTGAACATTGCCCGACCCGTCCAGGGCTGGCCCGTCATTGTGCAAGCCGGACAATCAGATCCAGGACGACAGCTGGCTGGAGAAACAGCCGAAGTAGTCTTTTGCTCACCAGGAAACATTGACAGCGCAAAGGCCCTTTATGCCGATATCAAGGGACGAGCCGTCGCCGCAGGCAGAAAGAAGGAGCACATCAACATCCTCCCTGCAGCTTTGGTCATTGTTGGCGACACCATTCAAGAGGCCAAGGAGAAGCGACTCAAGCTCGACAGCCTCGTCAACTACGAGAGCTCTATCGCAAGCTTGTCAATCGCTCTCGGTGCAGATGCCTCGCAGTTTGACCCAGACGGCCCTCTGCCCACGGATTTACCAGAGACCAACGCCAGCAAGACAAGCCGAGAGGGCGTCTTGAGGCTCGCAAGGGAAGAAGGTCTGACTGTGAGGCAACTTGCGCAGCGTTTCGGAGGATATGCCGGTTTTGGCTTTGTGGGAACAGTGCAGAGTATTGCGGACGAGTGGGAGAAATGGCTCAAGGAGGAGGCTTCCGATGGTTTCACCGTTTGCTTCCCCTTTTTGCCGCAGGGACTCGACGATGTTGTGGAGAAGCTGGTGCCAGAGCTGCAGCGTCGCGGCATCTTTAGGACAGAGTACACGGGAAGCACTCTGCGTGAACACTTTGGCCTGCCGAGGCCGGAGAATCGCTTCTTTCCAAAGGCTTAGATACGTGTATGATATAAGTGATTCGTGATGAGAGGTAGATAGAATACTCGACAACGAATAAAGATCCTGTACATGTACATGACTCAGAGTAGGCGTTCAGACAAATGTTTACATGCAAACAGATCAAGTGGCTTACACTTGACAAAAGCGCCTATTTACATATATATGGAAGTAATATACAAGTATTTCGAGATTGCAGCCCTCTATTTAAAGAGCTTTCAGGATATAAGCATCCAATAATATAGGCACTTACACCGTTTGGATTTTCAAGGAGTACCATTTATACATGTATATTCATTCAGACAGTTACATGTACTCAAGTTGTCTATATACAGACGAAGCTAGGTAGATATATACAGTGCTTCCACCACTCCCATCTCATCTTCATTTCACATTCATCATTTCATCACATACTATTTTCTCCGCTTAAGCCTTAGGCAGGATCCAGGTGGTAACAGCCCGGGCAGGGACACGAGCGTTCCAGGTCTGGCTCTCAGACTCCGTAGCCAAGCGAACCCAGATATCATTGTTGTATCGGTTCTGGATGACGACCGTGCGGGTGCCATCAGGGTTAACAGTAGCAACAGACTCAACACCAGTGTTAGGATCGAACAGCCAGCTACCAGTACCATCAACAACAACAGCGCCCTTGGGGATGTAGCGCGAGAACTGTCCCAGCATGTAGTAGTCAATCTCCTTCTTATAACCACTACCATCAGCGCTAACAGTAACAAGACCAGTGCAGCTGTGGCAGTTGCCGCCGCCGGACAGGGCAGGGCCACCGCCGGTGAAGGTCCCCAGAGTCCAGGCGATGATGCCGTTGGCCCAGTTCTGGAGGGGGAACAGGGCGAAACTGGAGCTGTGGACCCAGTCGGTGCCGCCGGAGAGGACGGAGGTCCAGCACTCGGTCATGTACTGCTCCTTGCCGGGGAACTCGTTGTGGAACTGGGTGAGGGGAGTCCAGTTCTCAGGGGCGTTGCCGGCGTAGCAGTGCCAAGCAGCGGCCTGGACGTACTGGCTGGCCGTGTTCATGACAGTCTGGGGGTAAGAGTAGACGTCTATAGAGCAACGCGTGTTAGTCAAGCTTAGAATAATAAGTTAGTACATGTAAACTCACCCTGGTTGTGGTCCCAAGCCCAGATCTGGGTGTTGAGGCCGGCATTGCGCAGGGCAGGGCCAACCTTGTCGCGGATCAGAGCACCAGACTCCGCCGCCTCGATCTGCATGGTCGGCATGTCGTCCTTGTTGTTCAGGGGCTCGTTCTGCAGGGTGATGGCGTCAATGTGCGCACCACCAGCCTCGTACGCCTGGAGATACTTGACAAAGTACTGGGCGTAGGCGTTCTCGTAGGCGTGGTTGAGCTTGTTGTTGCCGGTGCCGCCGCCAATCAGCTTGCCCTTGACCTTCATCCATCCGGGGGCAGACCAGGGCGAGCCGACAATGGTCAGCTGGGGCTGCAGGCGGCGGAAGTTGGCCAGCATGCTGATCATGGCATTTCCACGATCACCCAGGCCGAAGCTGTTGAGGCCAGTGTCGACATTGCCGCCGGCGTCGTCGTAAGTGTAAGCCGGATCAGCAGAGAGATCCGAAGAGGCAACGGTGTGGCGCAGCAGGTTGAAGTTGAGACCCGAAGGGGTCATCAGGTCGTTGAACAGCTGCGTGCGAGAGTTTGCGTTGAGCTTGTTGAAGGCAGCGACGGTGGCATCAGTGATGGCAGCACCAAAACCCTTGACGGTCTGTTTGCGTCCGGACTTCTCCTTGATGAACAACTGCCAGTCTTGGATACCAGGGTTACCAGCACCCAGGACAGGAGCCTGGGCGGCAGTGAACTGGTAGCGGCCGTCTTGCGAGGAAGCAAAAGACGAGGCGGCGTTGACGCCGCCAACGGCCGCAACGGTGGTGAGAACGGAGATCAGCAACATGTTGATGGAAGAGGGATTGAGTTGTCAAACACTGAGGAGAGAGCTGGGGAAGAAAGTCTGGTTGCAAAGAGGGATCGTCGTCTCCTTATATTCATCCGGATCCAAGAGTCTTGTCTCTCTCTCTCTCTCAACCAGTTTCCGGAACTTGTCAACTGAACCCACTCAATGGAACACGAACATCCATCACTTCATTCCCGATTCATCCATCCCCATCACTTCATGCCTTTCCCCCCTTAGGCAGCAAGCTAGCAAGACAGAAATCACACCTTACTTAACATTCTCAATAAGCTTAGTTGCATTAGTCCTAGCCGTCCTGCTCAGCTCTGGCCATTTACAAGCAGGAGAGCCTGACATTCAGGCCTCGAACCGTATCCAGGTACAAAGCACGAGTTTACCAGGACAGGCCAAGCAGCTCAATCGGCCCTATCTCAGCACTCCGGCTCCCGCTGCCGTTCTGGAGGCCGGCCGAACCATACCGCAACCGGGTAGCCCGTGACGATCTCCAGAGGCCATGCGGAGGCAAGCGTCAAGCTTTCAACACCGCCAATTCTTAGAGTCTCTCTCTTCCACGTCAACTCTTTACAGGTACATGTAGCCATCGTCATAGTCTCTCTACTCTTTCCTCAAATCATGTCATAGCAACACAGAGTAAAAGCCAAGAAACTAAATCCCGTCACTCTCACAAGCAATGAAATCTACTCTTGCCTAAACAAGCCCCAGCAAACAAATCCAGTAAGACGGCGCCAAAATCATGCTCCCTCCTCTTCATAGCCCATCACGTGTATCCTCAACAACGCCCATAAGCGACATTCAAGTGAGGCGAATCACATCTTCGGAGGCGGTGTTGCCAAGAGTCCATCAAGTCTTTCACAGCTGCCGTTTCAAACAACTTGCCTATTTGGGCCCGTGGAGAGCAGTGCACCAAAGCGGAGTCTATTCGAAGGGCCTAGATGGATGGCACCATGTGGTGCTGACAAGCACCTCTTTGGGGAATTTTCTACGAGTACAAGAGTACGTACGCATTGATTTTGGGCTTCTGTTCTGGCGTGTTGGAAATCCCATTGTTACGGTATGCTTACCTGTGTGAGAGAGGACATGTACAAGCTCCTCTCTCGGTCAGTGAAAGTAACCCAAAAACACCACACCACCTATCCCAGAGTTACATCGTCAACCCAGATCCAAAGGCTCAAAAAATCACCACTAAAGGAAAAACAAGCGGAACTGTCTGCCCCAAAACCATCTCCACCTCCGCTCTCTCTTCCCCACGTAGGCCTTTCATCATAGTTCGTTCGTGTCCCCTGATGGGCAGACACATCGCTCACTCTATCCGCCCAGATATCCGACCCCCTCCATCTCGCCGTCATCCGACAAGGTGTCCAAGCATCGAAAATGGAACCATACGCCAGCGCCCAAGCGGCCTCGGATGCGACGATTCCGCCACACCGATCTGCCAGACGGGAAGCTCGACGAGATGCTACGACTCTTTGCACCTCTCAAGCTAAAAGCTAGCCCTGTCTAGCGTTGAATTAAGCGTCCAAACAAGCATAGAACAAAGCATACCGAGTATAATCCATCACTCTTGATTGCCCCCCTTGCCCCCCCAAGACTTTCCAGTAGAACCTATTAACGGAATGCAACCTTTCGACAATTGTTTACCCGTTCTAGGCCTCAATACTACTCCGTATCCTTCCCATACTCCCTGCAACTCCTATCAAATCAAGAAACACAGTCCCTCGTATAAGTCGCTTTCAAATATAGCAACTCGTACAACTTACAGTACATTCAAAACAACTCCAAAATATTATTCAAAGCAAAACGACCAGCCCTGCATTTCCCCCATCCAGAAAAACCTTCTTCTTCACCTTCTTGTTTCGGCAAAACATCCCCACAAATCCACACTTCGTCCATGGAAAAACATTGTCCTTCTCCAAGCGCGAATTGCCGAGACTCCCCTAGTCTGAAGACCTCAGTGATGGCTTGGAAATGCTAACCGGCGACGATCTATTCCTGGCCGGGCCTGCAACATGTTGCAAAAGACTTTGCCAAACAGTCAATGCCGCTTACACCATCTGACATGTATCATCGTATGAAATCCTTCAAGACTCAAACATACATGCACTCTCTTCACAACCACAGATGCCGAGCTCAACTCCCACTGGCGGACAAACTTGCCTGCCGAACAATCTATTCGATACCTGCCACGGCTTCTAGCCTTCTTTTTCCCCACGGATTCCTCGGTCAAGCTTACCATTAGCAGCTAGAGAGCTAAGTGGAAAACCACATTTCCATGCACCACCAGACGCCACACTTTCCGGGGATCACGGCTGGCACCGACGCCCTGGATTGAGAGTTTCTATAACTGACCGTCTCTTTGTAAGCCTCTCTAACTTGCACTTCACTGTCCTCCATCCACAAAAGCGGTCAATTAGCAATCCAAGCTGTGCCGCTTTGTCCGCCGAGCGCCCGCCTCGTATAGAGTCGCTCCATCAATATGGCCGTATGCCCAACAATTATGATCTGATGAAGTGAGAAGTCTGCCAAGAGCGAATTGCCGCTCGTACAGATGCGTTGTATGGCGTGTGCCGTTAATCCTCCGAAAGTGTCCCACGCCCTCCTCAACCTCAGTCTTCGAATAGCTCGGGCAAGTGGGATTGATGATTCATGACGCAACCTAGGCTCCCAAGATGTCAAGTTCGGTTTAGATCTCGAGCTTGTAAGAGAAAGGCCCGAATTCCAAAGAGCTGTTGATTACTTATACGATCATTACACCACGATGCCAGCACCAAAACATGCCATGACAGACACAGTCTCGCGGTGCTGAGACCAGATCCGGGTTGGCTCGCATTGATGATGCTCAAAGTTGGCCGGGTCGTTGCCCATCTGATAACTCAAGCTGCATGCTGAACTGCATGCTAACGCTGCCTCACGGATGGTACGCCAGGATACCATTTTCCGTGCCGACACTGCCAGCTTTCCGTCGTGCGGCTCCAGCCTTGACAACGCATCTGGGGTGCATCTCAACCCTCCGACAAAGTGGAACGTTGCGCACTAACAAGGGCACCATCCTCATTAGAGTTGCATAAATCACATTTTCGGGGGAGATGCTACCCATCATTGCCAAGCGTGATTATGGCCTGGGTAGCTCTCCACCATTTCCCTCTTTCTTTTCGGTTTCAAACAGCGTGCTGGGATCTGGGAGCAACCTCGCTTTGATACAAAGCGCACTCTGGCAGTGTCGTAAATATTGCATATCGTAGATATCCAGTCTCATGCTGCTCATAGCGCTGGGCCAAACAGATCGTTGGCAGCCTCCAACTTTCTCCGCTTCGGGTCCCTTGCTTCGGCAGCATCTCCAAAGACTGCTCCGTCGCTCTGTGGTGTAGGCTTCTTGACTTTTGTTGTGGCTTGTTCGCGTCTTGCTCGCTGGAGGGCTACTAGATCTGCTCTGTCGGTATCTCTGCACTTTTGCAGCTTCTTCCGAAGGGGCTTCATAGACTTGACGAGTTCGGGCTGTTTTACTTGTTAGATTGTTGCGATGGTGACGAAAAAAGGGTAGCCAGATCAGCACTTACCGTTTCCCAGTGGTCCTTCATTCTCTGTGGAGGTTCCTTTTCCAGCATGGAGCGGCAGCTCTCAATCGTCTTGAAAATCTTTTCTCGCATTTCCGCATGTGACGCCTCATGCTGGCCATCGTCTCCAGGCGGAGCCACGGGAATGAGCAAGTCAACTAGCTCTTTGTCCACCATCAGAAGAGCTGCCATCATGATTTGACTTGGCGTGTAGTGGAAATAGGCGTCGGTAAGCAGGGGGCTAAACTTGAGAATGTCTCGAGCCATCGCGTGAGCCTTGGCCACCCTGCCCTCTTCCTCTGGGAGACGCTTCCTCAGCTCCAATATAGCTCCCTCCAGCGCCCTAAACGGATGCCGCACGTCAAACGCGAATCGAATGCCCTGGCAGAGCAAGAACTCGCCCGCCAGAATCTGCTCGCTCGTCGTGTTGGGAAACATCTCGGCCAGCTTAGCCAGCCTAATGTAGTATCCCTCCGCCTTGCACCCGAAAAACAGCGACGTCTTGAGCAGCTCCGTGGGAGGATACGTCATGACGGAGTTTGTAATGTAGAATCTGCGAAAGAAGACGGCGGCCGTGGATCGAATCTCGGTCGGGAGCTCGCAGAACTGGGCGGCGCGGATCAGCTCCGTGGTGAAGAATTGCACGAGCATTGTTTCCTCGGCGGGCGTCAGGAACTCGGGCTGGGCATCTGCGGCGAATCGCGGCGAGATTTGCTGCTTGGCGAGGTCGTTTGTCTTGACGCGAAGCTCTCGCAGGCTGGTTGGCGAAAAGGACCAGAGGCGGAACTGGCTTGACTGCCGGTATCTCTCGTCCTCGGTAGCCATGTTGGTGAGGAGGCGGGTAGAGTATGCGCAATAGTATCAAAAGGGAAGAAAGAAAAGGGGCCCCCTCTCTAGACAGACGTGTGATGCCCAAACGGGGGTGTGGCCTGTGAATTGTGAATAGCGAAAGGTTCAATAACTATCACGAAGCTACAGATTAGAGATAAAGCTTAGGCAGGCTGCAGCACGTGCAATACGGTGTGCATTGAGTTCATTCATACTGTACACTCAGCTATCTACTAGAGCTTCAACTGCATTCACAACGTGCAGTCTTTACACAAATCTCATAATAGCAATCTACACAAATTCATGGCAATCGACTCTTATTGTTGTCAATTTCTGTATGCTCAAACAACATCTTGGCCTGTGCATCGCTCTTTGGGTGTGAATGCGTGTATATATACACCAAAACGCAATGCATCACCACCCCAGTCTAGGTTTTCCTTCTTTTTCATCCTACTTTCCTAACCAATTTGAGGGCATCTCCAAACAATCACGCTACCAATGAAACCTAGCCCATATCAAGCCATAGATTCTCACTCCCGTCATTTCATTTCGTTACAAGGTTGCTTCGAGCAAAAACACCAACGCCAGTTATCCCAAATCCGGAATGAATACAAAAAAAGAAAAAGCATCGCTTATGGTTGCTCAGCCCGCCCTCAATATCCCGGGGTGGACATCTTTCTGGGGATAGGGGGAGGCGGAGGCTTCTTGGCTCGGTTAACAGGAGGAGGCGGTGCTTTCTTGGACTCTATCGGCATCTGGTTCACGTTGAAGCTGCCGTAGCTCGTGGCCGGGCTGACGCTGCGCTCCCCCCAGCTCGGAGTGTTATTCCCGCTATAGATGGAGTTGTCGTCAAAGATGTCTTCGCTTCTGCTTTCAGCAACGCTGGGCGTCGGCTGTCTAGAAAATGAAGTCGATGCAGCCCTGGCGCGAATCACGGGCGGTTGTCTGGAATCAAAGGTGGCCGATCTCAACATGGGGGGTCTGCTTGATGCCGGAGGAGGCGGAGGAGGAGGAGGCTCTCGCGATGTCATGGTGCGAGTGAGTCTGGCAACAGGTTGTGGAGGAGCGCCCTCGTATGCCTCGTTGATGACGCTGTGCCGGACAGACTGAGACCGGACTGGCATGTTGGTGTAGAGGCGGTCCAGATCAGGTCCTCCTCTCTGTGTAGGCGAATAGCTGGGCTCGGAGCCGCCAGCCGCCCACGCCTTTCGGATGCGGCGCAGCTCATTGGCAGCCCGTTCGTGATATTCCAGCTCGGCATCGAGAAACGACGTCAGGGCACCGATTGTGTCTTGCTCGGCCTCTCGGATGTCCGACATGCGCTGGAAAACGTCTTCGGTGCTGTCATCAAACTTGGTCTTGTTGACGCGCAGCTCTTCTTCAAGGCGAACGTCGTCCTTTTTGGCCTTTTGTATCTTGCCCATGGTGGCATCGTAGGCGAGTCGGCGGCTTTCAAGCTTCTTGCGAGCGGCCTGTTGGAGAGATGATGTAAGTACATGTAATTGTCCCAACCATGACTGGTAATCCGAATCTCTTACCTGATATTCCTTCATCATGCTCAGGTTCTGCTCAATGTGCGTCTGCCAGGTGGCGTTGGCACAGTCCAGATATGTGGTTTGAAGCTCGGCGAGCTGCTCGTTGGCATTGCCCATGGATGCAAGACGGCGACTATACTCGGTATCCGGCAGCTCGGCCGCGTGAGCAGACATGGTCCGGCCAAGGTGAGCAAGCGGCATGCTACGGCTTCTGTCCTCGAGGGCGTCGCAATGGCGCGAGAGCCACCTGGTGTAGATGTTCATGGATTTGAGGAGACGCTCCATGCCTGTGAGGTGGTTAGGAAAGCCAATTGAGTCGCTGGAAACGAGGGCAAGACAAACCTTCGTGTCGAATGTCCATCTCGGACTCGAGCTCTTTGAACTCGTCGGTGTGAGTGGCCTTTGCCTCGGCGCCCATCTTTTCGCCAGCCCACTGCATGGCGCGGTCGATTTTGCGCGTAAAGTTCATGGTTGTTGTCGTGTCGGGTTTGACAACTTGGTTTTACCCGATACGTCCAAAAAATGAGGAATTCTCAATGCTCAGTCGCAAGAGACAGCAACAGCAACGGCGAATGAGTAAAATAAAATAGCCACGCAAAATGAGTCGAGAATCGAATGCAACACGTGAGCTTTGGATGCGCTGCTTATACGAATCACTTGTGCCAACAGCAGCGGGATGGATTGGACCGGCCCCTGGCTAAATGGCAGCACCTATTCCGAAGATAGCTGGTGAAGTTGGCTAGGTCCTGGTCCTGGTCCTAGTCCTGGATCTAGTTGCAGTAGTTGCGAGAACGGAGCGCGTTCGAAGGTGGAGGTTTCCAATACTAGATGGATATTTTCGAAATCGCCGAATGGGGGATCCAAATCTGTAAGTCGAGGCGGGAAAAACGAGAGACTTGCAATGTTGAATGCTTGGAGCAGGGCCAGCCCAAAGTGACAAAAAAAACGAGTGATGTATAGTCCAAAAGGCAGAGATATGGAAACGACAGAAAAGCTGGCAGGGAATGGGAAAGGGAAGCTTTTTGAAAGAAAACAAAGGATCAATTCAGACACACCAGACAAGAAAAGACTGGAACTTTGTTGAGGTGGCGGGAAAAGCGTGCACTTTTGCATTCAATCATCTGGCAGTGACCTCCCCAAGTCCCCAAAAGGCGTGATGCCGCCCGTTTAGGCGCGAAACTTGAGCCAGGGGTCGCCGGTTCCAGGTTCCATCCAGTCTCTGGCGTCGTACCGCCCCTTGCGCCACTACCAATTGGCGGGCCGGGTTCAGTGCGGAGAGTCGCTCGTTCAGGGGCTGTTGGGGCTGTTGGGGCTTTCTGGGCCGCTCTGGGGCTCCAGCTGCCCTACCACCCTCAGGGCTACCTGGGGCCCGCTAAGAAATGGCACTAATGGATTGGATTGGATCAGGCACTATAAAAAGATGCTGAGACTGGACTGGAGTGGCAAACGGAATGGATGGACAGAGGGTCCAGTGTGTTGCGCGTCTTTTTGCTTTCCATGCGTTGATACGAATCGCGGACAAGAATACGAGGGTTGAAACATGACGTCTGGGGGCCACCGATCAGGGATTTCGATTCGTCCATACGGAGCATCTTTTGAAACCAATGACGGGACGAGCGTGCCAATTGGAGTGTTTAGGTTTTTATACTTTTTGTTCGCATCAAACCACGTCCATATGATCTCTAGTACATGTACTGATACAACAGTTGAAAATGGCCTTTATTTTCATCACTATTCCGTAATTCAAGATGCAAAGCATCAATCATTGATCCAGAGACTGTCACAAACCCTCGTATTGCAGATCGTCAGCGATCATCCCCCCATCCTCCTCCACCTTCCCCTCTCGTCGCTCCAGTCCTTGCCTCCTCATGGCATTTGATGGACACTGACTGGCACTCCCCGAGTCTCCAGGCTGGCTGGGGCTCTCCTTTTTTCTTGCCCTTCAATCTTCAGTCCGTCGCGTCTTGGCGATCTCGGTTTGATCTGCAGACGAGATACTAACTTATTCCCTAGCACATGCGTATCGTACTGTCCTACGCCTCTACTGTACTGCCCAGCGCAATCTCGGTGCCCGGGGCAAAGGGCAGATGCCAAGTGCGTGCTTCAGGTGTGGCGGCAAGATTTGATGAGTGCAACCCCGTACATGTAGGTACATGTCTGTGAGGCTGCCGCAGACCCGTGCCGGGCCGGTAAGCTTGTCATAAATAGAGTGTTTAACAGGAAGCTGTTGAATTAGAATTAGTATCGTAAGGTAAGGTAACTCGTAAAATCTTACGTGTCTTGACCAAATATATCTGCGTACATGTACGGTTCAGGCAGTGCAGGTCATTTATTCTGCAGCAACATCAACCAACATATGTGCCAATTTAGATGTAATCAAATGCGCATGCAACACAGCCACAGTGCAGCTCTTCATCATCACGAGTCAATCAATCGTCGTCAGCTTCTAGAATTTCCTTTTTTTACTTTTTCCCGCCATGGATCCCTTTTTTTCTTACCCAGTCTGTTGGCGCCAGACTGGGGCAGCCCCCCAAATGCGGGTACCAGGAGAAGGAGAGCGTGTTTCAAGTATTCTCCAGAAACGGCCCTCAGACCAGCCGGAAAAGCCGTCTGTCAAGAAACAGAGATTGATATGAAAGGTTTCAGTCTCCTTGTAACAGGATTACTCAGCTGCAGAGATCCTTGGTACTAGGATGCAATACGCGAACAGATAAAAGTTGACGTTATTACAGGTACTTCAAGGTATGTACATTGTTCAAGCCGACGAGCTAGCAATCTTTATACCCGACGCAGAGACAAGAGACGTAAGAGGATCGCGTTCCTACGAAGCCAATTATATTCTCTAGAGACCAAAGGGTCTTTCTTTTTCATCTTTTTTAGCAAGGCGAAGGCAATAGGGCTTTTTTTTTTGGAGTCGATTATTCTAACAGGAACATGTAAATGATGAACCTCCAGACTTCAACCTTCAAATAGGTAGTATCATGTAGATCTCGTAAATTCGAATTACCTACTACCTGTACCTAGGTAACTAATAGCCACCATAATATTCCCAAAGTTTTCCGTCTCTTTCTTACATCAACATCGAAATACCTGCCAAAATGCTGGGTTTCCTAGTGCAGTGTATCTGCCATCTGATTGATGTCAGGTACTGAACCTGCAGCCAGCGGTGCACCTGGCTCTCATGCTGCTCTTTTCCCAGCACGGAACGGGATCTTAGGCCTAATTCTTTTCTCATTCTGGTTATCGCGTGCATGATTCATCGCCTTCTTATGGCCTACATCACCCCAAATGTTCAAATTGGCGCATATTTCCTGCAACGTTGGGAACCGTTTGCGCTTAGGGCTACCATGCGGGCATTCGACGTTTTTGTTTTTTGCAATCTCGGAGAGAAGTTTATCAGTCTTCTCGACTTTGAAGGGTAACTTAGTAGTCTTCTTAACCTCGAAGGGAAGCTCAGCAGTCTTGCCGACATCGAAGGGAAGCTTGGCGGTCTTCTCGACATCGAATGGAAGCTCGGCAGTCTTATCGACCTCGAATGGAGGCTCGGCACTCTTATCGACTTTGAAAGGAAGCTCGGCGGTTTTCGCGACCGCAAAGAGAAGCTCGGCATCAGCTTTGAGGAGGAGCTCGGTAGTTTCCTCGAAGAGAAGCTCGGCAGTCTTTACGGCCTCGACTGGAAGCTCGGCAGTCTTCTCGACCTCACGATCGTCAAATTTTTGAACTTCGGAGACCCTAGACCTTAAGTCAGACCAATTTTCCGGACAGCAATAGTCTGGGAACAATCTCTTTCGTTCGTCTTCGGAGATATTTGGCTCAATAACTCGATAACCATCGACCCAGTCGAAGTTCCAGCTGACTTGCTCATCGGATTGCTCACAAAGATCGTGGAGGTTCTTCGCGATGCATTCCCTCATTTCGGCCTTTTCTTCGTCCGGAATGGGAAACCGGTTTATTTCATCACATATACACGAGGGAAGCTTTGGGGGATCATCTCCGGAGCCTTCTTGCGGCAAACTTGCGAGTTCGGGCCAATCACCATCTAAACTTCTACTTGATGATGCATCGGAGTCTTGTTGGTCATCATCATCAATGAGACGGGCTGAAAAGTTGAGAGCCAGTGCTCTTAGGTGCTCGGCAATGCAATTTTCGACGCCCTGGTGATCTGTTGCACGGGTCGAGCGCCAGTTCGGCGGGTTTGACGATGGACTCTCTGCTCGACACTCTTCATCTTCACCATTCGGCGTTTCTAGAGCATCAAATCTCACTTTGGGCTCAGGCTGGGATTGAGAAGCATCCTCAGTTCCACTCACCCCCGAATCAGACGCCGTCTCCGATTGGGGTTCAGGTGGGATAGCCGGTTGGTGAAGAGTTCCACAAATTGGACAATATTCCGAAGACCGAAGCTGAGGCACCGCACAATTATTGACCAAGCGGTGAAACTCTTTCGTGTCAGTGTGAGGATGTAATTGCTCTAAGTGCTCCTCAAAGCTCTTTTTCACTTCTTCTTCAGAAATGAATTCCGTAGTAGAGTCCGAACAACACAGAGAGCACTTCCACCTCAAGGGTTTATGCATGTATTGGACCCAATAAAGCGTGTGAAATTTATGCATATGGTCAATCCAATCTTTGCGGCGCTCGAAGAACTGAATATCCGACATGCAGTCTTCAGATATGCAGACATAAGGCTTAATATCTTTGGTGGCGTGAGCTCTGTTAGAGTCAGCATGAAATGTCTCGTTATTGATCTCTGCCAGGTAGAAACTCACATCCACTTAGCTCCCTGCAACTCTTCTGCAGGAAACTCCTGCTTGCATATTGGACAAATGCCCTTTAACTCTCCATTCGGAATCTTGGGTGCCCTAGGAAATGACGCCACGCCAGCCTCGGAGAATGGGGGAGCGGATCTCTCGTCAGAAGTAGGACTGGTAGACTCGATCCCAGCAATTCCTGTGATGTAGCGGTCCACATCAATCGAAAGCTCCGTTAGTTGGTTCTCCAACCGTGCCTCGTCGTCCCGTTTGGCCGTCTGATTTGCCACGCCGGATGCTGATTTATTCGACTGGGGAGATTTGTACTGCCCAGTGATAATATCGTCATCAGCTGGATTGGCACTTTGCGGTGTCGACGATCTCATGGCTGGCGCTAATAATACCCTTTTCTCTCTGTCTTTTCTATCACGCTCATATAATATTCTAAAGTATCGGACGATGGAAGTCTTCACAAGAGCTAGAAATAAGCCCTCCGGACGTCGCTTTAGAATCTTCTCCTTGGTAAGTGTGGGGTCTTCTGAGATATCCAGATGTATATTGCCTGATTGATCTTTCGGTAATACCCCCGGGTATCTCCAAAAGATTACCAAGGAAAATATCTTGGCGAGCTCGTGGAAGTCGCCATGCTGCTTTGCGGAGACGATGGTCCTCTTGATCAAGCTGTCTTGAGACGCTTGGATGATGACGGAAGCGACCCTATTCAAACGTTTCAAAGACTCTTCGATAATGAATAGGAGGCCTTCAAGGGATTGTTTAACATGATGCTCGTTTTTATCCGAACAGATTAAACTGTGTGCTATACATCGGTTAGATCAGCTGAGACGAGCACAAGAGGCTGTGTTACAATAACTTGCATACCGAGAGATAGGTTTTTGTTCAAAACGTCTAGGAGAAGCATAACCATTTGGCGGATAATATCATATTTCTCTGCGCGCAGCTGCGCATCTAGGCTGGCACTCTGGCTGAAGACCCTCAACCTATTTGTCCAAGCCGTAAACAGCCGCTCCGTCGCCTCGAAGTCGGCGACGGCATATTGGGTGCGCAAGGCACATGACTGAAACAAATGTAAAGCTTTTTGCGAAGCATCCGAAATGCTTTGCGAGGGTTTTTTCGAGACTGGGTCCATATTTGGGCCAACGTGAGGTGATTGAGGGTTAATGTCTTGGAGAAAATCCTGACTGTAGGTTGCGAGATTTTGTCGTCCGACTTGCGTCTTATATCAATTGCGTGGGGCTGGCCCGTACTACCATTCTCTTGCTTATTAGTAGCACGTCATGTGCTGATTCTGATGTGATTGCCCGCTGCTTGATTGCAAAGAGCAATTATTGTTATTATATGTGTGACTCTGGCACAGGGGGCTAATTCTTAGAGTGAGAGCACTTTGTAGGTACCTGGGAGGGGTTCAATACTTTCTCACACACTTTGATAGTTGTACAATCTAACTAAGTACATGTATTCAAGAACTAATAATGTCGGTCAAGAGCTCACAAATGTTCTGCGGATCATTATGCGGCAACTTCCAAATAGAACCTTCCAACGCTTCTTCCCAGAAAGATAACGGATGCACGAAGTCATACTCTCCCCTACGACAAGACATTGCCTTTAGAATTTTTGTCATACCAGGGTGCGAGTAAATCGCATCTTTCTTCCAGCCATTCAGTTTCAACCTATGTCTCGCAAATTCGAGGACATTTGCAGCAATCCCAGCTGCAATAGGTGTTGCGAATGACGAGCCAGATATGTAGCGGTCTTTCATATCACCATAGTTGTCGGGATCCGGCCATCGTATCTTGATATTTTTGCCAAGAGTCGAGAGATTTAGTTTACTCTCGGGGTTCGGGTTGAACTTCGCCCCCTCGCCGCTCCCATCTGAGGCATGAACGGCAACGACTCCTTCTTTTCTAGCCGGAAATGCTCGTCGTTTATAAACCCCCCAGTTCCCAGCAGCAGCGAAGACGAGCTTGCGATTCGCATCCTGAGATGAGGGTGAAAGTGCCTCAGTAATCTCCTCATTAATATCATAATGCTCCTCAGAGAGTGCTAGAGATATTGAGATGATATCGACGTCCCATTCCAGTACAGCCCATTTAATAGCCTGCTTCTTAGTTAGCAAACTGCCCACGACCTGAAAATTGCCTGTTAATGACAGGCCAGTATTATTCCACCATCCCACTGACACAGGTCTAAGCTGTTTTTTTTTTTCCCTTAAAAAAAAGAAAGAAAGAAAGAAAGAAAGAAAGAAAGAAAGAAAAGGGGGTGGGGGGCTTACAGCCCCTTGGAGGCTCATCGAACACACGAATTTTTAAGATAAAACAAAGGTTGCGGAGTCATACCTCAGCAATGCGATGTAACTGATTCTTCGGCATTTTCTTCTGATCTGTTACCTTTGCAATGTAGAGCTCAGCTTCCGGTGCTACAGTAAGCAAGAGGCGGGCGATCATAGTCCCGTGATCGACTTGATCTTCACAGTCGTTAAGATCCGAAGAAGTGAAATTCCGATAGCCTCGAATACGTTTCTTAACTGCTGCTGCTGCGATTTCTGAGTCTTCCTCTTTAACACCACTATCAATAACTGCTATTCGGACTTTCCTTTCAGGACATGGTTTAACATTGTCTGGCAGTGCTAGAGGGCTGATGTATTTCGTCGTGAAATCTTTCATATTGTTCCAAAATGTCTTTTCGTATGAGCTAATTAAGTGTTAGTGAATCTCTGTAAAAAGATTGTTACCTTGGGGGGATTAAGAACTGTAAGACTGACCCATTTCCTTCATGCTTGCCATAGTCGTCAATTTTCCAGTCATATATAGGCGTGTTATGTGTCGACTGACTTGACTGATTTGAACCGTCTAACACAGCTTGATTATACGAGGGCATTGCCGTCAATGTGGATTTTGCCGTCAATATGGATTTTTCCGACGCGGGAGTGCCAATATACTCATGCAATGGTCTTACTATGTTTTCGCAAATATACATCTGAATTCGTTCCGGGTTGTCCTCTGCAGTGGCGTCAATACACCCGGCATAACCCAGGCAGCCTTTCAGAGCAGAAATAAAATTAGCATCGTGCACCGGCCTGAAGTTGCGCTCAATATACACCTCAAGTTGAGAGCGGAGTTCTTTCTCAGACCCAGGTTCAAGATGAAGCTTTTCCCATGTGTGTACCTCAATCAATAGCTTAGCGAAGCTCAAAAGCTGTGTATCATAGACAAGGTCCTTTACGGGCTTTTGAACCTCAGATTCCTCTTGGAGGAGCCATGACATATATGGCCGTGTCTTATCTACAATCTCCTGAGTTCTGGGATCCCTGAGAAAGAATATTCCGGTTTCTGTGTGAGGATCATCAGAGTACCATGTTGCCCTGTTCCAATTGCGGCCAGACATGTGCCACAACGACAGAGCTAAATTTAGGCAAAGCCGGTCCCTTTCTCCAGTCGAGAATTTCTCAGCGTTCCGAACGCGTCGGATATGGTGGGAAGACGCATCTTGTTTCATTAGGCTTGCTAGCGATACTATCGGCGTGGCTAACGAGCTGAGCTCCTCGGAAACGTTAAGTTGGATAGGGCACAATTTCTCCCGAGTGCTTTCCATTGCCGAAGTATTTTGTGTGTCGTGATTTTGGTTACGAGTCTCTTTGAGCAAGACATTCATCTTTTTCTTATCAAGTATGGACCTCTTGATCAAACTACAGCCTGTAGCTTCCCCTTGAGTCAATTCCCTATCCATTGTGTCAGTTAAAATGTCATATTACCGGCAGAGTAGCATACCTACCTTGTAAATGTACATCTGCTCTCCACCCAGTAAGACCGTCTACAATCATGTCCACTTGATAGGTACAGATCAAAGACGGTCGGCTTTTCAAGATCAACCGGATTCAAAGATTCTGTCAACTTTAACCGCATGAAATGATTCACGTTGCAACAGCTCAGCTGTAAAGCGAAAGCCGTGAACATGGCCTCTAGACACTTTCGGATCTTCGGTGTTAGCAACCCGCCGCCGTGTAGCCTAAATTCAACCCTATTGTCGGTCGAAAACTCTGACTCTGAAGAACCACTTATCTCAATCCTCAGTACACTATTAACGCCATCTTCAGAGACTTTCAAAGCTTCCTTAACATTGGAAAGAGTTTCTTCATTGTTCCATGATTGTGTTTGCCTGTCACTTCCTATGATCCTTTGTATATTTTCATCGCAGCAAGCCATTTGCTTCTTGGACGCCTCAGAAATATTTTTATCGGTGATTTTTTCAACGTGGGTTATGGCCAATTGCCTATCAAATTTCGTCATTTGATCAGTCGAGTCAAGCATTGAATTTTTAACATGGCTTTGGTCGTTGGGGTCATTTCGGTCTTCCTGGGAGCTCGGTTGAACAACACCCATGGCACCGTCCGAAGCTTCATCGTCCACTTCATGTCCTATAGAAGATTCTGGGATATACTCGGATTCTCTCTCGGCTTCGTTGATCTCGTAGCCTTGCGGGTTGGCGGCTACGTCCTCTGCTATCCAGTCTGTCGCATCCTGGAGAGACAGTGTGTCTGCTTCTGGAGGTTGGACTATATTGCCCTTTTGTTTCGCCCTGAAGAGCCGCCGTAAAACTTTCTTCCGTCCTGAGGCCACATTGGTGAGAGACGTCCAGAGACCGGAGAAGAACTTTGGAGCCATGGGCAGGGTGAAATATGTTTAAACTCGGCAATACACTGTTGTGGGTGATTCAAGTTTCTGGTTAGAGAAGAGACTTAATCCCCAGAATGGTTCAGCCAAATTGGAGGGACAATGGATGGTGCTGGAAGGGGTATTCGTTTCATTTTCTTTTGTTGGTTGGATATTAACACGGCTGTGTGTGTGACAGAATGTCGAGTACATACAGAGAGCAAGAACCAATGGTCAGTCGATGCTACACACACGACCAAATCGCTGTTGTGATGCAGTACTGCCTAACGAAGTCAGGGTGTGCCACAAATTACATATATGAGCAGTGTATGTTCCTTGCGATTCTTAGACCCATCCTTCTTCGAGAACTCTGAGAAAAGCAAAGGCCTCCCAGTAAAGTCGTCCAAGAATTCAAAGCTATCTTTTGCTATCAGAAATAACACGCCATATTCTTACCATGGTTCCAAAGACTTTTGAATACCATAAACTCGAGAAACGAGTTGCCGTCAATCGACTGCGACTCGGGACGATCATCACCGGCATACAAGGGATGACCAGGCTCAATTCCGGAAAAGAGCCCAAGATTGACGAGGAACGTCTCGATTACTGGCATGATACCAATTTCAGCGTCACAACGGATGCTGCGCTGAAAGGGGATGCCGGAGTTGAACTCAAGGTTGCCGCTCTTGGAGGCGTTGGGGGTGAAGGTAAAGTCGAAGGCGCCCGCGGCAATGTCGAAACGTACAACTTCAGCGCCGTTGATACTATCGAGTTCGAACCCACACAGGAGGACTATAATGATGCCGGCCGAGCTGAAAAAGTACAGACCTTCTTAAACAATTCGAATTATGAGCCCGTCTTCTACATTACAGGTATTAAGGTTGGCAGAGCCCCAACTGAAGAAGGTTCTGAGCCAACATTCGAAGCCACAAGGGTGAAGAGTTTGGGGGGAACTCTGAGCTTGGGAGTTAATATCTCAACTACTGCCTTGGTCGGGCCGAAGATGATGGGATCAAAGAGCTTAACTATCACTCAGCAATACAGAGAGCATGACGACTACATCTTTGCAATCAGAGTTCAGAAACTGCGGTACAAGAAAACAGGATTATTTGGTCCCAGAGCGTGGGTTAACAAGCCATACTACGACGATGGCGAACTTGTTGGCTTGGACAACGAAGGACAAGAGGAAAAGGAGCCGGAGATTGCTTTTGACGAAATTGAAGAGGTTGATTTTGGGGAAGATGATCTGAAGGGCTACAAGCGGACTACAGGAATTGACCAACGAGGTAAACAAATTACCTACGTGGTTCCCAACGGGTGGCGATCATCTAGGTAGTAGGCACTGGCAGTCTGGGTCACCATAGCTGCCCGATAAAATTCGACAACTACTCTCACTTTTGTTTTGATAGCTACCTATCCAGTTATTGAGGCTTCATTAAGCAATCGTTCGTTGCCTAGTGCTACTCAATATACAACACCGTCACCTTCTGAGACTCTAACCGTAACTCAGTTTAATGGCCTACTGATAGCCACGAACCCCCCAATACACTATTTGAAACGGATGTTTCCCTCTCTCTTCACACCGGCGAGGGCCCCAAAATCCTAAGCAACAATGTGGTTAACGAAAATTGCGGCAGGATAGTTACACAAGTTATAGTTGCAGCATATTCCCGACACCCCAGTCAAATCTATTGGTGGGCACGTTCTCGGTACGCTCCTCGGACATGCACCATTAATACCCATGGCAACGCTTCCGTGACGTGGCAGTGTATTATTCTTCTGTTCTTGATGTTGAATGGTTAGATAGTCGCCAGGATCTTGGTCATTAATATACAACGCGGATAAGAGCAGCCTGTACGCCCTCAAAATCAAGGCAGGCAATATTTACGGTCTGAAATGCGTCCAACAGACGCGCACCTTACCCACCGACATCAGTTCGTATTCAAAGAGCGCTCGTTTAGCATTTCCAATCACCATTCGCCGAATAAGCCACCAGGGGATGTCCCCCAAGAAGCAGGGGACTATTACGGACACCTTCAACCAGACCATTTCTGCAAGAACCCGAAACCCCATCGTAAGTTCCTGGCGGCTTGTAGCGCCTTCCTTAGTGATACAAAGTCATTGAGGCATCGTTTAGAATAGAATTTGAGAGTCTTCGTCTTACGGAAATTAAATAATGGAGTTGCTTAGCTGGTTACTACCTACCACTATTGGAACGAACCTCCAGCTATATCGGTAGCCTTACACTTTATGTCTTACGAAGCCTGAGAAAGAGGGAAATAAATAGCTTTCGAATTTCTACAATTAACAGGGCCTTATGATTGTCTAGAAGTAAGATCTGGCAGATTAAATCTAGAGGCGCTAGGAACGAAAAAGTTTTCATGGGGCAGAACGAATCGGAGTGCGCTTTCCAGGCCTTCCGAAGGTGACACCACTCATGCAGGCCGCACCCGAACAGGTTCAGGGGGCGCTTCCAATGATTGAATCCAACGGTAGGCTCCAAACCTTCCTGACACTAAACTCGGCTATCGAGGAGACTCGAGCTGGTCAGATGTTGCTTGAGGCTCCGGGTGATGTCCTCTATGAGATTGAAGCCGCAGGAGATGGGTCTACGATACCCATATATTATGACGGTGAACAGCTCAATTTTTTGAAGCAAAAAAGTTCCCGACAACGCTGTTATAAGAACATGGGAATTTGAAGCCGCACAAACTAAGGAGCTGTCTGCCGTATTAAGCTATCTAAACCCAGCGACCGCCGATATTCCTCTTCTAGGTGCAAAGTACTGCTTCTATGATCCAAGCTTCCATCGGTTCCTACTTGCACATGTGTCGCCAAACTACATCTTCTCGGTGATGGCACTGACACAGTCAATCGAACTGGACCTTTCCCCCGCCGTATCTTACACTCTTAACCACTGCTTCAGACTCAGCTACAAAATCGCCGAGGCTGTCTTTTGTCTCCATACTGCAGGCTTTCTTCATAAAAACATTATTTCTTTGAGCGTTGTGGTTGTCCGTTCGCAACATACGCGCCAAAGAAAAAGTGTATCACCTGATGACAATGACAAAGTGTATCCCATGGGTTTTGATCTGATCCGCGAGGAAGAAGCAGCAACATACCAGCAAGGGAAATTTACCGGACACAAGGTTTTTTCAACGCTTCAATCTATGTGCGACAATAATGTTTTCCAGCATCCAGATATGTTACAAGGAGCAAAGAGTTCGAGGTACATTCAATCCCACCATATATATACCTTGGGGGTTGTGCTTTTAGAGATTGGTGTTTGGAAGTCTACAAAGCAAGTTGCGCATCACTTGCAAAATATGAACCCAACCGATTGGGGAAGAGAGCTAATGGAGATTACTCCTGATATTGGACGGAGGATGGGTGCAACCTACCAAGGCATAGTGGAATGGTGCCTTTCTGTATCGGGAGACCAGAACATAACGGGTGTAGACTTTGCGCAAGCCATACTGGGTCCGCTGGATGGCATACTCAGTATCCTCTATCTTGAAGTCTTCGTAACAATATTAGTGTTATCATGGAGTGAAAGTCGCATTACATACGTGTATACACTTCTACACGCACGTTTAAAATGGTTAAAGGGTCAGTTGTAAACCCAACGTTCAGATTGAAACCATTTTATACTTTCTACCAATTGTGTAATAAAAAGTGTGCCCTGTTATGCAGCCTAACCTATCCGCCAACCTAAATCTGAACTGCTCTCTGAGTCTCTGCGGTTTGTCTCTTAGGCATACGTGCGTTGAGGTGCACGGTTCGCCGCCAAAGTATAAATCTAAAACCAAGCTTAACAATAAGCGCCAATGAGCGAAAAAAACAAAGGCCTGATGGCTACTTGTTTAGCCATTGACAGTAGCTAGAGCCTGTCAAACTCATACTAGCTAAAGTCTTGGCAATGTGGAAATGGTCGAGGTAGGTAATACCCTCCATTAGGTACATGTAGATGTTCTCGCAGCATCATGATTGAGGTCGCCCCTCAATCGCGTCTGGGAGCTTTGCAAGAGTAACTTGTATAGAAGTACGTGTATCCTTTGTTATTTTTACCACATGGCTATCAATAGCAATCTTATGTTTGCTATCTTAGGTAACGTTTCTAGATCAGATGAATGCGAGTATATTATGCAGAGTAATCACTTCCTGTTCTTGTCAAGCTGTGTTATGTTTCTAATTCTGCGGTAAACACCTGCTTAGATACATGTATTGGACAAGAAATCACGCCACACCAGTCTCAGAGATCGGCAGTAGATTTCCCGTGAGCTCTCCTACTTGCAGACGCATTTCTAGTTCGTCACGTATTGCTACCGCCAACACCAATCGAGGAGACAGTGGGTTGGTTCTCTTAGTGAATCCATCTTGAGTCCTTTGAAAGAAGACGAAAATGATCCTATCCAACCGTTTTAAAGACTCATTAATGATGAAAAGGGGGGATTCAAGAAGCCTGCTTTGACCTGAAGATAATAATGTGAGTGCTATACACACATGGTCAGGTCAGTTAAGCCTAATGTAGGAGAGTATATTATAATAAGCTGCATACCTAGAGATAAGTTCTTTTTCAAGATGTCGAAATAACTCATAATCTCTGGGAGAATCTGACCACGTGTCCTTGCACGCAGATGCGTATCCAGGCTGCCACTCGGGCAGAACACTCTCCAGTTCTGGGTCCACGTCCGAAATCGCCCTGCTGCATCTTCGAACAACTTGGCGGCAGTATTTGGTGCTTTCGAGATACAACAGCAAAATAATTTCAAACATTCCCATGAAGCTTCCGGTATGCTTTGCACGGGCTGTCCCGAATCTGGATCCATGTTTGGGCGAGTTATGTCAACCCCTGGCGGCGATTCCGGCGTCTGTCAAGTGAGTGCTGGCGGTAATCTTGGTACATGTAGCATTTAATGGATACCAATGGAAACGACATTGTGCAATACGCTCCGTCAGATATATATAATATATGTGTGTGTGTGTGTGTGTGTGTGTGTGTGTGTGTGTGTGTGCATATAGCACATATTTTCACAACACCATGATGGAAGTCGAGCGATAGACAGGCAGCACTCGCGATAAACCAATTCTACACTGCGTCAAGCATTTCCATTGTGTCGTTTGACTGAGAACGCATCTCTTTGAAGCCATTGCATTGCATTAACGGCCTGAAAAATCCGTGGCTCGTGCTGTTCGCCACAAAGGCAGCAGTATCATAGACCAACGTCAGCTGACGGACGCCTAATAGCAAATGCCTTTGTTTGGCTGGATACCTTGGTTTCACTAGATGCCTTGGGACAGGTTCCATTGCTTTGTTCAAACCTTTGTTGAGACTCTTTTGCCACATCTAACAAAGAGGCTACACTCAAATCGCGGCTCCACTCCAATTACACTGCTTCATGAAAGCCCCAAGGCTGAACCTGGGGGTCTACAAGGTAATCTTTCTGTGTTCTTTTCAATTAGGCATTAAATTTGTTTATAAAAAGATCAAGTGTAACCCAACGATCTCGACCGTGCTGGGAGAGCAATTACAGTACTCCGGGCCTTGGATTCCCAGGCTTGCCCCTTCACAGCACGAAGCAACTACTTTTTCATCATCGATCAAGTACATTCCTTCATTTACAATGAGAATTCCTATCAGGCAATTTAGCCATACAACTGGCAACCGAATCCAGCAATGGCATAAGAGCCCACCGAACCCGAGTCCAGACCAACAACTGTCTGGTCACGCTCCAGTCCAAGACCTACAACCATCCAAGATCAATATACATTTGACGCTGGCTTCTCCAGTACACGATGAACGTCAAAACATCGAAATCACTCAAGCGATCGATAAGCTCCAAGAAGCGATGACAGCAGCAGACTGCGATAATAGTGCCCTCATCAGCGTTCTGACCGATCCCAAATTCCAGGATCCGCAAGCTCTTCACCAGTTTCAATACGACTATTACAGTCAAACTATGCTTAACCTAGCCGAGCAAATCGAACAAAAAACCCAGGGTCTCTTCCGAGGCGTCCTGATGGCCCTCCTTAAGGGACCCCTCGACTATGATGTTTATACTCTGGAGAAAGCCCTCTCCGGTGAAGACGCAGATAAAAGGGCACTGAACGATGTTCTCCTCTGCCGCTCCAAAGCCAATATCCGCGGCATCGTAAGGAAGTACAATAGTACTCCAGGCAGAGACTTGGTTCAGCTCATCGGAAGCAAGGTTGACAAAGACCTCTTCCGCCTCTACAACATGATCCTCTCCGGCACCAGAGTCGAAGATGCAGTCCTCAATATGACCGAGATTGACGATAAAGTGGCAGAGATCCAGCTTCTAATTAAAGATCCTCCCACCACCGACCTCACTCCCATCATCATCGACATACTTGCGAGTGCCAATGCCGCCGAACTGCGAGCCATGAGCAGCGTTTACGAAAAAAAGAGTCAAAGAAAACTAGACCATGACATTGCACGAAAATTCTACGGCAGTAGCATGGAAGATGCCCTGTTACAGATCCTCGATTTCGCAACGGACCGAGGGAAATCGGACGCGGATGGCTTGTGGAATGTGCTGAGACCGTCGACGAAGAATGATAACATCTTTATATACAGGGCTCTTCGATTGTACTGGAGCGGCAATGAGAGGCTCCAAGAAGTTCACGCCGCGTACAAGAAGACTTACGGCATGAGGCTGCTGGATAACTTGAAAGAGTCCCTCTCCGGAGACTACAGGAAGTTGATAATCGCATTGATTGGAGAAAAGTCCACGTTTACCTACGTGTACAGGTAGTTGAAGCGCCGACGACAGTAATTGTAGTGCCATGTAATGGACCACTAGTATTAGATTCGCTATAGTATAATATCTTCTCTATACATGATATTTCGCTCAATGTTAGCCAAGTATGAGCATCGCTGAACAAAATCCAAAGATCAACCTATGCTACCAGGCATATATAGTCAAACCCACCGACTCATATGAGATTTCAGGTCTGCGAGAAATGAATTGACCGAGTTGCTGCGCGTACTTAAAGTCTCGATACAGACGCGGCTTTCAACATGTCTAAAAAGAGGACTCAAAGCGTGATGCTTGTAGCCACAAGTTGGACACATATACGTTCGGTCCCTTTCGATATAGATGCCATATCCAGGCCTTGACTTGCTCCAGCACCTTGCGTAAAGCTCGACCCTTTGGTGGTAGTCTCCGGATCGACATCTCCCGATATGTAGGTGCATCATCATCCTGGAGACACTGGGAAATAAGTCGGAACATCCAAAGCAGGGGACCGTTTTTTCCTTGTATATCTCTGTGCACCAGTGCTAGATTATAGACACCATCAAGTCAGTTATATGCGTCTACACATTTCCTTTTCTCACTCTCACAACACATATGTTCCAGAGGTTAACGCACATTTCTCAGAAGCTCAGCACTCTTATGACATTCTTCGCAATCAAAACACTTGTGATGCTCTTCCAATTTATGTCTTTTCAGGGCATTTTCATCCGGAAAATGCCCCCCGCAATGGAAACAGCAGTTGTGCTCGAACCCCTAGAGCATGCGCGTCCTGCAGGTGTTGCAAAAGTGATGCGCGTCCGATAAATGACGATCCCACAAATCGGGCGACTGCAAATCGGCCGTACGTCCAGCTACAGCACAAGGCTTGCACACAAAGTGCACCCTTGACATCCAAACATGATGTGTCAGCTTTTCTCCAGAAGGGAAGTTTATTTGACAGCGGTCGCAACGATGGTTATTTTCGTTTCGTGGTTGTCTTTGCCTTACGGTAGGCAGTTGACTTTGTTCCTCGTTTGTTGGCTGGCTTTGTTCTACGGTTGGCGGTTGACTTTCTTCCACGTTGGCCGGTTGGCTTTGCTCTACGTCTGTTGCCTGAGTCTCTTCTGCGTTTGCTGGAAGGCTTTCTTGCAAGAAGTCTGTCAATTGATCCTGGTCCTCATATAGTGGTTGACTTTGTCGTTCCGCCCTCACCGGCTGATGTCGTCTTATGGCCAGTCTCTGTCCTCGCTGTTGTTGTTGCTGAGCCACCGGTGGTTGCCTATGTGCCATGCTGTAAAGGATCCGTTCACCTTGTTCCATGTTCAGTTGTTGTTGTTGAGCCATCGGTGACGGTCTATGTGCCATGCTGTAAAGCACCGGTGGATTTTGTTCCATGTTTGGTGGTTGTGCCATTGTTGGCTGTCTATGTGCTGTGCTTTAAAGGATCGAAGGGTAAAGCTATCTATTCGGACGAGAGAGATATGCAGTGTTGGCGTCGGACAGGATCGCTGAAGTCGGGTACACGTAACGAGCGGCGACGAAATAATCATGATGCATGCAAGGATCAAAAACGTAAGGGTCAATATGATGAACATGTGTATATATCCAGGCGGCGCACTTGCATGGTTTACGACAAACGTAGAAAGAGGCGTGTGCTATATTTATGTTTACCACAGCTGAAGCAAGTGTGACTGTACAAGATTGTAATGAAGTCTCAAGTAGGAGCAGTGGATGCATACCCAACTGCCTAGAGAAACACGGTTCAATGATTGAGTTCACATTTGGTGACGATGATGAAAGAGAATATCCCACAATCTCGCTTTTCAAAGGTCTCTTTGTTACTATTGAACCTTTGGTGTCTGCGCAATGCCAAATATTATTATAACTTATTCTCTCCATAGTCATGTTGGCTGCCAATAAGTAACCGCTTCAGTTTTCGGAGCGTCGTAGAGCAATGCGCTCCTGGTTAAGAATATTAATGAGCCCTCTCCTCATGAAGCAAAGAAACATAGCCAAAGGCCTCTCCTTGTCGTCCAAGTCCTCCGCACACTCGTCGCCCTCTACGTGCTCCAAAAGAGTCCCCATGGTTTGGAACTCCTAGTCGCAAGTGGGACATTTGTAGCTGAATTGTTTGCCAAGGTATGCCTCAGATTGGTCGCAGTCCTTTGCCCACCCGTTGACGTTTCCGCGGTTGATGCCTGACGGGCACTGACGGCGCTCCAGATGCAGCACCCAGGCGGAGTTTGTGGTAAACTCTCGATCGCACAAGAAGCAATCGCAGGATGGCTCGTCATGTGTGGCCTGATGCTACTCGATGTCAGTCCTTTCATCCGGGTAGCGAGTTTTGTTCGGGGGGTGGAACAGACGTCCAACAGATCCAAGTTACAACTAAAGGATTCGCCACATTCCAAACACTTCTGATGGACGTATACTTCATGCTTTTCGAGGTCTTCGCGGTTTATGAAGCCTAAATGGCATAACGAGCACGTGGCATGGTTCTGTTCCAAGTGAGCCTGGAGTTGATCGTGCGTGAGAAAGGCGCCTGAAGGAGAGCAAGAAATGCAACTAAAGTGAGAATGAGGAAATTCAGAAATATGCCACTTGTAGTCTTCTTCAGAATCGAAAGACATGCGGCAAGTATAACAGAACTAGAATTGAGAGCCAGACATCTTTGCGATTGTGATTTGTTGTGTTTTGTCTTGCGTCTGGTCGTTTGAGCGCGAGGCAAAACACATGACGTGGACAGATTCTAGATGAGGGAATCGCGATGCTGCAAGATGGCATGTAGCAACAGACGGGAGTTACGTATGTCACTTTGAGTTTAGATTGCAAGTGCCATTGAAGAGTATCACAGCCCATGTCAAGTGCACATGTATGCACTCCTCAAGCGACATCAAAGGGAGGCTTCATCATGAAAAAGACATGCATTGGCCAACAGCATTTGTGATGCAAAAAAAAGAGGAAACTGGAAAAGAACTGAGATATACTGGTGGTATTAATCTACATATATTCTGCCTCTACGCGTACATCCGCTTAAACATCAACCTTGTTAATCTTGCCAGTCTTGACATCAAAGATGTAGCCCGAAATAGGCACATTCTTGATCGCAGCATTCTTCCTCAGAAGCTCGACATCGGTCTTGACGCTCTTCTGCAGGTCCTGGATGGTCAAGAATGCAACGTGGCTGACGTCCTCGCCAGTGTTCTTCTTGACAGTGTTGCGGAATTCCTCCTCGTGGATGAGAAGCATGCCGCAGTCGGTCTTATAGAATAATTTGTCAGCTAGCCAATTCTATCTGCATCAAAGCTTCTGGGGGAACAATTCATACGTGGTGGATAACAACGACTTCTTCGGTTCCCAGAGCCTGCTGGGAAATGATCAAAGAGCGCAGCGCCTCGGCAGCTCGTCCTCCAGCATTGCGGTAGACGTGGGCGTGGCCCTCCTCCAGGCCGAGGAACTTGGCTGGGTCCAGACGAGCGTCCATGCAAGTCAGAACAAAAACCTTTCTAAATATCTCATCTCATGTTAGAAAATCATGAGAATCCTCAAGCTGTAGAGAAAAATGAAAGCTAGGTGAAACGCACCGGCCGGGAGGCATAGGCAGATCGGCCTTGTCAAACGTAGCAACATATTGCTGGTTGGCAACTTCAAACTCGCTGGCGACGGTCATTTTCGATAATGTGCTTTAGCTAAATAAGCTATGTGAAAAGAGAAATGCAATGTCTTGAAGACTGTCTTGATATGGCTTGGAGATGAAGAGAACCTCACTTGGAGCCAACGGTTCCCTTTTATACATGTATTCTCCCAGCAGATAAGATACAGGTGCTCATGATGCAGCCCCCCATGACGTCTCTAAACAGGTAGATCTAAACAAGGCGCATCTTCAGCATCATCTCGGCCTGGCCTGCCAGCCCCCACACCCGATATACATCTCACAACATTGGAACTTTGACAAGGGCACTGCTATCCTCATCAAGTTAAAAAAATTCGCAATTCATTGAAGATGTGTCGCAATGCAGCCTCACTGCGGGGAAGCTCTTCCGTCTACAGCCACTGAGATGGAGCGCTACGGTCAAAAGAGGTGCAGTAGTCCGCGATCGAAGCGGGATGATTAGAAACCCGAACAGTGTCAAAGAAAAACGCCGCGATTCTCAGCCGTGAGAGAGATGCGACAGCCCGCGAAGGAGTCAACAAGTTGCCTGTTTCGAAAGCCGAGGGCCCGTGGGTTTAGATCGGTATCAACGTTGACAAAGGGGTTTGAGATGGAGCAACTGGGAAAAGTATCCAATGGCAATGTTTCGGAGGAGTCGCAAAGTGTTGCTAGTTGAGAGATATTGATGGCGGTGATGGATTTGCAAGACAACTGCTTTCTAAGCAGAGCTATTGATGAGAAACTAATTCATGTTCACAGGAGGAAACGAGAACGAAATTGGATCATGTTGATGCTTAATGTTGGAGATGCGCGCAAAGTACTGCTGTGAGGAGAGTCAGTTGGCTCAACCAACCGGGTTAGGGCCAGGGGTTGAGAGATTCGGCAATTCATTGCTAGTTGATTCAAGCTTGATTCAAGGTTGAAGAGGCTAGTTGATTGAGGCTCCAAGCTGTGAAGCGGGTTCGCAGACTCTTTCCGCAGCTGTAACGCTCGGTGTTGAGAATTGCAGGGTAAATCAATGCGAGGCGAGAGACGCATCAATGGATTAATAATAGTAAATAGATGGCGAGTTATTGTGAGGTGTCATGGTGTGCAGCTTGTGTAGTATTTATGAAAACTCCTTTTAAAAAGTCCATTATTTTTGACTTGGTCAGCAGGTGCCAGATGATATAAAACCTAAAGTCAGCTCATTTACATCTTTGATTCTTGTGTTCATCCCACACAATTTCGGCAGCTGATTGCGAGAGTGTAAGCTTTGTCTGATGAACTAAGCAGCAGAATCTGATGACATAATGAGCGTAAGATATGTGGCGGTGCAAGGAGCTTCTCGTCTACCAATTTGGTTGACAAAAGCAGCATGAGCCACACCACGAGCCACATGACGTCAGTGCCGGATTCCAAATCAGCCACAAAGAATCCTGATGTTTCCAGCGACTTCGGGCGGTCAGACAGGCGGTGTTACAGCGGGTGCATGGATCTGATGTACTCTCCCATAGTAAAAGACTAGCGGCGATACAAGTTGCGGCACGGAGATCCCGCTTACCTCGCTGTAAATTCCTCAATTTGTCGCACCTGTATTACAGAGTACAGAGTATTCCACACCAGCTCGCTCGTACTCGCACGTATTCGCACGTAAATTGTCATCCAGACGCCCAGATTATTACAGAGCATTACAGATCCATCGCTGCCTCTTTGAGGCCTCATTCCATCTATATATTTGCATCCATCTGCCTCTATCCAGATTTTCTCATCTTCATTCAATCCAAACAAACAAACAAACAACAACAGCACAATAATAACAACACCTTCAACAACAATAGGAGCAAACAGCAAACAACTCACCAACACTCTTAATTACACAACAAGGCAAACAAGTAACACAGAAAATCCCATTTGCGGCATATTGCGGATAATTGCGGCCCGCTCTCTCTGAACCCCGCCAACGCCTCTTTAATTGCGCCCCTCATCAGCATTGCACCATCCGGGTAACCGCTGACAAAAACAACTCCAACTTTTAAAGTCGCCTTCTGCCCTCTTCATCTTCTTCGTCCATCTTTACAGTACTTGATTTAATATATCAAATAAGCCTACATCAAGAGGTCTTTCTCAATAGACTTGACGAGTCGTTAAGACAACACAAACAATAAACTCAAAACACCAACAACAACCACACAACAACTTCACAATGGGTGCCGAGAACCTCCACCACATCGAGTCCTCCGAGCAGCTCGACTCTCTCCTCGCCTCAAACACCTACGTCGCCCTCGACTTCTACGCCGACTGGTGTCCCCCTTGCAAGGCCATCGCTCCCATCTACCAGAGCCTTGCCGACAAGCACACCGCCGAGAATTACCTCGCCTTTGGAAAGGTCAACGTTGACCACGTCCAAGACGTCGCTGCCCGATATGGCATCACGGCCATGCCCACATTCTTGTTCTTCAAGGACGGCCAGCAGGTTGCTGTCAACGGCAAGGCCATGATCCAGGGCGCTGATCCCAGGAGCTTGGGTGCCGCTGCTGAGAAGCTGGGTGGATTGGCTCAGAAGAGAATCGAGGAGGCCACATCTGCTTAAAGAGTCTCAGAGATCGGAATAGAAAGCATGCAGTGGCTGTAGGGAGCATTTTGGTTGGCAAAACAACAATGAGGATGCAGAGAGTGAAGCGTACATGGAACTCTGGGCGCACAGCGGGGAATTATATCACGGGAAAAGGCACAGCGGGTTCGATAGCATTTTAGAGTCATACGGTATTCATTTACAAGACTTTTATTCTTTTACATCTTCGTTCTCTTTCGCGTGATAACTCGTAGCAACATGTGGTGCTTCAAGAAAGTGCCTTCACGTACACAAAAGACATTAAACGAGCATTACAACCTAGAAAAAAAGCAATCATTATGATTATAGTCATTTGATGTAGCTATATATAAGAACCTACATTATTTTGCCATATATTCTTCGCAAAGATGTGCTTTTCTCCCAAAATACTCTCGTATCTTCATGTTCATAACGATCCCAATTATTTTACGCCATTCATTCTCGCTTCTCCTTCTATCAAAGCTGTCCGTTTTCCAGCGCATCAAGCCATGATCGCAGCTCTCGGTTCACCTTTGGCGCATCTTCTCTCCAAGGCCAATGTCCAGCCTGGGGCAGCGTAACAACTCGGACGTAAGGCTCCTGCATTCCCCAGATCACCACACAGGGCATCTTGTAATGCCTGCCCGAAGTGTCAATATTTTGACCATACGGCGGTGCGGGAAAGTTCTTGCGGAAAAAGTAAAACATGCCGCCCTCTGGAGAGTTCTTGAGGTACCCTTTAATCTCAGCGCGGTACTCGGGATCCGTAATCGTGCGAACGACGTGATCCAGGTCGTACTTGTCGCCGGGATTGTGCTTGATATACTTGATTGAATACTTGGACAGCTCCTGTTGTTCCTTGTCGTGGTGGATGAGATGCATCATGGTGCCGAGAATTGGTGTATTGAAGATGACCAGACCCAATAGCCTCTCAGGGTGTAGAAAAGCTAGCTTTTGCACGGCGATGCCTCCAACATCTCCTCCCGCAAAGAGTGCCTTTTCAATCTTCAAATGATCTAGAAGTGCCACCAAGTCACCCGCCATAACATTGCCATCATAAGCGTCTGGGTCCAACGGCACATCGCTTGGGATATCCTCGTAGCGTAGGAAGAATGACAGTATGGTCTTTGGAGAACTTGTCGATTTGCTTGGAAAAGGTCATTGCGTTGTCTGAATGACCATGGACAAACACCAAGGCTGGGCCTTGTCCGTAAAGGTGGTAATGGATCTTGACGTCTCCATTAGAAAAGAAGTGAGAGTATTCATCAACGGGCATTTCGAATAAGTGTAATTTTAGATTGTCAATGTAGAAGATGTAATAAGGCGCTCCCGAGTGTTCCAATCTGAACAGTTTATACTTCTCAAGATCATTACTGTGTGGATTTTGCCGACTTGATGTGTGGAAATCGAGATGCTTCTTGGCTTCCTAATCAAGAGTTGAGCTCTTATACAGATACAGAGATGTGAAGCATATAGTATCATTGCCGGATTTATGTTACAATGTATTTCCGCAGCTTACTGTAGGTTGCCTTCCCTTTCAGGATATTCAAATGAAGTAAGCCTCTCCAAGCGGGGTGTGTAAACGACTTTTTGATTAATCATCTTTCCATTTTAGGATAGATTATCAAGCATAATCCCCAAATTGGGATGTTGTAGCTACATGTATTGCATCTATATACATGCTGATAACCCAAAGGCCGCTGCTGCAAAGCCCGTTTCAAAATCCGCTGCAAACCCCGCTCCAAACCCCGCTTTAGCTGCAAAAGGAGCTGCAAAAAGAGCTAGCAAAGAACTTTGTGTGGCCCATAACCTAAGGGATAAAACCAAGATCAATGGCTGGGGGCAGCTTATCAAGCACGCCCAAATCGGGATCCTGTAGTCATTGTTGCCCATAACCTTATAGCAAAAGCTTAAAGATAAAAAGAGAGCCTTAGAAGTATGTATGATAACACAGCCAATTACCGTATTCCCTCAAGAAATTGGCCAGTGGATCCCCAGATCTATACCCTCCAAGTTTTTGACAGGATAAGTAAATGGCTAACTTCCTCACGTTAGCATGCTACCGTGAAAGAACGGCCCACTGGCCAATTCTTCGAGGGAATACGATATAACAGGATGTCTTCATTAACAGCTAGCTGGGCTAGATTAATTACTAAACATTATCTAAATTTCCCAATCTTTTGTCTAACAGCGCGTTGGAATTGGCAGGTTCGTTACAGTATGCTGGCTACGCTTCAGGGTTCGCTTGATAATCTATCCCTTTTTGATACCCATCTCCATTTTCTTCTTCCCTTTCATAGTCTACATGGGTCAATGGCATCATTTGACTCATATTGTTGAGATAATCAGAATTTATCAGCCGAACCTTCGGAGTTACATGATACAATATCAAGAGGAGATGCTATCTTTCATGGCGATGCTAAAAATAGCTTCACTATTAAGATGTTTTGATTCAGTATGGGCGTATAAGCTGGCTTCTTGAGTTGTTGGGAGACGTATAAAAGGGGGCATCATCGACGAGGAAGATATTTTCGTCCACGCCAGTTGCAATACAGTTCAAAGACATCTAAAGGATAGACATCACAAAGAAAGCACTTTTCTTTATAAATTTCCGTCTTCTTATAAGTTTTAAAGTCTCCATCACAACTTACTTCAACGGAAAATCTCATTATACGTTGAAATGACGGCCCAAACTGTCCTCGTCACCGGTGCCTCCGGCTACATCGCAGCTCACGTCGTGGAAGCCTTCCTCAAGAAAGGCTACAACGTTCGCGGAACCGTGCGCTCAGAGAAGACGGCCGAAGGAGTGCGCAAGTCGCACGCAAAATATGCTGAGCAACTTAGCATTGCCATTGTTCCCGATATGGCTGCTGCCAATGCTTTCGACGAGGCCGTCAAGGGAGTCGATGGTGTAAGTAGACACACAAGGCATCATTAGATGATAAAATTACTCATTCGTATAAACACACAGGTAATCCATACTGCATCGCCTTTTGTCTTCAATGCCACCGACTTCGAAAAGGAGCTCATGCAGCCCGCTATCCGGGGCACCACGTCCATCCTGGAGGCTGTCCAGAAGTACAACCCTTCCGTCTCCAGAGTCGTCGTCACTTCATCTTTTGCCGCGGTTCTGGACCCGATGCAAGGCCAGCGCCCCGGATACACCTACACAGAGGCAGACTGGAACCCCATCACCGTCGAGAAAGCCAACACCGACCCTGTCTTGGCATATCTCGCCTCAAAGACATTCGCCGAGCGAGCTGTCTTTAACTACGTCGAGGCAAACAAGCCAAACTTCACAGTAACCACCATGTGTCCTCCCTTGGTCTACGGACCAATTATTCATAGCGTCAGCGATATGAAGTCGCTCAACACCTCTTCCAGCGACATCAACCGGCTCTTCGATGGCTCGGAGAAGGACGTTCCTGACACTGCCTTTCACGCATTTGTCGACGTCCGTGATCGTAAGCTTTCCCAGCATCCAATCTTGACATCCTTTGCAATTACTGACTATGAATTTTACAGTTGCCGAAGCTCACGTGTTGGTCTATGAAAAGCCAGAGGCCGCTGGACAGCGATACCTCGTTTCTAGCTCTGCCTACAGCTACCAGCAGATTTGCGACATCATCAGGGAAAAGTTCCCCGAGCTGAAGGAGCTGACTCCCAAGGGCAACACTGGTGCTCCTCTTCCTCCCGCTTACCGACTTGATAATACCAAGACTGTTACTGAACTGGGCCTCACGCTCAGGCCCCTGCAGGAGACTATTGTGGACATGGTCAACAGCTTGCTAAAGCTGCGCGAGTAGATGAAAAGTCATTTAATCTATTTTGCGATGAGCAATTGGTATTTGGAGTACAAGAGTTGCATTATAACATAGGGCATAGGATAGGGCAAGTGAGGAGGTGATGCATCAAAGGATCGTTCCATATGTCTATTGCCTTTCTTCGGACTTTTCCATTTCCATTGAGCAGTAAAGGACTATTCCTTTATCGTCCAACGCCGAGTTCAAGCCAAGAAAATGAGAAGAAATTTGCTCCAAGCCGCAAGACCAATAATACACTTACCTTTCAGCAGTCTAGATTCTCCATTACCACATAAATACATGTACATACAATAGTCCCCTGAGCCCTGCATACAACAAAGCACATGCACCGGCTCAAAGTCCCTTGCCTAACTAGGCCACGCCAAGACAGTGCACTCGGATCCTTACATCCCTCCAATGGCATGATATCTGACAAGCGCCATTCCATGACACTACTGTGTGGATCGCTGCCGTAGCTTCACTCTACCAAATAAGCTTAACGTAGCGGCAGTCATATTACGTGGTTTGTATAACCCTTCACATTGGCAATCGTACGTTAGCCTGTCTATCAGACGTCAAGGGAGAATAGTCAGCAGAGACATTCGGCGTGGCTACGCAAGGAGAACACACGATGTTTCACAATTGGGATTCTTTTACGAGCTGCCTATTCATGCGGTGGATGTGAATGACTGCACGTAGTTGGAGTCTTAGTTTTCAGCTCCGGTAAGTTTGCGGAATCTGTGTGACATCCTTGGGACAGCGTCGTGGAATGCTGTCTCGGGTTGCCGCGGTCAACTTAATGCATAGTTCTTTCCGGACGTCGATGCGGACTATCGGCTCCGACCAGAGCATTGACAAATAAGATATAAGACGACGAGTTAAGCTTTGCTCCCTTCTTCTTGACAAGTTCAAACTCAACTAAACATCACTCCTACACTCTACTCTACAATAAAGACCAACATACAAACATTCATCATGCTTCTCAAGTCTGTCCTCCTCACCCTCGCCATCTCGCTCGCCTCAGCGCAGAGCCAAGTCGGCCGCCCCTGCGGCTTCAAGATTGCTCCCTGCCCCTTCGACATGAAGTGCGTCGCCGACAACCCGTACTGCCCTGAGCTCAACAAATGCCCCGGCCACTGCGAGTTCAAGAACAAGTACGCCTCGTGCGGAGGCTTCACCCCGAGACCGCACAACTGCGACCGCAATCACGTGTGTCAGGACGACCCTCGGCTGCCGCCCAACTGCGGCATGGCTTGTGATATTCCGGGAATTTGTGTCCCGAAGACTGCTGAGTTTTGTGGGGGATTCGCGGGTTTTGCTTGTCCGGCGGGAAAGTACTGCTATGATGTGTTGGATGAGTGTGATCCTGAGAACGGCGGAGCGGATTGCGGTGGTATTTGTTTGTAGGGATCATTATCGATTCTTCAGGAAATGGTAAATCGTAATACCATTCGCATCTCTATTCTATCCTTGTGAATGATTTATAAGGTAGCTACACAATAATAGCGAGCCATGTTGCTCTTCCTAGTCCAAGTACGTCTGCACCTCATGGATCTGTCTATCTTTGGCCATGATCTCTTGGTTGATCTGGAACAGTGTAGAAAAGCGCTCTTCTGAAGGCAGCCGGTAATGGATAGTTGGGATTTGGAGTTGGAATAGAATTGCATTCATAACCTTAGCAGGCAGCGGCTTCCATGAGTCTCTCCCGTAGAGCTGGAAAATAACCACAGAATACCTATATATAATGGCTCTTGTCGCCACCCGGCCAGTACCCCATAGCGGCTATAACAGCATCTCCGGAGATTCTGAACCTAGGGTTCTCTCGAACGAAATTCTCTCATATGCTGGGGTTGATCCCTTGAATACCAGCAGTGACAGTGAGAACTTGTAATCGCATCGTTATTGCTGTCTTTCCGCTCTAGGAGAGCCTTGATAGTCTCTTCTCCAAAATGGTAAGATTTGAGTCCAACAGCAGAAGTAACAGCGCAAGGGTTTAATATGCTTTCCGGCGTTTCAAAAAAGTAAGGTTGGGAATTAGCAGCAGCATTGAGAACTTCTAATATAGTATCGTCGTTGTTACCTTTCTGCTCTCGCAGAATCCCTCTAACCTTCAATTGCAAACTATAAGCCGGGATAACATAAGCAGCATCGGTAACTGCCCATATATTGTCACTTCTGCCTTCCTGCTGCAACAGCGCCTTTGTAATCTCTGTTTGTAAATAATTATCCTAGATATTAGCAGCAGCAGTGACAACTTCTGATAGAGTATAGTGGCTGTTATCTTTCTGCTCTAGTAGAATCTTGATTATCTTTGTTTGTAAATCATTGTCCGGGATATTAGCAGCAGCAGTTATAGCTTCTTGTATGGTATTTCTACTTCTGCCTTTTTGCTGCAGCAGCGTCTCTATAATCTCTGTTTGCAAATCGTAATCTATGATCTGAGCAGCAGCGGTGAGAACTCCTGGTATGGTATCGTTGCTGAAGTCATTTTGCTGCAGCAGCATCCTAACAATCTTTCTTCTTGAATTCTTAGATGCATTCTTGGTTATCACTCTTAGAATTGGGGTGATTCTATAGTCTTGGATCTTCAGAGATAGAAGAAACCGCATCGCTGAAGGGCCATATTTAGCGTTTTTCGCAGCGGCGATAAGAGTTTGCTCGGTGGCGATGGGTTGACTCTGGTGGCGCCATAAAGCCTCAAATACTTCTTTGGCGGCGTCCCGGTTTGCGGCTGCGCATACCAAAACCTCGTCATCTATTTTGAACTCTCCTCCACGACACCGAAGCAATAGATTGACAATTTTGCCCTCTTTATCATATTGTGCCGCAGCCTTGATCATATCTTGGCTGACCAGGATTTCAGGTATTTTGAGAATCCCCTCCATATAGTCTGGTCGTGACCTTTTTGCCGAATAACGGCAAATCTTTGCCTCGAATTTCGGCAAGTTTCTGGCTAACTCTCGCATCGGAGATAGGGGCGGCGTGTGTGTCAAGCACTTCGCATCGATACCGTAAATATACTGTATAACATCGAGAGCGAGCTTCTCCTCTGATTTTTTATAATCCGGAAAAAGGAGATCGTCGCATTTGTCCGCCAAATCGGAAGACATACCCCGTAGCGCGTAAACGAGATCTCGAGGATCTGTAGCCTCACTGCCCCCAAAAGTAAGCAGCAGCTTGTAAAAGCTTCGACTCTCACTCCACCATGTAGAGTTCCTCCACGGAGAGGGCATGATGTCAAGTACAGATTGGCAGTGCGCTTTAGGGGAAATTCCTAAGAGCAGAGGAGTAAGACCGAAAAGGCGGGCTGATACAGATTTTGTACCACAAGATATAACGCCGGCCTTTGCGAATGCTACTTCTTGTAGAATCCAAACCCTGCGAAACCACGGTCGTTGAAGAATCTCCCGCAGACCTTCTTGTTGTAACTTCGCGAGGTCAACATCACGTTTCTTGGATTGCGGCCCGAATGAAGACCAAAGGTCTTTCCAACGGCTATCCTGACGCGACCAGGCTCTACAAGCATGCTGTCTGCTCTCTTTCTGTAGCCACTGCAGGTTCTCCATAAAGAGATCTGTTAAACCTGACCCTAATCCCAAGCGGAAAATCACATTATCGGCTTCCTTGTAGATATTCCCCATCTGTCCGACTTGGTGTCCCCTCTCCTTATCGTTTTTTTGGTCTATGCATACTGCGTCGATCCACAGGACACGTTGATGGTCTTGGAAGCGAAGGTCACGCAGTGTGTCGTAGAGATTACGGGTGACCCATAGGCAACAATTGTTTACATGAATTTTTTCGGAAAGATAAGGGAGACCCCAAGTGTATGAGAGAGCTTCGTATGAAACCATATCATCACGCTGGTGTAATTCCGCTTGGAAAAGCTCGCAAAATATTATGCTGCCACCTCCTGGGAGTAGGCGGAGTAGCCTTATGGCAGGCTTCTCCAGATTGAGAGAGTCATACTTGAATTCTTCCATGAGTGCATATAATAAATAGCCTGCTGAATGACGAACGAAGTCGAGAAATTGGTTATCGATGGTAGAGCTTCAGCTCAAAAAGAGGTTCAAAAGATTTGGGGCTTAGCGACTAGAGGAAAAGGTCATATTTAAATGGGACGTAACTGTAGAGACATAGTCTCGCCGGAAGAGATTCAGCCTTGGGCAGAAAATATGCAACTTAATCGTGATTGGGTTGCGACCCGGCCAGTTCACTTCCATACTGGCCTGCTCTACCTATGACGGCCAATCAACACCCGATCGCACGCAGATTAGGCAGAAATATGGCTATGCCACATCAACGAAGGATTAGTGCTAGGTATAACATACCAACGTGATGTCTAAGCCACTGTTCAAAATGTTACATGCAGAGGCAGTGCGCACGCAGCTAGTCACAACTATGGAAGAGTACATGTATGTATGGAATAGGTAGTTCTCCAAATTGACGCTCTTGGTATACGTAAACTTTTCTCTAAGTAAACTATTTAACTTTGTAAAGCGACCTTCCAAATCCCGTTCAAGCTGCCGCGTAGGCTGTTCCATAAGGCTGAAGCTCAAGGCCCTCGATATAGAGAGGACCTGGCAGCCCGCCCTTCTGCCTGTTCCCCAGCCATTTCTCGATTGCGCGCTGGATGACCTTTTCATGGTCAGGTCTGCTCAGATCGAGTGGTTCATGGCCAAGACCAGCCAACATCATCCTACATCGCAATGCCATGTCAGTATACAGGATCTGGCTACCCCTCTCGTGCAAAATTAACTTACTGTATAGACGCGGTGGCGTTGGTTATCATGAAGATGTCCTCACCAATCAACTGCTTAATAGCGCCATCCGTAACACCATCGAGAATCTTCTGCGGCAAGTCGAATTCGTGAGCAGCTGGACGACCAATTCCAACTCCATCCATCTTGTCCAACGCCTTAACCATACCAGCAGCCGTGCGAAGACCGCCAGTGATGTAAGCCTTGGTCTTCTTCAGCTCGGGGATGATCATTTCCGCAAACTCGATAAAGTAAGCCTCTCGCTTCTTGGTGGACTCTCTCTTATGCCCAAACGCCAAAGACTCGTATGTACCACCTGAAAGCTCAACCCAGTCAAAGTTGTTCTTCTCCAGCTCTGCGCAGAGAACTTTGCAGTCTTCGACTGTGAAACCGCCCTTCTGGAACTCGGTGCTGTTGAGTTTGATGCCAATGCTGAAGGACTTGTCGGGAACGCGAGCGCGGATGGCATCTGTGATCTCAAAGATGATTCGTGCGCGGTTGGTCAGCGAGCCGCCGTATTGGTCTGTCCGAAGGTTGGTCGACGGTGCCAGGAATTGGGCCAAGAGATAACCACTGCAAGCCATATGTGTTAGTATCACTCCACTGGACCCTCCTCTCCAATTGCTCAACCGCAGCCTCAGATGAGAAAATGTATTGGAAACGTCTCCGTCTTGAGACTTACTGTGCGCCATGGAGCTCAACACCGTCAAAGCCGGCCTTGTAGCAATACTCGGCTGCGTGGGCAAACGAGTTGACAACGTGATCGATATCAGCCTGCTCCATCGCCCTTGGCTTGGCGAATGATCCGAATTCAGAACCCTTCAGCTGTACATCACTAGCGGAGATGGGGTGAGGCTGAATGTTGTCCGTAACTTGTCGGCCCGGGTGGCTCAGCTGTGTGTAAACGAGACTGCCATGCTCCTTGGCCGCTGAGGCGATGTCCTTGAACCTTTCAAATCGTTCGCCAGAAAATGGTGCTTCTGAGGGAATAATGTGGTTTCCAACACCTTCAAGCTGGTCGTACTCGATCATGGTGTTGCCGAGAAGAATGACTCCATATCCACCCGCGCCCCATAACCTGTAAAGGTTGGCGAGCTCCTTTGAGGGGATTCCTCTCTTGGTCAAGTCCTTGTCGTCCCAACTTGACTGCAGCTCAGACATGGCAGCCTTCATGAAGCGGTTCTTGGCCACCTTGCCACTGAACTCAAAGGTAAGAGGCCGGCCGAGAGGCGCAGGGTCAACCTTTTCAGGAGCCTGTGCCATAATGAACGTTACTTGTTTAGCGTCTTCTAACGAAAATGTATATAAAAAACGTTGTTGATCGAAGACTCTGTGTTATTTGTCTCTCAATTGCATTCTGGCCGAGGGAAACGTCTCCCTTTTATACTCGGGAAGGCTACTGGGTAACACGACAGGATACGAAAACACTCATGGTGGAGATATCCATAAATGTCAACCCCTAGTCTTAGCGGGTATGCGAAAGGCAATCATAGGCTCCTCGTGACGATCACTCATGCTCTGCTAATGCGAAAATTGGAATCTTTACTCCTTGTCTCCTCAACGTCGCGGATGGGTGGAGCATGAAAATCGGAGTTGCTCACGCCATGCTTGCAAGGAAGCGTCCGTTTCAGAGGTTATCAATCGCTTAGCAACTGAAATAGTCCGCTAGGGTTCGGCATACGGCATATAGACATGGTTCTTAGCTTGAGAGGGTTGTCAATGCATACTCAGTCGTATTCCCGAAACTACACAATATCTGGTCTATAGTCATATGTCAGATATCGGTTATCGGTTATTGTTGCGGTCATTAGCCTTTTAAGTCAGATACACCCATGAGTATTTGGATCCTCCTCATGTCGCATTGCTAATGACCGGCTAGGCTATCTGCACCTTCATGTATGTTGAAGGTCCTCGAGATATTATGTCATGTAGTCCGATAGCAAACTGCGCAAAACATCCGCAAATTGTGGATAACGGAGGTTAAACGAGTGCGAGAAGCGGTGGCTTTCCAAGGATATCTGGCCCGCTTCAAGTGTCCGCCCTCTAGTCAGGCTGTCAAATGCTAATTGGACGCTAAAACTCTTGATCTAGTCTATACTGTATGGTTCTACGGATTATGCAAGTCAATCTTCTCCCAGTTGCTAGCCCACCACTCATGAGAGATGAGCACTCCTATTGGGGCTTAGATTCCGCGATGGCAGGCCAAAAGCTATAGATCGAATCCGACTTAGCGGCGCAAGAACATACCCAAGAAACTTCGTGCTCAAATCGAAAGAGGACGGTTGCGGAATCTCGAGTTATTAATAACGCAGTTCCGGCAGCAATTCCGAATCTTCGGCCCAGGGAAAGAAATACCGTCCGCCGCCATGGACACAGCCTTCATCTCATCTCCAGGCGGCTTCTGGGTGCCTTCCGTCTGAGACGATTTAGACGACTTACACGGAATATGCCGATGAAGCACACGGGAGCGGAGCCGTTCGCTCTAACTACTGCATTGAGGAGCGGCACGGCAGGGGAGCGGCACGGGCTTACATGACATACAGCCGTGGTCTGATCGGCATTTTGTCTCTGAACCGCTCTCTCTAGATGTACTGGCGTTGCATATAGTAATTGTACTTGAACGTGTCCAATTCCTTCAATACTGAGGGGTATGAAGACATAAAGAGGCGTATAGTTCCAGTCCAGCTCCAGCTCATCCCACTTTGGCCATCGCAGTAACTTGCTCACTAGCAACCACTGGGCTGAACTAACATGTAGGGCTAAATCTCACGCTTGTATTATAAATACACGTACAACGGAAATTCATCCAAACCAACGACGGAGAAAAGTACCCGCCGAGGCAAGGTCTAGATTAGGTCAGCGGCCTAAACAGTGGAGTTTTGCTTTCAAATCCAAAGCCGTGAGGGTTGCAGATTGGCTGTGGTCCGTGGAGAAGCTCCCACGGGTAGAGCAATCAGACCGTGGGGATAAAGCGTGCAAGGGGATAGGCAGGGTTAGTATAAATGGCAAGTTTTCGCGATAGATCGAGGCTTCAAATCCCATCAGCTCTGCCTATCACATATCACACAACCCCCTGCAACAAGTCGAGCTTTGATCTCTAAGCCTCTAAGCACTTGATAACCACTGGGCATCAATTACACGGGTCTGGTAGTTCAAAATCACGCCAATCATGACACACTTCCGCATCGACGTCGTCTCAGACACCGTCTGCCCCTGGTGCTACGTTGGCCGCAAGCAAGTCCAGCGAGCCCAGCAAATCTGGCAGCAGCGCTATCCTTCTTCCACCGACACCTTCTCGGTCAAATACGCCCCCTTCCAGCTAAATCCAGATTCCCCTCGGGGTCCTGGCAAGAGCATTGATAAGCAGGGCTACTATGTGCAGCGCTTTGGCCCCGAGCGGACGGCCATGATTCAGGATCGCCTTCGCGGCGTTGGCGAGGCCATTGGCATCAACTTTCGTTTCGGTGGCAGAGTCGGCAACTCGCGAGACTCGCATCGCCTGATTCACCTGGCCAAGAAGCACGGCGATGAGACGGAGCTCAAGGTCGTTGACGGGCTCTTTGCTGCGTACTTTGAGAATGAAAAGGACATTACCGATCACGACGTCCTCAAGGACGTTGCCGTCGGAGCGGGTATTCCTGAGGCGGAGTTTAAGAAGGCTATTGTGGAGAGTGATGAGGGAGGCGAGGAGGTTGACATGTCTGCTGGAACTGCGCGGTTCAGGGGCATCAGTGGCGTGCCGGATTACACGATTCAGGGCAAGTTCAGGTTGAGCGGTGCTCAGGACGCCATGGAGTTTGTCAACGTCTTTGAGAGAGTCAAGGCTCAAGATGTTTGATTGCATAAGCGCATTGCTAAATAATAGAAATAAAGAAGAATAGATCAAAATTAAATAGAAAGAGAGGAGCGACATGATTCTCTGTAATGAAGATGAAACTCAGGGTATTCTGAAAATATATATCCCGCTGATATCCAACCAGATACTCCAACAGTAGCAAACAATCAGCCTCAACTGCGAAACACCACTTCTGCCCTCCTCTCAAGCACACTCTCCCACACTCTCCTCTCTCTAAATCCCGGCATGTAAAACAGCACACCAATCTCCTGGCTCGTCCACCAACTGGCTCTATCCAGGTTGCCTGAGCCCAGCACTAAGTATTCGCCGTCCACCATTGTCATCTTGAAATGGCTAAAGACGGGTTCATCCTCAAGGTTCGCCCTATCGCTGAGCTGCTTATAGTAGAGTATCTCCAGCTGTCCTGGCGCCACTGATTGGGCCTCTGGATCATTCCGCTGGGATCGCTTACACAGAGCTTTGTACTTTTTGACGAACCGCCGGATACACCACGATGTTGTAGTCCCAGCAGTGACGAGCTGCTCAATGACCATCATATTGCGGCCCGTACGCACATGTACGTTGACTCCGCGAGAGATTGCTTCTAGGAGAGCATCTATCACGGGCCACGAGGTGAGATTCGGCGTGACGAGATGAATGTCGTGACGAGCATTTGCAAACAGAGTAAGCAGCGCAGCATTGAGAGGCGTCATGGGCGGATTGGACTGAGAAAAGAAGGGAAAGGGAAAGAATCTGAATCGAGGATTTCGATGATGCGGTGATGGAAGGAGAATGGCCGGCGTTGGCGCAACGGCGGTGAAATGAATGCACTGTGTAGCTGAAGAGTCATCGTCCTCCCCATTAAGAGGTGATGAGCTTGAAGTCTCGACGTCTTCATCAACGGCGTCGTCGAAATCCCCTCCCCGGGCCCCATTCGTCACAATCCTCTGTCTCCTTGCCAGTTCGATATTATCGTTGTTTGTTGATCTCATCTTGTCAACTTTAGCTCCCCAGACTCGAGCGTGGAAAGTGAGCAGCTTGTCCACAACCTCGCCCTCCAGCTCGACACATCCCTCAAACCATCGCTCCCAGCTCACGTTGCAGCTCGGAACCCACGCTTTGGCTTCATCCACTATGACATATTTCGGATGCATCACGCTTAGAGGTGTAAAGAAGAGGCTCTTGACCGTCATCTCAATACCCCCTTTTCTCAGCGTCTCCTCGTCCGGTAAGCCCAGCTTGGCCCATTTCGACGGCGGGTAGACACATCCCTCTGGTGCAGACGTATGAAACAGTTTCTGGAATAGCCCCCAGGATGAGAAGCCAATGCTTACATGCAACGTAGGTAACGGGTCTCCTGGCCTTGAGCGCGCCTCAGCCAGTTGGATGAGTGTCTGGCGGATGCCGTCGAGAGATGGAGAGGCGGCCCAGTAACATGTGACGAAATGGACTGAATGCTTGGCGGATGCAATGGCAGGCAGAATTGCGCGAGTGAATATGGAATGTCCGGTGCCAACGTAGAGCAGCTTTGGAGTGCTGGTCGTCAAGAGGGAGTCAATGGCCTCAGGATCGTGATAGTTGGGAGAGTCTTTGGAGCGCTCATGTTGGTGAGAGAGGAGCAGGTCTCTCCACGGTGTCACAAAAGAGGATGGGAATTCCAACGGTTGTGACATGGAAAATAAGAAGAATGAACAGAAATAAATAAAGAGAAACAAAAAGGAAAGCAATTAGCAACGCAGGATCAGCAATTGAGGGCGTGTGAGATGAGAAGCAGACGGATAAGAGCACAGCTTAGCATAGAGGAATAGATGACGAGGTGTCCCAACAGCACAGCCACACGCGCACAAACAGCGTCTGAAGCAAACACGCCGTATGTTTCAGCTGCACGTTGAAACAGGAGCGCAAAGGGTCAAGAATAGCATGTCTGTTAGTAAAAGTGGCCAAAAAGAAGAGGCATTACTGCGACGATAGTGAAATTGATGGAAAAGGCAAAAAATAACTGTCCTCGGTGAGGCTCGAACTCACGACCTTCAGATGGCCCAAACTGATGTTTGGATCATATCGTCTAATATGAGACTGACGCGCTAGCCAACTGCGCCACGAAGACCCGTTATTGAAATGCAAGGGGCGTAGTATCAATTATCAAGCCGGTCTCCAGCCGATGCTATCAGTGAAATCCAACACCCGCATCTTATCGAATACTTGGGGGAAATTGTTCACTCTTTAGATTTGTCACCAGATGGGATCTATGAGCTCCAGGCTTCACCCGGCTTAGATGTGCCCTTTCGGTGTACTTATGTATAATTACACTTATTCCGTTTCCTATTATCCCCAGTCGAGAGATATATCAAGGAAGACACATGCCAATTCGTCCGGAAGGCTACATAGCTGTTAAGAGCCTCCAATATAATAAGTGCTGCAGCTGCCAGAAGACCCTGAATATAGCAGCTCCACGTCTGCATTTGCTCAAGATGCACATTAAGCGCTAAACTATTCAGGTCTAAGAGAGCTCCGAATCCTACATAGTGCCTGCCCTATGTGTCTTTAATTACATGTACATGGTGGCTTCACAGTATACAGGTCCATAGGTAGTTAACTATCGCTTAATTGTATTGATCAAAACATCTATAGAACCAGACTCGTTGCTGGCTCTTAAATCGCAGAGTACATCAATCACGTTATTGATCAATTGGTAATGGATTGGATTGATCCGAATACTCCGCCATATGCCCTCAAGTGCTCCATATGTACACAGCTAAATAGTGGCTACAGCGGGACGGTGCTATCAATTCAGGGGACTACAGTGACCAAGCCCCCCTGTAACCTGTTCCTCTCTGGCGCCATAGTCACGCGCCTCGGCGGGGCTCTCCAGCACGCTTTCCGCACCTGCAGCTCGATTTCATTAATCGCCCGACCTGGAGCTTGTCGCATCGCAGCCTCACCTTGACCAACTCCAACTCCAGTACGTCAAGTCCTCTGTCTGCTGCTCGAGTCACGGCCTCTCCTTTTTTTGCGACTCTTTTCCTTCCTTTCCCTTTTCCTTCTCTTCTCCTCCGAAGGTTATCCAAGATGCTCTCCGGCGTGCTCATCTTCAACCAAAAGGGCGAGAATCTCATCTTCCGCGCCTTTCGCAACGACTGCCGCCCTCGCCTTGCCGACGTCTTCCGCATCCAAGTCATCTCCAATGCCCAGGTCCGATCGCCCATCTTGACGCTTGGCAGCACGACGTTCAGCCATGTCAAGCACGAAAACATTTACCTCGTCGCCATCACCAAGAGCAACGCCAATGCCGCGCTGGTCTTTGAGTTCCTCTACCGGCTGATTCAGCTGGGAAAGGGGTACTTTGGCAAGTTTGACGAGGAGGCCGTCAAGAACAACTTTGTGCTGGTCTACGAGCTGCTGGATGGTAATTTCTTTGCCCTTGCCGTCTGTCATCGTAATTACTAACAGCATGCCTTCAACCGCAGAAATCATCGACTTTGGCTATCCGCAAAACACCGAGACAGACACGCTCAAAATGTACATCACCACCGAAGGAGTCAAGTCCGAGTCGCGCCCCGAAGACACGTCCAAAATCACCATGCAGGCCACCGGCGCGCTGTCATGGCGCAAAGCAGACGTCAAGTACCGCAAGAACGAGGCCTTTGTCGATGTCATCGAGGACGTCAACCTGCTCATGTCTGCTACCGGCGCAGTTTTGCGAGCGGATGTCACGGGCCAAATCGTTATGCGCGCCTATCTCTCCGGCACACCCGAGTGCAAGTTTGGCCTCAACGATCGACTGCTGCTGGATAACGACGGATTGCTGAGCCTGCCCAGCGGCAACAAGATGGGCACCAAGGCCACCAAGGCGGCTGCGGGAAGCGTCACGCTGGAGGACTGCCAGTTCCACCAGTGCGTCAAGCTGGGCAAGTTTGACACAGACAGAATCATCAGCTTCGTCCCGCCCGACGGCGAGTTCGAGCTCATGCGCTACCGTGCCACGGAAAACGTCAACCTCCCCTTCAAGGTACACGCCATCGTCAACGAGGTCAGCCGTACAAAGGTCGAGTACAGTATCGGTGTCAAGGCCAATTTCGGTTCCAAGCTCTTCGCCACCAATGTTATTATTAAGATCCCGACCCCCCTCAACACGGCCAAGATCACCGAGCGTTGCACACAGGGCAAGGCCAAGTACGAGCCCAGCGAGAACGTCATTGTCTGGAAGATTGGCAGGTTCACAGGCCAGAGCGAATACGTCCTCACTGCCGAGGCTTCCCTGACAAGTATGACAAACCAGAAGGCGTGGAGCCGGCCGCCCCTGAGCATGAACTTTAGCTTGCTCATGTTTACCAGCTCAGGCTTGCTGGTACGCTATCTAAAGGTCTTTGAGAAGAGCAACTATTCCAGTGTCAAGTGGGTGCGGTACATGACAAGAGCAGGTTCATATGAAATAAGGTACGTCATCTTGAATCCAAAGATCCCTCTATTGTGCTAACTCCTGTGTTTTTTTCCCTCCCATCTAGATTTTGAGGTGATTTGACTGTATGATGATGGATTTATGGCATGTATGGCGTTGAAGGATACTCGGGCAAAAAGCTTTAATATCATTGCATCTTCTTAATCTTCCCTTCTCGAGCATGGCGTCTCTACCGCAACCGAGGCTGCAATCCATCCTGCGAGGATATGACAGCTTCAGCGGTGGAAAGCTTGTGACACATTCACTTTGACAGCCCCCCTTTCGTGCTGCATACCCCTCGGATCCGTCCACGGATGGCTGCAGAAAATCTCAGATCTACCCCTTATCCTCGTACGGTGCCCAATGGGATCCAGCAAACCCGCTCGCTGATGTCTGTTCTTATTTTGCATCAAGAACGACAGAATATCCAGGTTCAAGGACCTTCGGATAGGCACCGTTCTACTGACAGCAGATTCTCATTCGGTCCGAAATAGTACATCCCGGTGAAGAACAGGCATCGAATTGGTTCATCTGCGGCCGCCAATACCAGGGATAGTGCTCAAACCCGGCCGGTAGTTCCAGGCCCGCCAAAAGCTGTATGTTTGCCACAGCAGCTGCAGTTCAGTCAGCTCGCATGTATTCTGGATATCGTCTGAAGAAGGAGGCCGGAAATAGAGCGAGAAAATACGAGGCTTCACTAATGAGGCCTCTCACTAACAGAATCGAGTCTCCAAATGTACCCTCAGATGACGCCACGAATGTGCCTTTCCCATGGGTATGACGGGATGTCCTGGATCGGCCACCCGCATGTTGTCTTATGCTCCAAACGTTGTTGTGTGACTGTTTCTTGGCCTTGCGCGTTTACTTCTACTATCGTGATGCATTCTTAACACAGGTAATCAAGTTCCGTGAGAGCAAGCGGACGGCTCGAGCATCATTGTCCCGTTCGGCCGAAAACGATATTCGATATCGCACAGAGACCATTGCTTGGAGTGGCAAATTAAACCGAAGGAATACATCGTAAGCCAGCTCTCGTTATTACAGCTCAGACAGAGCAATCCATGCACTGCGTAACACCAATTCATTCCCGAGGCATGTGCTTCCTCCGAGGCCGAGTCTTGGGAGCAGCAGCCCCGGATTAACCAACGTGGAAATCACGATATCCTACTAGGTTATCGCTGTTTATGCTCCTGTGAAAGCTGACCTCTCTACCTATCCGATTTTCCTTTCTCTTTCCTTATCACCAAGCGTTGAAGCTATGGAGTATCTGAACTCAGCCGGCCATGCTACCCCGGCGATTGAGAGCGCAATGGACTTCAATGTCTCATTCATTCATGCAAGTATCTGCGGCGCTTTTATCCATCACACATAGGACCTTATTAACCCAGACAGTATCACGATGATCCGCAGGTCCCTCTCGTATGTGGTCCGACGGCGTCGAATATCCCCTCTCCAAGAGCACACAACTTTGGTAGCACCTGCAACTTCCCACGAGACTTTGGGCATCACCGGCCTCTTGTAACCCGATAAAGAGCGCCAGAGGCCCTTGAACGACCTTCTGGAAGGAATTTTATCATATTTCACTCAAACACATGTTTGCCTCTCCGACGGAACTCTCTTGCGCTCGAATATCTGGGGTTATATCCAAACACATCTGATATGTATCAAGCAAGCCACACGGCATCCTGCCGCTCAGAAACGCCTTTTGCGATGCTCCAAATGGGCTTCCAGCTCATGAACAATCTTATCAGGCCACTATTCCCTCCATCCAGCTGCCATTGCTTATACCTTGCCTTTGTTTTAAAGGCAATATGTCTTATTTTCTGTGCTCCCCCTTTTGCGCCGAGGCAAAGTGGTCCTATTTTTGTGTCAGTATTGCCTCCTTGCCTCCATCACCACCCAGGTCGGAGGCAAGGCTCCATAAGGACAGTAGTGAGCACATGAAAGAACCTCCCTCGTCTCCCAGAAGCAGTCCTACAATGGCTTTACTATTGCGCGTTATTGGAATGGGCAAATGTCCCAGCTGATAAGCGAGGCCCGAGGGCAAGTCGTTGACAGTTGATCGAGCAGCAAAGACGATAGCGTACCGAGACTGACGGCGAGATTATATATGGAATCCTATCTCTCTCTTCAACACAGACTCAGTCAGCATCAGTCAATACACAGCGACAATCACCACAACACTCAACACACCTTCTCCCTGATATCAGCACCAACGATATCAGCCTCGGCTCTGCACAATTCTCACCCTTTTCTAGTACATTCATTGGCACAGCACTAGGGCCACTGAATCCGACCTGTTCAACAAGAGACAGAGCTTCGATATCCGTTCTTGATTTCATTGACTTTGATACCTTTCCTGCAAGCGAGAAAGTCTGCCTAGCGGCCCTTTCCATCAAGGCTCTTTGCTCCCTCCGATGAACTTTGCCTTTTCGTGGAGGGCATATTTTCCAGACTTGGCTATCTTGTTGTAGGCTGCAGCAACTGTGGTGTGGAATATCCAATATTCCAAGCGGTAGGCTTTACGAGGTCGAATAGACAACACAGCCACCTGTCGTTGGCGGACCACTGAGTATCTGAAGACAAATTTCATACTCGACATAGCAAGGACAAGACAGGGCAGAAGGAGAATCACCAGCGGAACCGTCATCCTCCTCCATGCCGCTCACCTCTAGCTTGTCTGCCGATCTGACATCTTCACACGGAGACATTTGACAAACGCTCAAAGAGAGCGCCGTCTTGGCCATTCGCATTTCCTCCCGCCCCTTCAACCTGCTTTCCGGAAACACAAAATAAACTCAGCCAGCCACATCGCTCTGTGTCGCGCAGGACCGCCAATCATCTCGGGTCGCTTCACCGCATTATCGTCTGCTAAAAGGGCTATCAGGGTTGCGGAGCAGAAATAGGCATTCTGCCGAGACCACCACCGTATTCTCGTGTAACCTCACTTCCGAGCCATCGTCGGGCTCAGCCGTCTCAGCTGGTCTCGGCTCCCCTCCTTTCCGAGAACCTGAGATCTTTGTACGAGACGAGACGGCCAAAAATAAACCCAGAACCAAGGCAGAAAAAGTCAAGTCACAAGCATGTGCCAGTACTCGTTCATCCACTACCACCACCAACACCCCTGCACGCACCCGTCCAGCCTCGTCCCCCGATACTCGTATTGCCCTGCCGCCGCCATCAACCCGGCCACCAACCAATACTCGCCTTGTCCTGCCACCACCGTCTTTGCGTCTCCCGAGGCCACAGGCGAGAACCCGTGCGCGCGGGGAACTTGCCTCATCTCGCCGGCCTGCAGCTCGGGGACGTGCCGGCTGCAGGATCTCAATGGGAGATGGGTCTGCTGCAAGTGTAAGCGCGGGGGGAACATTTACCGGTCTTGCCATCATCGGAAGAAGGGGTGTCCTGATACGTTTTGCTATCATGATATTTGTGAGAATTGCACTCCTGATATGTAGAGCAAATGCCCCTTGCTCTTTCTTCCTCTCTTTTCTGCCTTTTCCATGGCTTCTTTCTACACCCGTACGAATTCTACCTCTCAAAGAAGAAGATTGGGGAGGTAGAAGTACAAGGAAGCCGGGGGAACCCTTATTCAGGGCGTACAAAATTGTGTCCATTACCTCGAAAAGTCACGATCGTCCATGTCTCAGTTGGACCGTGCCACATGATTTCAAAGGGTAAACGCCGCCAGTCCTCTCTATGAGCATTTAAAGGGAGAGGTCTCAGGCGACGGATCTACATCATTCGGGGAGTGTCTGCTTTTGTTTCTTGAGATTGCCGGAAAAGATATTGTATGAGTAAGTGTTGGTGAACCAGGGGGTTCTTTGCTGTGCATAGGTGTGGCCGTCACTTTTAACCCAGTTTATTGGCTTTGTCTCAGCTCATATTATGCTTTCCCGCTCTTGGTTACGTTCATCTTGATACTAATTTACATTTGCACCACATCAAGAACCAATGATGTCTCACACAGAGGCTTGTGATACACACATGACAAGACAAGGCCAATCAGCCCGACATTGGTCATTTCCAAGGAAGGGAAAGGATACCTCGCCCGAGCATATCCACCCATCCATCCATCTCAAAGCCTCACAATTTTCAACCCTCCTATTCGCCCAAGGAACCCTTGTTAAAAAGAAGATGGTCAATAATGCAACCCATACGCCCCCTCCATGAACCCACCAACCGGGAATCCATTCCCCGTCCAAACTGACAGCTCCACCAGTGTCATATGCCACAATCCCAGCCTTTTTTCATCGATTATCGAGTTCTCACATGACGTAGAAGATGGTGAGCAGCTCATCCGGCCATGGCTCTTCGATCAGCAATCTCATCGCCATCATGCGAGACATGTTCAATCTCATCTCACATGCTCTTGGGTATTGTTTTCGGACTCTGGCGGGATCCGAGACTTTTCTCGGTGAGCTTTCCCGTTTGACTTTATTGGGCCTCCACATGCATTTCTTTCCTTTTACATATTTCCGCTTCTTTTGACCGTATGATCGGATGTATAAGCATCTTCATATGCCAACTTCAGTCCCCGTTAAGCGAGATCTCAACCTCCTAAAAATCTTTTTATTCATATATTCTTCGCCTCGCCACGCGACATCAAAACACCAACTCTCCAAAAATAAAGCGATCAAAAACCCTTAGTGTATCCATCCTCCCAGAGAAACCATTCATTTTCCAGCTCTCCCAGTCCCTTGGCTCGGCTAAGTGCTCACTTTTTTGGCATCTCAACATCTAAATGACCGGTGAGAAGAAGTGATTATCCAATATTTGAACACGGGTGTCTCTATATCTGGCAAATCTTTGACGAAGATAGCGGGTCGAGGCCTTGTCACTCTTGAAAGTGGAAGAGTTAGAGAGTTGATGTGTCCGGGGTTAGGCGAGGCGGCGCGTCGGTCGGTGAAGTTGCGGGAAGCGTCATAGCGAAGTCAGATGCATGATTTGAATGTCTATAAATTGCAGCTGAAGAGAACTGCAAACGTAAAGGAGAGACTCATCTATCTATCTCTGTGATCAACCAGACAAGACACATATTCATCCGACAACTGTCAAGAGCTTAACCATCTGCTTCTCTTTAACTTCCTCTCCTGGTTATATCATTGTATAAGCATCTACAAACCAGAACCTCCAACAAGATCAAACAACCAACTTCATCACCTTTATCATCTCAGCTTCACCATCCACAATGTGTCAACTCCTCATATACGACCTCATCTGCTGCCACTCCTCCCAAAAATGGTCCTACTGCGCAGACTCCCAAACCAGCGGCCGCATCCCCTGCAAACACCAAACCTTCAAGCTCGTCTCCTACCCAACCCCCGCAGAGTTCGAGCCCGCGCCCATCTGCCACCGCTCCGAGTGCCACTTCAACCGGCTCGACGGCGTCTGGAACTGCTGCTGGTGCGGCAAGACACACAACACGACTGGCCGGTGCAGCGGCGGGATGATGTATTACGAGTATACGACCTGTGATCATATCTGCTGTCCGTTTTGCAAGAGGGGGGATCAGGGGTACTAAGGTGGGAAGGGAAGTCTATGTGAAGAGAACTTTGGGGGTCAAAAAGTTTTTTTGTCATTGGATGGATGAGTTTTGGGATTGGGGAGATTAGACTGTGATCCAGATCAATTTGCCAGGACATTAATCTCGACGGGTTCAACATGGAAAGCTGGCATCTTGTCTTCCAGTCGTGAGCTGAAACTGTCAATTTTGGGCATAATACATGTACTCTCTAATTGGATATCTCGACTCACCTACATACAATAGCGAATTCTCTTCTCGTAAAACCAGCCTTTCAGAGTCCTCCCTTGATGATGTTCCGAGTGAAGCCAAGTCGAATCCTACAGAAGTCACGAGTCATTCGTATAGTTTGTACAATAAGCCCCCGCGGCATATTTCAGTATGCAAGTGAGCAGCTTCTACAAGGATACCGCTCCAATATTGGATTGCTCTATTCTTTGCTATTTGCTTGTTTCATAGCCATAGGCAGGCATAGCCACTGCCATCCATGCTCAGCCGGAAATTTGCAACACTTTGCTTTCCCAAGTCAATCCTGCCGCCTAAATAATCTAATGCAGTGAGACTCAAAGATTCGAGATCGGACGACTGCCGACCTGTCAAAGATGTCATGCGAGGGCATCTGGGGCAAATATTTCGGGAGTATGCATGATCTGTGAACCCCCAAAGCTGCGATCAAATCAATAGTCGCAACTCTCTTATTTCACCTTGTTCAACTCTACTCAAAGGCATCATTTCCATTTAGGACTCTTATTAATGGTACGATGAGAGAGGATGTTGTGTCCCAGATCCAGAAATTCGGGACAGGATCCTCCTCTTTTGCGATACACGACGCCGGGGCAATCTCTCCAGAGTGGTACAGAGGCGCACATACCCCGGACAGACAAACAGAGAGAGCCTCACTAATCTTGTTTCCATCTTGATTCACTAATGGTACTTGTTCGAGTCAGAAGAGCTGCAAGCAAATCCTCGGCCGAAACTATTAGCATCTCAGAAACTATCAGCAAGCTCTTGTCATCGGACAGTCCGAATATGCAAAACACATCTCGCCACTCGGTCCATTGTCAAGGTCAAGCAATCTCGTCATGTCACACATAACTCCCCACAACGTCCGAAACATTGAATCTCAAATTAGGCCACGTCGATCCGGAAACCAGGATCCCGGGATGAGAGCTAGATCTCCGCGCCCTCATCTTGCATATACTATCTGCGAGCAATGGTATGACAGCATTGGTTCGTGTCACCAAGGGCGGAGTGCTCATTATGCTGCATCACTTACAGATCATGAGGCTCGTATCCAAATACAGGGATGATTGCATTGGCTGTGAGATGAATGGTTCCAGTCTCGCAAGGCAGGATGGACAAAGGATCGCACAGCAGGTGAGTGAGAGGACAACCAGATCGAATCCGGGACCGACATGATTGCAACCTGGCACTTGCACTTCCCACGCATGACTATCGATCCCGAGGCGTCGATCCTGAGGGGAACATCCTGTCAATAGGACAAGCAGCGAGATGTTGTATATAAAGAGGCGGTCCTGCCTCATCAAGAGAGTATCAATATCGATACCAATACCAGATCTTTCTCGCTTTGCCGCCTTTAATCTGCCAACAATCATATATCTCACTTCATCCTTTACTCTTTTACCGATTTCAAGCCCCTAGTTCCTCAAAATGTGCCACGGACATCCTAGATATCACTCGTGTGCGCATACATCACTCGTCTGGTACTACTGCCCTTCGGCACACATAGACCTGGAGACGGGCTTCGAAACACCTTGCCGCAATGTCTCTTTTGCACCAGCCCAGTCAAGTCCGCTGTCATGTCCTCTCAAGAACTGCCAGTTTGTAGACAAGGGCGGCAGCTGGATATGCTGCAAGTGCGGTCAAGGGCCCAACACCCAGGGCTGGTGCTCTACTCCCATGGCCAACATCCAAGATGATTTGGATTCGTTGCAGTTGGAAGACGACCAAAGAACCTGTGACCACGGATGTTGTGACGATTGCAAGCGATTCGGTATGGACCACACTTGTCTCCTCTGTTGTGGATGAATGATGTGGATGAGAGCTAACCAGCGTTTGTTTGCATCATAGGGCCGAGCCGCAGCCCTTCTCCAGAAAAACGGGTTGTGGAGTCTCGCAAGGGACGATCACGCAAGTATGGCTACGGAGCGTCATCCAGATCCCATCGATGCGAGTCGCCGTATGCCATGATGAAAGGGCTATCGCTTGATAAAGGGTCAGAGTCTGGGAGCACGGCTGCTTCTTCATCGTCGAGCAGTTCATACGACTACCGTTCCAAGAAATCCAAGCCATCCAAGAAGAGTCACAAGTCCAAATCGAGAAGCTGAGAGAGGGGGGATCATAGGCATAGGCATTGCCTATCTTGTTTCATAGCATTTATAACCAGTGTATTTTTACATGTCAATGAAGAACATCTCTTGTTTCAACTTTTGTGCACGTGTAAGGCCAGAGCTCACGTCTCTAAGTTGAGCTTATTGCAGAGAGTATGTTGCCGTAATTATCAATCGGCAGTGCCCTACACGACCATGGCTGATGAAACACTGCTGAACTCATCAGCGTTTGCCACTTGGCTACGCATTCACAATAGCATGAGCTGTTGCGGAATCTGCGGTACGAGAGCAAACTGGGTACGAAAATTGGGGACAGTGAGGGATACGATACGCCCGGTTGGAGTCAGACTACGACGTCGGTGTAGTAAGATTCGAGTCTCGCAGATTAGATCCAACAAGAAGGCAGCATAAAGAAGCTTCTTCTGACGGGGCTTGAAAGAAAGAGAAGGAGAAGACGTACAAGTAAAGACATGCCAAACACGATACAGGCTCAACTGAAGTAGAAGCAATCCGCGTCGCAAGGCATCGCATTGCATGGTGAATACTGTAAGAGCTAAGAGCTTCTTAGTCGGTTGGTTTGGAAACGGCTAGTTTTGGCTAGTGATGACGCCGGTGTGCGTTATGCGTGCTAGCAGTAGCGTCGAGACGATCTCAATGAAGAGCTTCCTCGCACGGCAGAAGCAACAAAAGAAGCCCGCAAGAGACGAGACGCCCACGCGACAAGAAAAGAAACTTGTCCGGCAGTGGTTGTGTGGGCCAGAAACACATGTCACCATCGTCATCACCACCCACGGCCAAAGCACTGCAAACGAGCAAGCCAGAAAAAAGGGTCGACAAGGGCCGTGAGCCAAGCCCAAAGCTCTTCCAGGCTCCCCTGGCGAGCCACGTGCAATGGCGCAGGGATCGTTTCCCTTTTGGCCGCTGGTGTGGAATGCAAAAATGCCCTGCGCGCGAAGGGGTTTGTCATGCCGTGTTCGGGGCGGTTGGGCGGCCACGGTGTGATTGGCTCGGCGTGTGCGCTTCGGCTGAAGAGTGAGGCCCGACTCAGCATCAAGGGCAGGGAAAACGTGGCCGGGGGGGAAAGAAGTTTGCGACTCTTTTCTTGCTTGTTTGCAGTGCTTTGCTGTGCTGTTTTGCAAGGGAGCGAAGCAGCCAGCCATGCGACGGTGCTGGAATGGACTCTGATGCGCGGCAATGGGTGCGAATAGCTGTAGCTGTCTATCATCAGGATTAGTGTCAGCATCAGCTTCAAAGCTCCATGGAGTTGCGAATCCAGTAAAAGTGCATTGATGCAAAACATCCATGGAGAGAGCAAGCCAGAGCTTCTGTGGCGGACGCCATCGAGGAAAAGGTGGAGGTTGGTTGGCCAGAGCAAGACAAGAGAAAATCGAAGTGGTGGTCTGACCATGCGGCTGGCACATGGCATTTTTGCTTCCAGGCGGGTTGGGGGGGGTTCGGTTAGGGGACATGGCGGGCATGTACCCGCTAACCAGAGCCTGGAAGAGCGGCAGAAGGCAGCAGAGCGAACAGAGCGCGGCGAATGGGATTTGAAGATGCAGATCAACTTGATAGGAACCTATGTGCATTGTACATACGAGTACGAGTAATACATACAGACTGATGATCATGCCATGCATGGAAGGATCAATTTGGTCTTAGATGCTAGTTAGCAACGAGTAGCTTAGATGACGCCAGGGAGAGAAGCCGAGGCCGTGACAGGATCAATGTGATACGGATGATATGGATCGGCTTACAGCACATGGCAGCTTGCAAGGAGTGCTGCCTGTAATAGACGACGTTGCATTCGATGGGCAGCAGGCAGTACCAGACAGAGAGCATTGCGTACGTGGACGAGCATAGCAGGTATTAGTTAGGTGTTGTATGTACAGTAGCATCAGCAGTGTGAGTTGGCATCCATTTGATTACAGGTCCTCGTGCTGGATACTGCAGGTATATGAATTCCCGGGATCTATCATAAGTTGTCCATATCAAAGTATCGAAGCAATATAGAACCCAGAGCACTGCAATCCAGCATCCATGATGCAATGACATTTAACTAATCACATCTCAACAAGCATTCAACAAGCATTCAAGCGCCGCTGCCATTTATTACACGTGCGATACAGGCTCCCATGCTCTGCCCAGCAAGCATCATCCATGGGTTTACGCGGTACTTGGCCCTCGTGTACCCCGCCGTCATGGTCAACCCCTAGCCGCCCTACTACGGCACCTTTAGTGCTCCAGTGCTGCCTTTTCCTACTCCGTGCTACTAACGAACCTGGTACTACTGCATCTCCATCCGGGCTCCACCATCTTCTTGCTCATCATCTCCCAACCCCATCCCTCGCCGCGCCTCTTTTTTTTCCTCTCCTCCATTCTCTTTTGCCCATTCCAAATAGAAATCAAATCAAATCCCGTCTCTGCTTTGTTTCGCCCTCTCAAACCAAATACATCCAACGGCAAACGCAATCTGCCGCAATCCGCAAAAAAACAAAAACCCCTGAACCCAGGACATCAAATCTCTTCTCCGACGGGTATCATCGCCAGAATAGCACACCAAAAAAATCCATAGCTGTCCATCGTCTCCAATTATTTGCTTCTCCCAATCATCGCCAGCTCCTGATCGGCCCCGTCCATCCCAAACCCGGTCAAACCTGACACCAAACTTGCGACAACCCGCCCGGCCAAGCAAGCCATAGCATCCATATTACATACTAGCATCCCATAGCATAGCATTTCTCGCCTTGTCTCCCCCCCTTGCCAATCACACTTCGACTTACTCGCTCCCTCTCTTGCTCTCACTCGCCCTCTTTTTTCTCCCCCCAAGCTTTTCATCTTCTTCTCTGGATTGGACCGCGCTTTTGTGCTAGTTAGCCGCCAGTTTGATTCAAACAATCTTTTCGCCTAGAGCCCCAAGAAACCCCTGCAGTCCAAACAAAAGGTCTTACTTCCACTCGGCGGGTCACTTCGCAAGCTTGATAAAAAGGCATCAGCCCTCCAGCAAACACAAACACCACCACTATGCCCGTTTCCATGGAATCTTCTCGCCCAATCATGGCTCCCTCGGTATGTATACTTTTTGTGCTGTGTCTTTCATTCACAACAAATCAATCCCCAATTATGCCTGTTTTATTCCTCCCTTGAGCGGCTTGTCTTGTGAACAAAGGCTAGCTGCTCGTTTGCGGTACACACACAACGCGCCTCCATTCACTGCGGCCTCTGTTGGCGATATACCGCCTCTCTTCTTCTTCTTCCTCTCTATCTCTCTCTTACTGCTTCTTACTCAATAATCTAACCAAAATGTTCAAACATCTGCAGGCTCGCGCTTCCCTCCGCTACAGCACCTACAGCATGGCCGCCCCCTCAGTGGCCATGTCTGTCCAGACCACCGACTCCCAGCACGCCGAAATCCGCGAGATCGCCACCGGCCTCGACCGCATGGAGAACAAGGCCCTCTCCTCCCAGCGCGTCACCCTGTCCGAGGAAAAGTACGAGAAGATGAGCAAGCTCGCCCTCGGCGCAAAGCTGGAGCGCGCCCTCGACAGGCGCATGAGCAGCCAGGATGCCGTCATGCGACCCCGGAGGAAGACCACTTCTGCCGTCGAGAAGACTTTTAACGAAAAGGCCGCCCAGTAAATCCCAACGGGCCAATTTGTTTTTAAAAGCTTGCTCATGATATCGATCTATCGGCGCTGTGCTGTACTCTCCTGCTGCCTCGGGTGTCTTAGAAGGAGGCGGTTTCAAAGTGTCCATCAATTCGCCGTCTTGCGATTCGGGACTCAGAAAACAGCGCTGACTGTTTGTATCCAAACTCGCCTCTTATTTGCATCATCGGGGAATAACAAGAAACAATTCGGCTGGACATCTTTTTTACACACTTTGCGGAATTCATTAGACAAAAAAAAGAGTCCAGTCCAACAACGGCATTCATTCACGATACGCTCAGACGATAAGAAAGACAAATCTGAATTCACATATACCCACCCTTGCGTCACACGAATAAACTCGGCCCCGATTGCTCCATGAACTTTTCTATTTTTTTTTGTGGTCTCAAATCTCATATACTATCTCCCTTGTTGTTGTTTTCCTAGTCATGTTTTGCGCGGAAAAGAGCGGGAACTTTTTTGTTTTTTTAACGGTTAAAGAAGAAGACGGCGACGCGCGTGCTGAGCAATGGAACCATGCAATATACTATACAGAAAGAGAGGAGAAGAGAATTATACTATATTGATCTGTCCAATGTGTTTATGGTCTCTCTGCTAGGAAGAAACTGGAGTCTGTTATTGTTGTTTTTACCATAGCGCCGGGAAATAACTGGTTTTGCACCTTTTTTTTGATTGCCAATTTGCCGTGTACTTCCCACAAAGTGACGTGTTTGGTTTTCGTGATTAGTACCTACATGTATGCAAGGGGGGATAGTGAACGGACAGATTTCCCTCGATCGGTTTGTGCGACTAGACTCGGCTTTGAGATGCTGGAACTAGTAATTTGCCAAAGTAGGACAACCTATTACATACTCGTACTAGATAGTAGCAGTGGCAGGACGATCGTTTGGCGTTTTTATGGACAATGTCTTACTCTTATTTCCTTCATTAGTGTGGCTCTTTGATATGTAACTGGACTGGTGGTGGTGGTATAGTGAAGTCTACATCAAAGACGAGAAAAGGCAAGTTTTTTGGTAATTAGAGCCCCATGTACCCAGAAACCCAATCACAAACAAACAGACAAGGCAGACAAACAGCAACAATGTGTGAAACAGATTCCAAATACCAGATACCTCAAATTACTGCGGTACCAAATCGAGTACTACATACAAATGTGCTCCCAACGCCATCTACTCCCATCCCTTGCTTCCAGACCTCACGTCTAAACGTACAACCAACCAACCCATTCTCAACACTCAACAATGACCCAAAACGTAAATCACTTCACTTCACTTGCACCCCGTCCCCGTTGAGAGCGCGCCTTCTTCCCCCTCCCCTTCTTCCCCCGAGGCTTCAAAGCCGGAACACTCTACGCCCGCGACTTTTCAATCCTGTCCTCAATGTCCTTGAGCAGCGTCACCAAGTCGGCCTCCTCGCCCTCCATTTCCAACGCTCTCTTAACCCACTCCCGCGCCTCATCCAATCTCCCCATCTCCGTCAAGCACCGGCCCCTACGCCACCAGCCCTTCGCATTGCCCACCCTCCGCGCCTCAACACTGGCTTCAGCATCGACCGCCCCCTCAGGCCAGTTCCCCATAGCCATGTGCGACTGCGCGCGGTTGGCATACAGCATGGACACCTCCTCCCTCACCAACGCCGCGGGCTCCCACAAGGGCCGCTGCAGCGCCATCTCGATGCCCTGGGTATAAAACTTGACGGCCTCTGCGTACTTTTGCTTCCGATACTCGGTGTTTCCGCTGTCGCGCAGCTTGGAGACGTTGGCCGTGCGCTTCGGGTTGACGGGGATCGGGGGCGGGGGCACCAGCGGGATCGCGCCGGGGGGAACCTCGATGTTGAGGATGGCGCGGTGCAGGTTGTTGAGCTTCTCCAGCTCGGCGGCGAGGGCGCGCGATGGTCTGCTGCCGGAGGGGAGGATGGCCTTGGACTGGGGGTCCATGTGGATGGGGAGCATGCTGAAGTGGTCGAGGTCTGACATGGTTGCGGTTTTGCTTTGTTCTGGTGGGAGGAATGCGGAAAGATGGTGATGTGGTTCGAGATGAGGATTCGAGGTGAAGCTGGTGTTGCGCCTCCCCGTACAATGCTCGGATTGGTGTGTAATGTGCAGTGATTGATTGTATGTCTAGATGCTAGAAATCGAAATCCAGAAGTAACTTGCGCCAACAATATTGTAAAAAGGCGTAATGGTGTTGAAGCCAAAGAGAGTGAGAGAGACAAGTTGCTTCATTAATAACCCAAAAGTTCATGTCAGTCTCCAGTGAGGACACCTCTCGCTGAACCACAAAAAGGTGCTTATCTTATCAACACATGACTGTGGGGGAAGTAGGCGGGCGGGCGCTAAATCTGCAAGCCCGTAAACTTTACAGCTTGCTTACCCTGAAATGAATTGCCAGAAATGGTACTTTCACGATGATTAAAGTTTGACGGGCACGAGGGAGGGGGGGAATACAGGGGAAAGCTGTTCTACTTGGAAGATTACCGCCTGTTAGTGAAGGTCTGCGTGGGGTGACTGTATAGAAAGAAAATGAAACGGTGGGATATAGCAATTGTGATTATTGAGTAAATGGGTGGATCTGAATCTACAGCTGCAGGTTGACTGAAATGTATACAAGATATACAATGGAAATACACATATAATTTATCAAACAAGACAGATGAAAGCTTGAAATGAAAACACCAAATAGGTAGCACAGAATCATTGCAAATTCTCCAAACACGCAGCATACACAAATCACACAACACAAAGCCAATGGAAGTGGAAGCAAGATTCACATTATAAATCATTAATTGTTCAAAAGCATTTATCATTCCGTCTACTCCTAGTATTTGTGCAATGCTAGACACCTCTTTTGCTCAGAGGAAGGGTATGATCATCACTTGCCCATCCTCTCCCACGTCCCCCAATTCCTGTCGCCGACTCACTTTTTGTTCCGCAATAAGCCGGGAATAGCGTCCTTGAGCAGTATGAGGCCATTGCGAGACCGGAAACGAAAGACATCCCTTCCCCAAGCCCATAACCGACACTCCAAATCCCAAATGTGTACAACCGAACCGATAGAAACGCAAAGAACCACATTACAACGTCGCAACCAAGTCCATCCGCTGTCACCCTCACGAAGGAGAAAAACTCGATGCCAGGATCATTTTCTTTTCGTGCTGATTGTTGGGGTTTCCTTGTGCTTTATTTTTCTGTGGGATGGATTCTGGGTTCCGATTGACAAAGAGAATTTTCATGAAGGAAATAATTGGAGAAAAGAGTTTCCATCCGCCCCCCAAAAAAGCCGCCGCCCTCGCCATCACTCAGCAAATCAAGTGTAATTCCTTTGTGAACCGCCGCGCCAATCTAATGAAACGCACGAGAAAAAGACAATGCGAAGTACCAAGGCTCCCCCGCGAGGAGCCGAGGAATGGCCAGCTTAGTAGCCATAAGCCGCGAGGGCCTTCGCAGTCTCCTCCTTGACAGAGGCGTTCTTCTTCGCGTCGGACAGTTGTCGTGCAGCAACCTTCTTGCGCTCGTAGTAGGCAGCGCCCTTGGCCTTCCGCCTCTCCTCCAATCTGTAATTGAACTCGTCAGCCATTTCGATCCCGATATCTAGAAGAGAACCGTGACAATAACATACCGGGCAACAACATCCTGGTACTTCCAGCCGACCTCGTGGCTCAGACGGCCAACGGTGCAGTACTTGCGACCGGGCTGCAGTCTCAGGACACGGAGAGCCTGGGGAACGACCATCTTCTTCTTCTTGTCGTAGGGGGGAGGGACACCCTCAAAGACCTTGAGGCGCTCCAGAGCGGCGGCACCGCGGGCGGTCTTGTGGGGGATCATACCACGGACGGCCTTGTAGAAGATTCTGGAGGGAGCGCGGAAGTGGAAGGGACCTGGAGAAAAAAGACGTCGTTAGAATCCTAAGAACACGACAATCGGGAGGCGTTGGAGTCGCGCAAACTCACCACCGCGAGTGGGGTTGTATCGGGTCATCTTGCGCAGGTAGGCGTGGTACTTGACTGTTCCAAATGTCAGTATATTCTCATTCTCATCTTCTTCGTCAACTCTGGTGATATTGCTGGCTCAAGATCGACAAGAGATAGGCTCGCAGCAGATTCGGCGGATGGCAGGGGATATGACGTACGCTTGGCGCGGAAGAACTCGCCAGAGATGTTGAGGGCCTCGCAGCGGACGACAACAATCTTCTGACCGTTGAGGAGCTGCTTGGCGACGATGGAGGCAAGACGACCAAGGAGGTGGCCCTTGCCGTCAATGACGACCTAGAAAAGCGACACTGTTAGCATCCATCTTGCACAATGTGTTCCCAGTCTTGTTTCCTCTCCCATCGCCGATTGTCTGCGTCTGGTATGTGCCAGCCAAAAGAAGAGAAGAGGCTCGAAAGCGGCAGCAGCATCGATTGCCGCCAGTGCATATAGCAAGAACAGCAATCACATCCATATCCCAACACACTCAATCCCAAGCTCCTCTCGACTGCTTTGCCATGTGCGCTGGCGTCCATGCTCTCTCGCTCCCTCTGTCCTTTGCCTCTCTCTCGACTCCCTTGTCTGGCACTCCACAAACATTCGGATCCCAGGCGAAAAGACATGTGCATGTGGTGGTTCAATGCAATGGTGAATACTCACAACCGACTCGAACGACGACATCGTACCGGTTCTTTCGGGGGGGTGGAAAGAAAAAGGTGAAGAAGACAGACGACGAAAACACACAAACCCTCCGACCTCAGGAGAATTTGTTGCTGTGCTGGTGTGGGTTAGTCGTCCCTGTTGTTGATGAAGTGGTCGCGATACAGATTGGAACGGCGAGAAAATCGCAGTGCCGCTTGGGGCTCGTTGTGCCTTTGGAACAGCAGGGCTAGCCGGATTGGGCAAGGGTGGGTTCCGGGGCAGGCGAGGAAGGGCTCACGGGTTGGTGGTGCTTAGGGCTGCGAGACCTAGAATCTGGGCCGACAATTTGCCGGGGCTTATCGGTGGTGGGATTTTTTTCTCTCTCGCTGTGTTTTAGTTGGTGATGGAGATTGCACGTGATTTCAAGTGGGATGCAGCCGAAGAGATGATGAAAGATGGAAAGATAAGGTGAGGTACGTACCATTTGTTACGACGGACTGTGTACCAGGTACCTTGATATTGGTGTGCACCATGTGAAGATCAAAGACGGAGATGATATCAGTCATCGATGTGCCCTAAAATATAGATCAAAAGAACTGCTATATAGAAGATATACCTAATAAATCCTCAGAGTCAAATGTTCAAAAAACATGCATTTGGCTTTCGATTTGTATTAATAGACAGCAACCCTTTATATCGCCATGCATCATCGTCAATCTATCGAAACACCCTTCTACTCTGTGTAGGTGTTGTGCCATCCCAACGGCCTTATACCAGCTCCCAGCTCCGTTCCATACCATGCGACAGGAGTATGTAGCATCTCTTTTCTAGTGGTATTGTAGTAAGTGTGCAAATGCGAAAAAAGGTCTATATCGCTCATGGATCAAGCTGCTTTGTCATGGCCATCTCAGTCCTCGTTCCGCCAGCCATATCTCTTTTGTAAAAACCGTGTACCCCCCATAAGTGTCAATGCCCAGTATTTTTGATAAGTGTGTGTTTATAGAAACGCGCAAGGAGGGGAGTTATAGATATGTTGTGTCAAGGATAAAAGACAAAACACGGCCCAAGTAAGATGCATGAAAAGAATACTCCATTAAAAGCAACAAGAGGGAAAGAAGAAATAATAATTTGCAGCGCGCTGAATCATCATGCCTTGGCGGTATCAAGCTGCTTGAGCACCTCTTGGACTCGTCGGACAAGGTCCTTTCGTTTCTGTCGAATCTCATCCACGCCCTCGGTCTCCACGCCGTCGAGTTTCAAAATGATTTGCTGCATGACGGATTCAGACAGCTTCCTGTGCTCCTCCTCTCGCTTCTTGGCATCCTTGGGGGGCGAGTCGATATAGTTCAAGCACAGCGGCAGCCAGTTGGAATGGAATTCATCAGAGATGTCGCCCAGCTTCTTCAGAGCGGCACTGATCACCTCGGGCGGGACACCGTTTGTCGCGTCGGCGTTTGAGCCGCTGTCAACGGGGCTGGTTGGGGACGTGGCCTCGCTCTTGTCAGACCTCTTCTTGCTCTTCTTCTTCTTGCTCTTTGACTTTGAGGATTTGGATTCGGTTCGCGGCTCATCCACAATAATCATTTCGTCATCCGATCGGCCGCTGTTGTCGTCCTCGGCGTCGGGGATGATGGCCATGAGTTCGCTCTTGTTCTTGACTCCATATTCTCGGACGGGGTACATGGACTCCTTGAGCTGCTTGCCCTTGTAGAGCAGTTTGACTCGGCGTGTTGTGCGCGACGACAGATCCATAAGGAGGCCAATACGGTCCCGCACATCTTTGACGAACAACTTGCCATCACCGATCGAGTAGGCAGGAAAGTGAGCCGGATAAGTCACGCCTCTATTCTTGATCAGCAGGATGTCGTCTTCGGGCTCTGAAGGTCCTCTGGAGCGCGGTCGAGGAGGATAGTAGCGGGTGTCGGTGTATTCGACTCGAGGGTCGTCAATGTCCTGGGCGGTGATGTAGCTAAAGTCTTCGTTTGTGACATCTGGAACACCGCCCGACATGGCGCCGAAGCTCTGCTCGCGGTTAAGCGACCATCCGTATCGCGACATGGTGATGGGTAGGGCCACAAGGGCAGCGAGGCCGCTGTAGACAAATGTGGGCGGGACGCCCAGGGTCCCCGAGATGTACTCGCTCGACTCTTGAAGGGCGGCGGAGAGATTCGTGAGGGTGCCGTTGAGGTAGTTGGTGATGATGTGTTGCAGGGCACCGGAAGATGCCACGATGGGCTGGTTGGAATCCACCTTGGCGTCTTGGGTATCAAGGTGGCCCTGGCTGAGGACACCTTACCAGGAAAGAAGAAGAAGGGAGAAGAGGAGAATGAAGACAAGGCCGGCTATTTGTCTGGGATTCTTCTCTTCCTCTCTCTCTGTCCCTCTCTTTGGATGTTCAATGCTTGTTCTGCGGAAGAAAAAAGATCGCGGGGTCGTGGGGGTGAACAGCAAGGCTGAGCAAAAATCGCTTGAACCGGGGCTGGCGAATGATCTCGAGCGAGGCTTAGCGGATTGGATTGGTTGGATTTGACTGGAGAAGCAAGGCAAGTGCAGGAAATTGCCCACACAAGGCGACGATCACGGAGCTGGCCGAAGGAGCGCGAGCCTAGCAATTCTATTTGATCCTCTGGATGGCTGGGGCGACAATGAACGAGTGAGGCTCAGCTGATCAAATTCGTTGTTGGCAGTTTGCGGTGAATGAGCGTGGTCTGGTTGGTTGGCTGTATTCTCGATTCGATTCGCACAGCACAGCACAGCACGAGGCAGCACAGCGCAAAGACAGCACAGCACAACAACGGGCTTCGCGATGGGTGGCTGGTGATGCGGCTGGATTTGGGCAAGGCCAGGCAGTTTGTGTCGAGCCAGCGATGCGGACGAGATGCAGATGGATGGACGAGAATTATGGGGATTGAGGCTCTTTGGAACTGGTGACAATGTGTCAAGTTTTTTTCTTTAGGCTCAAGGTTCCATGATTTTTCTCTTTAACGGCAACTGGGGAACTGGCGGGGCCTGGGGGGTCCCCTGTGTAGCGGCAGTTTAGTGGGCTCGAATTAATTAGAGGCGCTGTCAGCGCTGTAACTCTGCCAGCATGCACTGGACCTCTACTTGATCTCCATCCATCTGCAAGTTCTATCCATGATACTAATGTCCATGGTGTTGCCTTGAAATTTGCATCCATCTCCAGTACCTATCTCGAAAGGGATCAATGTTGAGCAGCCGAATCTGTCACAAGTGGGCAACACACATGTGAGCATGTTCACACCATGTTCAGACAATACATCACCCGCTGCTGACATGTTTACGTCCTGCTGATGCCTCCTTCGTCGTGAAGCTTGGCTGGAAAACGAAAGCGAGGCATGTATGAGCCTTTAAAGCGCCCACGATGCATGGCATTGATGGATGGATGACAAACAAAGCGCTTGCATTGCCTAAGAAATGACACACGGTGCAAATGTTCGGACGCTGTTCCGTCACTCATCTCTTCACGGAGCAAGTCACCGCTCTACATACAACCGGAACTGATGCTGACTGGGGCCGGAAACGAGACTTCGGGGTCAAGTTCCGACTTCTAGTGTTCCGTGCGTCTGCCGTACCGTGTCCGACTCCTCTCAGACGCTCTTCCGAACTTTCATCTTCCGTGCTTCAACTCTCCGAAGATCAGGTATATACATGCAGATAGGCGCACAACTTATCGCCTCGGGCTTCCACGGTTAATATTTGTCAGCCTGTTCAACTATCCCCAGCAGCCGAAAACCTCTCCCGAATAACTTGATGGCAGACGGCCAATAACAGCATCTAGATCGCCAGCTGTTCATGTTCGAGTCGCGTTCCTGTCATCATAAGTCGGCAACATCGCCAATCTAACGGTGGCATCTAGACTCAAAAGAGACAAACGCCCAGGTTCCCCGCGAAATAGCTGGCAGACTAGCCTCTGGACCCCAAAGCCTCCCGCGTGCATAATTCCAAACCTTTTGCATTTTGCGGAGGTCCGCTATAGTCCATTTACATCTGCCGTACATTGACTCCGTGTCCTCGATCCCCAGCTGCGCTCGTCTCCATGTGGCCCTAATCGACTCTCGTAACTCCAATTAGCACCCACTAGGGATATACGAGAACCAAGTGGCTGCTTCGACGGACATTGATATCGGCAATGAGACGGTAGCCGAATATTGGACACTGTGTCGATGAGATGCATGTTCTCGCACTTTCGTGGGGTTGTTTGCCAATCTCCAGGGCTATGCGAAGCGATACGACGTCTATCTGCATACCCCCGTAGAGTATGCAAGGTTCCAAGGTTGGGGGGCATATCCGACTCTAAATAAAGCTGTCGTTATCAAGGAGTTATCAAATCGTCGGAGATGCACCCCAACGCCCGCATTTTGCGTCATGACTCGAGGAACTTGTGTTTGAAGAGATAAAGGTTGCATTCATACTTGTGATATCTACTTGAAGCAGGTAATGTAGTTTTCTCTATTAGGGCTGAAATTCAGCACTGTGTCAGGCATGCCAAGCATGCAATAGTATGGAATGGCTGTGGTACTAACACCATGCACTAGGAGATGCTACCCTGAGACAGGGATAATGACACAGGATGGGAGAGGAGATAGGACAAGATTCGCACACAAGCGGGCCTCGGACGGGGGAAGATCCGTTGTTGCTCTGTTGTGTGCATGTGTGTGTTCGGTAGCATCCCGCTAGCATGGCTGAGCAATGGCTATATAAACAGCTCATGTCGTGGCCATCGAGCAAATCTTGGGGGTTTCATTCATCACTTAGATATCTTGCAATCGGCAGCGTTGCACAACATTCTCCAAGATGGCGGTCATTCCAAAACCATCAATTGACATCCAGGTATGTCATGTTGAGCCATCGATATATCGCATCTAGATCTTCATTATTGGACTGGCTGACAACTCACCTATGTAGTCATACCCAGGCAACATCATCAATGGCAAATTTGTGCCAACAGCAAAGACACGAAACTCGATAGACCCAGCCACTGAAAAGCCGCTGTGGCCCGCCCCATTCGCAACTAAAGAAGACCTCGATGTCGCCGTCAAGCACGCCAAGAATGCATTCAAAACCTGGTCGCAGACAACCTTCCAAGAGAGATCCGAGCTTATGCTGGCCTACGCAGATGCCATCGAGGCGAATCGTGAAGAGCTCGAGAAGCTAGACACGATGGAGACGGGAAAGCCTCTCCTCGTCTCCAAGACCGAGTTTAACAATGTGATACAATGGCTTCGGGCCTTTGCCACCATGGAGCTCAAGGACGAGATCCTAGAAGAAAACGACGAGCGCACAGTATATGGCACGCACCGTCCGCTGGGTGTGTGCGGCGCCATCGTGCCTTGGAACTGGCCTGCTCTCCTCGGTCTGGGCAAGGTTGGGCCTGCGCTGATGACCGGAAACACCATCATTATGAAGCCGTCGCCGTTCAGTCCGTACACTGACCTGAAGCTGTGCGAGCTCGGCATGTCCATCTTCCCGCCGGGTGTCTTCCAGGCTCTTAGTGGCGATGATGCTCTCGGCCCCTGGATGACGGACCACCCCGATATTAGGCTCATCACATTCACTGGCTCTGTTCGCACCGGCAAGCTCGTTGCTGCGAGCTGCTCCAGGACACTGAAGCGATGCGTTCTCGAGCTCGGCGGCAACGACGCCCTCATCGTGAACGAAGACGTCGATATTGCTAAATGTCTGCCCAAGATTGCCACCATGACGTTTATCAACTCGGGGCAGATTTGCATGCTGGCGAAGCGAATCTTTGTTCACGAAAAGATATACGACCAGTTCAGAGATGCCTTGGTCTTTTTTACCAAGGAGAACATCAAGACGGGAGGTGGATTTGAGCCGGGCGTTTTGGTTGGACCTATCCAAAACAAGATGCAGTAAGTGCCTACATGTATTCTTCCTATATATCCCCCTGTTCAAAGTTTCCAATTGCTTACCCTTTTGACTCTTTCTAGATATGACTTGGTCAAGGACATGTACCAGGACGTCAAAAAGTCGGGATACAAGGTCGCTCTCGACGGCAAGATCCTCGACTCATCCACCGGCTACTTCGCCGAGCCCGCCATCGTCGACAACCCTCCTGACGACTCCCGCATCGTCCTGGAGGAGCCCTTCGGCCCCATCGTGCCGCTCCTCAAGTGGTCTTCAGACGCCGAAGTGATTGAGCGAGCAAACTCGCTGGACATTGGTCTCGGCGCATCGGTCTGGGGCAAGGACCTGGAGCGCGCGGAGAGGATGGCGCGACAGCTCAGTGCTGGCAGCGTCTGGGTTAATTCGCACTTTGATGTTGCGCCTAATATCCCGTTTGGAGGTACCAAGGAGAGCGGATTGGGGAGGGAATGGGGGGTTGAGGGTTTCAAGCAGTTTACGGATCATACGAGTTTGTGGGTGTGGAAGAAGATTTTCGAATAGGGGAGGATGATGATGATGATGGCGATTGAAATTTTTAATGAATAAATGACAAATATTAAGACATTGATGTATGAACAACGGTTGTTTTACGGATTTGGCAGCGTTTGATGTCTGGTGAATAGTTGGCGATTTTATTGATCCCAGGCTGACAGATTTCCCCTGGTTTACAGCATAATGCGATGCGCACGGTCGCGCAGTGACTAAGAATGAAACGCCCAAGTATGGAATATTCAATTGATTTCAGCTCAAGTAATCGATGATGGGATTATGCCGCTGTTTGTTTTGCGACAGGTCGACCGAATTCGACCGAGGCGAAAGACTTAGCCCACCAATTGCCACAGTTGACAATATCCTATCTGGGAAATGGGCATCGAGTACCCCGAATACCTGTAACCAGCGCACGAAGGATTCAACCATCTATGGAAGCTAAAGTGTAACCCCCAGATCGGGTTCAGCATACAGGGGATTGAATCTAAAATTATATACAGAGCACAAGCCTTTCATACAACAATCGATTTACTAGTAGTTGTCGCCTATCTACTCTGGCAGATCAAGTACCTCCAACAACAAGGCCAACGCCCGAAGAAAGAAAAAAGAGGAACCATCACGGCTTCTCCTCCAATCACGCGCCCGCCCTGGCCCTTCTGCGCGCTTTGGAATCAACTCTCTAGTCCACATCCTGATTAGTATCTTGACAAATACCTTGGACCCAGGTCGTTGCCCCTCCCGGCTGACTGATGCAGTTGAGTGGCTGCTTCGGGCGGCTTCGTCATTTTGCCGGGTTGTGGTAAATCTCACCAAGTGCCCGCATAATCAATCCACGCCGCATTACATATCATATACGAGTATAGATATAAACGAGACCTTCCTCCTCCAATCTTTTAGTTCCAGCATCTCAACTCTCCATACTCATGAATTTTATCCGATCCTTTTTTACATCCGCTGTTAAACTGAGTCCCGAAGCCAGAATGGCCAACGTCAAGGAAGTCCAGCGAATCATTGACAACAACAATGTTGGTGAGTTTTTGCTCGCTCTCTCTGTCTCTCTCTCCAAGTCCGGATCTAACTGTTGAAATGTATAGTCGTCTTCTCCAAGACCTGGTGCCCCTACTGCAAGGCCACCAAGGCGAAGCTGAACGAGCTCAAGGCCCAATACGAAGTCGTCGAGTTGGACAACCGAAGTATGTTTCTCCCTCTCTTTCTTCCCGTCTTCTATTCTATGAACAACACCATTCTAACAACAGACACCACAGACGACGGTGACGACCTCCAAGACGCCCTCCTCGAAATCAGCGGCCAGCGCTCCGTCCCCAACATCTTCTTCGCCCAGCAGCACGTCGGCGGCAACTCTGACCTGCAGGAGCTCGACAAGCGCGGCGTGCTCAAGAGCCGCCTCGAGGAGGCCGGCGCATATGCGTAAGCGCTCCAGCATTCTTTGATGCGATGCAGTAGGAAGAGCGAGACATAAAGAAAACAAAATAAAACAAGAGAACAATTTTGGCTGATGGGCTGTTTGTTTTGGGGTTTGATAGAGGGGCCGACAGATCCAAGATATAATAGACGGAGAGGCTTTGCGCAGATGAAGATGCGTAACGGTCGTGCTTCAGCGAGGCAATTCAGCGATACTTTATAGACTCGAGTAGAGTTGCCATTGTTAGCTTTACAAAAATACAAAATCAAGAATATAAACCCTTCCATCACATGCAAATATGGCTTCATTGAGTTGTTTTCTTTTGCTAGCTCGCGAGATGCGGCGTAAATCTGTCTTCCGCTGCTTACTATTATACAAGTTATATAAGTGCTTTTACAGTGACGAATATTGGCATTTTTCAGCCGTCTATACTACACGACTTGCGTCGCAACCGTTCCTACCGGCCTCTCCACAAACTCCATGACGCCCTCGATGATGCTCTCCCGCGCCGGCTCCGACGCCACCTTGCTGCCGGCAAGATAGTTGAGCCAGAGCAGTCGCGACAGCCTCTCGTCCTCAACCGTACCCATGAGCTCCCGCTTGGGATCCTTGCCTCGGCCCGAGTTGAACATGACGGACAGCACGCCCTTTTCGTCGCGGCACAGGAGCAGCTCCTGCTTCTTCGGCACTGAGCCTCGGTTGAAGAGCGCCTTGAAGTCCTTCATGGCGACACCAAAGGACTCGTCGTTGTAAGCCTTGTCACGCTGAGATCGCGCGGCAATGGATCGAACGAATCCGTCGCGGAGGTGGTGGAAATCGGTATCTCGCACCGGGATGATGCGCATCACACTACGGCATTCGGCTTCCCTCAGGAGAGTGTCCCAGGTCTCCTCACCTTCAGTAACATCCTTGAGGGCCTTTCGCAGGGCATCCTTTTCGGCGGGTATCAGTGTCGTGGCGCTCGGGTTAATCTTCTTGATCAGGTACTTCTGCAGCTTCGCAATGTCCTGCGTCGCCACGTAGAATCCCACCATATACACCTGGATGCCGATGAATGTCACCGTGCGCACGCCCAAGCCCACAAGAGTGTATTCGCTTCCATGCTTGTCCGAGATGCTCGCCGCAATGGAGTTTTCTTCCCTCGTAGTCGGCAGCTTGACGTCGATTGTTCTCGGAAACGCAGGGACGACACTGTTGCCCGTAGGAACAATGACGTTTCCGTCTTCGTCATGCACAACGATTTTCCTCTTCTCTCCAGCCTCGGTCTTGAAGGTTTCTGTGGGAATCGGTGGGGCGTCGCATTTCACTGCCACCTTTGCCTTTTGCTTGTCTTTCTGTTCCGCAAGGGCGTTTTTCAGCTTCCATGCAGTGTAGACGAACGAGATGATGCCGGCGGTGGCGCCGGCGGCGAGAAAGATTGTGCGATGGCGCTCATAGTCGCGGCGCTGGGAATTGAGCTTGTTCAGATCGAAGTCCTGGGAGACGCGCGAGGAGCCCTTGCCGGAGAAGAGGCTTCGGCGGAGGCACTGCTGGCATCGGGGTGAGGACCGGAGCACCGGCCGGAGGGTCGTTGGACGGATCATGACGGGAATTTGTGTGAGCCTTGGAGGTTTTCGTCAGTTGATTGAGGGCATTCGGATCCAATCACCTCATGGGGACAGCGGCGAATGAGGCTGTAGAGCTCCTCGGAGATGCGCTGCAAGTGGCATGATGCTGGTGTTGAAAGAACCAAGCGTGCCCCACGTGATGTGACATCATTCGGGTCATAGTCATGTCCGAGGCTACCCTGGAGTACGGTGCAGAATCTGAATTTTTTTGGTATTTTTGTCTCTTGGGAGAGCTTTTTGAAAGAAATTTATAACCAAAAAAGGTGATTGAATGAATTTGAATCTATTAGACATTGATGGCGATAAAGATGGTGGGTGGAGAGTTGATTGTGGTATCTGATGTGGTTATGGGTACATCTTTTATATGAAGTTGACTTATATACACACCATCCATTCTCTAAACTGGAGTAGCTCAATTCTTGTAGGATTAATGTCAGTTTAAGAGACTATGCCCGGACTTTTGTCTGGCCAGTTAGTTCGAGATCAGACAAACTCTGTTGACCCAAGCGCTTATTTCAGCTGTAAAATCACAGTGCTCACTACAATAGCGCAGATATTGTTCATCCACTGCGCGAGCACTATTATCCAAGTGACCCTCGCCCCAAATCTATGGCTCTTTATAAATCATCACACCCTTTACGCGTGTTGCATTTTGAGTTACACCAGCAGCCAGTAAGATGCAACCTTCATGCATGCATGCTTCATACATACAGCAACAGTTCTTCACCTTTGCACCACAGCCATAAAGCTACCACCACTACAACCCCCCTTTGATATGAACATAAGCAACATCAATATCTCACAAACAACCCATTCTCTCCCAAGCAAATTCCCACAACTACTTCTCCAATATTTGTTGGTTTTTGACGGCCCGGCCCGCATCTCTTATCGATAACGCGGCCACTTAATTGGCTAGGTCATCTTTGCGCGCTGATTGGCCCGCCGCTCTACCGCCAATTGCCTCCGCCAAAATATTCCCAAGATGCAGGCCATAATAGCACCATTTCCAATGCACTCACTTCCTCACTCTTTGTCTTTGTCATCCCCCGTCTGGCCTGCATCTCCAGCCTTGATCTCTGTGCCACTCCTTCAACCCTCACAAGGCAGAGATCTTTCCCCTATCTGATTCTTTTCCCTGGGCCATTGCTCGGTCGCTGGGTTGCCGTTCTTTTTTCTTTGTTGCTTTTCCTTCTCCGCAAGCGTCAATCGTTCAGTTTGCAATGTCCACGTTGCTCCCCGGCCTTCACATCAGCAGAAAAATCCCCTGGAATGCGCCGGTAGAAACAGTCGTGAGTCCTCCATCTCTTTTCATCTCTAGTAGAACCACTGGAACTGTCTGACTAACTCTTGTCCTTCTTCTTGTCTTGAACAGCATTTTCGATTTCGTTCCCGCCACATCACAGCCATTGGCCAGGCAGCCGACAACTATCATCCAAATGTCCGCCGCTTAAAAATCCAGCCAACCTTGTTCGACCAAGTCATCAAAGCCATTCTCTACCTATTCCCGAAATTCGCACAAGCCTACCTGCGGCGATGGTTCCCCGAGTGGTACCTCCCGTCGGCCATCGTCCTAAAGTCCCAGAAACCCGACTGGGAAGAAGAATTTGACAACGAGCTGGCCTCGTACCGCAGCCTGCAGTCGCTCCAGGGAACCGTAATCCCGCGCCACTTTGGCGTCGTCCATTTTGCCGGGGTGCGAAGCCACCTCATGGCAGACGTGGGAGGAGTGTGCATCCCTTACACGACCGAGACGGCGGAAGAAGCATATACCCTTGTTCGCAAGCTCCTGTACGAGTCGCTCACTGCGCTTGCGTCGAGGGGCTTTGTGCAGGATGACGTGAAGCTCGACAACTTCCACGTTGTTGGGAGCAGAGTCGTTGTCGTGGATTTGGAGCGAGTCGAGAGGGGCAGAAGCCCCGACGAGCTGGCCAAGTTTGTTGACTCGAGCATCCAGATTCTTATGCAGCAATACCGAAACTACCTGGAAAACTTGAGAGCTAGATACCCCTGATGCCTGTTATACGTCGAAAATGCATATACATAGAGTGGCGTTTTTTCCCTTTCTTTCTACAAGGCATGCTGATGACATATCATGATATATTGGCCGTTATTTATATACAGACACGCAATACATATATCCGCAGAGTAACGACAATCTCGCGGTCGCATTCACTTTAGTTTATCTGACCCCATTCAACATTGTATTGTGACATCCTAAAATGAATATGTGTTCATTGAGATGTATTAGCTTTTCATAGTATAGACCTCACTCTTCCTCAAGTAAAACCTCTCTTTCTGTGTCGGAAAATTTAAGAGATACACAAAAGCGTACATACTTGGCATCAATAAAATCCAACGGCGTCCCTCCTTTATCTTGCACTCTTAGGGAGCTTCCATCCCCATCTTCCGCGATAGCAACCTGTCGTAGTTCATTTTGGTCAGGGTGGAACGTATGTAAGATATATCCGCCACCTTCTTGCCTAATTGGAACGAAGAATTCGTCTTCTATACAACATATCTTCGTTGATAAAACGTTACCTGATTCATCATGACCAAGGTATGTGCCAGAGGTTGTATTGCGAAACACGCGCCAGTGGCCTTTCCTACGACACTGCCAGTAAACGCCCCGAACAGGGTTAAGACGGTCTCGGAATTCCAATGTTCCCTGATTTAGGCTGAGGATGCGATGTGGCTTTTCCCTGGTCCGAATTATGAATGTCTTGCCCGGGATGGGATGATGCTCTATGTGGTGGGCATGATTGTCGTGTGATGGATTGATCTCTTTTGGTTTGTCAGGCTTGCTGCCAGATGAATCATTCTTATTTTCGAAGAATTCGTCCTTCTTCTCTCTAATGGGCATGTCCGCAGACATGGTAGTTGAAGGCGTTGGACAGCCGTCGTCCGTAGAACTGGCAGTATCTACACAAAAAAAGTCGAGGCTCTTCTTTTCGGCGGCCATTTAAGAATTTGATGGAAACTGCTGAATACGTTCTTGGAAAATTCGAGGGATTGTGATGCTATTTATGAGTATCTCCAATCGCCTCAATTTACTGATGCCCCTCGATGATGATGACTGGCTGAATGCGGGGAAGGTTTCCCTTGCATTCCAACCCGATTATACCTACCTACGTAGTACCTTTGGCAGGCTGATTTTAGTGATTGTTAAGATTTGACATAATTAGTTGGTATTTCAACCGCAAAAGTTAAATTCCATATTCAAGCACTGTGAAAAGGGGTGATGAATTGGGGTTGAGTGACGACAGCCTGTATGGTCTGATTATAGGAGGCCGAAATTGGAGGATTGGATTAGAAGGCTCAATCCTTTGATTATTTTAACATATAGACAAATAGGGTCACTGCCTTTCTGAAATATGAAAGTAATGACTCGTGCTATATCTTGGAGCTGATGACAATGTATGTATATATATTCGCCGAGAAGCAACTTTCTCGCGACTATACTCCTTTCTTTTAACCCCATAACTGCCTAGCAGGCCTTATCGCAACTTCTGGGGTGGCATGTTGGGATACTTGAGTGACACAGGACTGTCCAAGTACTTGGAATCAATGAAGTCCAAAGCCTCCCCCTCGTCCTTCTGCAATACCATAGATTTCCCATCCTCCGAGAAAGCCACTCTCAACAGCCCTCCCTCCTGGAGAACAGATAGCATATATCCACCATTCTCCTTCCTCCTTTCAGTAAAATTTTGCTGTTCTTTATGTTCCTTCTGCGTGGCTACAATTTTGCCTTCTTTATTGTAGCCAAGGTATGTACCAGAGGCCATATTGCGAAAGCCTAACCAGCCGTTCTTTTCGACACAGCGCCAGATGTGACCACCGCTCGGGATGGGTCTATCGAGCCATACCAGCTTTCCATATTTGAGGACGAGGATGAGGTTGGGCTTGGTTCTGGTTGCAATGATGCCCGATTTTCCGGGGATAGGATGGTTCTCTGGGGGAGTGGCAGATTGTTTTGCTGTGACAAGATCATCCTCAGGTGGCTCGCTTTCATCTTCCTTGTCAGAATCGTCGTGATATGGCTCACCGTCTTCGACCTTGACAGGATTTCCTTCGGGCGAGGTATTCTCTTCTGCTTTGGCAGGGTCCCCGGGTGTCGCTTCGTTCTCTTCTGCTTCGGCATTCTCCTCCTGGGGTGATTCGCCCTCTTCTTTTTGATCAGGAGTTTTGCCAGATTCATCAGTCTCATTCTGGACGCTATCGCCCTTCTCTGTCGGTGGTGTGTCTTCACACATGTTTTGTATATGTTCCCAGTCGCTGTCGGAGTTGTCCTTTTCGTCGGTCATCTGGGCACTGATGGAAACTGGCAGAATGTTTCGTGTTAAAATTACGAAGAATTTTGTCGTTATTTATGATCATTCTTTATTTCGTGTTCTAATGCGTCTGGATGATGGTAGAAGCGGAGAAAGTTTTGCTTGCATTCCAAGCCACTTATACTCCATATATACATTTGATGGTTCAAGCCTACACACGTTTTGATATGTCAATAAAGGCTGCCGTTTCCTTTCATCGTCTATGAAAATAATGATTCGTGACATCATGCGGCTGACGCTTCCGACCACCTCATATTCCGTCGTCCTGATAATCTCCACATGCATGGGATTATGGGAGGAGTTGTAGGCCTCCCAATCTATGGATGCGCTGATTGCCATATTGTGCAATAAAGATGTCTAGTAACCAATGGAAGTATTCAGCTGATCATTCGAGTAGATCATTTCTGCAAACAGCGTAGACCATGACCGCGAACCTCCCCATCTTGCGTTGCATTGCATCTTGTTTGCATGATTGTCAAGGTACGCAGTTGAAGCGATAGGTAGATTAATCATACGAGTCATACAAGGCAGATCATTATCAGATTGACTTTGTAGAAGTTAAAATACTCTTGTATAGAGCTCAAGTTCTATATCATTGTGAACCCAATGACTTGTGTCTGTCAATTCCACGATCATAGCTACATATATATACACGACGACAAGTCTAAATTGGCGTCTATCAAATTTGCTGGCATCCAATGTAGACCGTCGCAGAATTCAGAGAGGGAAAAAAAAAAAATGTAATTTCGGGCAGAAATTTCACGCCGACATCATTTCCTTTGAATTCTTCTTATTATGATGAGTGTATGGATGTTTTAACAGCTTTTGACCTCTCTAGCGACGTGCACAGAGCATCACCGCTATCTGCTTGTAACCCCCGCAACCGCAACTGCACCTCACCAACCTCGAACCTTCAACACACCACAACTCCATTCTCGCAACCCTTGCCCAATTCCAATTCCATAAACAGAATTCAAAAAATCAACTGATATTCACCACACCTTCCCGTCGGGTATTTATTCGGATTCCCCCATACAATCCTCCACCTTTGCCAATGCCAAAAACTGTCGATCGTCACCCAGATAGAGTCACATCGGCCCTCATTTTATGGGGAAGCACAACTGCAGTCCTGGAGCTCCGGCCAACGGCAGTCCCCGCATCTGCTCGGCCGCTCCAATGACCTCATATTCAATGGATGGGGCCAAGGGGCCTTGCGGGCTCCGGAGAAGCTGGGGACAATTAGATTGGTGCGCAAAAGGGAAGCCGGAGGCCCGTTTGGTTGGCGTGTGGAGAGACAAGCATGAAAGTAGGCATTTGAAGAAGCTTGGATGAGGGTCGAATTGCATGTGGTGGAACCGAGTTGCCGGCACTCCGCTGGTGTGAATGGCCCGAAGTCCCAGGATGAAGTATGACGAGGTACGGAGTACTAACATGAGGAGAAAGAGCGGGAGACACGAAAGCAGATCCATCGTGCCATTGACTGCGGAAGGAGTGTTGCTGATCAGTAACCGGGGGACTGGGCCGGATCAATCTCAGTCGAACGGGGTGTCACGACAACGGGGGGACGAGTAGGTATAAATAAGATGGCCGTGCCTGACTCTCTTACTCTCCCCCTTGAGTTGAGGATCCAAGGCGGTGACCTTGTTCCAGCACAGTGACAGTTTGGCCCTGAGCTCTGGGATTGGTTGGACTGGACTGAACGATGCTTGGCTCTTCTTCTCCAAGCCGGCTGGCGGCCGTTTTCGCAGTGACTGCGGGATTGGTGGCATCTGTTGGCGCAGCAAGTCGTGAGTATATCTCAGTCGCTTTGACTTGACTTGACCTTATACCAGTGACTTGACTAACGTGGAGGGATAACAACATGTAGCCATCTCCGTCTCCGGTAAATCGTTTGCTCTCAACGGAGACAACGTCTCGTACCGCTTCCACGTCGACGAGGACTCCAGCGACCTCATCGGCGACCACTTCGGCGGCCCAGCCACCGAGGACGGCGTCTTCCCCCCCATCATCGGCCCCATCCAGGGCTGGGTCGACCTCATCGGCCGGCAGCGCCGCGAGTTCCCCGACCTGGGCCGCGGCGACTTTCGCACTCCCGCGGTGCACATCAAGCAGGCGGCGGGCTACACGGTCAGCGAGTTCAAGTACCTGTCGCATAACGTTGTCAAGGGCAAGCCCGCGCTGCACGGCCTGCCGTCGACGTTTGGCGATGCCGGGGATGTGTCGACGCTGGTTGTGCACATGTTCGACAATTATAGCTCTGTGGCAGCGGACTTGACGTACTCCATCTTTCCCAAGTATGATGCCATTGTGCGCAGTGTCAACATTACCAACAAGGGCAAGGGGAACATTACTATTGAGAAGCTTGCCAGTTTGAGTGTCGACCTGCCGTACGAAGAGCTGGACATGCTGGAGCTGAAGGGAGACTGGGCTCGTGAGGGAATGCGAGTGCGTCGCAACGTCAATTATGGTACTCAGGGGTAAGACTCATATCTACTTGACGGTATCCCTGATTTTACTGACATGATGCCTGCTCGTGTATAGCTTTGGGAGCACGACTGGCTACTCCTCCCATCTGCACAACCCATTCTTTTCGCTCATTACGCCCTCGACGACTGAGTCACAGGGCGAGGCTTGGGGCTTCTCTCTCGTCTACACTGGCTCATTCTCTGTCGAAGTTGAAAAGGCTTCTCAGGGTCTTACGCGTGCTGCTCTTGGTGTCAACCCCTACCAGCTATCTTGGCCACTTGCACCAGGCGAGACATTTTCCACCCCCGAAGCCGTTGCCGTATTTTCGAACACGGGTGTTGGTGGAATGTCAAGAAAGTTTCACAGTCTCTACCGCAAGCATCTCATCAAGAGCAAGTTTGCGACGCAGATGCACCCCGTCCTGCTCAACAGCTGGGAGGGCCTCGGGTTCGATTACAACGACACCACGATTCTGCACCTGGCTCAGGAGTCTGCTGATCTCGGCGTCAAGCTGTTTGTCCTCGACGACGGATGGTTTGGAGTCAAGTATCCTCGCATTACTGACAATGCTGGTCTCGGAGACTGGGAAGCGAATCCTAAGAGGTTCCCCCAGGGGTTGCCAGAATTTATCGCCAACGTGACGAAGCTCAAGGTTGCTAATTCCTCCGATCACTTGCAGTTTGGCCTGTGGTTTGAGCCAGAAATGGTCAACCCCAACTCGAGTCTGTATCACGAGCATCCCGACTGGGCGATCCACGCCGGGTCGTACCCTCGCACCTTGACGAGAAACCAGCTGGTGCTCAACGTGGCTCTTCCCGAAGTGCAGGATTTCATCATCGAGTCTCTGTCCAACATTCTCGGCAACGCCAGCATCTCCTACGTCAAGTGGGACAACAACCGCGGCATCCATGAAGCCCCTTACCCCGGGCTCGACTACGCTTACATGCTCGGCCTGTACCGCGTCTTTGACACGCTGTCGACGCGGTTCCCCAACGTGCGGTGGGAGGGATGCGCATCTGGAGGAGGCCGATTCGACCCTGGTGTGCTGCAGTATTTCCCACACATCTGGACGTCTGACGACACGGACGCCGTCGAGCGCATCTCCATCCAGTTTGGCACCTCGCTGGTGTATCCGCCCTCGGCCATGGGCGCCCACGTCTCTGCCGTGCCCAACGGCCAGACTTCGCGCACAACGTCCATCACTTTCCGCGCCCACGTTGCCATGATGGGAGGGTCGTTTGGCTTCGAGCTCAACCCGGCTAAGATGCCGGACGACGACAAGGCGCAGATCCCGGACATTATTGCGCTGGCGGAAAAGGTGAATCCCATTGTTGTCAAGGGCGACATGTGGCGACTGAGCCTGCCGGAGGAGTCCAACTGGCCGGCGGCCTTGTTCATCTCGGAGGACGGCAGCCAGGCGGTCTTGTTTTACTTTCAGATCAAGGCCAACATCAATAACGCGTGGCCGGTGCTGCGGCTGCAGGGCTTGGATGCGGGCGCTAAGTACAAAATTGATGGGAATCAGACGTTTTCGGGGGCGACGCTGATGAATATTGGGTTGCAGTATCAGTTTAACGGGGACTTTGACAGCAAGGTGGTGTTTTTGGAGAAGCAATGAAAGTGAAGCTGTCTGGTGCTTGAGACTCTAGTAGTATTATTATTTTACATCGTTCCTAGTATTAGCACTTGCAACAGCAATAACTGCAGCAATAGCATCAATTAATAAAACCGAATAAATACGATTATGCATGCATTATCCCAGCAAGTGATGTTTTTGGAACAGCAGGGCTGAGGTGAGTTTGAAGTTGAAGCTCAAGTCTGCGTCTGTATACAACAAACCTTAATGTCTGGCACTCATGACTCTTGTTAATTCTCATTGTTCCTAGTATTAGTACTTGCAACAGCAATGACTGCGGTAATAGCATCAAGTAATAAAACAAAGTAAGATATCACGGCGCATGTATTGTCTAGATTGGGATCAATTCCACGGGTTGGATTGATGGCGGCATTTGATACTGCTTTCAGCACAGAGAGAGTACGAGTACATGTACATCCATGCGATAAGGCCTCGATGTAAGGGGTTGCATCTTGCGCTTGGGCAGCGATGAACTGAATTATAAAGCATGTGACGACGAGGTACAGGTACCTCTACTTGCCAGAGGTGCCAACTGTGCTGTCATTCTAGTCTAAGACCGCAAGCATAATTATTGCCTACAGCCACGTCCCCGTTGACAAAAAAGAAGCCCGAATACAAAGGCAAATAAAGGGCAGAATAACAGCTCTCACTTCTCACAAATGCTCATGCATCATCATCACCGATTGAGCAAAAGCAGATCATGTGCAATGGGCCAATGTGCATCTTGTCCTGAGGGCCGATGGATCAGCTGCAGCTTGCAATGGCTGTCACAAATCGGGCATCACGTGCGGTGCGCGGCAGCGGGCGAACCGGTGACTTAGGATTTGTCGCTGCGTGCAGCTGGGCGGCAAGGTAGCGGGTACTTTGTATGAACATTTCCTTGGTTGTTGGAAGCGCGGGGACGGCCGCTAATAAGGGAGTGGAGGAGCGGGTGATTTGATTCGATTTGATGCGACTGTGCTTTGTAAAAGGTAGCGGTACTTGGGGGGACTTGTTGATTTAGAACCTGCAGTGGGATCAAAAGTCGCCGGACCAGTTGTTTTCTTGCTATTGCTTTTTTTTTTCCTTTTTTCTTTTTCGGGGATTCGTATTTTAAATAAGCCCTACTGCTATACTTTGCGGGCTGAAACGAGGAAAGGAGGGGGAGAGGAAAAGTTGGCAGTGGAAGTTGGAAGTGTGAAGTGTGAAGTGAGGGGGAGCTGTGACTGTGACGGTGACATGAAGCGTGGAATTGATTGAAGTCTTGCAGCTATAACATTAGTAGTAGTGCAGTACAGTACTTGGGCGCCTCTAATGTCTCTCGCTATTCAAGTACTATTGACGCCCGTTGATTTGCAGCTACCTGTACTCATTAAGCTGTGCTGGTGTCTTACTGAATGAACCTTGAAATGACCGTCTGACTTGCTTGCTGCATGATCGACTCATCACTGGGCAGTATTACAGGTACAAGCCCGTCATTATTACAGGTACAGGTACAGGTACGGCGCACGCTTACCGTCACTTCAATCAGTGAAAGTTTGTAAGGTTAACATGGACCCAACACGCCTTTGACAGCAAGCATAATCACCTGTAGCTCGTTTACGCAGCGCTAGCACAGCGCCTCTGGCTGCTAGCGGCATCAACTTACAGCGTCCAAAGCGCCCTTTAGCCCCCGATCTCAGGTGCTTCAAAGCCCCCACGCGGACCGTCCTGGCCTCCGCCTTGGGTTTCTGCCGCCTTCTCTGCTGACCAGGCCATCGCCAGCCTCAACCCGCAGACCAACCATCCATTTTGCAGCAACACACGCACTGCAGCCCCTTTCATTTCGGGCCCTTGCCGTCCGTCTGCTGCTCTTCTTCTTCCTTCTTCTGTCCTGCTTCTAGCCTCATACTCTGCTTTGTTTGTAGCAGCTCTTTTCATCATCACCCGCCATCGCCAGCCTCTCCCCCGCGACTCGTTTCGGCCCTGAGCTGAATACTGAATACCACAAACCGACGTCATCCAACTTCCCACCGCTGAGCCTGTTCGGCACGCCCGCTGAGACATACAGACGAAGTCGGTGTCCCTGGTCGTGTCTCTGGTGCCAAACCAAATACAGCCCGCAAAGGCCTAAAAGCCTGGGCTCGACGGGACGGGACAGCCTCTCTGTCTCTCTTCTCCTTCTTCCCCCCCTTTAGAAGACGTCCCTCTTTTCACCATCCGCTCACTTCCTCTTGGGCTCTCATCACGGCTGCCCTTTTCTTTCAATCCATTCTCGATTTCATTTTGTTTTCGTTTCGCTTCCCACCAAGATCACGAAACTTCCCGAGCCGACGCCCGATCGATAACACCGAGAACAAACACCATCATCACCACGACCACGACAAGCTCTCCCTTGCAGCTGTCCTTGAGCCCGACACGTAGCGGCCGTCTGCCCGCCCAGCCCAAAACATCACCATGGCTACAATAACGTCTGGTGCTGGAAGCTCTGGGCGAGAGGACTCTCGGTCCTCTTCCTCCACAAACTCGCCCGCCCCAGCCGACAACGAAGAGTCCGACTTCTTCCTCGGTGCCAACGACTCCCAGTCCTCGCTCGGCGTCCCCAACTTCCAAGACATGCAAGTCGACGACTCGTGCTGGCCGCCCGTCAACCGGCTGCCCAACGAAATCCTCATCGGCGTCTTCTCCAAGCTGAGCTCCACCTCGGACCTCTACCACTGCATGCTCGTGTCCAAGCGATGGGCTAGAAACGCTGTTGACTTGCTGTGGCATCGGCCCGCATGCTCCAACTGGAAGAACCACCACAGCATTTGTCAGACGCTCGGTCTGGAGCACCCGTATTTCCACTACCGCGACTTCATCAAGCGCCTCAACCTCGCCGCTCTGGCTGACAAGGTCAACGATGGCAGCGTCATGCCCCTCTCCGTTTGCACCAGGGTCGAGCGCCTGACGTTGACCAACTGTCGAGGTCTGACTGACACTGGTCTCATTGCCCTCGTCGAGAACAGCTCGTCACTGCTGGCCCTGGACATTTCCAACGACAAGCACATTACCGAGCGCTCTATTAATGCCATTGCAACCCACTGCAAGCGTCTGCAGGGCCTCAACATCTCGGGCTGCGAGAACATCTCTAACGAAAGCATGCTTACCCTGGCCCAAAGCTGCAGATATATCAAGAGAGTGAGTGCTTTTTACTTTCTTCTTTGGCATGTATTGTGGACTTGGCACAACTTTATATCTTAATCCCCCGCCACCCGCCTCCTATCAAATCTACTCTCTTTGACACGCTGGCTAACTTTGACTCTTCTCTTTAAGCTTAAATTGAACGAATGCGTTCAGCTGCGTGACAACGCCGTGCTTGCCTTTGCCGAGCACTGCCCAAACATCCTGGAAATTGATCTCCACCAGTGTGTCCAGATCGGAAATGGCCCCATTACATCTCTCCTGTCCAAGGGAAACAGTCTCCGCGAGCTCAGATTGGCCAACTGTGAGCTGATTGACGACGACGCCTTTCTCTCCCTGCCGCCGACCCAGGTCTATGAGCACCTGCGGATCCTCGACTTGACGTCTTGCAGCCGCCTCACCGACGCCGCCGTCGGCAAGATTATCGACGCTGCCCCTCGCCTGCGAAACCTGCTTCTCTCCAAGTGCCGCAACATCACGGATGCTGCCATCCACTCCATTGCCAAGCTGGGCAAGAACCTCCACTACGTTCACCTCGGCCACTGCAGCCAGATTACCGATGAAGGAGTCATTCGCCTGGTGCGAAGCTGCAACCGCATCCGCTACATTGATCTGGGATGCTGCACCCTCCTCACTGATGCGTCCGTCAGATGCCTCGCCGGGCTGCCTAAGCTCAAGCGCATTGGCTTGGTCAAGTGTAGCAGCATTACAGACGAATCCGTCTTTGCGCTTGCCGAGGCGGCATACCGTCCGCGGGTCAGGAGAGATGCCAACGGAATGTTTTTGGGCGGCGAGTATTTTGCCCCAAGCTTGGAGCGAGTCCATCTCAGCTACTGCGTGAACCTGACTCTCAAGGTATGGTTTTCCTTTCTCGGAGGGAGTACGGACAAGCAACTAACATGATGTATAGAGCATCATGAGATTACTCAACTCTTGCCCTCGTCTTACCCATCTCAGTTTGACTGGAGTGGCGGCTTTTCAACGAGACGAATTCCAGCCCTTTTGCAGAGCAGCACCGGCTGGTTAGTCTTGTCCTTCTTTTCTCTACCTCGTTTCCGTTGACCAATGATCACATACTGACATAGCAACAGAGTTTACGCAACATCAGCGGGACGTCTTCTGTGTCTTTTCCGGAAACATGGTGTCCAAGTTCCGCGAGTACCTGAACACTGCACCGCAATTTGAAGACCTCCGAGACAGCTTCTATCAACGACATGCCGGCCGCATGATGAGAGCAGGGCAGCGCGCCCGAGCCGGCGGAATACCCCCAATCCAAACCACCGAAGGCGAGGGTTTTGACGATGACATGGCCTACGAAGATAATGACTTTGAGGGATTGGACGCAAGTGAAATGGTTGTAGATGTGCAGGCTCAGAATCTGCCTTTCCACCTGCAGCCTCAGCAAGCCCCTGGTGATGCCAATCAGGTACCCCCCGTACCTCCTCCGATCGAGCCGCCAACCATCAACTCGTCGTCCAACTTTCTCACCAACATGCTTACCCAGCAATACGGGCCAGCTGCTGCAGCAGAGCTCTTTGACGAAACCACAGGCACTATTAGAACTAGATCATTCCCCAACTTTGTCGTGCCCTTGAGCTCCGCCAGCATGGTGGTTCCTAATGCTCAGAGTTTCCATGCTAGTATCGCGGGCCTATCGCAGCCCTCTGTCTCTCGACAGGGCAATTCAGCAACGGCAGGGCCCTCTACAGGTGCCAGCACGGTGACTATGCATCAGCCAACGAGCACGACGCCGGACCAGCAGGCGCAACAGCAACAGCCGCCGCCGCCGCAGCCGCAAGGCGACGCCAACTGAAGATTTTGAATTATTGTCTGTATAGGCTTGCAGTATGCAATGTCCTGAAAGTCATTGGTTAACAGGCACATTCGATAGACGAGAAGATGGAATGGTGTGAAAAAAGGGAGCCTCCAATAATGAGGGCAATACCATCACTCCGTCCTCCCAGGAATGAAAGCATATCTATTCACGGCACCCCTGTTTTCGCAATGCATGGGAATAGTGTTCTATATTATAGCGCAGCCACGGAGTTTACATGTTTGGCGTGCACGGCAATGGTTACGTGGTACAAAACTGGTCATGATTCGGATTCTTTTATTATCAAGCTATGAGACGCTTCTAGATGAGCATGGTCTTATCAGGACGAGTACGGATGTCTTTTGCCAAAGGGGTTGCATAACTAGCAAGTTGCATCACCTTGACAGGCACAGCCCGTACTATTATTCGTTCTAAGACGGGGAGGGAAGAAACGGGTGGAATTTTTCATTTTTATTATAAGGGATATTGTTATATGGGATGGTTGACACTGATACTGAACTCGGCTCTGCCGTATGAGAAGGGGGAGAGAGACTGTGCGATTAAGTTTCGGCGGCATGAAACAAAAAAAGCTGTGAAGAGTGTCAGGAATGAGAAACGCTGTTCTATCATTGTTTAACTCGCTTCCTATTTTTGTCTTTTGTGTCTTTTTGGTTCGGAATGGGGGGAATTATTAGGGAACACTGTGTATGCCATGCATGGTATTGAAGCTGTGAATACGAGTACAGGTTCGTTGGGCTAGGGACGATGGAAGGGTTTTTTTATTAGACGGGCTTTGGGTTTGATATAGTTGGGTTGCATTAATTGATTTGAAGTATTATTTTCGTGTTTGTGATGGTTTTTATTGCATGTTTTTTGCATGATTATTGGTAGATCTTGAAGTTTTACTCTTGTTTAAGTCTCATGAGAAGAGATGCCGAATATGAACGTGTGAATATATGTATGATGTATATATGTAGTATTGCATCAGACTAATACTAGAATGCTCTAACAAATGGTATCAATAAACATGCATCCCCCCCATCCCAGCAAAGCAAAAACATTATGTACTCCCTAAAATACTATTAATACCGCCTTTCCACAACAAAATTCAACCCCAAGTCATCTCTTTCTATTTCAAACAGTCTCAACAGGCGTCTTCTCAGCAGAATGCTTCTCCGCCGTGGAACTGCTGCTGCTCATAACCGCCGGGGTAGACAGCGCCACACCATCAGTAACATGCCTCGTCAGCTCAACGTAGTCGTACGCAAACTCGCCGAGCTGGCAGTCGTCCACGCCGACCTCCTCGTCCTCGGCGCTGACGCGGAGGGACAGGCCCGGGATGAGGTTCATGAGGAAGAGGATGATGCAGGAGAGGGTAAAGGACCAGCCGAAGGCGGCGCAGATGCCGGCGAGCTGGTTGCCCAGCTGGACCCAGTGGTGCTGGATCCAGCCGATGGGGGGGTAGGAGCCGCCGTCGAGGGAGGCGATGGAGGAGCTGTGGAAAACAATGTTAGAGAGGTGATGATGGTTAGGATGATATGATGATGACTTACGTTCCAAAGATACCCGTCATGATGTTGCCGGCCATACCGCCGATGCCGTGGACGGCAAAGATGTCGAGGGCATCGTCAACGCCAATGAGGAACTTGAGCTTAGTAGCAAAGTTACAGCAAATAGCACCCACGACGCCGATGATGAAGCCTCCCCAAGGAGTAACGAAACCAGAAGCAGGCGTAATCGCAACAAGGCCAGCAATGGCGCCAGAGCAGAAGCCAATGGTGCTCCATTTCTTCTCCAGACGATAGTCGAGCAGGATCCAAGTGACACCACCAACAGAGGCAGCCAAGTTGGTGACGAAGCAGGCCATGACGGCACGAATGTTCATGCCCAGAGCGGAACCACCGTTGAAGCCGAACCAGCCGACCCAGAGGAAGACGGTGCCGACGACGACGTTTGTGACGCTGTGGGGGCGGTAGGGCAGGCCGTTGTTCTTGTTGTAGCCGGTGCGCTTGCCGAGCATGATGCTGTAGGCGAGGGCGCAGGTGCCCGAGGCGATGTGGACGGGGCCGCCTCCGGCGAAGTCGTACGAGGGGAGCTTGAAAAGCCAGCCGTTGCTGTTCCAGGTCCAGTAGGCGATGGGGTCGTAGACGACGGTGGACCAGATGAACATGAAGACGATGGCGGGGAGCATGCGGCCACGGTCGGCGACGGCACCGATGGCGAGGGCTGGACTGTATCATGTTAGTTGGAGATGAAAACCGAATGAGTGAGAATGAGATGAGAGACTCACGTAATGGCAGCAAACATGCCCTGGTAGAGACAGAAGAGGATATCAGGAAGGTTAGCTGAGCCGTTGGGCTGAGCCAGCGTCTTCATCAGACCGAACTGCGTCAGGTCGCCGAGGAAGGCATTTCCGGTTCGCGAAAAGGTGAGCGAGTAGCCCCAGAAGAACCACTGGAAGCTGATGACGCCGACGGAGACCATGGACAGGAGGATGAGCTGGAGGGCCGACTTGCGGCGCGCGAGACCGCTGTAGAAGAAGCCCACGCCGGGAATCATGAGCAGGACGAGGGCGGAGCTGACGAGGATCCAGGCCATTTGACCGGGCTGTTTACATGGCAGAGAGTGTTAGTTGAGCTGGTTTGGTTTGTTTGCTTTGCCTCCCCCTATTCCATCATGACAAGAGTAATGGACGTACGTCGTAGAAGATGTTGAGGTCGCTGACTCCGGTCGAGTGACCGTCGTCTGCTTTCCCTGTGGTGCCATTATAGGCAACGACCGACGACATGATGAATGATTCTTTTCCCGATTCTTTCGTAGGTTCCCAAAAAGTCGTCTAATATCGCCTCGTTCCTTGGTGTCTTTGTTGTGTAGCCAAAGCTACTCCTCGAGTTCGACGATAAACCACAAAGGTATATCGAGTAAAAACCACCAGACCGGCGAGAGAGGGGAGAGAGAGAATGGATCGGCAGGGAACAGGATGCGAGGTGAGATTGGGAGGATTGGGATGATATATATCACTCCCCCGAATGGGTATTACAGGCAATGCCGATCAAGTCAAAGCACTCAATCCCATCAGTTCCGCATAAACTTCCTGGACCCCCCCGACTTATCCCGCATAGGTTTTCAGCTCGGATGAACTAAAGTTATAATACATCTCACTGGATGAATCGTATGAATGGGGCATGTGAGAAACAGACTCATCCCACGCCCGTAGCATAAAGTGCTGCCACTCACTAGCTCCATGAGGCCCAATAGTCAATAGTCTCGCATACCCAGGACAGGTACGATGTGAACTCGGGCTGCAGGTGCACGCCTAGCACGCCTCTCAGATGAGCTTATCGCCCTCGAAATGGATGGCAACTTGATTGGTGCGGACACCACTGCTGTAAGTGGCCAGGGATGAAGCCACAGAGATAAGTGATGCGCCTCCCACAGGCTCTCCAGGACGTCGGTGCCATGTTGGGTCGATGCTTATCTGGGAGGCTTATCTCGTGCATATCAAGACACATGGCTGGGCCAAGCAACCAAGGGAATAAAGGAAAGCTAGCCGATGACAGGAGCCATTATTCATTTGCTTGTCTGTAATCAATGCTTCGGGCATGGAGCAACATGAGGTGATGGTTTCTGTGAAGAGCAGCCCTTGAGTCGTCTTCGTCTTGTTGAACCGCTTCTCATATACGGTGGATGAGTGAGTCCTCGGAAAGTCGTTGTCTCTTGTCGTTATCTCTCTCTCGGACATCCCTCCTTCTCGGGCCGTCGCACCAGCCTCAATACGGCACCTGTGGATGCCTTTCGCCCTTTGAGAGCGTCTTCCGTGGTATTGGAAATGCGCCACCTGCAGTGCCATGTTGCATCGTTCTCCCTGCCTCATTCAGCTCTGGGGCGATTCCATCAAAGAAAACGTCCGCCCCACCCGTATATCCATTTTGCGCCAGATCGTACTCCGTATTAAAGGGAGGCATCGCGCGTGTCTGGATATGCACTGGATCTGGGGCACACACCAACAAGCAGCGACTTGGACCCTGCCTGCACGACTGCCCGATAGCAAAAGCGTCTGGCTTGTGTCTGTATCTGCATGGGGCGGACAATCTCATGGCCCTTACGCGAAGCCATTTGTGCTTATCCGCCGAGGCCTTACACACCACATGGCTCTTATCAGTGGCATCTGTCTCCAAGCCTCTCATCCTTGGGGCGACGGAACCTATTCCCTGTCTGGCGTAGACGCTCCCCTTGGCTCCCTTAGACGCATGGCACCCCGGGCGAGATAATGCCCAAACAGCCACAGTCCGGTGCCGCTGATTGGGCCGTCATTCCTTATCTCTGGAATGCCGCGCTTGTGGGGGGCTGGCGTTAGCGTCGTGAGGTTGTGCCTGATGGCTGTCCAGCTTGTGATGCCAAGGATGCCTCCTCCACGTCTTCCCCCGGATATCTCCAGCTCGCTCCCCGTACGTCCCGGGTAAGGCGAACGTGGTCTGAGACAGACATCGATCATGAAAAGTCGATGTACGAGTATACTTTCGTGTGGTGTCAGCCACGGTGGATGAATAAGAGCTTGCAAAGACATGATTCGAGCAAATCTCACTTTCACATGCATATCAGATATCCACAGTATAAACAGAGTTTCGGGGTCCCGACCAAGCAGCGCATTCAAACGAGTCCGATGCCGGTGGTTCACAGGAGTGCTCGTTGTAAGAAACATGGCAAATTTGCAAAGATTTGGAATAGGAGATCGTGTTGGTCTTGAGTCGAGCCTCCGATCGGACACATTCTTGCAACACGGGCTTGTGCGTTCATTCATCACACGGCTCTAATCGCTTCCCAGTTGTTGATGTAAGATGATATCTCAAGAGGTGACATGTCTGATTAAAACATGACCTCCGCTATTTTGCCTTTCTAGAATGCAGTGCAGCATGGTGAGGCTCTCGGGGAGATTTGGCTTTCTCCCGCACTTGCTGGAATCACACAGCGACAAGACAAGTCAAAGGGCAGAGCACTGTCTCTGGATTTGCTCCTCATCCCTGTCAAGATCCCGATTTGGTGGTGTATCTATCTTGATGAATCGTTCCTCTACTGTAAGATGACATCGAATCCAAGTCGATATCAAGTGGCGGTCCGGTTCCTTGCGGACACGCTCATCCTCTAATTGCAACGGCCTGCTTCCAGATGATGCCCGATGATGTCGCTTAGAGATATGATTTGCCCATCGAAAAGACGTGAATCAAGCAGGGAGATGATGAAGAAGAAGAAGAGCAAAACGCTAATCATGGCTCTGTGGTTCCTCCCGAACCGCCCTGGACGTCAATTCTCCACTGATTCTCCAGTTCCATGAGACACTTTGCGACATCCCAAGGTGTTTCTTCCTCTAACGTCGTTCGGTGCTCACGAGAGATTTTATTGAGCACATAACGGCTCACCGTAGCTGCATCTCGTTCCTCAGGACGCCCGATGCCGACGGCAACGCGGGCAAAGAGTGATTCCGGATACTTTTTCTGCGATAACGAGCCTCTCACGCTCTTGACGCCGTTGTGCCCACGCGGACTGCGGTCCCACGGCAGAAGCTTGACCACCCCAAAGTCCTTTTCCAGCTCATCGTGAACAATCACTAGCCCGAGTGATTCGGCACCGTATTTCCGGACGGTTTCCTGCCATGCATTCGCCACAAAGCCTCCAGAGGTGTTCATATACGTTGGAGACTGCACAAGAATGTACTTTGGGCCCTGTGACACTAAGCAAGACTGCCTGCCCAGCGTCACCTCGCGAAAGGCCGGCAGATGAAGCGTCTTTGCGAGGCCATGGAGGACAAAGTGGCCGGCCGAATGTAGACTCTCGTATTTTGGCAATGGATTCCCGAGGCTGACGATGAGGAATCGAGGGTTGAATTTTAACATGCTTTCCGCATCGAGCAGAAACTCAAAGAATCCCCGCCGATTCCGCTCCCGCTTGCAAATCATGAACCGGATTTGGATCTGGATAGAACAAGTAAAGAAAAGTTGATGGCTCTCACGTGAGACGCAGTGCACAGAGTGGCGGAAGATGGATTTTCCAGGTGTGGCTGAGCTGTCCATCGCTGACGTCGATGAGCCGATTGGGCGGAGCATCGTGGCTGGGTTCCCAGCTCAGTCGTCACTTTGTCCAGCTCTTAAGCCTCTCAAACTCCTTACTCCGTCATCCCGTCGCAACGATCGAACAAGCACCAGCACAAACCGGCAAAGAAATACCTTGCAGTCCTCGATACCCGCGATAGAGCAGAAGTACATCAGTTTACTTTACCAGCGAACAAGACAGTCAACATGTCGTGGGCGGGTACGGAGCTTGCGGATGCCCCGCTGAGAGAGAGGGAGAGGGGCTGACGGGATTCTAGGATTCAAGAAGAATGTGAACCGCGCGACGACGCAGGTGATGATGAAGACGGGTGAGCAGCACTGATAGTTATTTGGTTGGGACAGCATTCTGATCTTGTGGTTGTAGGGCATGTGGAAAAGACAAACGATCGCGATTACGAGGTCGAAGAGAGGTTAGATATAGGGGATTCAAGCTGCTGGGCGAAGATGGCACGTGCTGACCCAACTGCAGACGGTTCAAGACGATGGAAACAGCTGCACTGCGGCTGCAGAAAGAATCAAAGGGCTACCTGGACTCTTTGAGAGGTAGGCAGACGCCCGGCCGAACGTTCCGAGCGCCCGACTAACATGCCCGACCAAAAAAACCAGCCATGACAGCTTCACAGATGAGAATCGCCGAGACGATAGATGCGTTTTACGGCGACTCCGGTGCGAAGGATGGCGTTAGCAGGAGCTACAAGCAGGCCGTCGAAGACCTCGACGCCGAAACCATCAAAGCCCTCGACGGCCCTTACCGAATGACGGTGCTCGACCCCATTGCCCGGTTCTGCGCCTACTTCCCCGACGTCAACGAATGCATCAAGAAGCGCTCGCACAAGCTTCTCGACTACGATGCTCTGCGAGCCAAGGTGAAGAAGCTGGTCGAGAAGCCAGACAAGGATGCCACTAAGCTGCCGCGGACGGAGAAGGAGCTGGAAATGTCAAAGGCCGTGTACGAGCAGTTGAATGAGCAGCTCACCACCGAGTTGCCGCAGCTGATTGACCTGCGTGTGCCCTACCTGGATCCCAGCTTTGAAGCCCTGGTCAAGATTCAGCTGCGGTTCTGCGCAGAAGCCTACTCGCGTATGGCGCAAGTACAGCAATACCTGGATGCGGATACTCGAGATTTGTACGCAGAGGGTCATCTTGATGCAAGAGTGGAGCAGGTGCTGCAGGAGATTCGGGAGCTGAGTATCAGCGGAACGGTGTAATTGGACATGGGCCACAGTGTTTTAAAACAAGGATCAAAGAAGAGGCGACTAGGGAGCGAGGAGTTGCGAATTACAAAGCTAATCGGCGTATGGATTGTTTGTTTATTGTATCTAGATATTGGTTGCTCAGGATGAGTCTATGGATAGACTGGCACTTTGAACGCCGGAAGTGTGCCTGTGGTAGGGCAGTATGTTCCGGGTAATGAGATAACAATTCCTTTCTCACTATGGCTGAAGAAGGGATCTGGGCAAAATGGTTCTGACGACATCTTTTAGTCGCAGTCTCTTTGAACGAATGGGCCTTTTGGAGCCAGATCCCGCCGATCTCCCTCCCTCGTAGCGAATTCGATATTTGGATGTAACCCACGTCTCCTCTTCGTAATGATGCTCAAGTTCATGTCCAGTAAAAGCTCAACTCCGTGTAATTGCCTCGCTCAGCTTCCAGTAGCCTCCTTCTGTCTCCCAAACAGCTCATTAAGCGTCAGCGGCCGTCCTATTGCCTGCATCGCTGGCCCAGCTTCTGGTCCCTCGTTTGACACCGTACCAGCGGCTCGCGCAATCTTCCAGCTCTCCTCAATAATAGCCCCATTCGTTGCCCTTGTATTTTCCTCGTCATTGTGAATCCACACTCCAAGCACCTTCTCGTCCGCCTCCCAATCGCCTTCAACTTTCAGAATCACCAGCTCCCCCATAAGTTCCACATGACCAACCCGCGCCAGATCGACAACCACGTTATCCAACCCTCGGCGGCTCAGCACAAAGACGCACGCTCTCGGCCGGTGGTCGGCGTCCTCGGGCAGCGGCGTCTGCGCACAGACGAACATGGTGCCTTCGATGCCGGACTTTTCCCAGCTCTGGGCGGCGGCGTCGAAGGTGTAGACGACGGCGTTTGCGGCGATGCTGAGGATCCTGCTGATGGAGGGGAGGTAGCGCTGCAGGACGGAGAGGTTGAGCTCGGTGTTTGTTCGTGGCGGGGGAGCCTCGTAGGCGGAGGTCATGACTGCGGCGTCGGATTCGTAGTCGGAGATGGCGGGGATGCGGTTTGAAGGATGGCGGTTGTGCCGCGACTTACGGGGCGTTGGGCGACTCATGGTTGGGAGGGTGATTTGGGAGAGTGAAGGATGGAGGGGTGGAAGGGGGCTGCTATGTATGCAGTGGTTGGCAGAGAGGAAGCGATAACAACAAGAAGACCGAGGTGTTTGATCTGTTTGATCAAGGACGGAGAGTGTCGTATGATGAAGTTGAGGCTGTCCTGAGGCAAGCAACAAGGTGAGAAGGAGGATCCGGTATAAGGTGAGAACGGCGGCTGCTGTAGATATATGTAGAAGATGTGGTAGTGGTGAGTATGATGGTGGTGAGGATGCGTAGAGTCGTTGCTTGCAATCTGTGGATGTAGATGACAGTCCGAGGTTGGATATCCAAGTCGGAGCTGAGAGCTATTACAGTAGCCCAAGAGCTAGGCCTAAGAGGGGCAGATAGCAGCTGTAGTGGCTCAATAGCGAAAGAACTTATCGATAGGGACCTGAGCAGCCTATTCCCGGCATTGACGCGAGCTCTAATGGTAATGGCCTGAGTACGGGGAAGCTCGTCTCTACCTTAGCCTGTTAACTACCTATAGTAGTACTGCTGCATTTCTTTGTCCATTCAAGAGAGCTCTTCTCTTCTACCATTATTGAAGCTGATACTCCCTCTCATAAACTATCCTTTGTATCACATCCATCCATCAATTGCTGCAGTTTTTACCGAGTACTGCGCATACGTTTACTTGTTCATTCATATATGCGGCCGCCTAACGCCCATCTCCGTCGCAATCGCAATCGCAACTGCAATCGCCGCATCATGATCTAGCAGCCAGGCAGCGGCAAGAAGATCCACGACCTTGAGAGGTAGCGACGTCGCATTCAACGATCTTCTTCTTCGTCGTCGCTGTCATACTACACAATGGCCGAGTCCATCAGAGAGCCGACCAGCCAGTCCATCGCCTCGGACCCCGTTGAAGTCGGTGTTCCCCAGTCTCTCGCCAGGGCTGTCCTGTCTCGCCGCTCCGAATACCTTCGTCCGAGTCAGATCCGAGTCAAAGTGGGCACTTGGAATGTAGCGGCATGCACCGGCACCGACAAGGATCTTGCTAGCTGGTTCACTGAAGATGCTGAAATTGGCAATGGCCTCTCGGCCCTCGACATCTCCGATGCTCCCCCACGACTTTCGACTGAGTCGGGTAACGGAACCTCCGAGCCAAGACGATTAGGCAACAACGTCGGGTTTGATCTCTATGTACTGGGGCTGCAAGAAGTGGTGGATCTCAACCAGACGAGAGAGTACATGAACCGGATCTACGTCGATAATGGGCCTATGGAGAAATGGACGGCAGCGCTGGAAGCAGCAATACCCCAGGGGTACCAGCTTGTTGTGTCTGAGCAGATGACGGGTCTATTGCTCTTAATTTACGCCTCTCCCACGATCGCCCCCTCAATAAGCAATGTTTCTACGCAGCAGGTTGGCACAGGGCTGCTCGGATACTTTGGAAACAAAGGCGCCGTGGCCACTCGCCTTGTGCTGGGCGAAACTACAAAGCTCCTCTTTGTCAATTGCCATCTCGCTAGCGGCGCAGACTCGGCTTCTCTCAACAGACGGTGCTGGGATGTGGGACAGATTGTGTCAAAAACCCAGTTTGACCCAATCGTGATTGGAGGCGTATCTGATGATGATGGCGATAGGATTGGAGATGAAGATTTTGCATTTTGGTTTGGAGACATGAACTTCCGCCTCGATGGCCTACCAGGAGATGACATCCGAAGGCTCCTCACATTACATGCTCGAGGAGAGTACGATTTAAGCAACGATAAGCCTCCACCCATCGAAGGCGGCGATGGCATCATAGTTATGAGGTCATCAGAAAGCGACGACGAGACGACTACAATGTCATCAATGCACTCCAGAGACCACAGCTTTGATCAAAGCTTTGACTCGGAAAGCTCCCTGCCAGATCCAGACGATTTCCCCGAGGATCCCAGCCAGGATCCGGCTTCTCTACAGGCGACCATCGACTCACTTCTACCGCATGACCAACTGAGACGAGTAATTAAGCAACATAAACTGTTCCACGACGGTTGGAGAGAAGGTTCTATTTCATTCCTACCAACTTTCAAGTACGATGTCGGTACTTTTGGCTTATTTGATACGAGCGAGAAGCAGAGGGCGCCTAGCTGGTGCGATCGGGTCCTCTATAGGACACGCAAGGACAAGGAGGCGCATGAAAAGATAGTAGAGGAGTTGAAAGAGGCCAAACAAAAGGACGACGAGATGAGAGCAAGAGGGATCGAGGAAGATGACGATGTTCTCTTCAGCTATGACCCCGACACTGATGGAGAGGAACAGCCGCCAAAAGCAGCATCCAGTGAGGTATACGATGAATATGAAGAGTATGATATAAACGACACTGGTGAGGAAGCGGGCGATGGCGACCAAGATCAAATCTCTCTCGATCTTTACACCTCGCATCAGCGAATCACGTCCTCGGACCATAAGCCAGTCAGTTCTATATTTACTCTACGTTATGACGCCGTCGATCCGGAAAAGAAGGCTCGAATCCACTCCGAAATTGCTTTCGAGTTGGATCGAGCCGAGAATGAGGGCAGGCCTGGTGTTACTCTTATTGTAGAAGGCGGCCACGGCCAGACAGATGGCGTCGTTGATTTTGGCTATGTCGGCTTCTTCGAGACGCATTCATGCTCAATAACCATTGCCAACACTAGTAGTGCAGCTGCTAGCTTTGAGTTTCTTCACGAGACACAGACAAGCGAGGATGATATGGGTTCTTCACAATGGTTAACGACGTCTTTCCACCGGCCTGACGAGGACGGCAGTAAGAGCAAGCTTGGATCATCAGTGACGCTCGAACCGGGCGAGACGATACTGGCTATAGTCGAGGCGCGCGTTTGCGAGATTCCACATGTTCGCGCGCTCAACGATGCTAGTTGCAAGTTGGATGGAGTTTTGGTCTTGCGCGTCGAGGGCGGCAAGGACCATTTTGTTCCCGTACACGGGACCTGGCTCCCGAGCTGCTTTGGCCGGTCTATCGACGAGCTAATTCGAGTACCGGAATATGGAATCCGAAAATTTGTCAAGGAAAAGGGCATTCAAGGGACCATTACTTACGACTGGGATGTGCATTGCTCCGCTCCACGAGAACTCTTCAAACTTACGGAAGCCATCCAAACCGCAGCTGAGCGATGTATAGCCGACGAGGCGATGCTGGAGGATTTGACTGTGCCGCGAGATCCCGGCTGGCCACTGGATGCGTCGACATGGACTGTGGGAGTCGCAAAACTAGACGAACTAAAGGCAGCCCTCATCTCCGCACTGGACACGAATTCACCCCTGGCGGATGCTCTACCGGTGGAACTCTTGTCAACGCAAAAGTTGGAGGCTTACTCAGCCATCTTGCTATTGTTCCTCGAATCCCTCATGGACGGGCTCATTCCACCGCATCTTTGGGCTAAGCTCTCAATCGAATTGCCCAACCTGACTACGCTGCCTGTAGCATCATGGCCGGATGTGAAGAATCACATTCTCGACTTGCTCTCTATGTCTCCGAGCCATAACATTGCATTCGTCTTTTTGACAGCTACACTCTCCCGCGTGGTTGGCGAGCTGAACCCCGCAACTCAGCCGTCGCCGGCACTCGGCGCCTTGACTCGACGACTAAGTTTTCGCCCTGGAGAGACGGAGGCCGCTAGGAAGAGGAGGGTGAGGGAGAGGAGATATGCGGAGATTGTGAGCCCGCTGTTGTTCCGGACGAGTGATGACAAGGATAAGACGAAAAAGGACCGGGAGCGGGTCGTCTTGGAAATGTTTTTGAAGAAGGATGATCGGAGCTAGATGCTCGTCCGGGAGGCGAGGCGGGTCAGGCCGGGGTGGAGGAAGATGCGATGGCGTTGAGTTGCCTTGAATGTGAGGTCAGTGGAGGGGGGGCATAGAACATATAAAGTTATTCTGATGGTGTTTGGTGCTGTGATGCTGATTCATGCTATGGATACCATGCTGGAAGTATATATAGAATGAGTTTATGAGTAGTTTTTCTTGTTACTGTGGGCTTTTCTTCTTCTTGTTACTGTGTGGGTTTTTCTTCTTTTCTTGAGACGCAGCGGCTTTGATATACTTTCTATCCGTGTGTCATTATAGGGCTGTGATGCCCTTACGGAGCTCCAAGACTGTGAAGGGGCGTGTACAAAGTTGTGAATATGGGGCGTGTACTTGAGAGAAGGCTTTGAACAGAGTTTAGGAGAGTGCTCACGTCTCGGTGACTGGTGTTTCATCGAGATGGTGAATGTACCGAGGCAGTTTTCTGGAGACCTACCAAGGTTGTGACTGAACATGCTTGTCACTATGCCTTTATGTCAGGTAGTATCTACTTCAAATACTATCTCTCATAATATAAAGTACTATATATACCGTCCAATGCCTCTATCCCATATAATGCCTGGCAAAGATAGGAGGGCACGTGCCGTACATCTCTCCCCCGGCGGTATCGACTACAAACGGGGCGCCCTCGTGGGTTTGCATAGACTCCAGATCCTCCAAATTTACTTTTCAACTTTATTTTTGCATCTATCGTCTTCTTTTCCCTCATCCTGCACATGACCATAGGGCAGGACAGCATTTGGAAATGGTACAGTGCAGAGAAATACCGAGCAACTGGGGAGGCGGTCTGGGGATTGGTTCGACTGGCAGGCACTGCTCTGAGGGGAGGCGGATTCTTGACTTTACATGCCATCTTTAACCTTTTCTCTTTTTTTGTCTCTCTCTTTTGGTTTGCCTTGGCATCTGCCATCTCTCTTTTTTCTCTCTCTTCTCTTCCTCTCTTCCTCTCCAATTATCTTTCTCTCTTGCAGCGACCTCTGAGGAAATCTCATCATCGGAGACACCAGCGTCATCTCCTGGACTATTCTTTTTATCCCTCCGATTTTCGACGCCCTTTCACTTACTTTCGCTCTGGGTAAGCTTGCTCAGGAAGTATGGCTTGTTGATAGATCTGGCAGGTGGACACCTGGATAGTTTCTCTAGACTTGCTATCATCCACAAAGTCTTTTCGTCGCTGTCAGGTGTCAGTCCTACAGACTTTAAATCCATTACTCCAGAGAGCGTAATTAGACGATTGATTTGCCATTGCATCTCGTCCTCGAATTTATATGCTTGCATACAGCGAGCCAGCGTTCCGTTCTTTGTCGAATATTCGTTATTTACGACAAGGGAGCGTATAAGATGGAAGAACACCGGATACACGACGAGCCCATGGAAGAGGCACCACTGCAAGAGTCAGTGGTAGAGGAGACATCCAATTGGGATATGTCGGAGGAACCGCAGATGCCATTGCAGCAACTGCCCGTAGAAGAGCTGACGCCAGACGAGCAGTTGGAAGCGGAGATGCTGGCGTTCTTTATGTCAGAACAACCGACGCCAGAAACACCAATGGAAGTCGACTCAACCACCGAAGCGCCAACCCCAGAGACATCGACCATAGAGTTAATGCCTGGTATAGAGACGGAGAGACCGCTCTCTAGACGACCCCCCCGTTGGCTACAATCCACAGCCACCCAGAGCAGGCTTCACCGAGCTCTCCACGCGCACCGATTGGAAAGCGAAATCGCAGACTATTCGCTGAATCGCGAGGAGATTCAGGAGTATGGGCGACTCGAGATTCGGAGACTCCTGACGGGCATGGGACCCCCTCCACCAATGGATAGAGCAGCTCAGATAGAGCAGCATTTCAATGGCGACGCGGTAAGATGGGGTCAACATGATATATATATATATATCTATGCATTACTCGGCTAACGCCTGAGAGCAGCCCGACTCTGCCAAGGTAAATGCCTTGCTTGTGCCGCAGAACCGTCTTCAAATGGTCCGCTGGAATGAAGCCATCAGAATGAGAGACTTTTACGAGCATGCGTCACTCGAAGAATTGATTCAAGTTACGCTGCCAACAGAGTATGAGACGTGGAAAATGGAAAAGGAGTTTGCGGATCTCAAGGAGGGCTTGGAAGTTGTACGCCAGACCCACGGCGAGGATGAGCGTGAAAGAGACCACCGTCAAAGGATGTGGGTTTGCAATCGGCCTAGCAATGGTAGTCGGATAAATCTCTTTCGTTCTCGTGGCTATGGAACTAGCTTTAGAGAAGTCATTTCCGCCGACGAGGAGTGGCCTGAGGAGGGCTGGGCCAGTGCTGGATTTGTGCAGCCGGATGCGGACTTTGTCACCAGATTCGAGGTGAAGATGAGGATGCGGCCGGTTCTGGTGCGTGAGAATAGGCGTAGACCACGTTAGTGACTATGGTTGGCGTCTATGATGAGCACAGTTGGGCAGGGAGACTGGAGTCGTGATGGGGAGAGTCTTGAGAAGGGGAGACGGTGCGTTGGTGGGATTGGGATTGGTATTTGGGTCTTTTCTTTTTCTCCTTTTCTTTTGCTTAATGCTTCCTTTAGGGCTATTTCAGGGTTCGTGGGTGTGCTTTGTATGTTGGGTGGGTTTGAACAATCTTGGTCTTTCTTTACAATCTCGATCCCCATTTGGGACTTTTCTTGCCTTCCTTTCTAGACAACCCTTTACGTCTTTACACCTTAGTGTCAGTGATCAAGGGATTAGCTAGACAAGACAGCGGGTAGTATAAGTCGAGAGCGCAATTGGAAAGTTGTTTGGTAAAATTCGAGGTTTGTCTTGTCTTGTAGACACATGTACATGATGCATAAGCCCAGTCATTCGTATGATGAATATAACTCATCATGACTAACACCTCGTGCAGCACATCACCACCAACTCGCACAGCTGTATACAAAACCACCGTACCTAAGACCTAATTATCTATAAGCTATCTTGTTCAATAACAAGCCACTTGTACGCTAGCTGTTGAACGAAAACGCGCCCGGGCGTCCTATCCCTCACTACTAAGCCAGCTTATTGTCATCTTACATCCTCTTCAAAGCATTCATTCCAAGCACAATCCACAGCACCCGTATCCTACACTTACATAAATATCTCGCATGAAACACATCCCACAATTTCTAGTCCTATTTTCCATTTCCCATCCAACAAGCTAGGTAAAGGTCCAGTTCTTTATTCCCCTCAGTAGTCTCAACAACTAATGCACGTTCAGAAGCACTCGGACGGGACGAGCCGCCGTCAAAAATTACTAACTAAACCAACTAGTAACGCAGGCGGCAAAAGGTGGGAACACCAAACCGAAACCCCATCATACCATACCAGCTATACTTAAAGAAGCATACCTAGTAACTAGCACGATGAAAAAGGAAAAGAGGCCGTTGAACCAACCTGTCACAAAAAAAGGGGTAAGAAGCGTTTATACTAGCATTTAGTGAGTTGTTGTTGGGACGCCCCCCCTGGACCAACAACATAAAACTACCTTCCCTTACTATGATCAACAGAGCTTAACCTGTACTGTATTCTCGTGGGTTTTTAATTACACCATCTCAGTTTGGGGTTGGTGGCGTTTATGCGCCGGCAAAACGCCTAAGCTCTCTCGCAACCCCGTCTGTGTGTGTCCCGTCTGATGTACCGATACTTGGGCTACCTTTGTTGACATCTGGCAAAAGTACTGCATTGTCATTGTAACTGCTTGTTGGATTCGCTTGTGCTGACTTGCATGCAGGGATTGGCTGGCAGCAACAGGGTGTGGGTTGAGATGTGACAGACGTTGCCGACATGCCTCTGTTGGTGACCGAGCCTTTCTTTGCCAGTTCACTTTATACTCGTTCTTGCATGTGCTTGTTCAATGCTTTTCAAAGGCAAATGAATGTTTGCCAACTGGCCCCAATTGGACCTTGTTCAATCTTAGCCCACAGAATATCAAACCCATATACCCAGAATAATCCCACAGCTAATCGTGATGTGGACAATAAAAAATCAAGTATTAGTAGTCCAGTCAAAGAAGCAACCCAAATGAGCGATGATCCGTAAATATCCCTCCCGAATCTGATCCCTGAAAGCCCCGTAAAATAACCAATCATGGAACCTATGATGCAATGCAGCGAATCCTTTGCATGCACCACTCGTGCTGGCTCTCGTCATCGTGCTTCATTACCTGGCCAGCGGATCAACGGATTCTGCCCGGTATGTAGCATGTGGCTGCCAATTCTCCTCAAATAACTGCGAAACCCAATAGAAGGGGTGATCCCAGTCGTAAAAGACCTGACGGCCCTCATACGGCCTCCCTCCAACATTGCTTGGAGCAGGTTGTTTCACTGAGTCCAATTGCGTCAGTATCTTCCACTCTAGTAGTTTGAAAAGGTATCGGCGCTCACTTTGGCCATTATCCGCTTTGTAATGTCTCCAAATATCCAGCTGTTGCTGCACTGCGGGATCGGTAAGCGCTTTCATCATAAGGTTATATTCTGCCGCTTCAATGTGGGCCAAATGAGTATTGAACCTATCAGCCGCTTCATTGGGCTTGGGCCACGACTTGGCATTATAATAGTGCCAATGCTGAAGAAGATTGTTGCAGCTGTCATGTAGGCTCTCTACAAATTGCGGGATTGAATAACGAAGCTGCAAGAGTTAGAAAAGATAGATAGGGGGCTGGTGAGGAATATGTTGTAAATCACTTACACTTTGGCCGTGATTATTCCGCGCGTGACGGTAGCGGTCTGCGCTTGTCGAACTCGCCTCTCGCAAAAGGACAAACAGGCAGACATAAACCAAAAAGAAATATTCTGGCTGGTTCCGCGACATGAGAGACTCGAGCTCGGTGAGGACAAACTTTCCGTATTTGGTGAGAATTCGGGTGTAGTTGATACTGTCAAACTGCGCAAGGATCATGCGTGGTACTGAAACCCTCTTAAATAGCGGGTACGTTTCGTCCCTTATTTCGGGCTTCATTCCCAACAATTCCTTACCCTGGATCCACGAAGACCCGGTCGAGTGGCCTACGCCGCTTGTTAGTTACGTTGATGAGGTGGCGACGGAAGAAAAGCATCCAGCAAGAAAGGGGAGAATAAAAGGACGAAGTTTTCTTCACTTACGCATGGCAAACCAAAGGATGAACAAATTGCCCAAGAGATTGAGTTCTCTCTCCTCTTTGCCAGGAAGTGACGGTTTTCTCTGCCTCACTCTATTAGCATTCTTATACCCACCTTGAGTATCAAGGCGTAGATGGAAAGTCACATACTCGGAGAAGTTGGAAACGACGAATTGCATAAGCGTACGTCGACTCGAGAATGTCTCCAGGCCCGTCACTTCCACCTGCCTTCTCATTGAACATGACTTCCACTGCGTTCCTTTTAATGTACTCTTCAAAATACGATGCCGTTTTCTGAATGTTAGCCAGGCAATAGTGCGCCAAATCCTTCTTCTTTCGCACCCCCTGCTCACCATCCATCCAGAATCTCGCAGTCACGTCCCCAGACTGCGGCCTGAATTGGACTACTTCAATCTTGACCTCCTCTTTGCATATGCCCAGAGTAAAAAGAACGGTGCGGACGTCCCTGGGGTTGACTCGGTCACCCACGTCCTTCATCTCTGTGCCTTTCCAGCGTTTAGTAAGCTCGAGCCCTCCAGCACGGAACAGGACTGCATCTGTAATCTTTCCGCGATAGCACGGCATTCGGTGGATGGTCTTTTTCGACGTCTTTGAAAAGGTCTTGCATCCTACACAGTCTCCCGATGGGTCTGTCTCGTCAACTTGACACTGTCGCATGGTAGAGTTTATCAGTCATTGGAACACGTTGTAAAAGCATTGTTTTGGGCAACCAAGTTGGAACTCACCCGCATCTTTTGCATCCGGCATCGCGTACACGCCTTAATCTTTCTCGTCTCTGCAGTTTGCTTTCGATGAGTAGGGCTCAGTTGACCTCGCTTCGGTTTTGAAATCGAAGACGATGCAGCATCCTCCTCTTTCATAGATATAGATGGCGCCAGCTCCTGCGGTCTCTCACCTGTTCCCAGCGAGTCATCTTGTTCTTCGCTGTCATCATGCACATCGCATTGGATATCCATGGTATCAGAAATTCCAGAAGCATCAGAGTTGCCGTCACCAAATTCGCCAGTTTCATGAGTCTCGCCAGTGATGTAATCCATTGGGTTTTGCCATTCAGCGGCTTCGGTCATGTGCGTGTGATGCTCATACGAGACGTCGTCTTGGACGTGAACAACTTCGCTTGCCTCAGCTTCAGGCCCAGGATACATGGTGCTGTCCATTGTAGGAACAATGGAGTATTGACGACTAGGCTGCTGTAACGGGTAAGCCTGTTGATGATTCTCGGGCAATTGGGGTCTTTCAACCACTGATTGCACAGACGTCAAAAGGGGAGGCCCAAGCTGTCTGGTATCCGCTGAGATGTGCGACGTATTATATTGCGGGCCGTTGTAAGGATATCCTTGTGGCGCCTGGATGGGAAGTTGCCCAGTTGCTGGATGTGGTACGCACTGTTGATAGTGATGGGGAGGAGGAGGAGGAGCAGGAGGGTATGGTTGATGATACTGGATATATTGGACCACAAAAGAATGATTCGGAAAGGCTGGCGGAAATGATTGCCCAGTTGGATAGTGCGCTGCGAGGTTGGTACCGATATCTTGGCTTAACTGGCCCGGTTGCTGCGGTGAGACTGGGTGCCCCCGATACACTGCGCCATTGGCTTGAGTCGATTGCAGTGGCACAGACTGGGGAGGCAAACTCAATGGTACTTGACGATTCTGAGACTGGCCGAGGGCATCGCCATGCTGGCCTTGAACAGGCCAATGGTTTTGCTGGAAATGTGGGTTAGAAGTCGCAGACGTGGTGGAGTAGTGACTGTATGCCGTAGGTTCAGTGGTATAAGCGATCGACATGGCATCGCTGTCCTGGCGAGAAATAGTCCCGGCATAGCAATCTTTGGCGACGGAAGAGTGGCCTGACAGACTGCTGGTATGCAGCTGAGAATCTGTATAGGCCTGGGGTTGAGGTTGCGGGATGGCTACGGGCTCGCCATGTACCAGTACTCGCCCGGGGCTTGATAGGCCCGCCACCACTCCAGGTTGTTGTGTTTTGGTGGCTGCACAAGCAGAGCCTGTTGATGATGGCGCATATTCCGCATCCGTGCGAGATGGACCTGCCAACCGAATGCCTCCTTTGGGCTCATTGAGTTTGGCTCGGGCTCGGGGCCGGGCAGCTGAGGTCGTACCATTGGAGGCCGTGTCGCCGTCGTCTGCCCACTTTCGCTTTGCTCTGGATGGGGCCTGTGAGGAAACCGGTCAAAAATCAACTTCTAATCTGGCTTGTCCCTCTGAGTCCGATATGGCATTGTCCGGTTGAGCACCCAACCCCGGCGCGGCAGGAAGAAGGGGGGCCGGGCATCTGCGGCGGTAATAAGATGAGACGAGGCGTCGCTCATCCTATTCGCCGCGTACAGACAGGACAGACAGGATAGATGTACGCAGCGGTCGGTACGAGTCAAACCTTGGGTATGATACATACAGCCGGGGGTGTTGGTAGGGTGTGTGCGAGGGCATTGAGAAGACGAAAAGGGCGAAGGTGACTCCGAGACAGCAGCAGCAGCAACGCACGCAACGACTCAGCAACTCAATGGATTGGCAACCCACCAGCCGGCCCCATAAGATACGCTCGCATCGTGTGCCACCCGTGGCCCGTAGGACCGGAGAGGGGGATAAGACGTCACTTACCCGTGCGGAAATGTCAGGAGAGCGTAAGCTCACAACGGCCGTCTCCATGGCTGCGGGCAGCGTACCGTACTCGTACATGCAACGCTGGGCTTGCACATGTGACGCAGGAGGGTGTGTTGCACACGTCAAGGCTCGAGAACCAGCCAAAGACAGACACAGACACGCTGGACGTGTTTCCACTGGATCAATGGATCAAAGGCCCTCAGGAGCGTCTCCGAGGGGGCAGAAGCGAAAGAGCGGGCACGGGGGTGAGAGTGACGAAGGAGCCTGCAAGTACAGACAGGCAGACTGGACTCAAGACACAAGGGAAGAGGAACCAGTCCAGTCTGGTCCAGTCCAGTCCAATCCAGCCCTCTCAGGTCGAGCCCAAACAAGAGGAGCAGAAAGGTGGGAAGCCGGGATGACCAGCCGCAGGGGGCCCGCCGTACTTGTACAAGAGAGTACGATGATGAGCGTCGATGGCGGCGACGGCCGGGAGCCCAGAGTATCGGGACGCAGGCGGCGGCATCAGAGACGCCAGAGACGCTGTTGCAGCGATAGTCTGGTTCCTAGTACTATTATGAGTACTGTACATATAAATGGCGCCTCTCGCTGCCGTCCGTGTTCGCTAGTCGGCCGAGCTGAAGCGTCTGGAGCAGCGCTGCCTGTTCGAGGAGCGGCCAGATGCCAGGCTTGCCAGGATTGCGAAGCTGTTGAGCCCGCTGTGCCCACAAACCGCCGGTCCGCTGCCGATCCAAAAAGGCCTCAGACGCAAGGGGGCCCGACTGAGGCTGCAAGCCCGGCTGCGGTTGCAGTTCCTTTCGGGCTGTTGGCTGGGGAATTTCCCCATTCTAGGCTTTGGCGGACGTTTGACAAGGGCTGGACAAGGTTGTGCACAAACAAGGTCGTGACATGCACGCAGGCACTTGGGCGGGCAGCATATCGGAACGAATGCCGGCCCGGCCCAGAGCGGCATCGAGGGCAGGAGCCCATATCAGAATCACAATCCGAAATCAGAATCCGGAATAGCTTCACCTGTTTGTTGTCTTTCTCTCTCTTTCTCTCTGTACTCGTATCTCTTTAATTTCTTTTCTGGGACGAGTGCAGTGCAGTGGGAGCACAGCATCATCATCGTGATTGGATCTGATCTAATAAAAACACCATGTTGTGTGCCCCTCCCGTCCCCTCCTCTCGCTACTCGCTTCTCGCCTACTTACAGACACACTGACGAACGCGGCTTTGTTTCTCTCTCTCTGTCCATCCAGCCATCCATCCTCATCCTCCTCGCGCGCCCTCTTACAGGCTCTCGTCCTCACCGAAAGCCTTGGAAATGCAGCAACACACTCACCAAAAGCAACAAGCCTCGGCCCCCATGCGTCTCTTTTTCAAAGCCATCAGAACTCGAATGTGATGAAAGTGATAGAGCCCGCCTAGGCCGCACCCCGGCTAGCTGTTCCAGACGGTCTTGATGGAGCCCATCATGCGGAAAACACCTTGGCCTGGTCGCTCGTTTTCCAATGGTGGCTGCAAGCTCAACTCTGTTATCCACTTACTCTCCCGTCACGTCCCCCAGATCCAATCACAGCCTGCAGCGTTCCCGCCCGAAACCAGAGCCTTGCTGATGCTCGACTTGACAGGCCTCACCGGTTGACGTTCAGAGCCCCGTCCCTGTCACCACATGCAGCTGTGAGTGGCTGGGGCTGGCAGGGGGGGAGGGAACCAAGATACACACAACTGAGTACTCGTATCACTTGTACTTTGCGCTACGCCCGCTACGAGTTGGGGTACTGGAAGCTGAAAGCTAGAACGACATGTCGGATATTATTTTTCAACTCTCCCTTTCAGCTCCCTTCCCCTGTACTGTACCTGTACAGCCATGTATGCCACTCGCGGCTGTCATCTATGATACCCCGATGAAAGCATGACATGCTGCTGCTAGTAAGGCAACTATCTCTACCAACATGCTTCATTGCACGTGCTACAAATGCCGTCCCGTAGCTCTGTTCAGCAACATGACTAGAACAACAGCGAGAGAAAAAAGAGGACAAAGCCAAAGGGATGTTCTCCCTTTTTCTTTCGCCTGAGATGTATATTTTCATCTCTTACAGCTATGTTGTGAATCACAGCAACATATGCGAGTTGTTGGGTTCTGAACAAATCAGCCCATTTGTCCCATTGAAAAACTGTCTGCTCTCGCACCGTTTGACACTGCAAATTTCACATGGGCCTTCATATATGTGTGTAATCCACGTCCACAGCGCATCTACAGAGTGCTCCTGCCTGTATTGCCTTGGGGAGAAGGGATGGTGATGGGGCGAGATATATATTTTTGTGGGCTGTGTATGGATATCCGCCGTGTGCGTGACAAGGATATCAGCAAACGGCTCATTGACATACAGGGGACAAGGACTCCCAGTTCAAGTCTAGAATTGCGGCACTTCACCCGACCAAGATGAACTTTCGAATCCCAACTTGCTCAATACGACGACCAGACCAAGATACAAAGAGGCACGGCATCAGAGAGAGGAGTGGTGGTGTCCAGCAGCACCGCTGGAATCCCCCGTTATTTGCTCGTACCGAGTGCTGCTATTATGGGAAGTGTGGTGTCGCCTCAAGTGTGATCATCTGGCTCCGCATCACAACAGTGACGCTTTCAGTATGGCCCCCCATCTCCCACCACAATCCACACTCTCAGTACTTGTACCATCAAACTCACCAGCACCAGTGCTACTAGCTCGACTGCGCGCGTGGATGGATAGTCCGGGATGTGAACAAGTCCTTCTCATCCCCATCACTGGCCAGGCGCGGACGGGGTTGATCGGACAGCTCCACTGCTCAAACCGATTCAGTATGGCTCGATTCTTTGTTTGCTCTTGCATTCTCCCCCCGTTCATTAGCCCAAGTCATTGAGGGCAGCGAGGGCAGCGAGGGCTGAGGCTAAGCGAGTCACGCTCAAAGACTTTTTTTTTTTTTACTTCTTTGCATTGTCACGGTAGCTTACGTCTTATATTAGTGCCGGCAGCCTGGAATTCGATCACAGACCGGAGGAAACTTAGTTCCCTTTTGATATGGGGCTCGGATGGTTCTCTCTCCTCCCTCCTCTGCCAAACTCCCCTTGAACAGCCGCCCGGCCAAAGGTAAAAAAAAACAAGGTATCGTCTGCTAGTGAGGCAAACTCAGATTGTTTTGGTTTACCTTACCCAATCAGATCACGCTCTTTTCGCCTGTCCTTTGGTCTGTTGCGGAGTATCCTTGGTCCGTCGTCATGCCCAAAGCAAAGGAACCACGGCCATATGTGTTGTATAATATCCGTTGAGCCTTTACCCACTCTGGGCTGGTCGGACGTCCAGAGGCGTGTCGTAATTGGGTTGCTATCGCGGGAACTTGGTGTGGTTTGAGAGGCTCTCTCCCACCTCAAACGCAGTGCGACGACCCAGCGGCTCCTCTTTCTGCTTCTCTCAAACGAACCGCCAATAGCCCCCTCTAGACCTATTACCGCTGCCTACCACCGTCCATGGGCCGCTGCAGACGTGTCCCGAAGGGCATTCTTGCAGTTCCAAAGTACCCCCTTTGGCCGAACAGTGCGACTACGGGTCTCCGTCACCAGATTTTCACCACCAGCTCAGCAAGCAGAATGCACTTGCCTCGTGCAGCCCCCTTAGGCACTCTGTGCCTACATGGTTGATTCCTATACGCTCTCTTCAAGTCTGATAAGCGACGTGCGTCGTGTCGTGCGCGAACAGATCATCCGCCATGGCGCACAAACGACGAGATTCATTACGGAGACTGGTGGCCCACAGCACACCTCCACTTTCTCGGAAACATCAAAGCATCGCATTGTCCTGGCGCCGATACGCTGTCCGACGTCTCTCTGCATCTGGTGGCGAACCTCGAGCTCACTGTCTGGCCCGTTTTCAATCTCGTACCACTCTCGTACCTTTTCCATTATCCTTTTTTTGCATATAAGACAGCCCAGAGCCACGGGGGCCGAGGTTGGATTTGCAAAAGCATGCAGCATCCTCAACAAGAAATCATGATTCCGCCAAGCACGACTGGTCCCATAAATATCCTTGACGCAGCCACTGCTATACCCAAGGACATGATGGCAAAACTTCCAACAGCTATCAATGGCCCCTTGGCCTGGTCAGGGGCTGACTTCGAGGATGAGGAAACGTACACCTGGCAGCTTCGCAGAGAGGATGTCGAAGAAATCGATGCAGCCCTCCAAAGTTTCAAGTGTAAGAGACTCTATTGAATATACTCGTGTTGAGAGTAATATACGAAGCCAGCTGACTTGGACTACAGCTCTCGGCCTCGATGGAGACCAGGTTGACCGTGACAACTTTCCCCTCCCGAATCTTGCGGCACGGCTTTCCCAATCCGCCAGAGTTATTCATGAGCAACGCGGTTTCTTCGTTCTCAGGGGTCTTGAAGAGTCAAGATACTCAATTGAAGACAGCACCACGATCTACCTAGGCATATCCAGCTATATCGCTGACAAGAGGGGATTGCAAGACCGTAAGGGGAACGTTCTCTGTAAGATACGTCTTTCCACTGGACTTGACCCAACATCACCTCTAATCTATATCAAAAAGCTCATATCACCAATTCAAAACTTTGGAAAGTCCCTGTGGAGATGCGCCATGGCATTCATTCGAATCAAGCTTTGGTAAATATCAATTTGTCGTCGTCCATGCCTATTGATTGATACTAATTCAAACAGCCCTATCACAACGATATGGGGTGCGATATCCTAGCGCTCCAAGTTCGGCACAGCGCGGAAAAGGGGGGATACACGTATCTCAGTTCCGTCAGCACTGCATTTAATGAGCTGCTTGCTGAAGACCCATCCGCTGCAAAGACTCTCTTAACTGCAGATTGGCCTGTGCAAATGTAAGAGCACTGCTGTTTTTACCCCCTACTATTTGACATTGGGCGTTGGCTGAAAACTGGTGTTACCTTGCAGCTCGGGGCGTGGAGCAAAATGCTACTTAGCGCCCGCCCTCGCAATTCACGATGGCAGGTTGATGGCTAGCATAGATCCGAATCGATTTGGGCCTCATCCATCCAGTGGACCAACCAATATCCCAGCTCTGACTGCCTCCCAGCAGTCTGCTCTGGAAAGAATATCAAAGGCCGCGTACCGCACGGAGCTCCGACTTCACTTAAAGACGGGAGACTTGCTATTTTTCAACAATTGGGCATTGCTCCATCGACGCGATTCGTACACAGACAGCGATGATACGTCCCGCCACATGGTCAGGCTTTGGCTTCGAAACTCGAAGCTAGGCTGGGCGGTCCCCGATTCTATGTTGCCACCTTGGTATGCTGCTTACGGGGACAATGGCGTCCGGACCAAGCTCTATCCTTTGATTCCCATGCCGGACTACAAAGTGCCGAAATATTCGGCAGGCTCGGCAGCATTCATGATTGAGGATAGCGATGCCTCTGATGACGAATGACACTTCATTGCGCAAAGCCCGTGAATTACATGGAGGACCTTGATACGTTTTTAGGGAGGTGGGGACGAGATGGGACTATCTCAACTGCTTCTTCTTCACTAGTTGAATTTCATATACTTGATTCACTTGCTACATTTTCAGCAACCATTTCCCCCACACGAAGCCTACAATTGAACGTGTCTCTCCTGACTCAACCACATGTTGACCATCTTTCCCCAGGTGGTCAAGTGAGCTAGACACTGAGGAATGTCGCGCCACAAAGTGAAACAATGTCTCACGGCCAGGTGGAAAGGGGTCCCTCCCTGGGCCCACACAGCGGCGCTCTATGCTTTGCTTGATTTCGCGCCGTTGCTCGTATCTAGTTACTATCCACAACTGCCGCCAGCGAGGCTTTAGCCTGGAATTGCGGCGGTTAAGACGAGCAACTCTTTCGAATAGGGAGCTCTCCCGGGCACGTTGTCCCCATTCTTCCGGTGATTCAAAACATGTTGGTAATCCAACCCAACCCAACCAGTTCAGCCCCCTCTTTGATTCTTTCATTCCTGCATTTCGCGCATCATAGACTCAGCCCAGATTTCGAGGCCGCACAATAAGCCATGTAGCTTCCCTAAACAGAATTTCTTGCAGGAAGGATTTGCAGATTTAGATGAAAGTGGTACGCCTCTTGTCAAATATCACATGCTGGATGCCTCCTCATCACAGGGAGGAAAAAAAACCTGGACTCTGGCGGGTGACGTGGTTTCTGCTGCCCGCTTTTGCCATGGCAATCTCACCTGGCAGATGGCCCAGTCGAATCACTTTGCTGCGGAAAAGCAGAGTCCTTGATTTTTATTGGGCTCGACGAGGGCTTGGAATCGTATATGACTGGTAGTTGGCCGGAGCGGCAGTCAGCAGACGATTGCCACGTTGTTGTCCATGTCATGGACCTCGTGGGCCACCACTTGAGCCCGAAGTGCCCGCTTTGCTACATTTACATATTTCAGGGGGGAGGGGGAGGGAGCCCAAGGGCAAATGTAATGTATAGGCACGAGTCAAAACGGATTGCTCCGTTCCCGTGGGAGGGGAGGGAGGGAAATTGCATAGACGAGTTTTGCTTTTTGCCAACGGGATCTCGAGAAACAGATAGATGTCGGGGGCATGTATGTATGACAGCAGCCCGCATGACCCTCGTATGTAGTTGTCTCGGGCCTTTTGCAAAGGAATTGTGAGCCGATATCTGCATCCTGGAAGGGGTCGTAGATCGTCTTTTCCCATGGCGTAGGCGCTGATATATGCCACTTGGCAATATCCACTGTCCCACGAATCGGATTTGCCCTTGAGGCACATTAGAGTACATGGATATATATGAATAGTTCTTACCTCACAGGACGTTTTGTCTGTCGTCCTGCTGTGCGGTGGATGCAATGTAATGCTACGTTGTAAAGCAGACGGAATGACGCACAAAATGCGACTCCCACATCGTTTTGTTTGGTTCGCTCCCAACAAAATACGCGATTGCCGACGATGAAGCCGAGAGAATATTGCGTAGTTTGCGTCTATCTGCGCTCTCTTGGCGATTCTGGATGGACAGAGTGCGAAATGCAATCTGCATGTATGTGGTTGTGGGGGGGAGACCGTTTCTCGAGACCATACTCTACGCCTCGATAGGTGGCTGTTGATGCCTACAAGTAGTAAAAATGTCAGGATCCTCTTAAACTTGCGAGCGCCCGTACGGTGATGTGACGGGCTGGCGCTTCCAAGGTGACTAGGGGGGCTTAGAGGGAGGGACCCGGAGTTCCCCGAATCCACCACAGATTTAATTTCCTGCATGAAAGCTCTAGTTCCGGCACCTCATCCTTGAACCGTCTTTACAATTTTACGGATATCTAAAGAGGGGTTAGAGATACTAGAGGCGAGCGTGGAGTTCCGGGGAAGAATGGCCTGCCAGGGATGGTGATGTCGAACGTTGAAGCACGGCTCCTGGAGCGGTTGTAGCGTAAGGTTTGTGGGATTCGAAGCCATTGGCTGGTTAAGATGTTGCTCTTTTGACTCTTTGCGAGTGCTATGTAATGCTCCGTCATTTAATTCAACATACGCAAACCAAAGCCGAGCTGGAGAGACTCCCTGGGGTCATGGACAGGGTGATGGGAGCGAATCAGTTGCCTGGACTTTGCGCCAACCCATGTAGAACAGATGTACTCGTAATACCTGCAGAAGCTACTTGGTGGTCCATCAAGGTCGGGAATCATCCCAATAAGAACTGCTTGACGAGGACGGACATGCATTGCCACCTCGGCTTGCATCCGCCGCATGCAACGCAAAGAGGAGAGGAGATATACTGGGGCTATTCGTGCCCAAGATGGGGTGGATATCGACCTCCATTTCGTGTGCCTTTTCTCATGGCATGGTGTACAATTCTACGTACCTGTGCCATAGTGAACACCCCCATGCTCTGCGGGGAGATGATATCAACACGTGTGTATGTATATGGGGGCAAGAGATTGGCATAGCATAGGGGTCCATGTCCATGTCCACGCCACCTCAGACACGTTTGAACGACTCCACCGGCAAGATAGAGGAGAGACAGAAGCAGCAGCCCGCTTTTAACAGACAATTGAGATGCTCCATACCGGTGATTCGGTTGTAATATACAGTTGTAAAACACAGTACGCACGATATACACGGTACCGAGGCCTGTTAGCTCACAAAGTAAGAAACAAGTTACACATTAATAATTCCCTAGACGAATAGCAAAAAAAGCAAAACACGGTCGCAAAAAGGATAGATGCTTCATCCCCGTCAATGACTGATATCCGGTGCAAGCTTGAACCCTTGCTTTCACGCACCTCATCACATCACCCCAATCTTTCCAAACCCCCTTTCCGACGACTGCATTGTAACCCTCACCCTTTTCCCAAACTTACCCCCAGTAAGAAAAGTCCGCAAACACGCCCCCCTTCTCTCGACTACAGGCGTAGAAAGAGAAAACGAGAAACAGCATCACAAGTTTAGCACATACAACCACGAGCTTTAGCACCCTACGAGTACATCAGAGCCGTTCGAACGGATCTCGACGCCCGATCCCTCTCCCCAGTTTCTTGCATGGCAAGGGCCGTGCCGGAGAATATTTGCCCTAGTTCTTCTTGTTTTCTCCAGAGCGGGACCTAGTTAACGATGGGAGGAAACTTCGTTTCTGTCGAGAGTCGAGATGGGAGGGGGGAGGCCGGGGAGTGTTCATTGGCTTTGCGATTTACCCGAGGCCACCACCTTTTTTGAACAAGCGAGAGAAAGAGAAAAAGAACTTCTGTCGACCCGGGAACAGGAGATAAGCTTGAAGTGAGGGGTGTGGGGGAGGGGGGTAAGGCAGACAAATCCCCTACTCTACTCTTCGCGTAAAATTTCTCTTTCCTTTTGATGCTATTGGAACGAACAGACGAACGAACGAGCGAACGAACGAACGAGTGAAGGATCAATATCTTTTGACGGAGATGTGAGGGGGTTTGGTTGGAGGTAAGAGAGAAGAATTCACGCTAGGATGGCGAACAACGCGACTACGGCACCCATGGCGCGAGTGTCTGCTTTTCCGAGAGGAGGTGGTGCTGCTGCTCCTGTTACCACAGGTGGAGTTTCGGTCCCCTCGTCTGTTGCTGTTGTTGTTGATGATGCTGATGACGAAGTTGTTGATGTCGAGGCTGGGCTTGCGCGGCCTTCGGTTGAGATTGACGGCGGAGGATAGGCGGATACCTCGGGCGACCATGTTATTGTCGTCATGGCTCTAACGGACGACGAAGACGAAGGCGAAGACGAGCATTCATATCCGTATCCCGAAGGATTGCTAGACGCGGCTACACACGGAGCTGAGGTAGATGGATCCGACTCCGTCTCAGTTACGGTTCCTCCCTCGTTCGAGTTTTCGACGTCTGTTAGAGTCGAATAATACGTTTCGAGGATTACACTGGTGATCGTCGTCGATCGAGAGAGAACCCATGTGGTGGTTCGGATAGTTACAATGGCGGAATACTGGGGACGGGGCGTCGTCGATGGCTCGATAGTGCTGGATGGCAGATACCACGTCTCTTCGAAAGTATACGGGTCTGGAGAGGAGTATTCGTCTGGAGAGGCAGTGGGAGTCTCGTAGTCTGCGTCGTAGGAGAGGACGACTGAACCTCGCCATGGGGGAGTTGGAGGAGTTAAGCTTGCTCTAGAGTGATGGTTGAACGGTTAGCCTTGATGAGATCGTAGCTTCTCTGTTTTTCCATCTGTATCTATGTGATGTTGTAGAGGATGCTTTTGCCGCTGGTTTTGGGTACTGGATATACCATCGTAGGAGTTCTTACCTTTCCACTACCTCGTCGCTGAGGGCGTTGGCGAAGCACATCAGGACAAGCCCGAGAAGGATTCTTGTAATCGTCTCCATCTTGGACATTACCGTAGACTGATATCGAATTATGAAAATATGAATGGATAATAATTGAAATAGTACGAGGGTACACATAGAGGCTTTGGCGCTCTAAACAATCAGATCCGAGTTTAATCGCATGCTGGCATGCTCAGCTTCAAGTAGTCCACAAGGCGTCACAGCATCACTGCCGCAAGCATAACTTGTTTTCTCTTTTTGACTTTTCTGTCTTTCTTGGGACTGCTTGCGTGTTCGTGTGGTATCGGCTGCGCCCATGTCACGGCGCAGTTTGTGTGATGCTGTTTATGAATGAGTTTTCACACTTGTGTTGGCAGTTGTTTGAGTGACGGGCTGGATTTGCTCTTACCGATGACTGTGGCAGTGGATAGGCATGAGTGTTATTGGAAAATGCAGGTTGTGCAGATTGATGTGATTTAGGCTGTGATGAATGCATGTTTTGGTTGTGTGAGGTGTTGTTTGCGACATGGAATGGCGTGATGCTTTGATGAAGTTTGGGTTTGTGATGAGATGGCTATGCCCAATGTTTCTGACGGATAAGGTGATAAGACTACATGATACCGGCATGTATTAGAAGTTCTTTTGGATCTTATAGCAATTCGTCGTTTCTTCTCTTCTTCCGTTGAAATGTGTAGTATTCTGAATTCTGGGAGCATCATATCTACTCTCGAGCATATAAGCTCCCATTTTCGTTTCATAGCTCCTCGCCGTGATGATCACTGTAAATTTGCATATTTGAATAGCCATACATGTAAACTACAAGTGAACATGGCCAAAGATCTACGATTTTTAGTGAAGCTTGCGAAAGTTTTCAAGTCTCACCACATCTCAGGATAAGAATCATTGCTTCAGTCAGCGATATATAAATGGCCTGCATATCATTCACTGTCTCTACATCTATCACGTAAATGACGATGGCAGTGAGTCATGGGATCCTCACAAATTGGAATATGATCATGGGGCTGTGAGATTGTGATGCTTAGAATGTGTGACAAAGGATGATTCCTATCTCCTATTGACAAGGAGTCGTCATGTGAGCCTCTCTTATCCGAATTGCTAGTATATGATGCGACACAAACTTTCCGCATCGAATTAGGCCTGTAAACACACGGGTTATCTTGACGGATGATGTGAAGCACGAAGAGCGTCTCTTATGAACATCCACACGCGACTGTCACATCAAGAGCATCTCTTCGCCAGCCCCCGAATTGAGTCAGCCTCATACCCATCTTTTGCAATCCAAGCCTTCAAATACAACCTACATCTCAGCTAGGCTTATATATGTCTCAAAGTCATTCCATATGGGGACTCCAACGCGAAATATCACTGCATTTCAGACACTCGCGTTTTCCCCATCATCAGCACCACTGGAATATTGCGTCCCTCATAAGCGAAATCAAGCATCATCTCAACACGTAACGCTCAAAAAAAGTATCTTAACAAAAGTTCCCACACGAAAAGCCCCTTTTGATGAAAAGAAACTTTCTGCTGTGCTACCACCCCTAAGCTGGACTCTCCTCATCTCACATCCGTGTCTATATATTGCCAGCATCCCGGCTAAGCTATGACTGTGTTCCCTTGAATAGCGACACTGAATGTTTGTAGGAGCGACAAATAGTTGGTTCAACAGATATCTCGGTTGTTTCCTCCTATCAACGGCATTCTTCGGTTGAGCAAACCGGAATAGGCTTGTGGAACATCCGTCCGAGCAAGACGGACTTTGCCTCAGAGCTGAGATATTCGTTCTGCTGTGGTAGGTTACACGGATAAATCGAGCGGCTGCTGCCGATCGATTCTAAAAAAGGATTTGTTTCTGGGTTTTGATTCAAGAGGTGGGAATAGCGTCTCGTTGAGCCAGTTGTCACAGCGCACTGATGCAAGAGTATCGGCTATAGCTAAAATCTGTGAGGACAACACGTGAATGCTGGATAGTAGAGTAGCCAGGGAATCACTTACAGTCAGTCAGTTACACTATGGTGATGCTAAGGAAGATAAAACATACGAAATGTGTTTCACACACGTAAATAGAACACTTTCTATATCGAAAGCTGCCGAGTTGTTAATGGCCTTACTGCTATACGAACCATTACCGGTAATTAACGGATTCTGAACATCAAATGAATAGATCGACTACAGAAAAGGCTAAGTATTATATAGATACTAGGATTTCCAAGATAGAATCAGTCTTGGATTGGAGTGTTTGAGAAGCCCTACCCTAGAAAGCTGTGTGGGAAAATGGTCAAGAGGAAACACTTCTGCATTAACTACGAGTTACACGATGAATAGGTTATACTACACATAGCTTGAATTCTGTGCGAATATTACTTTGTCCGTGTAGACGCACTGGAATCTGCAGATTGTGAATATCCAGATGTGCAGCTTCACCTTCAATGGAAATACTGTCGGCGACACATTCACAGCTGGCAAGAAGACCGTGTTTTTCCACGATCTCCAACATGGTAGAAAGACTTAAGAAAAGAGAAAAGGAAGAAGAAAAAGACAGCGTGATCCTTGATGTCTTTATCACGGTGAGCCATGGAGTCCATCTCCAAGTTCCGGCGCGGACTCGACCCACTTACCCCGGACGTTGGTCCGAGACCATCGGGGAGGGGATCCGTTCCGAGAATGAAGGTGTTCCTGCGTGTTGCTAGAGCCAACAACAAGAAAAACATATGCACGCATTGACCAGGCTGGACGAGACCGGCGCTGGAATCGATTGCAAAAGGGGTTACCAGATACCTACGGGCGTGTCGTACATATTACACGTATCTCGGTATTTCCTTTGGAATAAGATCTCCCTTTTACCTTCAGCTCTGTTTGTTCTCACTTTTTTTTAAAGGCGGTAAACGGGAGATCTGATGCATGGATACTATGGATCATGTCCTCTACGTGTCTGTTGCGCAGTGGATCGTCGTGTCTGGCCTAGTCTCGGACCCGAGATTTGCTAGACATGACGCCCATCCTAGACTTTGAGAAATATCGAATTCTAGAGGCCAAGACCGGGTTATCCGGGCGAAGAAAAAATATATTAATAGGAAATCGAAGCTGGCTTACGAGTACGAGTAAGTGTAGCAGCGTGGCTTCAGCTTGACGACGAGATAGATAGAAAGAGGGTGATGCCGGCATCTGAAACGTTGCCATGCAAAGGCCGGTCCCTGCCGCCCATCTCGTGATGCTATTTGCAGGCCCCCAGAAGGGGATCAGCGAGATGGCCCTGTCCAGCGATGCGCCACCAGTAAGCACTTGTCGCTGGTCAAAACAGGCAAGCCGGGGGACTAAATCTGCTCTCCTAAATCGAGTAAAAAAGATGAGCAGAGGTAAGAGTAATGCTCCGTGGAAGCTAGCGTAGGTCAGACGGGAGAGCGTCGTGCGAATACCGATGCGGGAAGCCGTGTAGGATTCGTAGGTGCCGGAGGGTATTGTTGCGGTTTTTGGTATGGCATGACTGCATGAATCTGAGAATGTCTTGTCTTGGAAAAAAGGGATGGACGAGCAACTTCTGTTTTGGGGGCTACGGGTACAGTCATGTTTGATAGCAATGGCAGTTGAGTGGTTGTTAGCACCATCAGCATCTGATGCCTATGTACTAGTACTGAAGGCATAGTAGTATGGGCATATGGGCAATATAGAGAACGAGTACAGGAGAAGTTGGTGTTTGATACTGCTGGCAAGGGACATGGAGTAACATTATTCGTGGACGTTGCCAAGATCTGAGATGAGATTCCTTCAAATACATAAGCGAGATAAAGCCTTCAGCCGTTGCGTGCCTGGACCTGGACCTGGACCTGTAAGTGCGTGCATGGGATTGAAGATTTAACCTCGTCGATAATCAACAGCAGCGGCCGCAGATGGAAGATGAAGATAGAGATAAAGCAGTAGGCGGGTGTTGCCGTGCCAGTGACGGGATGCCACATAGATCTCGAGCCCCCTGAGATGATTACCACGCTGCCATGTGCTGCTGCTGCTACTGCTGCTACCTGGACGTAGTCGTACGAGTGCCACAGTGCAAGACGAGGAATAGGAATAAGGAACAAGAATAGGATCACTGGATCAGGGCTGCTTGGGTGGCATGAAGCACAAAGTGGCCCGAGTCCTCCTGTTAGCGCAGGGAGAGCGAGCTGCTAGTGAGGCGTTAGTGCTTGTCAGTTGTGCGACGGGACTGAAGAATCCATCCATTGAAGTCGGTGAAGCAGCATGACGCAGTTGTGAGCACAGACCAGGAGACAGACTGATGGTGTGTTCTGTTGGGCGTCGGAATCAGGCGAGACATGAGGCTTGAAAGCTAGGTGGTGACGCTGTTTTGAGACATCGAGAACCGGGACAGAGTCAATTGCATCACGTGATGGTGTAATGTTCAGTTGGCACGCAAATAGAAATAAACAAAAAAGAAAAAAGATAAAGAACGAGGAATGCTTACAGATACTACATACAAAACACCAAAAGAAGGAAAAAAGGCTGACGGAGAGTGAAGTGAGAATCCTGGGGGCGAGCAGTATTACGCATTACGCATTACGCATCATTACGCATTACAGTGTGTCGAGGTGGTATCGCTACGACCTGTGCTTGCTGTGCTACCCGCCATCTGCATCTATCTGCATCTGTAAATTGAATCCATGCACTGAAAGATGAAGAAAAATAAAATAAAAATAAAATTTGAAAAAAAAAAAACGCTCCTGCATTGGATCGCCATTGCATATGACAAAAGTAGGCGAAGTTCGAAGCTCAGCGGCTTCCTGGTTGGTGCAACAAAGTGCGTGCGGCCCCCCTTTCTGTGCAGCGCCCCTTTATGCAACGTTGTCTCTGGCTCTCAGCCTTGCAGAAGAAGGAATGGCCTCTTCGGTCCGATAGACGACTTCTCCGCATCTGTACCGGGAACCGCTAGCAGGGCGCAAAAAATAGAGAGTAGAGCTTGAGAGAGCACATCAGAGAAGCTTTGTTGAACTGAGAAGAGGAAGAGAGGCAGAGCTGAGAAATGAAAAGTGAGTGTTGATCATCTTGCTGCCGGGTGTGGGTGGGCAACGCAGAGCAAAGACCAGCCTCAAACACGATACTGTACGATCTCGGACCCGGATCCAAGGCCGGATAGTCATGATTTTCCCTTTCCCTTTCCTCCCCGGAGGGCATGGAAGCAAATTCGAAGCCTGCTAGTCAATCGATCGGGGTGGGCTTGTCACCTGGTGGCATTGCCGAGGTTAGTGTTGCAGTGAGTCTCTTCATCCCCATGGGCTTGTCCGGTTCTGGACACAGTGGCCGGGTCCGGGGCTGGGCTGGACAATTGTGAAGCATGGCCCGAGATTAAACGGATCGCGGCTGTCAATATAAAAATCAAATCTCATCGTCACAGAAAGCGAAAGCTGAGCGATCGGGTCAAAGCCACGATGCCGTGGATGCCGAGCCCTTTCTTTACTGTACAGCCGCACAAATTATAGATTTCCGTTGCGTTCAAAGTATTACACGAAACCAGCGGCAAACCTTTTTTTTCGCCCCGGTGTGCTCATGTCTGGAGCCGGTGCCCGCTTATTAGCTCGGGTCAGGGCTAGAAGAACTGAAAGACGAAGGACGAAGGCAGAGAGACAGACCAAGCAGAAAAGCGAGCCGAGAGCGAGACACAGCGCCGGGGCTGGCAAAAAGAAAAGCGGGCTGCTTGCTGATGGGCGGGACGATGAAGAATCAAACGAGCCCAGATTTTTTTTCACCTCAATTCTGGGGGCCAGCTTGGCTAGCGCTGCAGGTGATTGGCGGAACCTGGACACCCTCTGCACGCTGGTCAAATCCGGGGTACGAGCAGGAGAAGCGGGTTGCGTGATGCTGTGATGGCGCTTTCGGCTCGTATGTTTGAATCGTCCGTCGTGGTTTTACTAGTTTCGCCTGGGTTTGGGGCGCTTCTTTGTCTTGCAAGTTGTTTGGCGTGAGTGACATGCTGCACTTTAGGCGGGCAATATGGCATTACTTGAGTCTGGGCTATTGATTGATCAATTCATGTTGCTTGTTCCTGTGCCTGTATCTGCGACTGGGGGGGGAATGTGGCACTGTGTGTATATGTGTGGTGCCTTGGACTGTGTTTGTGCTGCCCGTATACAGTATGAATATTGCCAAGTAGAAGCTGTACTGTGCCTATTTCTGTACATAGATTAGTAGCCATAGACAGACAGACAGACAGACAGATGGACATGACTTGCTTCGTGTTCGTGTCGTGTCGTGTCGTTGGCGTGTCATGTCTCGCTCAGCTTTTTGTACTTATTGGCTATTCTCCACGGATGAATGTGTTGAGCGCTGGCTGGCATGCTCCATGTACCGCTACCATTACTCGACGGTTAAAAAGGGAGCTGACTGCATTCCTCGATACTACTACGAGCTCTACTGCTGCTAGTCGCCATGGATAATAAAGTAGGTGACATGCCTCCCCGAGACTTGACCGGAGCAGCTGTACCGGAACGTCGGCTGTCGCTCCCCTTGCGAACAAGAGTCTGGCCATGTGCGCGCGATGGACATGGACTGACCAGCATGAGGTTGATGGAATCTCAGGTTGAGCACCAGATTTCGACATGGGAAGCACGAGAGCAGACAGGTACAGGTACAGGTACACAGTGTCTCGAGATGTGTGTTGAACGTGCAAGACTTCCAATTGTTCGGCAACTTCCACACCTCGCCACAGACGTAAATGTGCTCATTCTAGCTTTCTTCATTGTCTCAAGCCAGCGCTTCCATTCGTTGCGCCTCGTCCGTGCTGGCAAAGGTTAATCCAATACAATCCAGGCACGTCACGTTCTGGTACTCGTAACGGTACGCGCACGGGTACGGGAACTGACTTGAGCTGAATGTCTCGTGATGCCCTCACCCTGCCTGCTGTCTGCCAGGGCAAAAAGCGAAGGGCCTGCAGAGAGAGGTACCTGTACCGGTGCCCCGTGCTGGTGCTCGCGGAGACGCGGCATTGACTGGCCTGTACTCCGTACATGTACTCGTACTTGGCGCCGTCGTCGCACAGTTGCCTGGGGGGGAAGAAGAAGCCCCCCTCAGCGCACTCTTACGGCCCTGCTAAGCAATTGCGGCCTCTGCACTGTAAATCCTGTCCTGAGGCTTCCATGTCAGACACACACGCACGGCTCTCGAAGCGGCAGGCCGCAGCAAAAGCAGGCAGTGAGTGGCAGTACCAGCATCACCGTAAGATGGTGAGCAGCGCTACTTGAGAGAACATGTACCGGTACTTGTCGTGCGACCTGCCCTTTCGCATCAATGCCGCTGGATTTCCCGCGCGGCGTGGCCGAGGGCTTTCGCTTTGCATTGCATCTCCTTCTCTCTTCTGGTGCGTTTTGCTTTAGCCTTTCCACGTTGTGTTAGCCCCGGCGCCGTTAAGAGGCGTGCGTGGAATTCAAAGTCTGCACTGTGTTAACACCGCGGATTTGGCTGGCGATGCCCTGTACGGCTCCGGCTCCACCGCTGCGCCGCACTAGCAGCCAAGCCTGGCTTCTGGCAAATTTCTGCCACCAACTTGCGCACTCCTCCCCGATGCCTGCTGAAGAAAGGCGCCGCCCCCCAGCAGCCAAGCACAGTGTGAGATGGGCACGCGCTGACGAGGCCAAGGGCTGCGAAGCCCACTGAAAACCCACTGGGAAAAAACGAAAAAGTCGCCACTGCACAGTGCCAACCCAACCGCCGACGCTAGCAAGACGCCCTCATCTCGTCTCGCTCGTTTCTACTTGTTCCTCCGCCTAAACTAACAAGTGGCCACACACACACCACAGTCACCCCCAGAACCCGCCAGTCCGTCTTAGGCTTTTGCTCCCCATCCCATCGTTTTTCTGCTGGTCTGGCGCCTCAGCCCTGGCTCCCAGCTAAGCCCAGCCCAGCCCAAGCCCAATTTCTGTGGCAGACCAGGTTTACAAGGGCCCTTCCCTGCGGTGTTCCCTGGCTGTGGACTCTCGCCCTCTGCTCATTCCAGCCAGGTTGTTTTTACGTACTTCGGGTCCGCCTCCCCCCATATTCTCGCTCTCTGCTGACTATCCAGGCCCATTTCTTTTCCTCCTCGTCTTCAAACCTCGTCTCGTTACCTGTTCCTGCGAGCAAACGATCATCACAACTCCAGATTCTCGCCTCCATCGCCGTATCCACGGCCTCACTCGTCGCCTGCCGTCCGTCTGTCGCTCTCGTGAGCCAGCCGAAAACCTTCTCCCCCGACTCCCTGGCATCGGCACCCCAGACTCCGCCTAATAAGCGACTCTCCCCGCGTTTTTTTTCTGGCCCGCATTCGAAAGGGCCGAATAACCTACATACGCCTACCATACTACTGTATACTCGATTTCTTGCGCCTGCACTATCCTGTCCTCAGCCAAAGCCAGACCAAGGACACACCAAAAGCCACCCCAACCGCGCACCAGTTGAATCTGTCTCTTGTCTATTCCCCCGCAAAACAAGGGAGCATTCAATCTAGTTGACAGCTCACCGAACAACCCGGGGCCCCAAACCTGCGGCAAATAAGTCTGAGCGCTCCCCAGATTGCGCCATCCGCTCACATCGTTCCTGTGTTCCTGTTCCTGTTCCCGCTCTTTGTTCTTGTTCACGGAATCGCCTCGCCTCGTCCTGGCGTCGCCTCCTCGTCTGTCGCCCACCATGACTCAGGCCGTAAAGAGAGCCTGCGACGCCTGTCACAGGCGAAAGGTCAAGTGCGACGGCATCAACCCGTGCCGCAACTGCTCCTCGGCCCAGCTGTCCTGCACCTACAATGCCATCCCTCAGAAGAAGGGCCCCAAGGGCTCTCGCGCAAAGGTCATTAGCGAGTTGAGAGAGACACAGCGACAAACGAGCCTGGCCGCCAAGATCCACGGTCGCATCAACGGCGGGCCAAATGCTCCTCCGGCTTCGAACCTCGCTCCCACTCCCGGTATGTTGACCAGCGAACTGGTCAAGGAATGCTCCCAGTTCTTCTTCGACCACATGAACGCACAGGCCCCTATCCTGGACCGGAGGCAAGTCGAGCAGCAGATCCTCTACATGGAGCAGAACCGCGATGCCTACTGCCTCATGGCCTCCATGTGTGCCTTTGTCATGCTGCAGCCCGGCATGACGATTCCTTCTTCAGATCCTTACAACCTCGACGTGATCCCCGGCGCCAACATTGTCTCGTGTCAGCTTCTTTTGGAGGAGACGTTGAGAGTCCGCAAGGGCTACGAGTACCTCGAGCAGATCACCATCAACTCCCTGGCCACCAACTTCTTCCTCTTTGGATGCTACTATGGCCAGGAAATGCACGAAAAGGCCTGGTACTACCTCCGCGAGGCAACCACAATGATTCAGATGGTTGGCATGAACAAGGAGGAATACTACATGCAGCTCGACGTTGCCGAGGCTGCTCGTATGCGAAGAATCTACTGGCTGTTCTTTGTCATTGAGAGGTGTGTATCATCCACCGTCATTTTCGGACTTGCTTTTTATACTGACAACCTGGAAACAGAGCGTATGCTATCCAGCGCCAGCGCCCCCTTACTCTCCAGGCCACCATCAATCTCCCGACTCTCGGAGATGATCCCACTGACCCCCTCGCCCACCAGCTCAACGGCTTCATTCTCCTGGTGAACCTCTTCCGACCATTCGACGACGCCTTTACCAGCATGTGGAACAAGGCGCGGAGCCATCTCCCATCTCAGTCCATTGTCAGCCTGCAGAAGCTACTAAACGACACGGTCCAGCGCGCTCTCTGTCAGGATCCTTCGTGGAACGATGTCCACACAAACCAGCAGTGGCTTAAGAACATGGTCTGGCAACTCAGCAACGGAGTCGTTGCTGGCGGCGAGGACTCCATCTCATACCAGTTCCCTGGCACCATGTCCAGAGAGCTGCTCCTGAAGATGGCCTCGCACTTCCCCGGCCAGGGCATGGAGCTCTTGACTTCCGGGCTTCTCGAGAAACTCATCGAGTGTGCTTACTCAATGACAGAGTACCTGGCTATGCAACCTGCTTCCCGAGACCCCTTTGCCCAAGGGCCTCATGAGCACCTTGCTCAGATCATCAACATTGTCAGCGCCTCAAGAAACGGCGACTACCGCTTCCTGCCCCTCCTCATGAGCAAAGTCAGCGAGGTTCTTCCTCGTCTGGTTAACCCCATGCTCCAGAATGTCCCCGAGACGATTGCCATGGCCCAAGTTGACATCTTTGACGGATTCGGCAATGCCGGCATGGCTCAGCCTGCGCAGATCCAAATGATGGAGACCGACTACGACCGCAAGTTTTCTGTTGAAGAGTACGAAAAGAAGTACGTCATGGAGATGAATGGAGGCACTCCTGATTCCCATAGCAACTCGAACCAAGGCCAGACCCCGCCTGTACCGCGCCAGGCTTCGGAGATGCCCAGCTCCTTCGTTGGCTCTCCCCCAATGATGTCTCCTACTATGGAGTATCCTCACAACATCAACGGCTACGCTGTTACGCCAATGTCCGAGATGGTGATGAGTCCAATTGGAAACCACCCTCCTCCACCCCAACAGCATCAACATCAAACCCAACACCAGCACCATCAGCATCAACATATCAATCAGCCACCGCCCAATCATATGCATGACCCGATGGGCCAGTCGCACATGGGCATGGCAGCTCAGAACATGCAGCCGCTGCAGCCGGCGCATCACATGGGCAATATGATGGATATGCGGCAGCCGGGACAGCGACAGAACAGCTTCGCAATGCAAGGCCAGCCTCAGCATTTCCATAATATGAATGCAATGACGGGCGAGATAAATTTCAACACTTTGCGGTAGCATCCGACGATGACATGAACACACCACACCAGCATCATTGGACACCTTAAACTCATCGCTACCCCCTTTGATCTTCGGCTTAGATCTGCCCCTTGTATTAATCCGTGTTCTTACACCTTACTTTCTCTTGGATCTTTTGGATTTCCTTTTTTGACAACTTTTATTCCCTTTGTCCCGAAGACTTGACTCCTGAGAAACGGATCAACATACGATGATGATTACTGAACAAAAATTTACTGGGTTTCATGTTTCTTTGCGCATGGTTTTTAGCGCAGACACGTACAAGTTTGGGTCGGAAACAATGGCGTTTTACTATTTATTTGATTTATTTATCATTTTTTTTTGTTATTGTCTGGGTGGCATGATTGGACATGGCTGGGAGTCTTGTCACTTTATTTTCTACGCTTTCGCTATTATTTATTTTGGGGGGAATCATGGCTCTTGGGAGCCTTTTATTTCGTCTTGCAGATATTTTTTAACTGAATGCTACTGCGGGCTGCAGAGCTGCTCTACTTTATACTACGGGTAGATGAAATGAGAAATTACGGATTTCAAAATCCTTTGTTCTTTCGGTTTTGGTGCGAGTGATTTGTTTTGTGTATCCATTACATCAATGCTTCTGATGAGTCGCAGTGAGTACTCTGTACATCCAATGTCGTAACTATTCTGTTGGTATGTGCTTGTGAAGGGGCTTGCAGATCCCAACGTTGACTTTGATCAGAAAATCTTGAACTATGCGCCTCAATGTCGATCTGTCAAATCTTGATAGATCAACTCCACACGATACGAGAAAGAGTAAAACTCTATTTGCAAAAAAAAAAAAAAAAATCAAGATATTCTTTAGTCAACCTTTGAGACCTAACTCGTGACGGGGAGGGGGTGGCGTTGAAATGGGCGTAAAGATATATGTAAAGCTTTTGCGTGTATTCAACCAACACGGCAGCTTTTTTGTATGTAAGGTATTCAACCAACACAACTACCTTGTTGTCCTAAAGGCAAAACTATGACAAGGATCTCCCTTTCTCTTGAATTTGTATGAACTCTGTCATGTGTTCGCCAGGTTCTCGAATACAGATGTTCAGTTTTTTTTTTATGTATTCAACCAACACAGTTAACTACCTTGCTGTCCTAACGGCAAAACTGTGATGAGGCCTTCTCTTCTCTTGTATAGCTCTGTTATGTGCCACCCTTTTTTCCCCCATATCCGAAAAAAAAAAAAAAACCCTTTTCAAGTCAAACGATACCCAAAGATGCCCTAGCTTTCAAGCCATATAGATACCTCCCTACATATGTATGCTCCAAGTACATGTATGAGAAGAAACAAGCATTCAGTAATACAAAAAGTGTTAAAGTTCAGTTCAACTCAGTTGCTTCATCTTACAAGCCTCTTAAACGGATGCGCCTCTGTATTAAAAACATATTCATCCAAGTTGATCGTATTCGGCTCGCTAAACACGAGGTAGAAGTACTTGAGCGTCTCGCCCAACCAAAACGACTCCATCGAATCCGCCCGGTCAGGCAGCTGGTCGCGCGGAAGAGTAATATCCCAGACGGCGGAGTTGGCCAGCGCGGTGCTCGTCGTGGAGTTGATTGCGGTGAACATGTCCCACGCGGACTCGACGAGGTCGGGGCGGCCCGTGGCGCGGTAGAGCACGAAGACGCTCTCGATGGCCTCGGGACGCAGGATGTAGCGGCGGTCGGGGATGGAGGTGAAGCCCGGAGGGAGGCGGTCTCGCTTGATGATGTCGTCGGCGGTGGAGGAGCCCGGGTCGCTGGCGCGGCGGAGGACTTCCTTCTTCCAGGCGGCCTCGTCCCACTGACAGGAGGGGGAGGGGGAGGGGCAGGGCAGCATGTGGAATGTTTCGGGCATGATGCCGTGCGGGAGGGCCTTGTAGGTCCAGATGCAGCCGTCGACGAGCTTGGTGGCTGCAGATACGTCCTGGGGGCGGTTGAACATTTTGCCTCCGAGGACCATCAGGCCGCCTAGGAAGCACACCAGGTGTTGGCCCTGGGGATCAAGGCTGACGACGGCGCCTTTATCTGCCTTTACCGTGCCCGAGATGAGAATGTCGTCGTTCTTTGGCGTCATGGGTCGGAACAGGTTGTGCTTGGTCGCTGTTGTGGCTGCGAGCTCATACATCTCCTGGTACATGGGTAGCTGGCCCCCGATTAAGGCCGACATCTTGGGCAGATACTCGTAGACGCTGTCCGCCATGGCGCCCATGGTAAACGCATCGCCGATGTTGTAAATCTCGCTCTGCGCGCTGACGACGAGCGGCCAGAGCCCCGGCAGCGCCGTCGATTTCTGCTGGGCCGCCATGCCGTCCATGATGCGCTGGACGGCGTCGAACCACTTGGGGTCGCGCGTGATGAGGGACAGGCGCGTGAATTCCATGGACAGGCTGCCGATTTCGGCTACCAGCACGCTGGGATGGGCCTCCTGCTTCTTGCCGTCCATGGCGGCGTGGATGTCCCACCTGGTGATGGGCATGCGGTTGGGCGTGTCGAAAGCCTTGTAGAGCATCTCGCCGACCTCGACGGCCTTGTCCAGCAGGCGGGAGTCGCCGCTGAGGTCGTACGCGGAGAGGAAGCCGCCCAGGTAGCGAATGTTGGTTTCAAACACGTTGACCTCGTCGAGGGCGGTTTTGGTAAAGTCAATGGCGTGGGCGGCAGTAACAGCATCGTCAAACTCGGGCTTCATGCCCATGATCCAGAGGGTGTCGAGGGAATCCACCAGCGTAGCGGCCCAGCCGCCAAAGGGATTCTTCTTGCCCCCCGAGACGGGCGCCAACTCGTCCGCGGTCCATGCGTGCTCCTTGTACGAGGCCCAGCATTTGGCAAAGACGTCCTTTACTGCGAGCTGGCGTGCTTGACGAGACTTGCGCGCGTCTGGCGACTCCTTGGCGAATGATGTTTGGATCTTGGGATACTTGACCAGGGATGTGGTTGGCAGCGGGCGGATTGACTTTGGCGGATAGTGTACCGGGAGGGTCTTCCAGAAGTAGGAGTTGTATTTGGGAGTGCGCCAGTCTGGAACTGGAGGAGGTGATGGGGAGACGGACGAGGAGCTCCAGAAGTAGATGAGGAGGAGGGTGGCGATGAGAGCAACCCAGGCGTAGCCTCTGACTCGGACGATGGGCAGCATCGTTGATTATCGTGGGCTTTACGACATTTGGTGAAGAAAATGAGAAGAAGAGGATATGATGGTGAGCTGATTAATGAGAGTTGATTGATTGATTAATTGATTGATTGATTGATTGATTAGTTAGCCAGTTGATATTTGGACGGAATTCAAGGCGAGGGGCAGATGATGGTGGTGAAGGCGATTGATGGATGAGACAGGAATTGGAGGTTCCATGTGAAGCCCCCTGATGGGCAAAGTACAAGCGTTGACGTCAATGTACATCAACAGCCAGCCGTGCTCAGGGAATGAGAGGAGGATAGGCGCTTCATGTTAGTTAGTACAGTATGTCCATAGTATCCGTAAATTGCTGCTGGCCGCTTTACAATAGGATCATCAGTGCAGCCCTCTTTGTCCCTGGACTCAATTGGTTTCCAATATTTCATTTTCAGTTTCAATTACCGCAGGGACGTGCAGCCTGATTAGTATTTCATTCTTTGTTTGCACTCGATGCACTGACCGCGAGTTGTCCCAGCATGCTGGAGTGGCGGTGTTTGTATGGAGTCAATTATTACGGGTACTGTATGGAGTTTTCAGACGGCCCGGGATTTACTAGGAGTTGGGCGTTGGGCTCACTTCAATCCATGGTGCTAAAATCAATGTCCGGTTCCAGTCCATGATCCTCCAGGATCGGGCACATGGGACGGAGAGAGACGGTCCTACGGATTTACGGAACCACGAAGTTAAACGCGAGCTGCTGCACCCCATCCATGTACCCTCGTCTACTTCGTCTACTTGCAATCCGCTTTACTCGCTGCTAGTATTTAGCTCTGGTCTCCCCAGCCGCGTCTTGGCAGCTTCAATTGTCGCGGGTCTCGTAGTAGCTTCATCCCCCCTGCACTGGATTTGTATTCTACGAGTATCTCCGAGTCCCGGCATGTCGTATTGCTGCTCCATTGATTGGTACGGAACAGAGCAGAGGGCTGAGCTCAGTCTGCATGTACAGCATGTTGGTACGGAGCGGATTATGGGTGCCAGCAACAACCCCATCACGAGGTTGCGGTGCTTTAAATAGAGCCCTATGCGTTTAAGACGCCTTGTTAGGCAAAGGGCCGCACCAAGGCTCGCCATCCCTGATAACATTTTCAACCATAGCTATAAACTCGCCAATCCCGTCAACTCAGCCTGTGGCCCTAGACACCCCTTGCAAACTTGCCATTGGCTGAGCCTGTGTCGTCTTGTAACATATCCCAACCCGCCTCTGGGCCAAGTCCACTTATAGTAAGACGAACCCATGCCGTCTAATTGCGTCCATTGAGTGAGGCTCTTTCTTCAGGAGTGCGAGTGCCATGGACGGCAAATAGAATAGTCCATGTAGCATGTAGCATTGCTAGCAAGCCGACGGAGCATGGAGTAGACGAGATGGGGGATCCTCAGCTTATCGCATAGTGCTGCTGCTGCTGCTGTTTCCCATTCCGCTGCATCTCTCACTCGTATGACTGTCCATATTATGCAGTAGCTTCATCTCCCCGTCTTCTACTTTGCTTTCTTCTTCTTTTCCCTTCTGATCTTCTTCCTCTTCCTCTCTTTGGGCATAGTCGATTCCCTGTTGTTGCTGTTTGTTCCCACTCATCTTCACTGTCTGGGCTGGGCTCAGCATGCTATTGGAGACACTCAAGAGGAGGATTGTCATTTCATAACCCATTTGTCTATCTTTACAGTGTGGAAACACTGTCGTCTTCAGGGAAAAAAAAAAAAAAAAAAGAAAATGCGCTCTCTAGCTCTGCTCATCATCTTGGCTGCCCGGGCCAACGCCCTCTGCTACTACCCCGACGGCACTCCTGCTCCTGGCGATGTCCCGTGTACCGACAGTACAGACAATTCCGTCTGCTGCGGTACTGGCTATGCGTGCTTGTCCAATGGCATCTGCCAGGCTACAGGAGACGAGCTGCAGAAGCCCGGTGCCAGCGAGTTTGTGCGCGGAAGTTGCACCGACAAGACCTTTAGGAGCTCTTCTTGCCCGTCGTTTTGCGGAACTCCCGACGTGGACAATGTTGGTGGTGGCGAGGGCATGGAGAAGTGCACAAACACAAAGCAGGATGTGTACTGGTGCATCAACGCCCAAAATATCGACTTGTCGCAGAGTGAAGATCCCTGCAGCGACTCCAACGCTGTGGTATTCTTTCCAGGTATGAGATGATGCGATGCTCTTTACTCAAGCTTTTTGCCTTTAATCAAGATGAGTGAATCGTGTCATGACTGACAGCTATTGACAGGCACTCCGACGGCACTCACAACCATCGGTGTAGCTCAAAGGTCTACGTCTAGCACGAGCTCAACAACAGCACCCCCGACGACAATGTCGACGTCAACAACACCTTCCTCATCTCCCACAAACACTGGCACCGACACTGGAACAGGAACAGGAACATCCACTCCCACTTCTACTTCTTCTTCACCCCCAGCCGAGACAACTCCAGCATCGAGTGGCAGCAAATCGAACGGAGGCGTTATTGGTGGCGCCGTGGGTGGCTCTTTGGGCGGTGCAGCGGCCATCGGCATCTTGGCCTTCTTTTTCCTCCGCAGACGGAGAGGCCGCAGAGACACGGGAATTCACGAGATGGACTACACTCCCGTTGAGCCAAAGACATCGGCAACTCCTCTGGTGCATCATCCCTCAACACCACACAGTCCAGACGATGTCCTACCCGTCCATGAGGTCCCTGGTTCGACCGAATTCGAATCAGTAAAGAAACATACCCCGGATGAGCCCATGGAACTGCCAGCTTGATTGCCGAATACAGTCGGGGAAAAAGAAAAATCGATACGGGCGATTGGAGAGGAGTTGGGGGGGGTTTTTTTTTTTTAATTACGATTTTCTACGACTTTACAGTTTTGTGTGCAGTTCGTGTTGGACATTTTGCTTGATACCATATCTTTAATAATTCATGTAGTTGCCCGTTCGCGATGTCTTTCGTCGCTCTTGTTCGCGGTTTGTGGAGTACGCATAGAGTTGGACTGTCTCAATGCTTGCCGGTAAATAGAAAAATTCTGCAATGATGATGAATGCTACTGTACTCGAAACGCCAGCAGCAACTCCACGTGGAATAGACCTGGAAACGGCCCGTAGTATCGACCCTGGCTGATTGCATGGCTAGGGCAGTGCCCCCTGCATGCTGTACGCAGAAATTTGAGATGTTTGTTGAAGACGATACTGGAAACAATAAGTAATCTGCCTCGCTGTTGAAATGGCCGTGGTCTCTGATGATAAGGAACCAGTGTTTGAGAGTTGAAGAACAGTCGAGGCAGCCTGTGCTTTTGAATGTTCCGTTCAGTAGCCAAGTGTTTAATTTTCTCTCTCTCTTCTAAACAAAGCCTCGATCCTATTTTCAAGCTGCGCTGCTCCACCGCTGAACTGTTTTGGTGGCCAAGACGAGGCCATGTGGGCTATAGACGAGTTACTGCATTTGTGTCCAATTTTAGCAGCATTATATGTAGTAATACGGAGCCTGGGCAAAGCTGCATGACAAGACGAATTCTGTGTTGCTGTGGAATTGGTAGTCTTTCCGAGTTTGTTTTAGCAGGGTGACTGGAATACTATTAGTGAGATGCAGGGCAGCTAATGTCGGGTTGATGCACATTTGGCCTGTCTATTCTAAACTGTTAGCCAGGCAATCGTGTCTCACAAGCTATCAGCCTAACAAGGCTGATGGCGCAATTACGAGTCTGGTGCATCCTATGGTTGTCGGCATCCCTATGGGTGTCTTTCTGATCGTCTGATACTTTTCCTGTTGCAGGATACCAAGAGAGGTCAGCACTTTTCAGTATTGGTCTAGTTCCATTGCCCAGCTGTTTCAGATGTCATCGTGTATACCTTCATATATTTAATTTCGAAAGCGCACCTGCTTCCTATTCCGGAACCTCTATATTTCACGGTTAGACATAAGCATGGTGTGAAATAGACGCTTTGTGGAGTTGTATAAATTACAGCGTGCATAGTGGAGATGTTTAAACACTGGGCAAACATTGAAAGGGGTCTCATTCTCAGAGATGAATCATCTGTCCATGAGAACATGCCTGCTTTGTGCTAAAATGATTATATTTTCGCCGATTTGGAATTTATTAACTTTAGCTCTTTTTGTTACAGTGCAGCGCCCGCTCATCTCACAAAGTGTTTGAGCATTCTACCGGTCGTCTCGAGGCGGTTGTTCGGCATGCAATCACAGCACCTCTTATCATTTTAGAGTTTTGACGTCTACTATGAATGAAACCGTTCCGGAAATGCCAGCACACCGGATTCCGGGGTTGAGTTTCATCTCTGGAGCTGCTTCATCATTAGTGATGATGTTGACGACGATTTAGCTCTGCTATTGGATCGATGGCGTTGTGGAGCGAAGGTGAGCTTAGCTGCGCCTCTTGTTTCACTATTTTACTTTTTTGGCAAACTTGTTGCGATGGCAGCGGGCAAAAGTGGGAATCGCATCTGGCTATTGACTCGCGGATGAGATGCTAGTCTTTAGCATTGTTGACGTAGTTCTATGTGATTAATGAGTTATCAAGGAGATTTGATTAGAGCGCAGCGCGGTTGCGTGTAAGAGCCAAAAGAGCGTACATGGAATTTGACTTGCTTGTAAAAGAACTTTAATTTTCCTGTTGACTACTTATTACTTGAAGTGACTATAAGCGCGGAGATGTGTATCAGTTAGCGCGAGACTGCCAATCTAGCCTCATATCGTGGATGCGAGTTGAAAAGCAGCTGAGAAGTGATCTATAAGACAGCAGATGGCTGTCCCGGCTGGATCGAGCTCGGCAACTCTAAAGGCCTAATACCTACATCCCTTTTGATCTATTAGACACTTCTGTGAACCCATGGAATCCATTTTGTGCTCCCTTCCCTAAGGAGGGTTTACAGATAGTTTTGGGCTTACATGTATGTGGCTTGCCATTGCAGAGCCCCGACAACTTATATCGTGCAGTAGACGAAATAGCTCGACCGTTAGGATATCCTTTACACATTCCCGGTGCAAAGACATCCGGGATAATTGAGATATAGAGATAAATGAACAACAATAATGTAATATATGCTTCGCTGCAATGTATCCATAATTGGACGTGATTGTCAAGTGATTGTCGGTCAGCTGTTATTTTCTTTCTTTACACTCACTAGGGTTCACAGATTATAACTAGAAACAAGTCTCAATATGTTGTTAGAATACAACCAATCATTTTATACTCCCTTAATTATCTGTACACCCAAAATCCTTGAAGATTGGTCTTATGGGATGCGACGACGGCTAGGTTCGTGAACACATTTCTAGCGTTAACACTTAATACTAACACGGGCTTGAATATATATAGGCCCACAAGTTTGCTATCCCAGGACATGAAAACTGAATGGCTATGGATTTTTCTCCGCTGGCTGATGGCCGGGAAGATGCCACTATTCTTCATCATGACTAGTATTGAGCTCAATTACGCCTCAACCAACGCCGAAGACGTACTTCAACGTTCCTATAGACTGTTGATACATACAATCTATCTTTTAATTGCCATTCTTTATACGCCAATGCCGATCCAATGGCCCAATAGCCAGGAAGCTTTAACTCACCAACCGCATCACCTCGCCCCTCCAACCCCGCTGTTGCGGCAGGCCTTGGCTCAGCGCTGCAGAGAAATTCACGACAGGGGTCTGCTGGACGAAATGATTGGTAGACAGCCGCGGCTTCGCGTCCTGCAGAGCGAGTGCTCTACGTCTTCATCGGGAGATCGTCCGCTTGAAAAAGGCCAGCTGAAGAACGGTTCAAGGGAATTAGACTTCAAATTGTGGAGGAGATTCAGCTCTCAGCTTGCATGAGCGTTAATTGTAAGCGTATCATCCAGCAAATAGAGGCTGAAGTCCATATTGAGTCGTCCCACTTGGTATGAGATAGTTTGTTTGAGCGCGGTCATCGAAAGGCGTTCAATACTATGCAACAGACGTAGGCTGACTGGCGCATCTCGTACGGAGAGTAAAATTGAACTATAAAATTGGCAATCAGGCCTTGTCAGAGGCATCACAATTGCCGTTCCCTCCCTTCTCCTCATACCAATCTCTATTACAATTACTACATCACACATCACGCTTAGAGTCAATTCTCCTTTTCCTTTTATTTCTACCAAATCATTGATGGCACATCAAGCAATCTCACCGACCTTGGCTGCGACTTTGTCGTGGCTACAACGCAGGCTAGCATAAATTCTAGCATGGTAAAATTTATAGATCAAGCACGTCAGGAAGTCAAGTATCTATGCTACCTGGTAAACCCGACAACCGGTGACCTGGAGGACCCAATCACTCTGGAAGAATTGGTGAAGCAGACTGGCGGCATCAATCCGTTTGATATCCCCAAAGGCACCCCTTATGATGACCCAAGAATAACCGCCTGCACTAATGCCCTTTTCCAAGTTGGCATCAAGATGCGGATAGGGATTCCGCGAAACGTTAACCCAAGAGACTTGTCCTTTGTCAACTTTGGTCAAAAACTCCTCAGTGTCGATTTCAACATGTACTATTCAGATATTACTGTCATTGAAAACGATCCTGTGAAGTGGGGATATTCAGGCAGCTGGAATATTTGGGAGCAGCCCAGCGATTGTCGTGCACCGTCGATCTCGTCCTGAACGATCTCAACCGACACCTCGACGACTCTTATTTCAACAATCACCCAGACGCCAAGTTTCAACTCAGGCGTGCGCTGGAAAATCTGTCTGATACAATGTTCAGTCTTAAGCAGTTGTGTTTCGGCTGGTTCGCCACCAAACCGCGAGATGATGTCAATTTTCCAGGCATGGATATGAAAACAAAAGCTGGTGGTTGCCTGGTATCTTGTCTCTTCAAAGGGTATTTACAATCTGCCTCTAGACACAGCTTTCCGCCCCTCGTCATCTCGGCTGTCACATATCCCAACCATGACCCGTCTCTGTACATGACAGCAATTTCGGGGAGAGTTGTGAATCCGCCCAGAGACAGCTCCGGTAACCCTCTATCATCTCCTTCCTCGTCCGAACAAGCAATCGCCACGCTTAACTATATCTGCACAATCAATAACAATGGAGTGACGGATGTTTCAGACTTCAATTGGAATTGGGTGCGACCCGAGGACGTCAACAATAAGAGCGGTGTCATTGCAATTCGCCGCAATGTAGTGGCTCAATTCTTCCTGGATGTCCTTAAGCGTCTAGCTCCTCGTTACATGTATGAACCGGTTGCTCGGAAAGAAGGCAACTACCGCCTACAATTGCTCAAGGGAGAGTGGCTTAGTGGTGCGACAGCTGATCTTACAAATGACGACAGCAGCCGTGTGCTCCATATCCAGGCGGGAGTCCGTCCGAGTGAGCCTCTACCGTCCTGGGATGACCAGAGCAATGGGATGAAAGTTTATATCGGCCAAGGCATCAAGTATGCCAAGGTAGATATTCACCCCGGCTATTCTTGTGATGTCTATTTAGAAGGGCAAGAAGTCAGGATTGAGCAGCGCTTGTGGGTTACTGCCGCGGTCGCTGCCGAGTTCCCACACCAAAACCGAGATTATGCAGAGCACAAACCGTACGACAAGTATTTGACAGAGAAATACTCGTTGTCTGTCCGTCAAGGCGGAGGGTTTTATTTGGGTAGAACGAGTTGCACGTCTGACGACAAATCTGAACAATGCTGGGAATATGGCGACAGTGACAGCTCCGATACCGAGACCGCGAAGAAAGGCTTCTTTTACAACCTCTAACAGATGATGGATGATCTGATGCCTGCCGAGATGAGCTTAATAGACATCTGTCAGCCAAACCGCTTCATATTTCCTGGAGCCCAACCTTTTACATATCAAGATCCCTTCTTCTCCAAGCATCAAGACTTGATAGCCAGTATTCCCCTTCTCAACAATTACATGGTCAGTCCTAACCCGGATCCCCAAACGACCCCCAGTGTGTTTCTGATCGACTTTTCAACCCCTTCTCAAAACTAGCAGTGTTAGCAAGCTGACGACATCTACAGAACTGATGCATAACTATGACCTAATAGAGATCATCTCGCCAAATGGCAAGTTTGAGGCACGGCAGAGTAACGATGGCCACTCACTCCTCTTTGCGGTTGACTCATCTAGCATTTTTTCTCCTCAAGCTATTAGAGAGCAAAATCGGAATTTCACACACTGGCTGGCAGGTCCGCGTTGGTGACCAATGAGGAGGAGCTTGATTCTCGAGTGATTGCTTTTCTCTTGATGGATGTTGCAAATGATGTAATTTGTTTGTTGTTGGGACAGGAACACTGGATGAGAAAAGGGTAAATATCACTTAAGAGTTGGCAATCAAACTCATGTTGATGCTCGAATCAATAATTAGCATGAATAGACAAATGCATCATAATTAAATAAATTTGAATATATGCAAACAGGCGCGTTCGTATAATATGCCTCTACATTTACAAAAGTGTGCGTAGACCAACTCATGCCCTAGTCAACTTGGTAGTTTGCTGACCCCTTCCCTTGACTATCTCGATTGTATCGTCTTCACAAAAGTATACCAGAACGTCTAGTCCGCTTACCATCAGGTTAGTAACTTGTGTTTTCCCATCCCTAATCGTAGCCGACATTGCTGCTGGTACCAATGGGAAGGGTGACAATTGGTCATATCGAATCGTCGGGTTCCCACTTTCATTGGCTTCAATGCTCCAACCCTTCTCACCACATGTCCACTTACCCAACCAACGCTTCCACTGCGTGCCGATTTCGTCTTTGTGGGCTCTGAATGGTAGGACTCTTGTGTATCCTAGCGGCAAAGGGATCTCTGGCCATTTCTTCAGATACGCAATAGCCTGAAGGAGTTTCCATACAATTATGTCTCCCTCAACAGCATTCGTCATAATGGAGATGCCGCAGTTTTCTGGTATCTTTACCTTGGCTGCCCCTGGAAGATCGGCGTATCCAGCAACATAGGTTCTGAAGCCTGGCCAATTACTACCACCGTGGCTAAAGACAGTCTTCAGGTCTCCAGGAATAAACCATGAGAGAGCGACATCTGACTTCACCAATGTCAGCATACTCTTGGCCGTTTCTTGTCGAAGAAAGCCAGTGTTGTCGGAACGTTGGAGAGACTGTTGTACAGCGCTGATAAGCTTCAAGAGATCACTTGGTGTAGTCCATAAACCTGCAGCAGCTTGTTCGGGATTGACTCGCTGAGCATCCTCACAGGGAGTGTAGCCATTCCAGTGGCACTTGGCTGCATTCTTTTCTTGAGTTGGTAACGGGTGGAAGGAAGATCTCGTCATTCCCAAAGGTCCTAGTAGAATATCATGCATCGCCGTGGCGAAATCTTTATTGGTGATGGTCTCAAAGACAAGTTGAAGTACTGCGAAACCGCCGCCTGAGTAAGAGTACGACTGGCCAGGGAATCCTTGCAAGTGCACGTCCAGTGTATTGACAGGATTCGCTCCCATTAAAACTTCGCGCAGTGTTGGAATTCGAGAGTCATCCAAGACGGAATAACCGGGAAAACCACCTTGAGAGAGGCCAGAAGTATGGCTTAGAAGCTGTGCAATGGTGATACCCTTGACCACAGAGCTCTCGCTAGCAGAGGAATCTTTTGTCAAGATATCTAACACATCTTGTGACAGTACATCGCCAATGCGGGTGTCGAGTGCAATTTTGCCCCCGTCAACAAGCTTTAGCAACGCAACTGCAAAAGTTGGCTTCGATATACTGCAGGCTTGGAATATAGTCTCTGTATTTTCTTGTCCAGTTGAGAAGCAATGGGACGATATGACTCCGTCTTCCATAATAGCAACCGAAGCACAAGGCGTCCCAAGTTTGGCCAAAACAGACGCGGAGCTAGTGTTGCCGTCATTTTCGGAACGAATTAGTTCGTCGAGCTGACTGAAAAATGCGGATGTGGTTTGCTTGATGAGCATGGTGGAGTATCTCTAACTTATAGAGGAGTTTCTAATTATTAATAATATTGGCTGCTTTGGAACAGCGAATGATGAGTATGCAGGATGTCAGAAATTTTAATATCTGGTTGAATTCAAAAGCATCCGATGGCTAATTGTTGAAGGATATACATGGTTCAAAAAATTGTATCTCGCAATGAATAAATACTAGTTTCTAGTTTTATACTTGAAGTCTACGAAACTCAAACTCGTCCAGCTGCAGCCGGAGCCGAAGCCGAAGCCGGGGAGTTCGTATGCCACTTCGTAGGCCATTTCGTCAGCTCGATCCATCGTTGTAAGTCACTAAAAGTTAGTTGCAGTTAATTCCAGCATCGCTTGCGTGTAGGATTTCCAAGACCCATTTATCGTATTTAACCGCTGGCGGCGCTGACGTTTCGCTACTAATCGTACCCGTTTTATAGAGTGAGGTGTTGCGTGGCGTTTGTAGTATAAATCTCTTGTCAACAACCAATCATATTGAAAGACAGGATTGAAAATGGTTAAAAAAGTCGTTATAAACAATTTATCGGGTATGGTAGCAGAAATCAACCACGTATATGGAAATATACTCATCTATTGGTCGCACATGGCTCTGTAGAGTTATGCCGACACGTCCTTACCACTACAGACGTTGAATTGTCAATACGGTCAAGAGGGGAAAAAGACGACAAGGAATTACAATTGCTTAGAATTGTACCGATCAATTTATTAAGTCAACAATCTCTTTGTCTAGATTTACTATCCGAAACGACATGAAAGATACATTTCCTTAGCCATCTCCAAGAAACAATCGCATGTATTCTATGGCAAATACTTGCTGTTGCGTAAACACCACGCGCCAGAAGCCACCGCCTAGCCTTCATTAGCAAATCAACTTTTTGTATATCACTTCCCTTGAGCTGCCGGATCGTTTGATTTGCATTCATGTACGGCTTGGCACATTCTGCATATTCTCAGTCTGAGTGAGCTCCCTCATTTCGGCTCTGCTGACTTCCTGATTCGTCATCGGTGGTGCTGGAGGTAATAGAAGTACTGGGGCTGTCAGAGTCAACGGATGGGTTAGAGTTAGTCGATTCGGTATGATGTGGGTGTACAGAGCTCGTAGAACCGCCAGAGGGAATGGAAGAGCTGGGATTAGGGTTGGAGGGGCCAGCAGTATTGTCGCAATCTAAACGAGTTCTAGAGCTCTTGGAAACGCTAGAAACGGTAGAGCTGAGTGAGGTAGTAGAATCACGTCGACTATGAGATGCAGGACCAGCGTTGTCCAGAGACGTAGCAGATCCGGGAGGCTCAACGGCTTCGGGAGACCCAACAGCTACGAAAGAGGCAGAAGACTGATAAGAGGTGTCGGAATGAAAAGAAATTGCAGAATGGAAAGACGAATCAGAGCTGACAGAGTCACCTCGAGGGCGAGGAGTAGGTTGAGGTTTCAATAGAGCCATGGCGGGAAGGTAACTACGGATGTGGTGTCCTGCGATCGATCTGGTTTGAAGAGTAGTCGAGAGACAAATATGCAGTTTACTTATGGCCTCTCTGCGGCGGTTCTCGCTTTTAAAGTCGATGGGATCGTAGGAATGGACGAACAGAAAAGGCGTTACTGCAACAATGGCCAAACATAGTGCCTTTGAAACAGAGCTTTTCTTCTTTGATGACCTGATAACCATAATTCACTGGGAGCCTGAACAAATACACGCATTCTACGTTCTACGGAACAAAGATTGTTCGCTAGTAGTTCCGTTCATCTTCAAAGAAAAGAATTGTAGTTTTAAAGGTAACAAAAGCACAGAAGCCTGGAAACATTGAAGTAATGTGCTATAAATTATGAATAACTAAAAGCCAGATAGAGTAGAGAGAATTTATTCATAAGGCTGATAGCCTCTGAGCTGTCAGTACTATGAACTGTACAAGTGTGACAAAGACAGCGACAGTGCTAGTAGCTTGCCGTCAGCTCTGGAGACGCTTTCGGCTCATCTGATACAACTCTTCCATATTCACAAAAGGATTGTGAACGTCGACATTGTTACAGTATGCTTCACTCATCAAACGTACTCTGTCTTTCCATAGCCGCAGCTCGCGCTCTTCTCGCTAGATCAAATCGGAAACTAGATCACTTCCGAGATACAAGAGGGTCTATTTGTGATTTCGGCACTTATACCGCCTATAAATCCCTTTTACCAATCACAAATATAGTTCCAGGGTCTGACCGGCCCATGCCAGCATCTCGCATCTATACTAATCGGATGAAGTTAAGCAAGTGGAGCTTTGGCCGTCTAGTTTTCAGCTTCTGTCTCAAAGCCTCCCCCAACCACACAAAGAAAACCCTTGTCGCCGCAGAAGAGCAGCCTCTCACGACTCCACAAGAATAGACTCTTTGCTGGAAACATCTTCTAGACATGGGGCCTCAATTGAGATTTCATCATTAGCATGTTAAAACTTCAGGTGTGGCTTTTTGATATCGCAATGTGACTGCTTGGGCAACTGAGACACGCAGCCAGAGACGGCGGCTGGATATATTGCAACTTACACGGTGACAATGCTGAAAACTATAAATGCAGTCAATCTGTTCTCATCAGATTCTCTCTTAATCGTGAAGCAAATTAAATCACAATCTCATCTATCTCATCTCATTATCACCATAGCCATGGAAACTACAAAACGCACCGCCGCCGTCTCTATCCGCAACAACACCTCCAAGCCCATCGTCGGCATCTCCCTTGTCCACAAATACAGCGACGTCTACAAGCACCGCAAAGAATGGGCTGCCATCCCCGCCGGCGACTCCTCTACTGAATCCCTCAAAGTTGAATACAACACCGGCTTCTTCACCACAGGCCGCGATTGGTGGTTCATGTCTTGGTACAGCCAAGACATGAAGACGCTCTACTACAGCAACCCGCAAAACTTTCGCGGCGCATTTGATGCCATTGAGAAGGGCGTTTCACCTGAGCTCGTTTATCAGGCTGGGATGCTCTTGGCCCCGATTGCAGTGATCTCGGGTGGTCCTGTTTTAGCCGTGCCTGCTACCCTGGCGACGGTAGCTGTTGCGAAGGCGACGAGTAATAGGTTGTATGAAACGGAAGAAACGGCAGGATTTAAGCAGCACATCTTGAGAGAGGAGGATGAGGGTAAAGTTACGGAGATAATCATCAACGAAGATGAAACCATTACGTTTAAATCACAGTCGGGCGATTCTGAGACTGTATACACTTCAAAGAAAGCACCAGGGCAATAGATGTTTGAGCAGATGGAGCAGCGCAAAGTTTCCATAATACGATGTTTACTTTAATCACAGCCATTGCCATAACAAGTCACCTAATTTGCGTACAATGATGAAAGTCATATAATCTGTAACCTATACAATTATCTCGATTAATCATGGCGTGGTCAAATCCCACAAGCTCTCCACCGTCACCTGTTCAGTCCACTTCCCACCCGTAGTGTCTTGCTGAAGAGTAAAGCCAACCTCCTTCTTCTCACCAGGCCTCAAAACAAATGCATTATCGTCAAAGAAGCCCAAAACACCAGCTGGGTGCGTCAGCCAAGTATAGAGAGACACACCAGCCGTAGCTTCCACAGTAAACTTCTTTGTAGACTTGTTGTATGACAAGTGTAGCTTGGGATCTGACACCTTGGCTTGATTAGGCCACACAGGGAGGAAGTGGTTGTGGTGAGTAAAGGTTGTGGTCTTGCTGTTGGCTGCGTTGGGGAGTTTGCCGTGGGCTGTAAGTTCGATGACCAAAACAGCGTCACTGGTGTCTGGGATCTTGAGATCCGATTTCACGTTGGCTGAGATGATCTGTGTGGTGTTGATCGCGCCCACGTTAAACTTGGTCGATTTCGCCATGCCCGCGTTGTTTGCAATAGGCTTGCCTTTCAGATCAACCCAAGTCAATGATACCTCACCAGACACGGGCTCCCAGAGATCAGACGTCACCCAGATCTCCAACTCGTTGGCCGTGTAGTTCCAGAAAGCAGACGCAATGACGTGCTCATAAGTCCTGCGAGAAACATATGGTAATACTTTCCACCGTCCGTCGTACTCAAGACCAGCCCAGGTCGGGGCTTGCCAGATATCGTTGAGCTGCCAATACAGAGAGCCAAGTTGTCTCTCTGGCAGGCCGCTGCCACGTCTGTAGAATTGAATCTCAGATTTGTACATGTCTGCTTGGAACAGCTGGGTAGCGTGGCACCAGGAGCTAAAATTGGCCACGGGATCGGTCTTGTCGGGGGTCGGATAGTACCGCTCAACAGCCAATGTCATTTCGACTTGGCCCAAAGTGCTGTTGTGAATATTTCTGGTCAGTCCACCAGCTGGGTAGTGATGGTTTCGTAAAATGACCGTTGTGGAGTTGAAGGACAGTTCGTTAGGATCAACGGCTTGTTGCCATGTCTGAATGCTGGGCATGCTGATAAAGCCAAATTCGTTGGCGAAGCGACCAACTGGATATGCAGAGGTATCAAAGGAAACTGATGTGTCGTAATTGTAAAAGTCTGTGTCGCCGTAGATGTGTCCGCTAGTAGTGTTGTAGTACCGCTCAACAATAGGCACGGGAAGATCAAGATCAATCTCCAGCCAGCCATTGTTTGCACTGCAAGGACTGTACGAGATGGAATGGCTATTTGCAGCTAAAACATTGAATAGCGTAGTAATGAAGAGGTTCTCATACTGGCCTAGGATGTATGGGTAAGTTGCAGGATCGGCGCCCTGAGCTATGGGCAGCATCAAGTTCTCAAACTCATTGCCACCCATCCAGCACGCCAAAGAGGCATGGTGGTTCAACCGACGGACGTTGTAAGTAATCTCACCAACAACATTGGCCTTGAAATCCTCGCTGTCTGGATACAAGGTATCGCTGAACTGGAACTCGCTCCAAAGCAATACACCGCGCTCATCAGCAATGTCGTAGATCCAGTCGGGCAAGTATGTACCCGAGGACCACACGCGCAGCATGTTGAAATTCTGCGACTCAACTGAGTCGAATAGGCGATTCATTCTATCTGAGGTGACTCGTGGCCAAAAAGCATCAGGAGGGATAAGATTGGCACCCTTGGCATAAAACTCATGGCCGTTGATCTCAAAATGCCAGTTGTTTCCCGGGGTGATACCGCTGGCGATTTGCGCATCTGTAATATTTCCTGAGCTGAACAAGATGGTTCGGAAACCAACGCGCCGCTGAGAGACAAGAATAGGTGTCTTAGACCCTGCGCTGCTGACAGAGACTTTTATGTTGTATAGCTGCTGATTGCCCATGTCTCGAGGCCACCACAGCTTGGGTTTGTGGGCATCTATTGTCACAGAACCAGTGACGGTCATGTCGGACTGTGTCACTCCCTCCAGTTTGCCCGAGTACAATACTGAGCGACTGTCACTGGCATCAGTAATGACGACCGACATGGAGACATGCTTTGGCAGAGTTCCCAGGAAATCGAGACTCGCGTTTACCACCCACGGAGCTGTCTGGTCAGGAGCAAAGTTGTTGAACTGGCCTTTGCGGAAGATGTCAATGTCGGTGTTGAGAGAGTACAGCTCGCCACCTTTGCTAAGCTGGACGATGCGGCCCGGCTGCCAAGGTCCTACTGGAGAGAAAGCTGGACCCCAATCCCATCCAAAGTCATTCTGTTCCTTGCGGACCCATTGACGGTTTGGATACTCGAATGGATAAACCACCGAAGCTGGCCAATCTATGTAGTCCCAGAGTTAACACAGATTTCCTGAGAGTCGTGATATATCACTTACGCTGGACTTCATCGCTTGCGTTGATGGCATTGATGATGCGAGGCACGCTGCCAAAGTTGATGCTGAGGACAGGGTCACTCTTACAACTAGCAAGAGCAGACGAGACATCGTAAAACCATTGTCGGAACTGGTTATCTGGTGTTCCAACAATGTGATCACAGAACTTGACAGTTGCATATGTATCCAAGCCATCAAACACTAGCCACGTAGCTATGTCCGAATGTTTACTCCTGGATTCGCTGTCAGCATGACTGTTCCAGTTGATGCATCGTCTACTAAGCCAAAGGAAACTCACAATCCGCTGATGGGCTTGCTGGTATATGTCCAGTTTTGGGCCGCAATCCATCGCAGGTCAAAGTCATTTAGGCCATTGTTTCTAGTATCATCACGTCAGTCTCGCCTCTTCAGTTGACTCAACATTTGTCACTAAGAAGGGAATCTCACGGTTCATCTATGTATTTCCCCATTAGTATAACCCAAAGCAGGTAATCGTATGTTTTGTCTCGACTCACCGATCACACCAGCTGCATGAAGATCCAGATGAGCTTGCGAAGGGAACTTGCCCGGCACGGTGATGTTGCCGTACTCATTCGTCACTGTCCATTTCTGTAGGGCAAGATCGTGAATTGATGCTTTGCTGGTACTTTCTGTGGTCGCCACTGCCGCGCCCGCAAAGATGCCGAGCGCGGTAAGGAGAGGCCTCATGGATCTCATGACTGAGATACGAGGTTTCCCCTTGTTTTTGACAATAGTTGAATACTTTCCTCTAATGGCAATTGGATCGTAAAAGTTACAGAGACCATGAGCCGAGCTCCAGCAGAACCCTTTCAAGACGTCTTCGAAAGGCCACCGAATGACAGGCGCAATCCTCCCTTCCTGCCGCCATTCCTTGCCGCTTTTATGTCTAAATTCTCAACCATGCTTGCCGCGTGTGAGACATCAATGAGGGGTCCGGAACAAAGCTCGGCCATTGTTACACGGCTCGCGTTCTGGTAAAAAGGCAAATGCAGTCATAATTGTGTCGATCACCCGATACAGTAGTGATTTGTGTTGGTCATCGCAGGTTACCTCTGGGGGATGCGAATGACTTCATTGGGTTGGAAACCATGGCATGAACCCCCGACTCTGAAATGCCGCTTCTCCCGGCAGAGGTTTCCCCACGATTTCTCGTGTCACCAATCGCGATCTTGCCTGGGCAAGGGATTTTTGAAACTTCATGCAGATGAGCCCCATCGCGGAAACTACCAGTTCCCCCGTACAGTTAGGTTGGAAATGAAGCGCTCCAACTGGAGATAACATCGGGAATGTTGAGCTCCATTATTTGGGTGTTTAGAATCTCAATTACCTGATATTCTCATCATGTCGCACTGGATTAAAAGACACAGGATGCAGGAAATCAGGAAATCGTACCGGCTCGTGTCTTGTGTGGTAGCGGGGATCATCCTCTCAAGTGTACGGTAACATTGAAGCTCCATAATTCTGGGACGATGCATACAGGGACTTATGTGTGCATGTTGCGTCATGAGAGTCCATAGACTATGGGAACTCTCACTTGTTAAACGGATAATTCAAGAGAAAGAGGGTCAATCTGCCGGTTAATTAATAATCTGGGGACACGGTAAACGTTGAATGGAATTTTGTCATTCTCCCATCCGTTGAAAGTATACGTACACAGGAAAAGAAGTTGAGCACACCTTGTAATGAGACAACAAAGATCAGCAGAGAACATGAAATGTAGGCGTGAACGGGCTCCATTTGTGCTGCTCCTGTTTCACAAAGACGCAGGTACGAAACAAAACATCCAGTCAGCTCCAGAAGATCAACATGCACAATGGTAAGCTTAAATCGAGCGGGGGAATCAATAGTTGTAAGAGCATTCCAGCAGCGCAGGCATAAGAATTCTTCGGCGAAGAATCGAATTGAAACATGTAACCTGATGGTATTTAAATAAACTATGTACCTATAAATGTTTTTGTATAACCCGTTAGAGAATATCATCTCCAATTCCCAAATAGAGCGCTCATCTCTCACCTGCGGACCGAAACACATCCATATACATCGCATTAAGGCTCAGATTACCAAACTAAAAGCACACCATTCATCATGATTCCTTCGACTTTTCGAGATAATTATGTGATTTCCAACGCTGATAATGCTGAGCAGGCGTATACTCTGGCCTTACAGCCCGCAGTCCAAAAAGGCGACCTGCCCACGAAGCCAGCGACAACAATACATGAGATACAAACCAATCTGCCGACGGACCCGCCTTTGCGCGCGATCCTTTTCCGTTCCAGAATTTCGTCGTACTCAAAATGACTGGAAAGTTGTCCAAAGAGTGAAACACGATAAAGAGATTGAATGTGATCCAAAAGTCGATGATCAGGTCCTTTATCGTCGCAGGGAAGAAGGAGAACCCCGGCACATTCGTACTGATAACTCTCCCTGCGTTCAGAATGATTCCATTGAGGTTCCAGAAAAACAGGGCCTTTTCGCCATCCTCTGGGTCTGTCCTCTCAATAACGATGACTTCTTCTCCGTCTAGTTGCGCTCGCTGCCATTCGTGCCAGGCGTATCGCTCAACCTTGATTTCGGGCTGGTTCGTTTTACTCGCGGTGATGATCTGCTCGGTATCCCCTAGGCGGACTTTTATGCTGCCTTTGATGACCTTGAGATATTCTGTGTGAGTTTCGTGCCAGTGAAGGCCGCTGGACCAGGTTGATCTTGATGGGAGCGTGACTGTAACTTGGTTTGGCGTTGTGAGATCGTAGACGACGGCGTTGGGAAGACCCCGCTCAATTATTCCGGATATTTGCTCCATTCTTGCCAGCCGCTGTTATTGTGAGAATAAGAATGCTGTGCCAGTTAAGAGACCTGTTCATTAGCTCTTTTCTTTTCTAAATTTTTTTTTTAAAGAGAATTCCCAGGCGATTTATTTAAATACAATTATTGGGAATTCAGTTATCTGGCATCAACTGCCGGAATGTGTCGGCTGACAAATTCACATGCCAAATCTAAGGCGCATCTGTCAGCAGCTTGCAGTCATGAGATGTGTTCAAACTCATGAGATGGTATCACTTGCTAGTCCAACAACTCGGCGCTAGCTGTTCAAAGCTAGACAAGTGTAACAACTAGAGAGATCTTTTGGTACGAGCGATGGTTCATCATCAGTTGATAGCTGTTCAAGATATATTGTTGGGAATTTTTATCTGAGGCCTTGTTCAATCACGCCTTGATGGTTCTGACTCTGGTTCGCATGTATCCTTCAAAGGTGGGATGCACTTTGGTGCTTGCCATCCAAGGTACAAACACGAATAAACTGAGGGCAGCGAGTTAGCATCTTAGGGAATTAGGAAGATAGATGGCTTTGAGACAGTTGTCAGGAACTTACAGCCACTGGCCTGGCGCGTCTTTAACTTCAATCCCTCTCTTTCCGGCCAACCACAACCACGTCTTTCGTATATACTCGGGCTCTAGTAAAAAGACAATAGTATCCTCATCTTCATCGCTGATCCTCAATACTCGCTCCAGCGGAGGAGCTTCATCAAACTCGTCGCTGGTCAACGATATCGTCTCCTCAAGAGACGTCACACTAGGCGGGAAAGTTTCCACGCGCAGTGATTCAAATCCTACAGCATCCGCTTGCTCCCACTGCAGTTGTTCAACACCACACAACGACGGTATCCAGCCAATGCCAGTCCATCCTGTACCATTCGTGACCTGGAGGAATTGCTTGTAGTCATCTGGCAGTGTCGTTTGGAGTGTCGCTTCCTGCTGCCGAATGGCATCCTGTGATGCGGGCGCCTTGATGAAAGGATAGTCGTCAAAGACTCGTTGATCAAATGACACGCCTTCTGCTTCTTCCTTCTTAATGCTTGCGTCGGCAGTTGCTCGTATTTGCCTTATAAGTTCCACCCAGCCGCGAAGATCATCATTCGTAATGTCGTCCAGAGACGCAGCCGAAGCAGTTACCATAGCTAAAAGTGGCTAAAAGTGCGAATAAACTTGAAATGCCTTGCTAAACCGGTGTAATGGATGAAGAATGGAATCTTTCGTTGGCTTACGCAGCGACGCCTGTCTTTATATTTACATGCGTCTCGTACAGCCACTAATCGCATATAATGGGAGCTCCGCAATATTATTTTCGTCCGGCTCGTATTAACTAAACGATACATTCAGCTGCTGACGCCTTACTCAAAAGGAAGAATGGTGGATGATTAGATGCATTAGCAGGGAGAGAACCTTAATGTGACATGTGTAATATTTCACCTATCTGTCATTTCCATTTATATGGGCGTGCATGTAGTATGCCTATAATAGACTCCTTCAGATCACACGTGAAATAACATGGAAATAACAACGAGCCACGTAGAGACACAACACAACACAGGCATGATGCCATCTGCACGCAATGAAGCTCTAAAAGAGCAACACATGGGATAATCCTGGTATATTGCTATGAAATTAATACTATATGCAAACCAACATTAACATATATACATCGTATCTCCTCCGTTAGAAAGTTCTTTCCTATGTCGATATCTAGGTGGTGTAGCGGCCAACATCGCTACCAGGGCTCCAGCCTCCAGTGAAGTCGGGCTGGGCATTGATATTGGTACCATTGGCCAGGCGAAGAGCGACGCTGGTGTCCTTGGCGCACATGCCGTACATCTGGAGGTTGGTAGGAGCAGTCTTGATGACGTGCATGTAATCTATCACAAATGTTAGCAAAATGTCCTCTCATAATGTCTATCCGGAGTAGTATATGTCAACTTACCCTGGCACTGGTAACCGCCAGAAGCGCAACCCTGGTATCCTGGACCGCTGAAGAAAGCCCAAGAAGCAGAGCCGAAGTAGTAGATGTTGGAGCCGCCCTGGACATAGTTGGCAAGACCCATGTGGCAACGGGCAGTGCTGTCACACCAGGAGAAATCAGGATCACCCCAGCCGTTGACATCGACCTTCCAGGGAGCGGGAGGAACCTGCTGAGTGTTGTCACCCTGGTCATAGTTGGTCTCGCTCTGGAGGAGAGAGACAACAACGTTGCTGGCAGAGCGAAGGTTGAGCTGGTACAGCCACCAGTGCTCGCTTCCAAGACCATGCAGCCAGGTTCCCTTGGTCGACTCGACCAAGGCGCCTCCCTTGGCGGCAATGTTGGAGCCGCCGCTGAAGCCCTCGGTGATGTGGTCGGCAACCCAGTTCCAGGTGTTCTCGACGTAGGCTGACGAGGTCTTGGTGAAGTGGAGGCCGAGGAAAGCAGCCTGGCACTCGGCATTGGCCTTGCCGCAAGTGTTGGTCAGGCCATCAGCGCCGCGCGTTCCGCCGACAGTGATGAGCGAGTTGAACAGCGCAACATCGCCAGCATTGCTTCCAGCGGCGTTGAACTCGACGATGATGGCGCCGGGGAGCACATCGGAGACGGTGAAGCGGAAATCCTGCAGCTGGGCAACGCCGACATCGCCAGCGTTACCGACCTGAACGACGGGCTTGGGGTTGGAGGCGTCCTTGAAGAAGCTGCCGCCACCGGAGATGGTTGCCCAAGCCTCACCAACAAGACGAGAGCCAACGGGGACCACAAGGGTGGACAGGACGCGGTAGTCGCCAAAGGGGAAGTAGGCAATCTTGTTGTTAGCAGCGGCAAACTGGAGCACCTTGTTGAGGGCGGCCGAATCATCGGTGCTGCCATCGCCCTTGACCGTTTGCCCGCCGTTCTGGCTGGGATCCTTGACGTTGACAAAGTCGGTGACTGGGTTTTGAGCGTAGTTGGGCACAACGACGGCGGGAATGCGGCCGCCGGGGGCAACGCTGGCTGGACGAGCAGTGGTTCCGGAGACGGCGCCGAAGATGGGGCTGCGGCCGACGGTGTTTCCGTAACTGTAGTTGACGATCTTGCTGGATGACTTAAGAGCCGTTGTGCCGCGGAGGACGACGACATCGGAGCTGGTGTCCTTGGTCAGGTTGTCGATGACGATCGAGGGGTAGACGGTGGTGGTGAAGGTGACGCCCGAGTTGATCGACTTGGCGTCGACAATACCGACAAAGGGGCTACCGCCAGTAACAGAAATACCAGTGCCAACGGTATCGAAGGTCGGGTTCAGCAGAGTGATGGTGTTGCCTCCGCTGATCAACATGCCAATCGTGTTCTTGTAAAAGTAGATGCTCTTGTACAGAGCTTGTTGGTGGCCATTGTGCCAGATACCGTTCTGGCCGTTCTCAATTCGCACATCGGCAAGGCCAAGAGTAGATCCACGACCAAGCTGGATACCAGTGTGGCCCTTACCACCGCTGGAGGGCGCAAGAACAATCTTGACGTTCTGCAGCTGAGCAGCCTGGGCAACACCCCAGTAAAGGGCAGAGATGCTAGAGGTTCCGCTAACGGCCGTGGTGTCCAGGACCAAGTTCTTCAAACCAACTGCAAACGAGAGCTCGCCGGAGACGCCTGTGGAGGGATCCTGGCCGTTGACAAGGTAGTTGCCGCTGAAGCCAGACGCAGCCTTGATGATGGGAGGGTTAGTGGCATCGCCCATGAGGATGGTGTCGGTGCGCATGTTGAGCGTCTTTGAAAGCGTGTAAGTTCCCGGGGGAATATACACAACTCGGGGCTGAGATGCCAGCCATTCGTTCTGTCGGTTGCTGCTGCCGGCTGAGTCGATGGCACTCTGGAGAGAGCCAGCATCGCCAGCATTTACAGAAACGAAGACGTTGTAAGAGCTGGGGCTCGGCGCGTGGGGAGCATAGCCTTTGTACTGGCCGGTGTGGTCCATGGCAGCATACCAGAAGGATGTGTTGGCTCGAGGCTGGAGTGATCGGTCCTCATGGCGGGCCAGTGTTGGCGAGGCCGTGACGGCACCCAGAAGGGCGGCCACAAAGGCCAGTGACTTCAACATGGCGAGAAATGAGTGACAGGAAACGAGAGTATCAAAAAGGATACTGCAAAAAGGAATGGATAACGAGACGCTGCCCGTATTAAAGAAGCAATCAATACCTTGGTGGCTGGTTACGACCACCTTGACCGCGTGATCAAGCCGTCAGAAGTGCTCACTAGAATAACATCGCCATCTATATAAAGAACTTTGCTCATCTTACCGCTCGATCCTAGTCATCCCATTCAGCCCAAGCAGTTCATGCCCCCCATCGGGCCGATGGCCCTACTAGAAGCCCTAGCTGTCATTTCCAGACCGTCTCGTCCATCACGTCCTGCCTAGACGGGACATACAAGAGGCATCTGCGCAGATCGTGACAGCACAACTCCGCCGATCTCTGACAGCCAGCTGGACGTTTGCCCGTAATGGCCAGCCTCCGTGATGAACGGGGCCACAGCCGGCTTACTGTGCCCATTGCCCAGCGGTCCTGATCATCAAAGATGAACCAGATCTATTGGCCGGACAAATAGAAACAGCACCTCTCTCCCCACTGCGTTTGACACCGATCGGCAGTCGGAAGTCCACTTCGAGCAGCTATAGTTAGGGACAGCTAAGAAACTAGTCTGCCGTGCTAATTTTATGACACAGGGGCAAAGCGGCGCTGTTCGGCGGCTTGGCCGACTGTGGTTTGGTAGCAGACATAGTGCTGGGAGACACTAGCAGTGATAATCCATGGGAATTACCCCTTGTGTGGGTTTTGAATGCTGACACGGGGCATAATAGTGAGGCTGAGGGTTCTTGGTGCGGCTCCGCGCTCGTGCTCGTTCTCGTGATTACATGAGGGGCAAGACCAGAGATTGGATGATAAAAGATGTATATAAATACTATACCTCGCCATCTGATAAGAGCGAGGCGATGAGTGATCAAGCCAACGTTTGTGCTTAGTTTGCGCCAATCTCGCGAATTGAAGGCATCTAGCGTGCCCCTAGTTACGCGACGCTTTCAAACGGGTTAGCCATTGAACTCATGCGGCTTGAAACGGACGGAAGAATTAATACCATCAATGAGGCGCGAGAGGTATTGATTAGATGGGATGGCCAGTCCTCGTACAAGATGTAGGAACACTTGCGCCATCGGCAGACCAGAGGATGGGAAATGGTATAAAAACAAAAATAAAGATGGTGAGTGAATAGAAATATGAAGGAATAAAAATAAAAATAAAGATTGGTCCGTCGACAGGGTGGGATAAGCCCGACGGCTGAGTCTAATGATCCCCCGTTACTAACTCCGTAATATTTCCCGTCCTTTCTCAGATATGAATTAGTATTTCTGGGAGATGCATCTTATCGGGAGGACAAACAGGGCTGAGGAATATTAATCTCCAGATTTCTCTACGATATGTAGGCAGAACATGCACGATATATCCGTATGCAGCACACCTATTTTTATCTCAAGATGGGCTCACTCTTACTACGGGGCCGTAATGCCTGCACCGGGAACGCACCCGTAAGTGTTGCTTCATATACACAACGTGCTGCTCTGAATCATGTATTAGCGCATGAATCTCTCTTTTTTTTTTTTATCATAATAAATGCATTATGTAGCTTGTTCAAAGCGAGACGAAGCAAGGGAATAATATGTCAATTAGACGAAGTTGCTGAAACAGCGTCTGAAGTCCTCCCGAAACTCCCGCTCCTGACCCCAGCCTTGACGTTCATTCGTTGAAGCGCTTCATACAGTAGTGCAATGCAGTATCGTCTCGAATGTGGTACGTTTTACGATCTCACACCTCTCAACACCCGTAAGCCAGTCTCGAAAACCCAGGGACTGCGAAATGAATATTCATACGCAAAGTCCCTATGTAGATATATTGCTGCATAGTTACGCTCTGGTGTCTTCAAAATTTTCCGATTCCCTCGCAAGAGGCAATGAGATCAGTAATACGGCAACTCTCGGCAACCGATGCACAGGCTTCTTCGCATAATCCCCCTATGAAGCATGCTCTATCATCCAACAGTAATATCCCATTGATTGCTTTTTTAATTTAGATTCGGAATAGCAAGGGGCGTTTTCCGGCGCTATAGGTCATATCAGCACATACTCATCATTCGTCATATTTCGCCTTCGTTTTCTTTGCCTTTTCGACAGACTTGGAGAAAGATGATTTGCTACCAGACCTAACAACTTCCGAACTTCGGGTAGGGGTTTTGCATGAAGCTCTTAGATCGGGAACTCACTTAAAGGGATTCTGATCCTATGACTCAATACTGCCACTGCGCCGTATCAGCCACGGCCTTGGCTTTGGCTCGCTATCTTGACAGGGCTTACAACTCCTCACATATTAAATAGTAGTTAATATGTCAATGCCAACGTCCACGGTGACACCTTAATGCTCCTTTCGGCTATATTCTACGACGGCGTAGGCTGATAACAATGAGATGACCCTGTAAGATTGAATGCCAAGTAATATCTTCCTTTTTCAAGTCCGCCGCGGAAGTTTTTCTTTTCTTCCGGTTAGAATTGATGCCGGGGAAGAGAGCCTTTTCTTTGCGCAAGCATACAGCCCGGTGTGGGATGTCACCTCCGTAACAAGTACGCCGCTCCCCAGGAACCATTGGCATTGTATACGTTTATGCTGGTAGTGATGTCTAAGTATGCGAGTTCTCGCCTAGAATTTCCGAGATAGGTAGTTCGACACGAACTAAAACGTCGTGGGATCTCAAGTACATTAGATATCGAAGTTGCGAGCGGGTCTAACTAATTCCTGGAGAGGCACTAATTGAATACGAATAGGCGAATCCCGACTCACTCCTAAGAGCCTTGAAACAATGCCTACAGTCATGGGCTTTTCTCGGTTTCATCGTGCACCTTGAAAAGGCCCGAGGCAATGACGAATTCCATATGTGCAGAAAGGAAACAGTTGTAAGAATATGAATCAACCTTGGCATGACTTCCATTGGCTGCATTGTCAAGTTCAACGCCCTCCTCCGCTAAAGATAATGCAGATGTAAGATGGAAATAAAAGCAAAAAGAAAGAGAAAAGTGCTTAAAGGTCGAATGGCGCATACACAGTCTGGACTTCAAGTCCTAGTAACCGACGAGTTGTCCATGTTGAGCTGAACCTTTGTCTTTCACAGACTGCCGTTACATGTCTTCCACCAGCCACTGTTGCATCAGCTCGTCAACATCAGCCGCCGTGCTTGGCCCCATAAAGTCAATCGTCGTCATAAAGGTCGGCGAATAGCCCAGGTGGAACGCCGTCCCTTGAGACACGAATTGGTCGGCGTTCTCACCACCCCTACTGGCCATTTGTTGGCCGTCGCCTTGGTCCCCGGCATAGCTCTTTCGCGCAATGGAAATAATTCCAAAGTAAGGTATCGTGAAGTGAAACTTGTCGCCTTGTAGTGTCTTTGGATCCTTTTCAATTGTCTGGAGAAGCTTCAAAACGTCGCGCGCTTGCAGGGCGACTCTGTCGTCAAACTGTTCGACCGCTGCATCCAGAACCCCAATAACATCGGCAACCAAACCCCAGTCTCTCTCTGTACGGCCAGATAAAGTCTCCATCTCAACAGCCGGCGACCGTAGAAACGTATTGAAGATGAGAATCACGGCGGCCGTGAATGCCTGAAAATTAGTCATACAGCATGAAAACATGCCAAACGTCGTTCGTAGTGGGAGATAGACTTTAATCAGTTGTCGTGCGGCTTTAAGACACGCAATCCTGCCGTATTCGGTCTGTCGTTCTTCTGATGCGTCAAGCATAAACGGCAAATGGTTGGACATTTCGAGCTGGTGGTGCCACAGTTGAATGTTGTACCGGGCGTAGAGAATCTCCATTGCTTCTACCTGTATTCCTGAAAGGCTGTCAAAGGGATGCCACCATGATTGCGGCACAGACGTAGCCAAATTCTGAAGCGCGTTGTCAATGGACTGCGTCAAAGACATTGCTAGTCTTGAAGAGCTCTGTTCTCTCTCGATCAAGAGTGCAGCGATGCGGTCGAGCTGTGCAAGATAGAAGGCATCTAGCTTGTGTCCATCAAAATGCTGCATGAGTTTGAGATTGCTTGGAGCAAGAGGTTCATTCGTATCCACCACTCCACACGGAAATCCAAGAATCTGGGAGAGGTGTCGGTCGTAGTGGATAATGTGAGGCCACAGCTCGGCCATGTTGATTTCTTCGCTATGATTGTTATCTTTACTATCTTCGCCATAAATCCGGTGGAGATTCATCAATTGTGCGATTGCCAACGCTCTTCGATTGTTAAGCCATGATCGACGAGGTCTACCCGAGTTAACAAAGTAGATTGAAAGAAGTAAAAGGCATTCAAGTCCCTCTGACGTGGCGATAATTTCGTCATCGGAGGTAACCATAGAGATTATGACCGAAGCCAGAGATTCCATGTATTCTTCTCGTGACGACGGTAGCTGGAGTTGGGTCATGTCGACATGCTGAGGCAGCTGCTGTAGGCACATAACAATGCACATCAAAGCTCTCGCAATAGCCGTAGGGTGGCTCAGGGTTGACGACTCAAGTGGCATCGTTTTGAGTAGCGAAAATTTGTTCGATTGCTTGAGAGATGGAAGAGGGCGAAGAAGTTGGCAGATCCAAGGCGAGCTTTGACTATCCAGAAATTCGATAGCGGCACGGGAGGGCATCATCTCCAACAGTAGACGGGAGACTCTTTTCAGCTTTGGCCACATCCCCGTGTCGTTGCATGTTGTTGATGGGCTAGTATCCAGAGCTACGGTTGAAGCATCTGTCGAAGACGCCTCCTTTCCACCAATCTCTGACATAAACTGGAGGCGAGAAACTAATTAGTATGCATTTCCATAGTAATAACGAAATCAAAGGAATGAGCTTATTCTTACAGATGCACTCTGGAAGACGGAAAGCACGGCAGAGTTCGATGAAGGAGCTGAAATATTGGATCTCGTATTAACAACATCAATTCCAGTACGGTCATCGATCGTTGTCGGGCGTCCTGGTGACTCTTTATCATGACTCTGCCGGCTTACGGAGTCCAACTTCTGAAGGACTTGCTCTAATAAGTTCTCAACACGCATCATCCTGCTCTCCATGCTCTGGGCGCGCGATGCATCGCCCGTCTCATCTTGGAACCGTTGACTGACGCACGTAGAACCGTGGGAGATGCACCAATTGCAAATACTTGTGTTACCAGAAGGGAAGGTGCACCTAATCTTTCGGCGTTTGCCTGAAGAGTATCTCATCAATTAGAAGTCAGACAAGACAAATTGCAGGGTTGCCGAGAATTTGGTCAGCGTCCCGTTTATTGAGACTTACATTCCCAGCAGCTGCGTGTCCCTTTACGGACCTTCCGGAGCTGAGGCGGTGACATTGCATCAGTCGATTTTTGCTGCCTTGGCGGTCGAATCATTACTGAAGAGTGCCTCTTGTATATGGATGGGTTCGGATAGGCTTCAGTTTTGGCGAGTTGATCAGGACAGTTAGGTGAACTTCTCCACGTTTCACAGGTTGTTACTTATCGCCTTAAAGCTCACCGTTAGGCTAAGGCTTAGCTGGAAGTTTCTGCGTGAGGCTAGGGATTGAACATTGGAACCGCCCCCACCACTATGAAAGATATCCGGATCACTTATGTGCAGCGCATTTGAACGATCTAGGCAGCTAATGTCACTCGTTGCAGGTAAGAAGTACGAACTGGGTCCACATGTCTGTACTGTTAGTACGGACATATAATGGGAGAACCAGCATGTCAGAAAACAACCTTGAGAGCTGCGTCGAGTTTTCTTGCGGGCAAGGCCCTGAAAGGTAAGATGGCCCGCGCCGCAGTTTAATTGTGCGGCCACTGATATGGAGAGTATATTTAGTTTGTCGGTTGCACAACTCCGAGCTCAATGATTTCTCGTATTACACTTACTAATTGATAGGTCCCATGTATTATCCTAAATCGGAGTCAAGCAACTAGAACCACGTACAATTGAAGAAGCTTGATCCTTTGTTGAAGTATAAGACAGACCTGCGCTACACTTGACTCGGGGTAATAGTATTCTGTGGATCAATATCGATGTACATGGCTCACTCCTACCATGGCACTCTGATCATGTTTGAAAGTGAAAATAGCCTATTGGGGTAGAAGCTTGATCAACTCTCGCTCAATAGCAGCATCCAGACCTTCCGGCGGCTTCATCCCCAACTTCTCATTCATAACCACGCCCTCATCGTCAAAGTTACCTCCAGTATTGTATATGGCCTTGCTAAGTATATACCCCAATTTGCTTGTATCGCCCTGTGCCAACGTATTCCGCGCCTCGACAACCTTTTCCTCTAGGTCGACATTAATCTGCTTCCATTCAACCGTATCTAAGCCCCGTGCACTCTCGATACGCGCCGTAACCGAGATAAGAGACTTCAGTATCTCGTCTTGGCTGGCATTGAACGATCTGACGCGCACGTATTGGTTCACAACAATGGGGGAGTTTTGCGCAAGCAGAACGTGGGCTACTGCCTCGCCAACTGTAGATAAATTCGACCAGCTCAACCGGTGACTGTGATATCCGGGCTGGTGGAGTTCTGCCGTACGGGCCGGGAGATTAAAAGAGAAGAATCCGTTGTTGAGACTCCTATTCGAACAGAGTTGTGTTAGTCAGATATTAATGTTTTCCTCTTCGCGCCGCCGGGTGTTGAAAAGGCTCCTGTGAGAAGGAGCAAGCCGAAGTAGAAGGTGTACAACGGAAGAACTTACCAGTCAAAAAAGAAGCCCGTAATAATCGCCTTCCAAGTAGTTTTGTCCTCGATAGACCGGAGATACTGTATAATCTGCGGTTTCATGCGAAGGAAAGTCATGATCTCGACAGCTTTTTCGTTAGATGTGTCAATCCCAAACTCAGACGGGATAAATCGCTTGACACCTGCCTCGACGGCAGCGTCAATGATGTTCTTTTGCTCCTCGAAATCGGGCATCGTGATGGTATTAACAACCGCATCTTGGCCCTTGAAGGCCGATACGAGTGAAGCCCTAGAGTAGTCGATGCGAAAGAGGTTGACTTCGGGGGGAGGCTTGGCAGTTGAAGAAGTGCGAACCAGAGCAGAGACTGAAAATCCTTGTTCCAGCAATGAAGAGATTACGATAGGATTCAACCTCCCTCCAGCCTGTCAAGAGCCTTGTTAGAAGATATGCCAGATATGGGTTGTCAGACACTGCAGAGTCTAGGAAATCATACCCCAATGAGCATGACATTTTTTATTTCGCTCATATTGACCAAATTAGTGGATTATCCAATTATTTTTCTAATTGCACGCGTCTCTTACACAGCAACTACTTCTTTTCCATTATCTCCCAGGCCCTTTTAATTCCCAAGCTGTTGTTGTGTCGTATTCTCTAAGCATTGGAATTCGGCCGAGCTCGGCGGAACAACGATCGCACTATGGAAACGCCTCATTTCGCAAACATTGAACATTCGGCCGAAGCCCGGTTGATGGTATGCTCCCATGACTATAAACCATGTAGAAGCACACGTATATAATTACGACTGCAGTAACGAGCAATATATTTCAATCAAACAGCATCTCGTACCCAACTTCTATAACGACCACAACTCTACGTCCTAAACCTCAATCGCGATGAGTTCTACACTATACATGATTGCCTTTATTAGGCGTCGCCCTGATCTTACAGAAGAGCAATTCTATAATCACTGGAGGAATATTCATGCACCCAAGATTGCATACTGGGCCAAGAAGAATGGCATCATCGGCTACACGCAGGTAAGCCATGTCATCAAAGAGGGATCACCGGTCAAGTAGCCTGCCTGACAGCATCTAGATTCACACCCCCAGTTCCCTGCGCCAGCCCTTGAAGGAGATGCCACTCCCTCTCACCATCATGGAACATGACGGTGCTGTGATATGGGAGATCCCGAGTTTGGAGCACTATATAAATGCTTTTAAAGATCCTTACTATGCTAGCGACATTGCGCCGGATGAGGATAACTTTCTTGATAAGAGTAAAGAAGTGGCAACGATAACATTGGGCAATTTTCACAATATTGTTGCAGGGGCTGAACCTCTTATCGACTACAGTTCGGAGGAACCATCGAAAACAGAGTAGAAGATAAACATACTGTAACTACATTGCAAGAGTTAGACAAGCGACAGGCGGATCAGCTTCATATAAAGCATATTCGCGAGATTTTTACAGCCCCTTCATGTCTACTGGCATATGGCAATTACATAGACAAGGAATTTTGCCGAATGGCAACATAATATTGGAGTGAAAGCTACAGCCGGTACCTGAAACCAACAGTCTTCCAGTCCGTCACATCCTCGTAATCCTCTGGCCTCAGCTGAATCTCCGTAACTGCCTCAGCAACATCTTTGCCGTCCAGTACATCAGACACTTTGCCATCAGCCACTGCTCCAGCCGCTCCGGCATTTCCAACGAAGCCTTCTTCCCTGGTACGCTTCGCATTCACCCACTGCAAATAGAACCTCAAAATAATAGCCAAGGTAATAACGATGCAATAGCAGATCATGATTGTCTTGAAAGCAGTCTTATATGTCGGAGCTTCCGATGCGCGAAAGAATTGAGGGCCAGAGATGTTGCCGGCACAGTACGCTAGGAAGAGCATAGCCGTAACGGTCATCTTCTTGGTGACGCCACGGTAGTTGGACTGGACAAGGGCCATTGTGAGAGGCATAGCCGCGGGCCCAGGAGATAGAAGAAAGTAGGCAAACAGCTGGACACCATGAGGCACGCTATCACGGCGGTAGATGACAGCCGCACCGACAACACATGGAATGAGGATAAGGACAATGAGTAAACAGTTTAGGGTTCGATAACGGCCTGCAAGCCATCCGGAGCCCGCAATGATGCCTGCTGTAAGCACAGAGTAAGGGATGTTGATGAGAGTGGACTGCAGTGAGGTGAAGTTGAAGGAACCGATGATGATGTTGGAGAAGCTTTGAGTGCCGCTATTGGGCATCTGGCCGACGATTGTAATGAGAAAGATGAGCCATGTCTTAGGGTCGATAAGACATTCGATAAACTGATCCCATCTCCACCGTGAATTCTCTGTAGCCCCCGTGCCGGCAATGACTGTGCGATCAGCTGCAATCTGGCGCTCCTCAGGCGTCAGGAATTTGGCCTTGGAGATGCTGTCCGGGAGAAAGAAGAACATGGGGATGGCCCAGAGGAATGTCGCAACGCCGAGGGTGATGTACATCCACCGCCACGGATGCACATCATCCTTGACATGTCCCAGGCCAAAGGCAATCAAGCTAGACACGATACCGCCGATGGAGTTACCGGCAAACCAAATGCCCACGCGCGTCGGCATCTCGTCTCGAGTATACCAGGTCGACGTCAGAAACATAAAAGCCGGCGTGATGGTGGCCTCTGCCATTCCCAGCAGGAACCGCACGGCCATGAGGCCACCAAAGTTGGTACATGCTGCTGTCAGACCAACAACGGCGCCCCATACGAGGGTGTTGAAGGTGAGATACTTGGCGGTAGGGAGACGGGCGATGAGGATAGTGGTGGGATACTCCCAGATGAGATAGCCAAAGTAGAAGATGCTGCTAACCCAGCTGTACTGCTGTCCTACAAGATGCTATATTGGCAAACATTAATGTGTTAGTTATTCATACATACATGTCGTTGTAATGAGTGTTATAATTGGTGTCTTACCGTGTCATCGCGTAAACCAAACACGGCGGCGCTCGACAAGATGACCTTGTCCATAAAGTTGAGCATATAAGTAACAAACAGCAGAGGAATAATGACTCGATCAATCTTCTTCACCACGCGACGCGCAATGGCGGCATCCGCGCCCGTCTCCATGCGAGACGCTTCCTGAGCTGAAGAAGTCATCTCGGCGTCAACGTCAATGGGGCTACCCAGTAACGGCTCGGTTTCACGAGAAGCGCAATCATATTGGCCGCTCATTGAATGCGCGTAACCTTTATGTATATATGTATGTGCATATGCAGCCAGTCGATCTCTGGAAGACGCCGTCCTCCTATCGCACCGCGTTTCCCCTCACGCTTATCTTGGAATGCGGCGAGATAGCACAAGATACGGTATGCACAAGTTTTGTCTCCCGAGATCGGCCATTCGCCGAGATGAGGGGAGACTATAGCCGGTTAAAAGCCTAGACGCACCCACTTCTCGTGTCTCAATGGTCTCGTGCCAGCAACTTGAACGATCGGGGAAGGGAAACTAAACTGAGAGAGACGATGCTATGAGAATCTCTTAGCTCTGGTTGAAAATTCTAGGCCGATAGCTAAAAGGTGGCGGTTTGAACGACAAGCTTACGCCGTCGGATTCGCGATTTACACAGTAGCCTCAGTCCGCTCACTGCCCATGTGGAGCTCTGATTTCAAGACATCACAGAAACGCCCAATGAAGATCTCTCAACCACTGGGAACTCTCGAGATATAGCCATGATATCCACGCCTTGACTTCTCCGGGGATAGTTTGGGACGAAATACTGAAAAGTTGGCCGATGAAGAAGATAAGCATCATCCGGAGACTCACCGAGAGCGCCAACAATTCGCAGCTGCATGTGCTTTCTGCCTGGACTTCTCTTGTCCTCTCTGTGCATGTGCTGTTACAAGGTGTTGCACCAAAATAATCTGCCATGAACGGGCTTGCAGTCTCTCCATTCATTGCCTCTCTTCCCAAGGTCGAGCTTCACATTCACATCGAAGGCACACTTCAGCCAGCTCTGCGATGGAAACTAGCTCAGCGCAACAACATTCCGTTGCGCTTCAAATCCCAGGAATACCACACCTATGAAGAGCTCCTGGAGTCGTACAACGTCACTTATAACCATCGCCCGGAACTCGGTGGCCGCAAGGATGTACCGACATTTCTAGAGGCTTATTTTGCGGGCTGTGAGGTTCTGCTCAAAGAAGACGACTTTTATGACCTCGCCATGGATTATCTGGCGCGATGTCGCGAGATGAATGTTCGCTATGTCGAACCGTTTTTCGACATCCAAGCACATACACGCCGTAACGTCCCTGCAGAACATGTGTTGAATGGCTATTTGCGAGCACAGCGCGACGGCGCATCCAGATACGGAGTGCGATCCAACTGGATTTTCTGCTTCTTGCGAGATGAGCCTGTCGAAGACGGTGAAGCCGCATATCAAACCGCCCTGCCGTGGGCCAAGTCTGGACATGGTCTGTTCCATGCAGTTGGTCTTGCCAGCAACGCCTATGAACGCCCTCCGATATTGTTCAAGAAGGCATTTGAGCGAGCTCAAGCGGATGGTCTTCACATCACGACGCACTGCGACTTTGGACAAAAGGACACGCACGAACACATCCGCCAGGCCATTTTTGACGTGCAAATCGAGAGGATTGACCACGGCCTTGATGTGCTCGATCGAGATGAGCTGATAGCAGGTCTAGTCGACCGAAATGTCGGCTTGACTCTCTGTCCACACGCCTATCACCGACGCACCGCAACTGAGGTCCTCTTTCCAAAGCTACGAGAGCTGCTTGACAGAGGAGTGAAGTTTTGTATCAACAGTGACGATCCTGTATACATGCACGATGTCTGGATCGACGGCAACATGGAAAAGGCGCACCATTATGGAAAGTTGACGAAGCAAGAGATGGTGCAGCTGGCAAGGAATGCGGTCAACATGTGCTGGGCGGATGAGGCTGTGAAAAAAGGCATTTACGGTGAATTGGATCGGGTAGATGTGGGATGAGAGACCGTCTGATGATTGTGTCAACAACAATTAAGAAATTGTCAATATGGCCTTACGTTGACGGACTTAACGGAGCAAGTGCATGTAGTGAAATGATGATGCAAAAGTTCTGTGTAAACTAACCTTAAAGATAGATATTACCTCGGTTTCATCAATACGATGCTCGCGGAAATTTCCCAAGATGATAAATCGTGTAACAAACGTCTAAACCACAGGAGAGCATTCTTGTCCAGTGTTCGCAGATAGGCTCTTAGAGCGGTAAACCCGTAGAAACTGTCATTCTCGGAATAAGTCAGCGTCAGCAACCAAGCTATGTGGTCAGAAAATACCACAAGTGCCTCTAGCGTCAAATATCTAAGCATAACTCGACGCCTTGAATGGTATAGTAGAAAGACATGGAGTTATAGTCTACAGCAGCATAACGACATAACCGCATTGGTCAACTCAATATGTAATCTAGCGCGCGTCTCAGCTGAATGCCCCGGAACTATTAATGGTCTTGGACTATTCTGTTCCTAGATCTGTACGTATGTAAGCCAAGCTTGTCAGATCAAATGTGCCGAACATTGATGTCCGAAGTCCGAGACGGACAAACTCACACAACGACCGAATCCCTTCTCAATTGATTACTCTCATGCTGCAACGACTGCTTAGAAATCGTCCGCTTTCTTGGCTCACTTCTGATGCTACCTATGTGAACGACGACGTAGGCTCATTGCGCCGTCAACATGCAGGATTTCGGGGCTTGTATCCGGTTAGAGCAGTATTGCGCGCAGCAAGAGGCATAAGGATTCGAAAGGATTGGTCCGTCTCGGGGCCGAGATATTTGCCGGGCTTCTATAGCTATTTACAACTACCTACATATACATGTGTATATATATCAGGTAACAATACGTAGTCAACTGCAATTTTTTTTCTTGCTCTGTATCTCAACTTGGTATTCATACTTGAATAATACTATCATCATGCACTCCAGCTTCTTTTTTACATTTTCAGCATTGGTTGCTTCAGTGGCAGCTGGCGCTGTTATAAACCCCAGATACGGAAGTCCTTGGACAACGGTCAAGGACCATCGCCTCATCCATCAATTCCCCAATGGAACAACGGTCGAAAACATTGCCGTCAGGTCCAATGGAAATCTGCTCGTCACCTTGACTTCCAGCCCTGAGCTATATGAAATCGATCCATTCAACCCAAAGAGCCCAAAGTTGATCCACCACTTCTCTGGGAACCTAGCTCTTCTAGGCATAACAGAAGTGTCTCCGGATGTGTTTACACTCAATGCAGGCAACTTCTCTGCTGAAACTGGTCTCTCTCCAGGGTCATGGGCGGTCTGGCAAGTAGCTTTTCACAACGAGCAGACCAAAGTCTCAAAGGTTACCGACATTCCGGAAGCTCAGTTTCTGAATGGCATGACTACCCTTGAATCCACCCCCAATACTATCCTTACTGCCGATTCAGCTGGGGGCGTCGTCTACAGTGTAAACACGCACACTGGAGAATACAAGGTGGCGCTTGAGAATGATGCATTCAAGCCTGCGCCAGGAGCTCCGCTACCTATCGGCGTCAACGGAATCCGTTATCTCGACGGTTATGTTTATTACACAAACTCTTTTGATCCCCTCTTTGGCCGCGTGCCTGTCAGCAAATTTGGATGCGCCACCGGAGACTACAAGAGCATTCTTACAGGAGTTTTCGGTGATGACTTTGCAGTTACACCCCAAGCAGCATATGTCGCCGGCAACCCAGCAAATGTGATCACCGAGATAAAGCTAGACGGCGAAAACAAAGTCATTGCCGGTAATATCAACTCAAGCCTCGTTGCGGGAGCTACTTCGGTCCACTTTGGCAGGACGATTCGAGATAAGCATGTGCTTTATGTTACCACCACCGGTACCGTCAATGCAACGTTCGTTGAAGGTGGAAAGATTGTGGCTTTGGATATTTAACGAGATAATTGCGGGCTTGAGTGGCTGTGGAGTCTAAGGGATCTTGTAGACTTTTCTTCTCTTTTTAGTTGGAGGGTCTTTGAAAGCGACAGGGACAAAGGATTAACAAGATTCAATGTCGGCGAAGCCGGTAGAATGACTAGCTCACGATAGATCCGTATTCAATATAGACTATATAAACAAATGAGATAGAGTTGGTATAAGGCATTTCCACTTCAGTTGAAAGATGAGACTGATAATCCTGCAATAGCGGCCAACCGTGCTGCAAAGGAGAGCGAAAAGTTGTCGTATTTCTAATGGCTAGCAACAACAGCTTTCTCTTTCTATACCGCGATACCTTATGACATGAAACCTTCCATCGTAAACATCTCTCATAACAAGGAGAGGCGTATATGAAAACTCTCATCTGAGCAATGCCATTTCATCTAGAACATCGTGTTCACGCTCTGCGTCGTTATTCGCTATTTCTTCTTGCCCCACTACACGTAGTAGACGCACACATCGACCCTTGGGTGGAGTTAAAAATGCTGTGAAAGTAGTTGGCCAGTGTAAATTAACCAAAGTGGAAGATTATGGTTCGTTGTAAAGAGTGGGACGATAATCCAGAGTTCATCGATATATTGTAAAAATTTTATATACATTTATACGGAGTACACCTCTTTAAGCCCGAAACATCGCTATTTACAGTAAATGTTTGCTTCTCTCAACGGCTCAACTACCAATTCAACTCCAACTGTTTAGTGGTATCTGCTGATGGCATTCAGATACGCCTGGCCAGACTGAGACAGAGTTCCATCGCTCTTCACAGGAGGCCAAGCAGTTCCCAAGCCGAGACCATCAGTGTACGCATACGCAAGAATATGCGGGTTGGCCTCGAACAAATCCACAATGTCGCTGATCCACTGGTTGATCTGGTTCTGATCCGTGCAAGGCGTAAAGTTGTTTTGGTCAAAGACGCAGGCAAACTCCGTCACCCAGATCGGCTTCTGATACGTGTTCCAGTAGTAGTCAATGTCGGCTTGCACGCCCGCCATGTCTGGCTTGAAGATGTGAATAGATGTAAAGTCCCAGCTTCTAGCGAGCGACTGCTGGTTGAACTGCTTGAGCCACGACTCGTCTTTCTGGCGACACATGGCGGGGCTGCCGAGCAGAGCTCCCTTCTGGCCCATAGGAGCAACCAAGCTATTCCACAAGCTGACTCCTCTGTTAACATCGATGTCTGCGGAAATGTCGGCTCCGGAGCAGTCCGGCTCATTGAAACCCATAACGTAGGCTGGCGTGGTAGTGAGTTGCTGAAACTGCTGCAGTCTCTGGGCGTCCTTCTGCCCGTTGTTGCCACCGCCCCAAAGCATCGAGACAGGAACAAGGCCGGCGCCTTTGGGGCTTGAGGGAGCTGGTGTCCAGTCATGCCACCAACTCAAATGATCTTTCCAGAAAGCCAGAGCAGTATCACCGGCAGATCCAGCCTTTCGGCCATTCGGAGTCAAGGGATGCTGGGCCATGACGCCAGCGGAGGCCCCCAGCCAGAGGACGTAACTTTTCAGAGACATTATGTGTTGTATGTCCTAATCGCAAACTGGAGCGTTTCAGTCAATGTTGTCTCCCAAAAGATTACAATGTGCATGTTATTTTCGACGAGACAAATGGCTTACTTTATATAATTATATGCGATCACGAGTGCCGGACCTCGCGGCAGTAAGCTGACAACCACGTAAAAGTACGAGATGCAAGTAATGCTAGCATAGGCAGCAGTTCTCGATCCGGCAGTTGTATTCTCAGGTGCATGGATTAAAGAAACTAATCACCTCGTAATTCGATGTTTGAACACACCCACTTCGCACTTGGCAACAGAATGTAAAGGGGTAAGAGGTAAGAAACAAAAAAGCATAATTGAGAAAACAATGTCAGCATTCTATGAAATAGATACATCTCAACACCTACAAATGTTTTAGTGCCTTCATCAAGGAGAACACTCTTAGCTTCATTGATGAAACATGATTCAGCATGATGTTATTCGCACATACCGGCAATTCGTATAAAGAAAACTGGAACCCCCGGTCTTCGCTCTCGTCCGATGAAGACAGCCATTGGCCCACCTTCATCTGTATCTGACATGTTCGTGTCAATAAGGACCTGAGAAGTGGAGAGTCGGCGTTTTTGTATAAACCCGGCGCCCATCATCTACAAGTTGAACTGGGGGGTTAAAGCCGACCGCCAGTTGACATGTTTCTCGATCAAAGCGCAATGTGGGAAACGTCAAGTGCCGCTATTCTAGGAGCTAGAAATACAAGGCGGATGTGCTGTACAAACGCGTGTACGATCAACATGGAACTCAGGGGCCGTCAGCACGGGTCCGTTTTCTTGGCGTTACCATAAAGAGAAGCTTGTTTTTAGAGATCGGCATTCGGTCCGAATGACTTGCTCATGTAAGAACAATACTAAGCAGACAAGCAGAACACAGTTGCACGACAGTTTAAAGGGTTTGTATGCTTTAAGAGTCCGAATCAACTTCATCAACAATGTCTTGACACAATTATGTGATCTCAATACGCGTAGATAATGCCAGTGTTCGAGTATGAGCCGTATACAAGTCTCGCATGAAGATTTCTCGTACTTGTATCGAATATACAATGCGATCGACAGTTCAAGCCAACACTCCGCGGCTGCTTCGGGCCTTTCCAGCATCGTCGTATATGCGAAAGCCGTTGAAGAGTCTCTATATTGACTAGAGCCTCTTTGAAGAAGATCGACAACAGTTGATCGACATTCAAGGAACCATCTTGGTAGCATGTTAGTTGTCTCTCAAATAGTATAAAAACAAGTAAAAGTCATGAGATTTCGGAACTCTTCAGGCCATCACTTGTCTCTTTTAGATAGTTGATACAGTTGCCCTTCTTCAAGATGCTGTCTGCAATCGCTTTTTCGTTTCTTTTGGCTTCTGTCAATGCTTGGACTCCCCAGTCCAATGCAAAGGGTTAGTGAACTCTCAACTATCCACTGAACAAGAGCTCACATAGCATCAAACACAGTCTTCAGCCGAGACACGAAAAACGTTATGAGGTGGCTTCCCGGCAGCGACAAGATCCGCGGTGTCAATCTCGGCTCCCAGTTCATCATCGAGCCATGGATGGCCTCTGATGAGTTTTCCAGCATGGGCTGCGGTGGTCTCAACGATGAGTGGTCTTGTGTCCAAAAGCTTGGCCAAGACGTCGCCGATGCCGCGTTCCAGAAGCACTGGGACACTTGGATCACGCAAGACGATATTAGCCAGATCAAAAGTCTGGGTCTCAATACGGTCCGCATCCCCGTTGGCTTCTGGATCCGTGAAGATCTTGTCCAAGAAGGCGAGTTCTTTCCACGTGGAGGCATCCAATACCTCGACCGCTTGGTCGGTTGGTGCAACGATGCCGGCATCTATGTCATTATGGATCTTCACGGAGGTCCAGGAGCGCAGTTTCCGAACCAGCAGTATACCGGCCATGTAAGTGGAACAGTCCAGCCATTGTGTCGGTTCTTATATACCTAGCTAACAACATTGCTATCAGGGAGTCTCTCAGCCAGGATTTTACACCCAAGACAACTACGGACGAGCAGCCGACTTTCTGGAGTGGATGACTGAACGTATCCATACCAACGCAACCTATGCCTCCGTCGGCATGCTTGAAGTCATCAACGAACCTGTTCACTCCGGCGATTACCCCAGCCAGGCGGCCGATATGGTCAATACCTATTATCCTCTTGCCTGGAACCGCATTCGTGACACTGAGAGCCGCCTGGGAGTCTCTGATGACAAGCGCCTGCACATCCAATTCATGGTTCGTAGCCCTTCTTCATGCCAACAACTTTCTATCTTTGAATGTTATCTTTCTACACAAGATTAAGAAACTAACATGAAAATAACAAACAGGACGCCTCCTGGGGCTCTGGTGACCCAACCAGTGCTCTCCCTAGCACTGACTTCGCCGCCTTCGACGACCACCGTTACCTCAAATGGGACACCAGCGTCACTGCCACCAAAGACGGCTATATCAATGCCGCCTGCAGTGACCAACGCCAGGCTGACGCCATCATCGGCGAGTGGTCCATCTCCGTAGCCGACTCTGTCCAAGATAACTCCGAGCTCGGCATCCGTGACCGCACCGACCAGGCCGGCTGGTATCAGCAGTTCTGGGCCGCCCAGGTACAGGCTTTCGAGAAATCTGCCGGCTGGGTGTTTTGGACATGGAAATGCAACTGGATAACAGGCTATGATGACTGGAGATGGTGTTATCAAAGCGCGGTTGCTGCTGGAGCTATTCCAAAGGATGCTGGCAGCGCGGCGAGTCTCAGTCCTTGCTAAGGGGGTTCAGGGATATGTTTGTCTTACATCTACTATATCTACTCTTGATGTGTGTTCCACTGTCATATAGCAACTTCTTGCAAGTAAACGTATATATAAGAAAGCAAATAAATGGTTGAAGTGTTTGTATTGGTCTGATAACTATGCTTGTTTGCCAACCTGAGCATATGTGACTTCACGAACCAATAAGTGCAACCAATTCAACCAATCTCAATATCGAACGATCAAAACTGCATCAACTAAATGAAGTACTAATCTCCATTCTCGCAAATCCACCTATATCCATTGCAGTTTTTCCGTCTTTCCATCATCGCAACCAATTCTCCTCCCTCACTCCGCAAGACAGGCGATGAGACTAGCCGAAGTCGTGAAGAGAGCGAAATAACAATTGTTCTCTCCGAGAACTGTTTTAGTTATGGTACTCTTCGCAGAACTGGCACCTGTCGTTATTTCCTTTTTCAACTACCCGTGGGCAGCCGCAGATACACGCGCACACATGCATTTTGATGCGTTGAAGGTTGAAAGAGTTAAAGTAGTGATGGCGTTTTATAACCACAAAGGGTATGAACTTTGAGAGCTTTGTTTTTGAAGAAGCACGTGCTGTTTTTGTCGTTGTAATTCTTGGACTCCAATAATGGTTTCATGCACACGTATATATAGATCTAACACATATTTGAGTCAAGCCAAGTCGAGCCTATTCTTGGCATACATTCAACAACTAATAACAAATGTTTGTCAAAGTCATTGGATTGTTCTAGACTATCAACTACGTTATAAAAAAGGACAAAGGCCAACCATCCATGCGGCATTCCGCGACCTGGCCAGCCAGTGTCAGTGATTCGCTGCTCATTGCCCAGTGCGTCTTTGCATAACTGCAATCTGAGAATCCAACTACATAACACTTTCATAATGATTAAAAGCATCCTACATTAGACGCGGAATCTCACGTCAAAGCCCACGTTGCGTAGCGCACATTCTGCAGCGCATCACAACAACGCCGCATTCCTAGCAGCATCTTGGCAAAACCAACGTACCGTTCCACAACGGCAACGCGTTTTTTTCTCTTTCCCTATCATGAACCTTCATTTCGCACAATACTCTCACTACCCAAAACCGCATACCAAAAGATATTTCGTTGTGCCTTGACCTCACTATCGCGTTTCGCTTTCTCGGAAAGCTGGGGTCCCTGGAGATCTTGGAGGAAGCGCCCAACAAAGCTACCAACGAACGGCTTGGCGTACAAATTGTAAATCATCTGAGACTCTAAGCTCCTCTGTCCAGGCGGCTCAGTCGTTGCAAAGAAACGCAGCGCAAGGGCCATGGGGAAGAGGCCCGAAGCGCCCTGCATGGCACCCGCAGAAGGCCCATACAAAAGGGGAACCGCGTGCGCGATTTTGCGAGCAAAAGTCCCTGGGTTAAGCATCCTCACCCGAGGGACTTCCTCGCATAGTCCTGGCGCACCGGATGTTTCTTCTGGAGAGGTGGCTGGGGTCGACACGGGAGCGGACGAAGCTGGAGAGGCGCTGAGAGACGGGACAGAGTCGGTGCCTGGGCTTGCAGACGCCGCCGCATAAGCCATGTTCATCATCCCAAGGGTGCTGTATAGTATGAGGCGAGCGCCCCAGTACACGCTCGAAAGATAGACGAGCGAGAATTCCGTGTCGTCCTTGGGCTCAGGTAGAGGAGAGCCGACAACGTTGTAATCGAACTGGTGGAGATCAGCCCCCATCTCCTGTTCCCAAATATCCAAGCTGTTTGAAATGTGTTCGCAGTTCAACATGGCAATCTGGCGAAGCTCGTCGGCACGATCAGGGTCTTGACAGGCGCGGAGGTTGTCGTAGCTGACCAGCATGAATGGGATATCTTCCATGATGTCCATCAACTTGTCTTTGACCGACTTGGGAATGGTGCGCCATGGAACGGTGCGCCATTCGGGTGAATGAAGTGGTGATTGGGTTCGCCTTCCAATACACAACATGACCTATTACAAGTTTAGCTGTGGATCCTATTAAGAGAGAGGGGATTGAGGTCATACCACGAGAACTCGTCCATCCACATAGAGCTGATGTGCTTGTCCAGTAGTAAAAGACTCCGGTCCTCTAGCTAAAAAGAGGGATAATTGGCCTTCAATATGAGCACGCCAATCAGGCGCGCTTCCGAAAAATAGCTGTAGACCATGTGGTTAGTTTTCATAATGCCATCGCTTTATGTAGAACCCCTACCTCGTAAGATTGCAATATCCTCGCAGCCACAAGGACGCCATCATTTTTGGATCGCCTCGCATCTTTGAGTCCTTTGACCATTTCATGGATAGCTCGGTTGTAAGCCTCAAGACCTTGGAGAGTGAGTTGGCTGTACTGGGCAACCTTGTTATTCCGATCCTGAACGCCCATGAATCCCGCGCTCATTGCCAGAGCTGCATATCGGATAGCGGGTTCTCTGTTGTAATACTCGTCAACGGCCGCCACCCACCCATTGGTCGAGATGGCAGAGGCCTTGGGAGATAGTAAGTGGCCATAAGGAAGGGACATGGAGATGAGCATGCCGAAGAAGAGGTTCTCTCTGGCGGATCGAGCGAGCGAGTCGTGGAGTGCAACGGCGGTGCTGTTGCTGTTACTTTTGTTGGTCTTGGTGGTATAAATCACACTCCATGGCCTCTGTTGACCAGCAGCGGCCTTTCCCTGAGGCGGATGCGGCTTGACCTTACCGTCATCTCCGTCTGGCGTGGTGTTGACCCAGACGAGGTCCCGCCCATAGCCTTCGCATGTCAAGCCAGACCGTATACATTGGTGGCACGAGGGAACGTTTTTGTCGCACTGTTTCGCCGGTCAGCAATGCGGATCAAACAAGATCACGTAACATGAAAGGGATCTCTCTCCGTGAGAAAGACCGTGTTGATTGTGGAAGCTTCTTAGTGACTTACACCCTTCTTTCGCCGTCGGCAAGTGACGCAGCCCTTAGATCTGCCAGGGACTCCCACCATCTTGTCACTTTCTGGTTCTGTTGATAATACCGCTCAGAAAATGACAAGTCACGATAAGTACTCCGTAAATTATGTCTCAAGCTCAAGCGGCTCGGTACGCTCCACCTCCTTGATCGATGCTTAAGCGCGCGGGGTCGTTGTCAGATAAAGTTTGTTGTAAGTCGTCGCTTATTGCTGAATAGTCTCGAGTCTTTGGTGAGAAGCTGGAATGAGTCTTCTTCTTAGTTGTCGCGACACAGTCGAGATGCGCTCTAGGAGTCCTCAATAGCTTATGAATGCAAGTCCAGGGAGCAACTCGACAGACTGTGCGATCTCCCGCCACTAGTTAAACGGCGTTGGTATGTGATAAAACACCGGCCGTCTCCTGCGCCACCACGCACAAATTTAGAGTTGCGTATCCGTTCAAGGTTCCCAGCCGTTGCCGCAGGAAAATGCCCCGGATGGTGATCGTGTAGGTAGAGGCAACGTGGACATGAATGCTCAATTGTTTCCCCCACAGTAAGCCAGCCCCTCATCAAATCGCCTCTCTCTCGATCACCGGCGATCAAACCGATCGAGGATCTCGGATAATCTTTTGGGTTTGTCCCTTCCGGGGCTTGTGGGATTCAAAGACGATGTCTAGCCGGGTCGCTCCGCTTACTCGGGTCAGAATATTCAGTCAGGACCAGCAGTTGTGTCGTTTGGTTACGATTTGTTACGGGCGCCGAAGGTTTTCGCAGATGGAGACAAATGAGTCCCCCCAACATGTTCTCCGAAACCCTGCTGGAGATGGTCCAGATAGATATACAGTAACTGATACTACATGGTCGAGCTCCTGTGGACCCCAAGCTTTAGACTACGACTGAGCAGGGTTATGCCGGGTCATGCTAGCACATAAGCATGAGGACAGACAAATGGCTTGCGAAATGTGTCAGTCGCCAGGTCGGGGGGGCCAATCAGTGTTACGTCCCATATCGTCCGCCTCCGATGCCACGCCGCCGAAACAGGGATCTGGAGTACCGGCACGGTTATTTCAAGGCCCCCAATCCCAGAAGATTGAGGCCTTTGCACACCTAGACCACTACCGTGTGTGCATTAGTGGGCTCGGTCTCTGCAAGCCACGCATCAGAATCGCAGGTCCAGGTTCGTTCCATGAACGCGGGGATGCTACCGTACCGTCCAGCAGAGTTCCATCATGTTAGGTACAGTATAATAGATTGTCCACGGATGCCGGGCTTTCGGCCAAGTCTCGACTGAACTGGGCTGCTCTCGGAATCCCACAAAGATGTCATCCTTCCTTGCCAACCCTCCAATACGAGGACGAGGAGCCTAGCCATGCGACGGGCTCCTCTGCGTGTATTCATCCGAGGCTCGAGAGGGGTCAGCGGAAGGATCTCAGACAACACAACTGGGTTGCGGATTTAGATGGCGCCACAGGCCATCTGGGCTAGTTATCCCCATTCGTCGTTGCAAGGATACACTGCGTCAACGGCGTGGTTTTGGCCGACGGCTTGCTTCAACGCTGCTGACGCGCCACATCTTGGGACTTGGACTGCCGACTTGGAGATGGCATCACTGGGGAGCTAAGGTAGCAAGACAAGACGCTTGATCGCGGAGTGGCCCTGTCCACCTTGGTAGTGCCGAAACCGCCACATTTTAACGTACGATTCTGGCAGTCCGTTTGTTTACCTTGACTCGGACGGGTCGCTTGGGCTACCTTAGTTACTCCTGTCCCATGAACCATGAGGCCTTGCTACTCCATGGACTATTTTACCGGGAGGCTAGGCAGAACGTCCTGCAGGTGGACGAAACAGGCTGCGCGCCTTTCCAATCTCGATGAGGCCTTGCAGAACCCGCCGGTTTAGTCTTTGAGATTTAAATGACGGATATCGGGAGTGAGAATCGAGGCCGAGTCAGTGGCGCTGTAAGCGATCCACAACCAACGTGTAGGTACCTGTTGGGAGCAGCTAACACTGAACCTGTTCCATGCAAGCTCGGCGACGATAGTTGGACCGCGTGGTGGCAGAGCTTTTGCTTTGCTTTTCTACCTTGTTGGTGGTTGAACCAGACTATTGGCTTGATTTCTAATTTCTAACCTTGGCCGATGGAGAGGAGACGGAGATCTGCGCAATTCGCAAGTCCGCTTACCAGGTCCATCCATACCTTGGCAACTTGGGTCTTTCACAGGCTCAGTTCGGAGTAAGCAGTAGAGCGTCCCACACCGAGAGGTGCCATGAGGAGACTACCAGTTTGTACTACTTTAGTTCGCCGGTCAAGTCAAGGAAATAGTAGCAGTAGTAGATTGTGACATCCGGGCCGTTTAATTGCGAAAAGGGTTCATTCAAGATGCTAGCATACGCAAATATTCTTCAGCACGTGAATGTACCAAATATAGATAGTTGCAATTACAGTTACTCCGGAGAGCCGGCAAAGTCTATCTCCAACGCACGTCATGGTGTTGAGTATTTCGCAAGAGTAGCCTCATCTTAGTGGGAGCCAAGCCGGAACACATTGCCAACCGAACTGGCAGATTCCTCATCCCATCCGTTCAACCGTTCATCCATCCATCTCCGCAGTTGAAGAAAAAGAAGGTTATCGCCACTTTCGAGTTACATGTATCCAGTCCTATTAAGGTCCTACTCGGTACGAAATATACTGCAGGGTAACAATAAGTCAGTTATCGAGGCATCAATCACGGACAAAGACTTCCGATCTCCTAAATCGGAGTACCAACTACCTGTCTCTCGGCTCCGCCTCTATGGGACCAGAGGTAGTGGTTCAAATTAGGGGCCAGTCACTGGTATTAGTGCCAGGCCTGTTCTAGAAGCCGCTGAACCACCATAATGAGATTGCACCCCGGAACAACTCTTTTCCGATATCAAAGCAAAGCTCGAAACTTCAGAGGCGATGCAGCGCAATTTGGCCACAGCGATCACTTCATCAGGCCAAGTCCACCTTTGCGCTTTTCTGTCGCAGAATTAACCATCGCTATCAGCCGCCAACATGTCCTGGAGGAGCCAAGGCATCACGGGCTCGAACAACATCCCGCTGGGGAAATCGCGGCGCTTCGGCGGCGAAGAGGAAGAGGATGGCTTTGTCGAGGAACGCGATCTCAAACGGGGCCGCGATCCTGAACCACGAAGCGAAGCCGATGGCCCTCGCCGCCGCAAGAAGCGCAATCGTTGGGGCGACGCGTCCGAGAACAAGGCTGCCGGTCTTATGGGGCTTCCGACCGCCATTCTCTCGTCCATGACGAGCGAGCAGCTCGAGGCATACACTCTGCATCTTCGTATCGAGGAAATCAGCCAGAAGCTTCGCATCGACGACGTCGTCCCCGCAGATGGTGACCGGTATGTTCCCTCTAACTCATCACAGCTCTCTTTGGAGCACAGACAAGGCACTAACGCTGTTACACCACAGATCCCCTTCGCCACCACCCCAGTACGACAACCATGGCCGACGTATCAACACCCGAGAATATCGCTATCGCAAGCGCCTCGAGGACGAGCGCCACAAGCTGGTCGAAAAGGCCATGAAGACCATTCCCAACTACCACCCGCCCCAGGATTACCGCAGGCCGACAAAGACCCAGGAGAAAGTCTACGTGCCTGTTAACGACTACCCGGAGATTAACTTCAGTATGATTGCTAACCCTTTAACCCTAACCACTAACTCCCCCTTTCTTTCCTTCAACTTGGACTATGATCAGACCCTCGCTACTATGCCGATATGTGGTGTTGTAAGGGGCTCTGGTTTCTTCCGTCGATTGATTGTGCCTGTCTAATCCTAAAGTCTTTCCGATGTTTCTTTCTAAATTCAGTTACTAACACATAGCTCTCCCCCAAAGTTGGTTTACTTATCGGACCCCGTGGTAATACACTAAAGAAGATGGAGAATGACTCTGGAGCCAAGATTGCCATTCGTGGCAAGGGCTCCGTCAAGGAGGGCAAGGGTCGCTCTGATGCAGCTCACTCCAGTAACCAGGAGGAAGATCTTCACTGTTTGATCATGGCAGATACCGAAGAAAAGGTCAACAAGGCGAAGCAGCTCATCCACAACGTCATCGAAACCGTGAGTATCTCCCCCTCCACGTCAATCATGCTGATATCCTTTGATGCTAATGCTCCGTTGCAGGCGGCTTCGATTCCTGAAGGCCAAAACGAACTCAAGCGTAACCAGCTTCGAGAACTTGCAGCCCTCAACGGAACTCTGCGAGATGACGAGAACCAAGCCTGTCAGAACTGTGGTAAGATTGGACATCGCAAATATGACTGTCCCGAGCGACAGAACTACACCGCCAGCATCATCTGCCGAGTCTGTGGCAATGCCGGCCATATGGCCAGAGATTGTCCGGATCGCCAGAGAGGTGCCAATTGGCGCAACGATGCGGGTGGTGCTCGACCTGCAGGTAGGATCGGAGGTGGCGATGCTGTTGATCGTGAAATGGAGGTATGTAGATATCCCTTTCCTCCGGAATGTCATTCAGTTATTAACGTCGCTTTTCAGCAACTCATGCAAGAACTTGGCGGCGGCTCTGGAGCTGCCCCAGCGCAGATCGAGGCCGGCCCAAGCAGCAACAACTACAATGGAAACAGCGAAGCGAAGCCATGGCAACGAGGACCTACTGGTGGACCCGCGCCCTGGAGATCCCGCAACCAAGACTCTAATGACGGAGGCAACGGCGGAAGCTCTGCGGCTCCTTGGGCACGCGATCGCAATCGCGGCCACGAGAATAGCAACGGCAACGGTCACGGCGGCGAAAACAACTACTATGGACAACAGAACTATGGCTCTTCATCTGGAGGAGCGGCTCCGTGGCACCAACAGGCTCACCAAGCACCGCAGCACCAGGCTCCTGGAATGGGTGGGTATCCCAACTACGCCGCTGCGTACGGTGCCTATGGCGCTGCACCTGGTATGGGTGCGCCTCCTGGTCTCCCCCAAGCGGGTGCTGCCGGTCTATCTGCTCCCCCAGGTCTTGGTCCTCTCAACGCTCTCATCCAGCAGTACTCAGGATCAGCACCGCCTCCTCCTCCTCCCTCTGGAGATGCTCCTCCTCCTCCTCCGAGCGATCAGCCCCCTCCGCCTCCTCCCCCTGGCGCGTAATCATTGGTCACGTAACTTGGGCCAGCTGCCCTTACTCAAACATACTCAGCAGACTGTAATAGGGAACAAGTAACATGAAGTCTTACTTACAGGATTTATTCGACGGATAGTGTTCAGTTCGGGGTTCAAAAACGAGAAAGAAAGCCCAAATTACGTTGGTCCGGATTTTGGGATTTTCACACTACCTCATTTCTAGGCTGTTATCATGGCTTCGTAGTAGGCTTCTTTTCATGTTTGTCCGTTTGGGGAAGCAGACTAATCGCACAGGCTCTTTATCTTCTTTTTTGAAACTTAACTCTATAAATGTAACAAGTGTAGCTGTATCCAATAATGTCCTGTTTTAGAACTTGATAGGACCCGTTAAGTCTTGTGTAATGCGTTGAACCCAAGTAAAGAATGACTAGTATCCTGTAGTAGACGTGGGCATGATGCGGCGGCCATGGCATATCCTTGACTGGACTTGGAACTGCGCGTATCTTTAAGACAACGTGGTATATCCATCTCGTTTCAAGCCTAGAGGGACTCTTCCAGAGGAGTGTCTATAGCAGCTCAAGGTTACGTCCCTATTCTATACCTGGCATAATACATCTTCTCACATCTCTACAATTTGAATTATTTGGATGCCAGAGATGTCATTGAAGAGGGGTTCTGCCCTCTAAACGGCCCGGGACAAACCTTAAGTTGAAACAACGATACGAGATTCGTATTGAATAAGGTTGCACGAAAACGCCACTGCTGGTCTCATATTGGAGAAGAAAGAGCCCCTAGATGGTTACACGAAAGAAATCATGGGACACAAGTAGCATGGAGACTTAGGGGGATTCTGATGAGAGTAGGACGGGGAGACAGGAGTATCTAGTCGCGGGCTAAAACCTGATACAGGTACGGGATCATTACTGACCATATGATCAGAAAGTAATGCAATAGAGGATCGATAGAGTAGATATGGCCAACATCATATGCTTAGGTGGACAGAGGCGGGCAGTATTTCGATCGTACAAGCAAGTGCGAATTCGGAGCGGACACCAGCTGCTGGATACACCGGAAGCGTGTAGAAGGAGAAATTGTAGTTGCTGCTAGGAGGGGTTCCTTCAGACAAACTTTCAATCTTCCTCTGTTTGCGTGGCAATGTGGTAAATCATTTGTATAACTGGGAGATAATGCTCTTCGAGACGTGGGAAGTATGGTGGAATAGGGGCTTGGATCAAATCACGATGATTCGAATGTACTGCGATAAAAGGGGGAGACGTTAATAAGAGCAAGAAGGGGATTTCGAGAAACTGAAGGAGACCTACGAACAACCTAACAATGAAGAAGTTATCAACATTTGCTATTTGTGTATCAATAGTTGGATTTTGCTTGATCCGCGTCAGGAGACAGCAGGAGCACTCTTCTTGATTTAGACAGTCTATACATCTGGGGAGCTTCTTGGAGAGCAACATGGCTTGAACATTTGTTGTGAGCTAGACCTGAGCTATGCGTGGGAGGCCTCGCCTTGGCTGGCCTAGCCACAACTGTATCATGGACACGATATCTGTGGCCTTTGAATAATCATGTAAAGAGGTATGGGGAATTTAGATTGGGCTTTGTTCGGAGAACTTGGAAGCGGTTGTATTTTGCGAGGACATAATGACTCGATGGCAGATATCAGGAGAAATTGCTGCGTTAGGTTATGGCAACACAGCCCACCCACTACAAGAAGTCCTCTGCATCTCGCTATGATGCTGAATCCCACAGCCACAGACAAGCCTACTGGAGAGCCAAGACGGAGTGCTGGGCAGCAACTCCATACCCAGTAGTTCAAAGTGCCCCTAAAGAGACCAATGGACATATTCCCCCCTTCTCCTTGAAAGGAAATATCTCCTTACATGGCGTGAGCGTCTACGAAGTTGTATTTGCTATTATCTTGCCTAATGAACTGGAAAATAGTGCAGTCGTGTTTCACTCCTTGCCCCGACGAAGAAGTAATTACGAGTGATGCCAGGGATTCTGTTCGTCTATTCATGAGCCACTCTATAGAGTTACTTTGCCCTGCATGTGGTTCTCCTCGGAGGCCTCAAGCAACACCGGCCAGCACCTACCAACGGCGGGAAATTAGACAAAGGCCATCTGCGTCTGCAGGAGGGTTGGGCGTGTTTCTTTGTACAACCCCCGGCTGCGTGTGGTTGGCACCTTTGCGCGGACTCCGTGCATTCGAAAGACGACGTTTTGTCTCTCCACAACATCACACCCACAACAGCGAATTATATCAGATAATCAACTGGTATTACGCAATGCTGCGATCCTTTTGTTCTTCTTCCAGCAAAGCCTCTACTACGAGCATCTTCCCGTGCATTACCTAAAGCCAAGAGCCCATTGCCGCCTCGGCAAGACTCCGATATGCCCGACCTAGGGCTACAGCAACATTCCGAGACCGTTTGACGTCGAGCATCTGGTTGGTCGGCGACAAAGGGACTAGGGGGCTTGGCTGGGCTGGGCTCGGCAAGCTCGGCAGGGCGCCAGGCCGACTGGCATTAGCTTGGGGGGGCTTGTTAGCGCTGCGACTCAATATTAGTAGAGAACCTCGATGGCGGGATCCGGGATTCAGAAGAAGCGGTTCTGACGTTAGTTTGGCGGACTTGGACGACGATCCATCGTGATTTGGCCTGAGCTGAGCGCCTCGGTTCCCGGAGCATCCGCGGGATTTTGGAGGAAAGGGCATAGCAAAAAATCGGAAGAGATCGATCAGAGTTGCTATGTCATGAACAGATAACAGAATTTTGCCCAGGCGTGTGCTGCGTACGACTCGTATGAACGGAGCAGCCAAGCAGTGCAGTGATACTCAAACGGAGTACGGATACAGTAGCGCAGAAAAGCTTGGGAAGAAGCACAGCCATGTGGTCAGCCGAGCCTTGGTCGGGCGGTGTGGTGTCTGTCCTTATTTCTCATTTGCCAGCTCAGCCTCGGGTGGGCATGCGGTTGGTGGGATTTGCATCTTGGCTGACGGAGGATTTGATTATGATTAGAGAGAAAAAGAAAGAAAGGGGAATTATGTCTCGTGTGCTGTGTTGGGAGGGACAAAGTGGAAGGTCGCGAGGTTTCAGGGAGGGAGAAACAGATGTGCCGAGGGCGGTAGAGAGAGAGAGAGAGGCCTCTTGTTTTTTCTGCCCTCCGGTAATCTACTACCTATACGGGATCCTATCTAGAACCCTAGGAACTGACATATCTTTTTGCCTCGATTCATTGCAAAACCCGGACACTTCGCGGAATCAATTTCCGGGCTGTCGATGCTCGATTTGTCAAAATCTCGAATCCGCCCATGTCATGTTCGGACCCTCGAATCGGCGACCCGTCTTGGGCAGCAAACGGGCGACAGCTTTCTGGGGCCAAAAGGTGGCGCCTCCTCCGCCCACGCGATAGATTCCACACACCTGTGCGGTGCCTGCAGGGATTTTGCTGCCCTTTCAGGCAATGGGCACGGGCAGATGGGGAGTGAAACGCCAATCTGCTCACAGGGTTTCATCCTGGGCGTTTCTGTCCTGTCTGCTGCTGACCCGCGGATCTGTGCGTACGAGCACTGCAACTGCAACTGCACAGTGCAGCGTTGCGCTGGCCATGGTCCAACAGCAGCAGTTTTTTGCTGTTTCTCTTTCATGCAGATCCACCACATCGTGGCTTCAGAGTGCCGAGTGGTTGGCTGCTGAGACACAATCAACCCCGTCCTTGAACTTGTCCTTCTAACAAAGTTCAGGCACACACGCGCACGGGGCGCCGGAGTTGGACGCTAAACCGCCGGCCAGATAGCTAAAATCTACGGACATACGGGCTCCGTACCCAGGCTGCTTGCTACTGTGAGGAATTATCCAAGATGGGCAAAAACCGCGGCAAAGAGATCGCAGAATGATGCTCTAGCTCCGACTCGGTGGCCCCCCTCGAACGTTGCTTGTACTCCCTTGTGCTCCCATGGCACCGCCTCGCTCCTTCAACGGGACCACATGCCATCTCCCTCACCGGGTCTCAGTTTTATCACAGCGTCACAGCGTCACAGTGCAAAAGCCCGCCAAGGAACGATGTGAAGCGGCTGGTCCCTTGGCAAGCCCTTGGTATGGCGGTTCCATTGGCGGCTGGAGGCGACTCAAATTTCACATGTGTGCCATTGGCGGCGGCCGCCCGCAACCCTAATTTCCCCTTGCCAGAGCTGTGTTTGTGTGTGTTGTATAGTGTTGGCCATGGGCACTGGACTGGGACTGGGACTGGACAAGGACGGACAATGACATGATGGCGCCGGAGAGGCACGGGAAGCCAAATAAGCGCCATCCGGACTATTTGACGCTCATGGTCGATAACGCTTGCAAGCCACCAGGCAGGGCAGGGCAGTGCGAGCACATTCGCGCAAACCTACCGCCTCTCTTGGCCTGACGCAGAGCGATGGAGCCCTGGCGCGGATCGACTTGTTACTCTGTTCGGATCCGCATGATGCACGGAGGGTGCTGCCAAAAGTGAGATGATCTAGCGGAGAGCGACTAGCACGTTGTGGAGGGCCACAAACATCGACTAAGCCACCGCAATGGGTTCCTCGAAAGGGCTGGTAAGAAAAGGTGCCGTGCTAATAATACTTTTTTGGTACCTTGGGTCGATTCACAGAAGGAATAAATCTCCGCAGGGTCCCTCTTTGATCCCGTCATCGGGTGTTGCTTTGTTCTCGGCGTTCATGCCACTGGAAGGTCTAAGCTGACATTTTTCATCTTGGCCATAATTTTTGCTTCGTTGTTCTGTTTGCTCACTCTCCCGTCTTCGCCCGAGCGAGCCGTTTGCTGTTCTTTGTCCTCTTTTCCTGTTGCCTTTGAGCTTATCTCAGGAAACTTTCTTTCCAGCATATTACTCTTCTATTTAAGACTCAACTAGATTACATCTTTGGCTTTCCAAAACACCTCTTTCAACTTTAACCATGAGCCGTTTGGCGGTTCTGCTCGCTGCGGCGGCTGTCCTGGCGCCGGCCGGGGCTTCTGCAGGTACGAATCTAGTCATTAGATGCTATTGAATCTAGGAGGGAAAAAAATAAGAGAACGGATCTACGGGCTCTGCTTTTGAATAAATCTCAGCTGTAATGAGTATCCATTGCTGGGAATTCAGTCAATGGATACTCGCCGTCTTCTCATTCCATCCGCCCGGCTTGAGAACAAATCAAGATACACGAATCACACATGGAATATGAAGGACATGAAGCTAACATACATTTTCCCTCTCAGTACCTCCTGACAACATTCGCTATCGCGATTTCCAAGAGTTCCCCCGGTCTCTCGAGGGCCGAGCTACAGATCAGTCACCCAAGGGCTATGCACCCTCCCCAGTCGATTGCCCCAGCACTCGTCCCCAGATTCGCATCGGCTCCGAGCTGAGTCCCCAGGAGAGGGAATGGCTTCCTCGGAGACGCAATGCGACCATTGCGCCCATCCGTGCCTTTCTGAATCGAGTCTCCATCCCTGGCTTCAACAGCGACAGGTATCTGGCCAATGTTGAAAAGGACAGTAGGGCGTTGCCCAACATCGGCCTGGCCGTTTCTGGAGGTGGCTACCGAGCCATGTTGAACGGAGCCGGAGCCATTGCCGCCTGGGATTCTCGGTCACCTGGTAGTAACGACACAGGTGCTCTGGGCGGTTTGCTACAGAGTGCAACCTATCTCTCCGGCCTGTCTGGAGGTGGCTGGCTGGTTGGCAGCATCTACACCAACAACTTCACCACCATTCAGGATGCTCTCAACTCGGATACCATCTGGCAGACACAAAACAACATTCTGAAAGGTAGGTCGAGTTAAAGAGAACTTTGAACAAAAGCCGAATCACATAGACTAACATGAAACTCCAGGACCTGAGCAGTATAGCTTGGTAGGCTACTACAATGAAATCTTTGACGACGTTGATGCCAAGGACGATGCTGGCTACGACCGTTCCATCACCGATTACTGGGGTCGCATGTTGTCATATCAGCTTGTCGATGCCACTAATGGCGGCCCTGGCTTCACATTCTCTTCCATTGCCGATGACCCCGACTTTAAGAACGCCCAAACGCCTCTCCCTTTCCTTGTTGCAGATGGTCGTGCACCGGGCCAGGTCATCATCTCCAACAACTCTACCGTCTTCGACATCAACCCTTGGGAGATGGGCTCATCTGACCCAACCCTTAATGGTTACGTGCCACTCAAGTACGCCGGCTCCAAATTCGCCAATGGCTCCTTGCCCAGGAACGAGAGCTGCATGGTTGGCTTTGACAACGTCGGCTACATCATGGGCACTTCTAGTACTCTCTTCAACCAGATTATCCTCTATCTCCAGGACGGCAATAGCACTCTTGTTCCCAAGGGAATTCCCGATTTTGTCATCAAGATCGTCAGTGGTATCTTGACTGTGCTTGGCAACGATAACAACGACATTGCGGACTGGACACCCAACCCCTTCAAGGGCTGGAACCCAGAGAACAACCCCGGCGCTGGCAGCACCCGACTGACGCTGGTTGACGGTGGTGAGGATCTGCAGAACATCCCCTACCACCCTCACCTCCTGCAGGAGCGCAAGGTCGACGTCGTCTTCTCCGTCGACTCATCGGCCGATACCGACAACGCTTGGCCTAATGGTGCCTCTCCCATTGCCACGTACGAGCGTGCCATTGACAAGATTTCCAACGGCACCGGATTCCCCTACGTCCCTGGCCATAACACGTTCCTCAACCTTGGCTTCAACACCAAGCCCGTCTTCTTTGGCTGCAACTCGACCAACGTGACGAGCGAATCGCCCTTGATCGTCTACATACCCAACTACCCCTACCAATTCAACTCCAACATTTCCACCTTCACGATGTCGTACGAGCTGGACGAGCGTAACGCCGTTGTCACCAACGGCTGGGACGTCGTCACCCAGGGCAACTCGACGCGCGACTCCAACTGGCCCGTGTGCGTCGGCTGCGCCATGCTGTCTCGCAGCTTCGAGCGCACCAGGACCCCCGTGCCAGACGCCTGCAACAAGTGCTTCCAGCAATACTGCTGGAACGGCACGCTCGCGGAGCAAGAACCGGCCGAATACAACCCGTCCTTGTTCGGCACGCCTATTAAGATTGAGAGCATGGGCGCGAGATCGGCTGGTAGTGCGACGATGATGACGGCGTTGGCGGCGATGGTGTGTGCGGTTTTGCTCATGTAAAGCTGGGCTTCTACATTTTTAAGGATAATTTTATTTTTCTCTTCTGGGTGAATGGATAGGGATAGGATATAACTCGCCATAGCGACAGCGTGTATAGAATCATGACCATTTCTTTTTTTTTAATCTTCACGTTTTTTCATCTCACGTGTTTTCTTGGTTGCAATATTTGTTTGCAAACATGTGAACTATTCCCTTTGCCATACTACCTTGCAAACTCTTAAATTTCGTCTTGAGGCGGCTGTAAAGACCCAATCTAATGCAATGCTTCCACTTTCATCATCACCATGCTTCATACAATAGAAATGGATCTCTCTAATACTTTTTGACGTAAACTTCATTGACATTTTTGCTGGCCTTATGCGTACAGCTGGTATATACAAATTTCATCCATACAATCTTATGCACTCAAATTTTCCATTTTTTCTTTCGCACCCAATCTCCCCACTTAAGCAAGAACAACGTCCTTGCCAGTCTTTGCGCTCTCCAAAACACCCTCAATAATCCTCAGCACATCCCGCGACTGCTCAGCCTTGACAGGGATATCCTCAGCCTTGCCGCTCTGCAGGGCCTTGGCAAACTCGCTAAAGAAAGTACGGTACGTCTCGGGAGCGAGCTCGGGGACAGGCACCTGGCTAGACTTGCCGGTAGCCTCGTCGACGGCAGTCAATGTGCTGCGGTCGGTGCTCTCAATGCCGTAGCCGGAGTCGGTGGGCTTGCCGCCGGCGCGTAGGTAGTCCTCCTGGGGGTCGAGGTGGAACTTGCGGAAGCTGCCCTTTGTGCCGCGGACCCAGTAGCGCAGCTGGTCGACCTCTGCGCTGAGGGCGCTGATGTTGACGTTGACGAGCAGGCCGTCCGGGTATGTCAGCTGAGCGACGACAGCGTCCGGGGTCTCGAACTCGGGGCGGCCCTCGCGCTGGTTGAGCAGGCGGCCGTGGACGGACTGGGGAAGGCCGAAGAGCACGTAGGCCTGGTCGATGAGGTGGGTTCCCAGGTCGAACAGCGCGCTGCCGCCCTTGGAGATGCCCAGCTGGCCCTTCCAGTTGGTCGGGGCGTCGGCGCGGTAGCGGTCGAAGTGGGTGTTGAACTCGAGGACACGACCGAGGGCGCCCGTCTGGATGAGGTGCTTGGCCAGCAGGAAGTCAGCGTCCCAGCGGCGGTTCTGGTACACGCAGATGAGCTTTCCAGCGGACTTGGCAATCTCGGCGAGCTTCTGGGCCTCGGCGGAGGTGGGGACGAAGGGCTTCTCGGTCAAGACGTGCTTGCCGGACTCGAGAGCCTTCTTGGTGAGGTCGAAGTGGTTGTCGGGCGGGGTGGTGACGACGATGACATCGACGTCGGCGTCGGCGATGAGGTCGTCGGAGGAAGTGTAGTGCTTGAGGTCGGGGTAGTCGGCGGGGGCGGAGTCGTTGGCCTTGGGGGAGCGCTGGACGATGGAGTGCAGCTTGAGGCCGGGGGTTGTGGTGATGAAGGGGATGTGGAAGACTTTGGCGGAGAGGCTGGAGGAGGAGAGAGAGTATGTTAGTGGTTGTTTGGTTGGTTGAATTGCAATTGGAGTTGTTGTGTAACTTACCCGTAGCCCACGACACCGACGTTGAAGGTCTTGCTGGCCATTGTGTTGGTTGTGATGATGGTGATGGTGTTGTTGTTGCTAAGAAGAATTCAATACGAGAGACGGTAAGAGAGGATATGGGTATAGATTGAATTGGAGCTTAGAAAAGAAGCGAAGCTCCAAGGGGATATTTATACTCTGTCAATTTGCAGCTATACGTAACTTATTATCCACCCAATTGCGATTCATTATTAATGCAGATGTCCCAAATTCGCCGTCCAGCAATTGCCTATTGAATTCATCGTGACTACCTAAACAATCATCATACCATAAGCTGTAATACAAAAACAGAAACGGAAAGAGGCAACGGTGAGGCCATTTGCCAAAGAATGGCAACTCTTGCCGCACTGAGGCTTTTGGCTCTGCGCAGGCAAGTCCATCCGTGACCCCTCTGAACCCCTCCTTCCCCACCTCCTGCCCACTTTGCATGAGTCGCCAGCAGATGACGTCGGTTTATTTGGGCAAAAAATCGGGGATTGTTCCACGGTAGGCTTAGTGGGGGCTCTGCGCAATAAGCATAGTGCAGAGGTTATTGGGCAAGTTTTAACCTGGGAAATGGAGAATTAAAGGGGATTCATCGGAGTAATTATATTTAGCAGAGGCGAAAGAGCTGGGCGGTGGCACTTGAGCGGAAACTAGTTGACTAGATATTTTGGTGGTGGAGAATGATGGTGTGGCAGAGGCAATGGAACTTCTAACGCCCTTCTAGTTGGCTACACTTGGGACTACTGTATCAAGCCATCATCAACTTACAAATTATACAGATGTTTGCCTTGTAATTTATTATTAGTACTTATGATGTTGTTCCCACAAAGACTACCAAAACTGCGGCATATGTCGCTGTAGATACCATTGTGTCCGTGTTAGATGCCCTCAGAACTAGTGACAGAACCACCGCAAACAGCAACACTGCAACTGACACCGTAACCAAACTCTTTGTTAATGTGACCTCAGGCAATCTCATAATCAACATCGGTACCACAAGCGCCGCACCGCCAATAAACGCAACGATAAACCGTGCCAACTTGTCCACAAACCCCGAGACTTCAACAGGCGGCTGGCCCTCAAGGAACTCTGGTGTCCGTCGCTGTATCTCTCTCTTGGTATATGTCAGAGACTTTGGTAGGACAGCTTTGAGAATATCTCGAGGTGGGTCGCTGGCTAGCATCGAGGTGTCCGGCAGTCGACGGTAAGTTCCTGGGTCTTCGGATAGGTTTCCCACTTCGGCAAATGCTTGCTCAATGTCGAGGCGCTGGTTTCGGGCTTGAGATCCGGTGATGGGGATTAGTGTGTTGAGGTACTCGTAGTCGCGGATGGCGTTGGCTGCCGTATAGTTTAATCTTGGTAGTTCAATTAATGATACAACTAAGGAACGTGAACATCTTACTATAGTCGTGAAGAAGTTTCGTCAATTCTTCACTCTTAGTTTTTGACAACTGCTTGGTTTCCGAGGATAGCTTCTTTATTTTTGCGAGTTCAATTTGTAACTGGATGATGTTGAGTCTTTGCAGACCTCGGAACATTATAAAGTGAGGCTCTTCTGCCCCTGTGCTCAATGTGTATTGGAAGAGACGCTGCTCATAGTTCATGTCTCCGGTGATTACCCCGTCAGCTTTAGGAGCCGCCATCGCGCGAATGTGGCAAGATGGACTCAACAACACTTCTAGAGTTCAAAATCGGACACAAGAACGTAGAAACGTATTCAACAACTCTACGAAAGGCTAAATAGACCAATCGCTAGTCTTTTGCGACTATATGCCGGTGATCAGGCCCACAACACCATTCGAGCACGGTGCTGCAATGCAGGATTGATTGCCGGGCCTCAGCCTCATCTGAAGTGAGGCTATGCGATCCGTAGGCTTACTGAGAAACCGTCTCTGTTTTGCTTGCAAGGGTGCCCAAATTGACGCCTAAGGCTTATATATACCGCATAGCCGATAGTATTACAGCTGGTTCATTCTAATGCAACACAGGACGTCAGCAGCTAAACCGAATAGTCTCATAACAAGCATTCAAGTGCCTGTAACTAATACTTTCAGAGTACAGGCAGCAGTTGGCGCTAATATTCAGTTCAACGGCTGACCGAATACGTGTATTCTTAAACTTGACAAATCTCTAGCACCATTCAACCACAGTTCCTTAACTGCCACTCTCAATGCCTCCACAGCGCAAAACGCTTCATGTGAGCGGATCTACAGAGTCCATCGGCGCCTTGGATATCCTGGCGCAGATCAAAGTCGACTTCTACGAGAGCAAATCCATTCTCCAAGAAACCTCCCGATCGAGAGGGTCTTTCTTTTCAGCGTTCACCGCAAGCCGCTCCAAGTCTGGCGACGGCGCTAAAAACTTAGAGAAGACGATTTCTGATATAATAGTCAAGTTGAACAATTTAACTGCCAGGACAGATATTCCTCTGGATCGTCTGCCCAATGGTTAGTGTGCCATATTGTGTCACTAAACTGTGCGCTACATGCTGATAAGAGGGGAAACTTGAAGCAATCATTTCTATGCGTCAGATTGAGAAAAAGCTTCGCGACAACATCATTGCTGAATTAAAGGCCGGGATGATTAATAAGAAGTATGTAGTAGACTATGGGGAACTTTCTAAGCAAGCGTTAGCAATTTGCGCTGAAGCCACAGAGATCTATGAAACTGCGTGAGGACGAACTGAGTACATAGCACAATAGACATTTTCCTCTCCCTTATGAGGATCGTAATAATTGATGATAATGTGTTACGCTGCTGTCGACCAAAGAACAGAACATAGCATTGAACGATATTCCTTGACAACTTTACTCTGCCTCATAAGCGAAGAAATGTACACTCCAATCAATATGTGCAAGTAGCAGCTTGACTGAGACTGCCTTGTATAAGTGGGATAATGCAGCCTATCACGTTGCGGTGGCTCAGTATACATGTATGCAGTTACAAGTCAGATCTACCTGCATCTCATTGGGCGCGACCCAATCCAGGCTGTGCCGTCTCGAGAGTCTCAAATTTTGAGCTTCATTGATGCCCAAGCTAAATTTAAATATTAAACGCGTTTCATGACCAACTTATGACCTCTCATCATACCAAATCGACATCCTATTAACAAATCCGGCCAATGTCGGAGAATTATACCCCGCCGAGTAGTCGGCATGAGTTCAAGATCGCTCTTCTTTGTGCCTTGCCGCTGGAAGCAAGCGTTCTCCAAGGACTATTTGATGCTCAATGGGACGCTGAAAACTACGGCAAAGAACAAGTAGACACAAACGCTTACTCGCTAGGTGTTCTTGGGTCTCACAATGTTGTTCTTGTGCACATGCCCAACATGGGAAAAGTTGCCGCCGCGGTTGCCGCTGCCAATCTTCGCAACAGCTTTCTCGGGATTCAGCTTGCATTAGTGGTTGGAATCTGTGGCGGCGCACCTTTCGGGCCATCTGGTGAAATTCTCCTTGGAGATGTTGTCATCAGTGAAGGACTGATTCAATACGATCTCGGGAGGCGATTGCCTAACACATTTGTCCGAAAGGATACCCCTGGAGAGAACCTACCAAGACCTAGACCTGAAATTCGTGCGATTCTAGCCAAGCTACAAACAAGTCAAGATCGGCAGCAGTTACAGAAACAAATGCTGGAGCATCTTCGATTATTGCACCAGCAAACTGATCTTAAGATACCATATCCGGGATCGATTAATGACCGATTGTTCAAGCCGAATCATGTCCACAGGCACCGTCCGCCGTCAGAATGTGCGACATGTTCTAGCGACGATGGAGAAAGCTTATGTCGTTCAGCCATGGAAACGGATTGTGAAAAGCTAGGATGCAGAAAACTGGACCCAAGGCCTCGCTCCCGGACGGTAAATACATCGAACGAACCTCAATCTATTGTTCACTTCGGACTTGTGGCAACAGGAGATACCATCATGAGATCTGGAAGAGCCCGAGACCGCATTGTTGCCCGCGATAAAGTGATCGCTTTCGAAATGGAGGGCGCGGGAGTATGGGAGACGTTTCCTGCCGCTCTAGTCATCAAAGGCGTGTGTGACTATGCGGACAGTCACAAGAACAAAACATGGCAAGCTTATGCGGCTGCCACGGCGGCGGCGGCTGCAAAAGCCTTTTTAGAACATTGGCAGATAGATGAGTGTTGCTCTTCAAATCCGAGAGCGACCATTCATAGATCGGCAGTCACCATTTCCGTACCAGCAAGTTTGCCTCAGCATTCACAGGATAACTCTACTGAGTATCTAAATACGAGGCAATTTGAAACGACAAAGTTGCAAATAATGAAAAGAATCAATACCTCGCCCTACCGAGATCGCAAAGAACGAAACCCAGACAGAGTAGTTGGAACTTGCGAATGGTTTATTCAGCACGACCTGTTCCAAGATTGGAGAGATAGCCCTGCTTCGAGACTCCTTTGGGTCTCTGCTGACCCAGGATGCGGAAAGTCAGTCCTGGTGAAATACTTAGTCGACAGCATCGTCTTGACTACGCCAAAAATAACGGTGTGCTATTTCTTCTTTAAAGATGATTTTGAAGATCAAAAAGGCATTACCGGTGCTCTCTGTTGTATCATATACCAGCTGTTCCAGCAGAATCCTGCTCTGTTCACTGAAGCCATCGTCAACCAAATTGAAGCTGGCGGGGAACGGTTCCTCAGTTCATTCAGCGATCTATGGCATATCCTTCTTATAGTAGCCCAAGATGTACACGCTGGGGAAATTATTTGCATTCTTGACGCAATTGATGAGTGCGAAGACCACGGACGATCTCAGCTTGCCAAAGCATTGTGCAAGCTATATGGCTCTGAGAGCCGCTTGAGCCTCAATTTAAAGTTTCTAGTAACAAGCAGGCCGTTCGGTAACATTCGCCAGGGCTTCCAACGTCTACAGGTCTCTGGAATGCCCATTATCCATCTAAGCGGAGAGAGTGATGAAGAAATGAAAAAAATCTCTGCAGAGATTGACATATATATCAGGGCTAGGGTGGAAGATATCGGCGAGCGATTGAAACTGAATCGAAATGAACGACATACATTATTGGAGCAGCTTATACGAGTACCCAATAGGACTTATCTTTGGGTTTATCTCATTTTTGATCTCATCGAGAGCGATATTACACTTGACAGAGCCGGAATAATTCAAGTTACCGCCCATATCCCAAAGACAGTTGATGAGGCTTATAACAAGATACTGTCTAAAAGCTATGATCCTAAAGAGGCTCTAAGGATTTTACACATCGTTGTCGCGGCCGAAAGAGCTCTATCATTAGAAGAGCTAGGATTTGCACTGTCTATGCGGAGCCATCATCGATCTTATAATGATATTGAAATCAAAAGTGAAGATCGTTTAAGAGAGAATATACGGGACACCTGTGGACTTTTTGTAACAATTATTCACTCAAGGGTCTACCTCCTCCACCAGACTGCGAAGGAATTCTTAGTTCGGGATGCCAACTTGCTTTCAACAAGTTACATGAATCCGGACCTTGAGTGGAAGCATATTATACTGCCACAAGAATCCCACAAAACGTTGGCGGAGATCTGCATTTTTTACCTCCTCCTCTCGAGTGTCAACGATGGGGCCATCTTGGAAGACCATGAGTCCCAATTCGCGACCAACTGCATTCTCTTCGACTATTCCGCCAACTATTGGGCTTTGCATTTCCGGGAATCGCATACTAAGATAAGCGAGGCCATGGCGCAGTCGATTTTTAGGTTATGTGATGTCAATTCAAGACTTTGCGAGCATTGGCTTCCGGCCTATTGGAAAAAGACGTCAAATACAACTTTCCCCAAGCAATTCACAACACTAATGGTTTTATCATATTTCGGACTTGATGCAATGGTAAAGATGATATTACCTACCATATTCGATGAAAACGAACTAAATGCTCGAGATGGGACGTACGGCCGATCAGCCCTCTCCTGGGCTGCTGGAAACGGCTTTGACGATGTTGTCAAGTTATTAGCTCGTGGTTGCCGCGGCTGGCGCAGAAAATTATCCTCACTGTTGTTTGGCAATCCTTCTGAAATCAATACCGTGGATGTTTCTGGCCGGACGCCGCTGCTGCACGCTATTTGGAATGGAAATGTGGCTGTAGTTAAGACACTTCTCAAGACTGGGGCTCGACTCGACGTGACAGATAACATTGGTGGCACACCGTTGTTTTATGCTGTGACTTGCAGACGAGATGCCATCGTCAAACTACTGCTCAAGCATGGAGCGACTCCCATATCGGAGAACAAAATGGCCACCAAACTATTCTTCTCCGCTGTGGAAAAGGGCGATGTACAGGTTGTTAAATTATTCCTTGACTCAGGCTTCGATATCGATTCAAGAGAGCGTGGTGATCAGACGCCGCTGTTATCAGCCCTCAAAATGGAACACAGAGATATTCTTCAAGCCCTCTTGGATCAAGGCGCTAATATTGAAGTTAAAGACGGATGGGGACTTACGCCCCTTCATTCTGCAGTTGTACACGGCGATGTTGATCTAGTCCAGTTCTTTCTCAATAACGGTGCCAACGTCAACTCAGTTAATTCAGAAAATCAGACGCCACTTTTATCAGCCTTAGCATCGGGATACAGGGATATTCTTGAAATTCTCATAAATCAAGGTGCTAATATTGAATTTGAAGATGAAAGAGGACATAAGCCGATTCATTTGGCAGTCATGCGTGGAGATACAGGTCTCGTCCAGTTCTTTCTCGACAACGGCGCCGACATCAACTCGGTCAATTTAGAAAAACAGACACCACTGCGATTAGCCTTGAAACTGGGAGATAGGGATATTCTTGGAGTTCTCTTAGCTCAAGGGGTTAATATAAACAAACGCACGCTGCTTCGTGAAGCAATTAAATCTGGAGATATTGATCTCGTTCAGTTCCTTCTCGACAAGGGCACTGACATCGACTGGAAGGATTCAAACAGACGCACGGCGTTATCATATGCCATTGAGTTTGCTAATGAGAAGCTCATTCGGCTTCTCACCAAAAGAGGTGCGGATTGCCTGTTACTGACTTTGGAGGAGCAAAAGTGGTTGATTAGGAGCCGCAACCACTTTGGCTTTCTTGAAATTTCGGATTAATGAGACTTTGAGCAAGCCTGAATGTAGGCAGGCAGGGTCGGGATTTGGTAAATGTGCTAAATTAGGCAAGAGTTCCGGATCGGCCGGTGAATGCCTCGTGAAGAATCAGTCCGATGCTTGTTTCATGCCTAACATGTAGTTAACAACTATTTTATTTGTAAGCCCTTTAACGAAAATATGCGGGAAATTCAGTCTCTGGCGGAAAAAGCAACTACCGCGGATTATAAGCATAATTTAGTAAGCCGAAGATCTGCGGCTTGGCATCAACGAACTGAGCCTATATAAACGTCGGTTGGAAGGTGTTAAATATCACAATAATCTGGAAGTTGCCTCTCCTCTTCAAGAAACTTAATCATTCAGTCTTTGATAAGTAGCTGAAATTAAAGATGGTTTCCTCTCAATGTTTTGGGAACTTATCCCAGTTTCTATTGTTCTTCAATTCTCTCGTTGCTGCTGTACCTGCATCTTCTACGGCTAACCATCATGGCAAAACAAATGAATACGACTACATTGTCATAGGCAGTGGTCCTGGAGGTGGTACAATGGCTTCCAATTTGGCCCTAGGAGGATACTCTGTGCTACTACTTGAAGCCGGCGACGACAGCACTTACCAAGGAGCTGACGTGCCAATCGTTGGAAGCGGATATCCTCTAGGACTAACTTGGGATTTCTTCTGCAAGCATTATCCAGAGGGTGATCCGCGCAACTTGGAGTTTAACCACCTTACCTGGATGACACCCGAGGGTCGTTATTGGGTCGGAAAGACAGACCCTCCCGAGGGCTCTGAGCTTCTTGGTATTTACTATCCTCGGGGTGCCACACTTGGTGGATCATCCATGATCAATGGGTTAAACGTACATCTCCCTCCGGATAAGCTTTGGGATAGCTATGCAGAGCTTCTGGGTGATGACAGTTGGAGGTAAGTCCACACATTGGACCCCCTGGTTTCCCACTCCCTTTTCTTTTTTCCTTCTTTCTACGCTTTTTACTAACCATTGAATGTGTCTTGTCAATCACAGTTCCAAGAACTTTCGCTCGATATTCGAGAAAATTGAGCACAACAACTATCTAAGCCCAAAAACTCCCGGCCATGGCTTCAAAGGCTACTTCCAAGCGTCCATGCCCAACCGCGTGGGCAAGCCTCAGCCAGTGACAAACCCCTACATGAAGGCTCTTGCTGAGGATATTGGCGAGAAGCAGCCGCTCACCGACCTAGTGAGAAGAGACCCCAATGTGCTTGATCCCCGTCGTGATACTCAAGAAGCAATCTATGGCCTCGCCCTGCATACATACGCCAACGGTACTCGGTATAGCTCTCGCTATCTAGTACAAGAAACCGCTGCGTCACACCATCCGCTGACCGTCTCACTCAACTCTCTTGCAACTCGTGTTCTTTTCGACAAACCCAAGCATGGTAAACCACGCGCGGTGGGTGTGGAATACCTGCACGGCAAAGCACTCTACCGTGGTGATATCCGCCATAACGATGATGACTCTGGCGTCCTACGCAATACCACCGCTCGTCGGGAAGTTATTGTTTCCGGTGGTGCCTTCAACTCACCGCAGATTCTCATGCTTAGCGGTGTTGGGCCGAAAGACCACCTCGAGTCGCTTGGAATAGACGTTGTAGTCGACAGCCCTGGCGTGGGTCAGAACTTGATGGACAATGAGGAATTGCCAATTGTCGCAAAAGGCGCAGCATACATCAACGCTTCCTTGGTTCTCGGCTATCCTCTGCTCAAGACAAACGCTTCTCTCGACGGAGACAACGACATCTGGTTGCTACAAGCCGGCGTTCCTTTCCGTGGTTTCTGGCCAAGCAACCAGACGAACAAGAATTTGCCAACAGATCCCCCAGGCACATGGGGTGTTGGCATGGTCAAAGGCAACCCGCAAAACACAGCTGGATACGTCCGTCTCCGTACCAAGGATCCGCGTGATCGACCCGAGATCAACTTCAATCTCTTCGCCAGTGACGGAGATGAAGTTGATCAGAGTGCCATGAGGGAGACAATGAACCGCATCCGTCGCAACTTTGTACGCAGCGGCGCTGAAGTTGTTGAACCCGCATGCCCAACTGGATTAAAAGCGGATGGTAGCTGCTCTGATCCTGATGTCGATGCAACTTGGCTCGAGGGACAGACTTTTGGCCACCATCCAACCTGTACGTGCCGCATGGGTCCGGATGGTGATGCCAATGCCGTTCTGGACAACAAGCTTCGTGTGCGAGGAGTTGATGGGCTTCGAGTCGTCGATGCAAGCTCGTTTCCCAAGGTCCCGGGGTGGTTTCCAGCTTTGCCGACCTTTATGATTGCCCAGAAGGTGTCGGAAGAAATGGTGAAAGAGCTGAAGTATTGAGACAATCTTTAGATTGAATAGGTAGATTGAGTGTCTTGTGCAAAACTAGAAGTGCCTGGCACTTAGCCGTCTTATCGCCATCTCGCAAAGCGCAAAGTCTAGTGATACAATGCTAAAACCAAGAATACAGTTAAATCTAGTACTTCTGTCGTTTATTGGGCCCTAAATTTTGGCTCGCATCTCCGTTTCCTCTTTTTTTCTCGTAGTCTTTCTCGTCGCTTTCTTCTTCGTCCTCTGGATGTTCGTCTCTTTTGTCATTATCATCATCTAGCACCAAATTGTCTGGGTCTGCTTGATGTCTGCCGCGCTGACAACCTTTTGCTTCTCCAGTTTCATTGCAGCAGCTCCATTTAAACCCTTCTGGAAACTCCTCGCGCATCTCATCAGTATCAATGATTCCATGGCAATCCTCATCATGGTCTGCCCAAAAGTCATCATCATCGTAGACTTCTAGCTCGCCTATGAGGGGTTAGTGGCTATATAGGCGCTACAGGAGGTGCAAATATATGCCGGATGCCAATTGATGAAATTGAATACTAATGGCGTATACATACCATCGTGGTAGAAGCAATTCTTAGCGTCATTTGGATCGAATGTTGAGTTACATTGCACGCATATTGCCCTGAGGCTAGTCTGCGTTCTCATGGCCTTTGCGTACTTGCTCACTTTGTCTGCGACTGAACGATTGTGAGACAAGTAAATGAGAATTGCACGGGCTTGCTCAGCCGTGAGGCTATTGATGAGTTCTGTGTCGCTGGCCATTGTGACGTTGCTGTAGTATAAAGTGAGACGCGTTTGAAGTGCAAGGCTAGGTTTCGTGGGTTAAAATGGTTGTCGACTGGGATTATCACAGTGGGGTATCAATACAAACGCGGTTTCAGCAACCCTGCAACGCGTTTTTAGAAAGATCAGACATATGATACAAAGCCTCTCTATTCAGTATTTTAACTCCTACAGGAATTACATATACAGCCATAGTTAAATTGTTCTTATCGAAGGTGCTGAAGCCAACTCAATTCACTCATTTGAACGGACAACACTCTTACACCGTTGAGGCTAAAGATTGTAGGATTGTTCATCATCTTTATAGTGGTGCTAAACCTTTATTAGTCAATGAAAGTCCGCATCAATAACTGCGTGATTGAAAGATGAAACTCAGCTGGGAACCCATGCGACGGTAAAGAGCCATACACCCTGAATAAACTTCGATACATTAATAGCACATGTAAGATGATCACGCAGTAAAATTACTTGGGATTCTTGGCTTTGGCTTACATAGAATCCCGACTTGTAAATTGGCGGCAATGGCAGTAAGAAGAGTAGATAAGTAGATAGCTTCTTCATTCATTCATAAGTCGTAACCGTTATCTAGGAGTAAATGAGAGATACAACGCAGGCGCCACCATGGCCACATTATCAATTGTGTCCTCCTCAAACGTATCCCCACCCATCCCCAAAGGAAGCGTAACATCATACTGCAAAAAGATCCGACTAAGCGCCATCCTACACTCCATCATGGCAAGGCCTCTCCCAGGACACGACCACGTCCCCCTGCTAAACGCAATCCAGGGAACGCTATCAGTCGAGCAGTTCTCCCACCTCTCCGGTCGGAAAGCAAGCGGCTCATCCCAGTATCGCGGATCTCGCTGTATCGTGTAAGGGGGAACCGAGGCGATTGTTCCGCCGGGGATGAATTCGCCATCAAGCATAATGCCTTGCGGGGGCAGGTCTCGGGGCATTCCTGCTGCGGCTGTGGGCCTCAATCGCAGCGACTCATAAACGATCCAGTCGAGATACGGAATTGCCTTTGCCTTTTCATATGTCCAGTCGCTGATTCCTCCGGGGAACTGCTTCTGAACTTCGGCTAGGAGGCGCTCGTAGGTGCGAGGGTTGGTTAACAAGAGATGGAACCTGATAAGAAAATCCCAATGTTAGTCACAAGAAACGGGTGAGTCAAATAGAGAGGAAACTATTTAGACAAGACTTACGCGCTTGTTAATATTCCAGAAGTTGTGTCACTATAAATTATCAGCATTTCTCACCCGTATATAAGGTAGATATGGATGAAGGAATAGTTATTATGACATACCTGCCGGCTATAATCAAAAGACGAGAATCTTCTTGAACGGCCCGTTCCGAAGGTGGTGCCGCAGGGTCCTTGTTATCCATGGCCTTTAGCAACCATGACATGACGTCTTGTGGCTCCTTTTCCTTCTCGCTAGCGAGGACCTAAACCCAGACAGTGACCATTATTAGTATCAAAATCTATCAAGAAAGGATGAAGAAATGGACTCACATTTCGCTTCTCGTTGAGTTGTTCATGGCACCATATAGAGAAACGACTTAGGCTATTCAATCCTGGTGTCGAGCCGACCATGTATAGCATCCATGGTATGGTAGTCAGGAGCCCGATAAACCACATGGTGTCATGAACGCCCTTGATGGCAGGATGGATGTTTGTCGACTCAAGCATATTGAAATTTTTGGAGAATCCTGTGAGTAATCTGTTAGTTTATCGTAATGTGCGGAACATATCAGACCAACGACTTACCAACATCTGCCATGACATCAAAGCTAAAATACATAAAGTACTTTGTCATATCGACCGGAGTGCCATTAGTCTCTTCAATTTTAGACAATAAAAGTTCAACTTTTGACTGCACTCGTGATTCATACACATCCAACGCTTTCCAAAGCATGTCAGTATAGTAATCAAATAGCTTATAAGATGGGAGGTGACAGTTTCTCTTCTGTCTTCGTACCTCTAGACCCCAAAGCCTTTTCCCAAATCTTCTTTCGTAGCTTATGTGCTGCCGAATCCCGTGTGTTGATCAGCGAGGACTTGGATGGGTGTCTCGACGTCTGCGAATACCACGGCGGTCTCGACGTTTGTGCGTGGGCTCCATAAAGAGAACGAATGGCAGAGGGACGGTTGATGGATAATTCTCGCGGCCCTTTGTCAATCATTGTTTAGTATAGGTACATGTACTTTGCTTGAGTAGAGGTATGTCGTGCTACCCACCAACTCGTACGATATCTCCGTACTTTTGATGGAGCTTCTGTATATCTTCGTAACCCTTTCGGCTCTGAATCATTTGGCCCATAGCATAAAACCGAGAGACTCTCGCCCAAAATGGACCGGGAAACTTTTGCAAAGGGTGAAAGAACGCTCTATACACAAATATGCTAGTAAAAACTCCAACGGTATATGTTGTTGCAACCAAGGCGGTCTGTAGCACGGCCGCCACAATCTGATAGCCTCCGATTCGGATATAGCCTCCAGCAATAGCAGCTAGCGCTGTGATGTAGATGAATAGTAATCGCCACAAGAGAGTGTCGATTTCAACCGGCCGAAAGACAGCATGATGCGAGACAACGCCAGCAATCAACGAAAGACCGACCGTAACTTGCCATGACGAAGGCACAGGAGGGAACAGTGCACCGCCAAGGCCTTCCAGCTCCAACGGTTGAGACATTCTTCTTTAGAAGGGAACACAAAGAGTGTTCAACAAGCAAAACAAGCTCACACCGATCCCAGCCTTGGGCAGAAGAGGGGGTGTCTTCCGCCGTGATCCGTACTTTATGCTTCATTCTTTAAATAGCGCTGCTGTTACTCCGCACCTAGGTGTGGTTACACAGATACGTTTGCTAACATGCTTACTGCTATACAGCGCATAATGCAATCTCGATCTTGTTTTCCGGGCCCGGATCGCCTCGGATTGGACTGATTCGGGCATGCAAGACCGAGACATACGATCGTTTTACGGGCGACTTGCTGCGGACTTATGCATCTAATCGTTCACCGCTGCTGGTGGAATCCGCCGCTGGAGAATTCTATGGGGTGGGAAAAAAACCTGCCTCGGCAACTCGTTTTGTTATGCTCTCACCTAACAGCAAATCGCCAAATATGGATTGCAACATACTTGATCTGTATTACAGCACTATTGTCTCTTGTTCGGGGTTGGGATTGGGCCGGCGCAGGTTTAACCCACACAAATACGACCCTGGAGGGCGATTTCACCGATTTCATGACGATCTTTCCGCTTATTGGACGTCTGCCGACCGATGCACCCAAATATGCGGAAGCGAGTCCTTTTAGAATTGTCCGATAAGCGATCAGATCGATCAAGCATCTTAAGCCATCCAGAGCCCGAGTCATGTTTGCGCCATCACCTACCAAGTCTAGTGATTTCGCGAATTGGCAATAGTTTGAAGTACAGCGGCTGCAATGCAAGTCAATCTATATTGTGGCTTATTTATATTAACCAGCACATTGCACATACGCCGGAATAAGTGCGTGTTAGTACTGAGCGAGCGGGCGCAAAAAAGCCTCGACTGTAATATGGATTGATGGAGGCGCCGATTTATTCTACCTTGGTCTCACAATTGTCAATGCAATTGTAGATATAGACATATAGACGTATCCAGATATTTAGATGTGCTTCTACCAGATGAAGTCTAAGATAATTACCAGCTACCGAGTAGATATCGATTATGATACACTTGCAGTATCATTGAGTGCGCAGCTGAATGGAGCTATAGCGTACTAAAGCGAATGTGCGTCGGCATCCTCCAATGATGGGAATCCTTTGACATAGTTCATTTACATCAAATATATGAAATATAAGGCAATCATTGGGTACTTGAACGTGGTACATTCGCAGCATTATTGAGTACCCAGCTGAATGGAGCTATAACGTACCGAACAATTGCGCGTCGACAATCCCCCAATGCTGGGAATCCTTTCAACGTAGTTCAACGCAATTCACATCCATCTAGTAGATAGAACCATCATCCAATACAGGTGGTTACTTAGGTAAGTGAGGTATGATACATTTATTGCGTCTTTGAGTACGAAGCTGCAAGGAGCGGTTGCTCATCAACGACATCCTTCAATGACGTAAATCCTCCAACGCAGTTGAAAAGAACCAAATTTCCATTGACAACCCATGAGCTTTACAGATTGATTCCATAATTTCTCAGTGACAAAGTTCAATGCGACGCATCAAGAAGCACATCGTCAAAAGTCCGCAACCGCCCAAAAGTCGAAAAACACACCAAAACTTATGTAGGGCGGTTCATCCCGGCTTCTACCCTACATGTCCCCAAGAAGACAATAATTCCTAAAGTACAATGCATCAGAGCCAATTTTCCATATGAAAGCAAAAATTCAGTTCTTTGTTCATTTACACGCATGATTTAGAATCCTTCAGAATGCCGGTCCTCGCGGTCAAATGGTCCTCCCGAGTCTTTGTTTTCACCTCGGTAGTTCATATCTCCAAAATTGCCTCGCAACTAGTCATTTCATATTCATCAAATTATTATAAGCGTCTCTCAAACAGGGATACTGTAACAATTTGAACGGCCTTCAGTCCATCATCTTCTCAGGCGTGTTGAGTGTCAAGTCAATAACTCTAGAGAGTACGCGTTGATGCATCTGTTGAACTCCTAAGAATTTCACATATGGACAAACAAGTCGAGGTTCGATAGAACTTCAAGGAGTCGCAGCTCTCGGACACTAAACTATAGACAGATACATTGGCTCCATCGTTGAATGCAAGACCTTATCTGCAACGTATTTATCGACTGACTTCTCGGCGTCGAGATAAAATACCATGTAGTATATCTGCAGACAAGGATATCAAAACCGAATCTCAGCCATCTGAGTATCCTCCAGATATAATACTTGTTCAATATAACACGAAGAGAAGAGCACGAGTAGGAGTCACAAACGATGCACGAAGACTACCAATGCACCTCCAAGCACTCCCTTCTACTGGTCGTGATATCTCTCCCAGCCACCAGCAACTTACCCCAACTTCCTCCCAGTCAAGCCCATATTAAGACAACATCTCTACATATACGAAGCACATGCATACAACTTACGTGGCCATCAAACCATCAAACCATCAACCCATCACGCACCAGAAGCAAAAAACACTAGCTAAAAGCACAAATATACTCTGTGCTCTGCATAGCCTACGCCTTACATCCCGCATGTACCACTCACCTTCCCAACGCCAACAAAATCCTTCCAAGTCATGTCTCAGACGCACGTTCCAGCCTCTCTCGCATCGCCACCACAAAAATAGAACTTGCATCCCCCAATCCCCATCCAGAGCCTCGGATTCACCAAGGGGGCGTGTGGCTATAGCGTTTCAGCGCTGCATCAATGGTGCTTACGTACGTCCCTCAGAACACGGCTGGGAAAAAGGGAGAGCAAATGAAATCTTCGGGCCATCGGCAAGGACTCATCGTATTTAACCATCGATGCAGTATTTTGTACATTAAGTGAACCCGCACATCGATCTGCAGACCAATGATGCGTACGAGATTATCCTCGTGAACTCTCCAAGGGCTTGGTCCGAGACATCAAGGGAGTCGAATTAGAGGCGCCATATATGGGTCAAGGCGTTTCGCATGTTGAGACAGCATGCCGCGTTCTCGGAGTAATGAGGCGATAAAAGTGACACTCCCGCTCCGATTTGTACCACCTGGACGTGTCATGGAAGCCATCGGTGAGACAGCTGCAGTGTTGCGGCTTCTTTGCAAGACAAACGCACACCTACTGTCTCGGCTCTCGAGATCACACACACAACACAGCCTGGCAGTAGTGCCGGTTGTCGCAGCGAATCCTATGAAAGAGGTGCAGATGGCCAAATGGCTAAGGGAAGCAATGGGAGCGGCCGTCCATGTGAGTATTCTCAGCTGTGGCTTGCCCGCCACCTGCAGCATGATGGAGTCCAGCAAGACGAGCCGTGTCGCCGTCCAGGGGAACACGGGATCGACCAACTCATCAACACCATTCATCTGTAAGGGGGGGGGGAAGCATATTGTGACTGTTGCCACAGCCGCCGGACACCAGTTCATCGCCGGACTGAACCCCTGATTTTCATGGGAGCAGGGAGATCTAGATGCTCGCGGCCTCGTGCAAAATGCATGGAGTCCTCTGCAGTAATAAACGTTCCTCGGCAAAGCAAAAGTTCATCTCGTACTCTTCGTTTGCCTTCGTCGCAAAAAGGGCGTAGTCAGTCCGGAAGGAGCTTTGACTCGTATTTTTTCGCTACCGCTGCATGTAGAGCCCGTCCGGGCGCTTCGACCTTGAAAGTCATTCCTGTTGCTCGTATGCAGATTGTTAACTTTGGCTTCGCACGGACAATAAACGGGAAAAAACGGCTCAGGAACACGATCTGAATCGAGATCCTTGTTGATTGACAGTCAGCGTCGACGCCTCGAGAAGGAAGAAAGAGAGAGAGAATAGAATAGAGTTTGAGCCGTGCAGCTGAAGCTTCCGATCCCATCTGCTCTGGTCAACACCAAAAGATGGACGGTCGTCTCAGAAGTCATCCCCCTGCAAGGTATAACACTGTATGTAACACATGGTAATGTCGGCCTTGTGCAAGTCGTACAGACTATAAACGAGGCACAGCACTATTAGTGCACTCCACACTGAATTTCCGTCCACAAGCAGCATTGGGGCCGTACCATGTCCTCCAGTCCGGCAAGGATATTGGCTTCTCGGGCCAATTTTTGTAGCGTCCAATTGAAACCGTGACAGCAACGGGCTGCATCAGGTAAAGCATGTTCAATCTCCGAGAGTCAAATGATTTCTCTGTAATGGTTGCCGGCAGTGCAAATTGACGATCAAGTCCTTGTGCTAGCAGAAGTATGTATGTTAAGAATAGCAACATGAAGAGCATTTGCCACGAGGACAGTAGCATCGCATCTTTGTCCCTCACGGCTCAAAATGCAGATCCTGCGAGAACGGACCCAAGCGAGGACAAGCTCAAGCCGCCAGCCAACGTGTAGCGCGAAGCACTTTTGCTCCTCGTACCCAGTAAGATTGCTGTTGGTGAGAGCAGAGAGCAATACCACCTACTGTATGTACGAGTAATACCTACCAGTCGCTGCTTGGACAGGCCCGGAAATGATGCCGCGCCGTGGATTTGCCCGCTAAAAAAATCCAAACCCTGCAGCTTCTAAGCTTGAATCGTCTCTGGATCTAGAGTCAAGAGTCAGTTGGCTGATTCGGAGCATTACCCGACTCCGGCTGCACGCGGGTGGCCTGACTCTGACCAACGCTGAGACTCGATGGGACAGGGAGGCATTACACGAAGTAGCATCTCGGCAAGATGGATGGAGAGAGGGGCATTGGGCACAGCGGCATCTCTGAAGCAAAACGTGAGAACAAGCTCTCATCGGCTGTTTTTCTGATCTGCGGCACTCGCCAATTCGATGGATGGCATGGCATAGCAAGGATCCAAGCAAGTCACGACTACCCACACACGGGTCCTGTGTCATGGCCTCATGCCAGACTGGGGCTTTGCTCCGTGGCACGCCAGAAGGAAGAGAGAGCCAATTCTCTTCGACGGAAGTCCTCCGTGACTGTACGATACTCCGTACCACCAGATCTGGCTACCTGAATGTATGTACCGAGTACCAGTGGACTCTCGCTGGACAGGGCCCGCATAGAAGTCATCTCTGGTTCTGGGTCGGTATGCACGCGGTAGGAGAGCATAATTTTGATCAGATTGCGATCGGTGTCCGACCATCCCTTACAGTCTACCGCCAAACGGCGTAGAGATTGGTGGCGTTCGTGCCGCCCCTATTAACGGAAAGTCAATAATTTGAAGATCAAATGCTCTGCAGAGCGCGTCCTGCTCTGCCCCCAATATCACATGGTGAAAAGGGATTTACATGCGCACGCTATTGGCCTCGGCACGGCGCGCTCGAGAGAGGTGAAGCTGTACCAACTGGGCTAGTGGAACGAGAGGGGGGAGTGTGTGCAAAGCGTGTGAGGAGGAGGAGCGAAGCATGGCGGACCAGACCAGACCAGGGGCAGAGGGAGCAGAAGCAACGAGAAGGACAAAAAAACTTGGTTGGCGCTGGCTGCATGCTGGCCCGCATATTATTGACATGTTGGAGATTGGCTGGTAGCCAAGTTGCAAAAAAGCCAGGGCTAGAGCAAACTAGCCGATGGGCCGTGGACCATATGGAGATCCCATCGGATCAGGCGCCTGGGATAAGCAACTGGCGTCAGGGGGTGAAGCTGCGGGGGAAATTGCGTCGAGGAGACGATGGATGGGAGAGCGATTCAGGCCCTGTCTCCTGTCTCCCAAGCGCTCGCTGACCCTCCCTGTTCCCCGGACTTTTCGAGCCCGATTCGCTCTCTGCTCGACTTAGCGAGGTCATGGTCATGGTTGACCAGGACCGGGGATGGGATAGGCCGGGGACTTGTGTAGAGGAGCTTTTGGCGAAGCGAACAGTTGAGTTGATTCTTTGAGAGCCGGGTTGTGGGTTTGGAAGAGGAATGGCGGCGAGCTTGGCCAACTTTTTTCCAACCGTTGACGAGTCTGGTCTGGGTAAAGGAGCAGCGGCAGGGCTAGCAGACTATTGCTGATGGGCTCAGCTCATGCGCGCTTTCGAGTCCTGTTCCTGCATCAGGCGGTTTCTGCTTTCCCGTTTCTCTTTTGTCATAGACCACAGTCACAAAGTTCTTTTGCCCATTTCCCGTCCGTGTCTGAGCCAAGCGTCACTTGGTGGAGCCGCCACCCCATTCCAAGCCGTCAAGCCTATTGTTCGCCTCGTTTCGAAGCCTCCCCTTTGCCAGAGCTAGCTTCTCGAACCTTGGCGGAAAGTCGGGCTTGTGGATGGAATGGGCAGAGCGAGGTCCGACGATCGCTGAATTTTTCCCAGGAGGGCGCGCCGCTTCAGTTTCTCCGCCAGTTCGTAGCGCTCTTTTGCAAGTTGGGGAGACAAAACAGGCTGAAGACCGGCGTGTGTGTGCCTGCAGAATCGAGCAAAGCGCAGGCTGGGGTGACTCAAGACGGCATAGCCCGGCGCAAGTATTGTGCTGGTAGCCTGATGACGCCGCCGAGCATATTTCCGGCACGTCGTGGTGACATGATGCTGACGAAAAGATGAATGATTTGGATCGGCCAAGAGGGTTGAGATCCGCATTCTGCGCATAAGGTACCTGCCCTGTACATGGGCGGTGGGGGCCGCTGGGTGGGCTTACAGGGCCCGGTGGTCGCTGTAACGGTTTGCCACAGGCCGTCGAGGGGCGCTGTGGCCACTGAAGGGGGACGCCTTGGATGAACCTGAAGGAATTACAGCTGTTGGTAGCTGGGGGAGTAACCTGAAGTCATCAATGGCCAATAAATTCGGCCGAACCTAAACCGAAGTTGGATGGTCCTTTGCACCTCGTTTTTTGCTCAAGAAGCTGCGCTGTGCTGAGACTTGAGATTCTTGATGTCTGCCAGTCCAACAAATAATGACAGCACTGGCCGCTGGGAGGTCAATTGTCACAAAATACTCGCATTGACTGAGATGCCATCAATGACATAGCCTGTGAAATAGAGTCGCAGCCCCAGCCACAGCGCGAATGCAAGGTTACGTGCGCCTTCGCAACAGTGACTGCCATTGCCCACTCACACACACACACACACACCACACACACGATGCGGAGGCAAAAAGACGGCCGCAGCAGTTGCAGCTGGCCAACCACGGTTGCACATGAAAACCCCAGATCTGGGATTGCAAAAGGCGAGAGGCAGGGCTGCTGGGCTTTTGGGGGCTGGGCCAATGGCAGTGATGCGTGCCGACGACGAAGAACAATTGGATCTGGTGAAGCTGGAGCTCTTTCGATTTGATCAACTGGCAATTTCCGCCACGAGGCCAATGGGGAGAAGCGATGCTGGGCAAACTGGGCCCGTCGGGTCGTCGTGCGATCCCCGTTGCTCGTTTATTACAGTAGGTAGCTGGAGAGACTCTTCTTCGCATTGACGGGGGAGCATGAAGCCCCGATCCGCGGCTGGATGTGAGTGAGCATTCACATGTTTTCCTGGGGCATGTATGTAACCTCACCTGGGCCAACTCTTGAAACTGGCCTCGTAAAAGTCAGCACAATTGATGCTGCAGTCCTGTACAGTAGCAGTAACAGTGACCTGGCATCGACAGCAGCAAGTCGTAGCATCCAGCAGTACCCGTTACAGCGCTTGTCCGAGCCAGCTGCAGTCATCCCCCATACAAAAGCCAAGGCCGTCGATCGCTGGGTTGCCCGGCTCGGCCGTGTGTAGCAGATGAGGTTAGGCCACAGCCCATCCCAGCCAGCCCCCCTGTTTCCGGACGAGGTTGGCTTGCCACGCTCCAATCTTCACTAACACGTCTGCCTGCTGCTGGAGCAAGTAAGTCGCAGTGACCGCGTGTTCGCTGGAAGCTGTCACCAACCACCAAGTCACTAACACTTGGCAAGCCCCTGTAATGAATGGCCCGTGTGGCACAGCAACCCACTCCACCAGCCTCTTCCTCTCCATGCTCTGCGTGGCTGCCCAGAGAAGAAGTCGCTCTCCGTAGTGTATACCTGTACCTCTGTAGTGTGTATGTTTCGTCCAAGCTGGCGCCCCTGGTACTTGTACCGCTGGTAGACGCAGCGTTCGAGCCACGGCGGCGAGCGCACCGCCACGAACTGGCCACCAGGTACTTATCATTGCGGTACTGCTCGGTCCATCGCGGTACATTCTGTGCTGTACTTTGCAGCCAACAAACTCCATCAACAGCATCAACAGTGGACGTGAATGAGCTAACATAACCTTGACGGCCCTTGTCGCTCTTTCGGCCCTGCTAGGCCGTGCTGTGCTAGCCTTGTCCTTCATTTTGCACCCCCGGCCCGACGATCGAAGGGGAGGGGCGTGCGGCCCCAGCTGAGACCAGGAGCCACACACGGCTTGCACTCGGGCTAAGGCAAGGGAAGCTCAAGCCAAGGTTGGTTGACTCGACCTTGACGGGACAAGGACAAGAAAGAAGGACGGACTCTCACAACAGTACATAAAGAGGCTTCCCTCCATCTCCGAAGCCTTTTCTTTTCTCCTTTCTTCTTCTTCTCCATCCACTCGCTCGCTTTCACAGTCCAGCTACATTCGTTGTCTGAACACTAAACCAAAAAACTCACAAAAAAACAACTTAATACACCCACCCCCAAAACACTTTAATACCGACAAGATGAAGGCCGCTTTCGTTGCTGTTGCTCTCGCCGCTCTGGCCCAGGCTCAGACCCGCGCTGATATCCCATCCTGCGCTCTGCCCTGCCTCGACGACGCCGTCAAGGCCAACACCAAGTGCTCCACCACCGACTACGCCTGTATCTGCAAGGACTTCAACGCTGTCCAGGGCGCTGCCACCGGCTGTGTCGTTGAGAAGTGCGGTACCGACGTTGCCATCAGTATGTTTCCTCTGCTCGATCTGGGATGAGATGAGCTTTGTTTATTAACCAATTCCCTACAGACAAGGTCCTGCCCGCCACTCAGGCTCTCTGCGCCGCCAACTCTGGCTCTGGATCCGGCTCTGGCTCTTCTTCTGCTGCCAACACCACTCCCGCCCAGCAGACCACCTCTGCCGCTCAGTCTTCTGCTGCCCAGTCTTCCTCTGCTGCTCAGTCCTCTGTCGCCAGCGCTCCCCCCAGCTCTGCTCCCGCCCAGACCACCTCTGCTGCCCAGACCACCCCCGTCGTCCCCGTCGGCACTGGCACTGGTGTTCCTCCTCCCGCTGGCAACAAGACCACCACTGGTGCTCCCACTGCCCCCACCAACGGCGCTTCCACCATCCTGCCCGGCCTCGCCTTCATCGCTGCTCTCTGCGCCTTTGCCCTGTAAAGGGTTTGACAATGAACGACGAGATGGGAGGTGTGACGATGTTTGGAGGACTTCGGATTACTGGAACGGTTTGGTGAGATGGAAGGATTACGGTGTGATGAACATATGAGCTGGACCCCCAGACGACTTTTTTGTTGGCTTTGGATCGTGCGCCCTTTCGAGGGAGTGTAATACACAAAATATACCAGATTACTGGCTTTAATGCTAATGTCTTCGGACGACCTTTTTTACGATTATAAACAAGCTTTTCGCGCGTTTTCGATTGTGATTTGCAATGTGATGTTTTACGACTGTTTTCTATTTAATTACCACAGAACTTGACGTGTTGTAGATATCAATGGCTTTGAATATGCATGTTTTGACAGCAGAGTTGGAGCTGCCCGGGTGCTTACCGCTCTCATGTAGAGTGCGGGCTGTCGCTGGGGACACCTTCGGGCTGTACCAAGATGTACTGAACCCCGGTACCTCTACTTCCACTGAAGGAATCAAGCAAGACCTGCTGAGACCCGCTGTATCCGAGCTTCCGCGAGCGACTTGCAGTTCCAGGCCAAGTTGTGCGGCCATGTTTTTGCTCTCGTTGACTAAGAGAATCATGGCCCTGGTCCTGGCTAAGCGTACCAGTGAGGATGCCATTCAGGTGAAGGTACGGAGTACAAGGACAAGTTACGGAGTCCAAGTACCTCCGAGCTTAGTAGTACCGACCGCGGCACCTTTTTCCAGCAGAAATCCGGAGTACAGTACAGTGTACTCATACATACTAGTACAAGCCGACGGGAGGACGTTACAGAAGGAGCTGGCGTGGGTTCCGGTGGCTCCGCTGGCTTGGGCTTCATGGCTGAGGGGCGTATACTTGTTATGAGTACATGGTACATTGTACTCGTACGTCTTGTGTTTTACGTTTTTATTGTGCTTGTTTTTTTTTTTTTTTTTTGCTCGTCTTCCTTGCTTTGGTGGAGTTGTTTTTACATTGGATGTTTGTTTTGGTTTTTTTTTTTCTTGCTTGGCCCCCTTGTCTCTTTTTAGACGGGGACTTGAGGTAGGTGGTTCCCTTTTTATTTGTGGGGATGTAGGGAGGATTTGGGAAGGTGGAGAAGGACAGAGACTTGCTGCAAGTGGAAGGGAAGGAAAAAAAAAAAACAAGTCGACATGGGCAGAGAGAGGAGGAAAGAAGAGGAGAATGATGCTGGGCTATGGGGTCTTTTTGCGTGGCCAATGGAGTGGACGAATACAGTAATTTTCTGCGGAAGGATGCAGTACGCGTAGATGGAAAGTTGGCAAGTAGGAGGTACCGTATAGATGGAAAGAGAAGAAAAAGAGTTGGGAATAGGGTTTTGACGTGGCACTATGTTGTTGAGCTAGATGGGTTTGTATTTTGTACATCGGTATGTAGTTGATGATGATGAAGAAGAACAAGAAGAGGAAGAGGTCATAGGAAGAAGAGCAAAGAGAGAGGAGAGGGACGCGCAAGATGAGACAGATGGGAATAATGGCTGGCTGCAGGTCGGTGGTTGGCAAGCACCAGCGCCACCTTTTGCAGATGATGATGGATCATGACCTGGAGCTGCATCGTTGCAGGGCGCTAAGACGGCATTTGGAGGGACGAAAGTTGGGTTACAGCAAGAGAAAGGATGGATGCGATGCGGTACTGTATGTACGAGTACTCGCACAGCAGCTGTTGGACGTAATGTCAAGACAAACTGAATCATCCCACCTCGGCTTACATGTAACAGACAGTCTTCTTACTCTCTGGATTCCCTCGAGAGTTACCCAATTCAGGCATTTGCAAGAGTAATACGGCCAGCATCTCGTCATCTATCAAATTCCTGTCCTCGTACATGCTGTAATACAACCCCCCCATTTCCCTGCCCATCCATCCATCACAGATCACCTTTTGAAAATCCGGGGAGGTCATGCAGTAGGGGTTGCGCAAACAAAGACAAACAAAATCATTCCCTCCAAGCATCGCATAGACGATGCACACACACAGGTAGGCGTTTATACACACCTTGCATAACGTACTGCTGCACTGCTGCACACGCCAAACCAGCGTTAGTGGCGCCAACACCAACACCAGAAAAAGCCTGTGGCTTGCGACGGAGGGTGGCATTCCTTCGTATTTGGCGGACGAGGCTAGTTTGCTTTTTTCTTCTTTTTGTGCTTAAAATAGGATTTGGAGGGTGCGGGAAGGGGAGGAGGAAAAAAAAAAAGAAGGCAAAAGCTGGGGAATGTTGATGATGCTGTTTAGCTGAGATGGGCCAATTCGCACGCTTCGGGCCCGCAATTTGGCGCTTTTTCCGTGAGATTGGTAGGGATTGCTGTAGAGAAGCAGAGTTTTCTTTTTTTCGATTTATTGTGCTTGTTTGGTTGCACGTTTTGCTTGGACGAGGTTATACGAGGTACGCGGTGGTACGTACCCTCGTACCTTGCCGGTTGTTGTGTGGGTGTGGAGGAGTGGGGCGGGTTATGACGCGGCTTGTGCATGATTTGTGCATGGATGCATTGAGTGGGGAAGCATGTGCATAAAGCTGCATAATGTCACTTGATGAGTGTGAGTGTGACAGTGACAACGACAGTGACAACTACAGTGCAGTACTTTGACTCAACTGGGAAATGCTGTAAGAAAAAAAAAGAAGAAGAAAGACAAGGAAAGAAAAAAAGGCCGAAAAGTGTATTCTCCATGATGGCAATGCTAGCACAGTTTAGGTAATTCCCTGAGTTGTGGCAACCAGGCAGTGGCATGACATGGCGCCTCACCACCAGCTTTTACACCAGCCTCAAAACCAGCGGCGAAAATTGTTCTTTCTGCCTTCTACTGTCTCTTATTAGCCTGTTCTGTGTCTAGGTAGTACCGAGGCGCATTCCACAGACACGCCACGCCTATTAATTGGCATTTTTAACTTACATCGACACACGTACATGGTTACATATACATGTATTACGTTCCTCAAGGCAGCCCCTGTACAACGCCAACAGCCAACCAACCCAAAAGCCCAAAAAGCCAAAAATAATAACTCACAGACGGATCACCGGCAGAGGCGACAAGAATCAAATAGCTTCAACATGCCAATCCAATAGATCCATTGCCAATTCCGGATTTGTCTCCCTCCTCGGCGAACAATGACGTCGCGGCGCATCCTCGAAACATCGCTCCTCGGCCAATCATGACGGCGAAGTCGCCCATTTACGGGCACTTTCGAGGGAGGAGGGGGGAGGGATTATACACGGAAAACCCTCAACGTCTGACAGGATTCATAGGCAGCCAAGGCATTTTCTCACCTTTATTTTTTAAATTCTTCCCTCTAATCATTTCCTTATTTTTTCTTTTCTCCGAGTGTGTGGGACGCTGCAGCTCTTGGGGGGTTCTTGGCACGGCATATGTCAGTGTCAGGAGGGTGATCGACGACGCTTGTCTGCAGGGGCCGCCTTCACAATGTGTACTTGCTGCGAACTGGACGATTTACGGGGGGTGTTTGTTGTGTCAAAGATGGGGGCGGTCTCGGATTGGCCGGTCCCAAGTATCTACAGTATGCTGATGATGCTGTGCGTGTGTGTAGGGCAAGCAGGGCGTTGTGTTCCCCCATGATCCATTATCGTCTCCACGATGACACTCACTGAAAAACCTCCAATCCATCACATGAGAACACAGAATAAGACCCAAAACAAGGCAATACTGAGATGCAGTGACGTCAGAACCCATCACCGGGCAGATTGACGTCTTACTTGCCCCAGCTGAATCTGGATTGGATCCCCCCAGTAATCCCAAAATGCCTTTCATCAAGCCCTTTTACCAGCAAAAAGGTTCGTTCACGAGCTTCTCATTGGCTCTGCAAAGTCTTCCAGCTGTGCTTCGGCTCGTGCGGGATCTCGGAAAAGAGGCTTCAAGCCATGAAGCTTGAAACCACAAAGCTTCCCAATGATCACGGGCTGATACAATGACTTCATCTGTTTCACATCGTGCTGCTTCGTCTCTATCGTCACCCTACTCATGCTGCCGGCCTCGCATCTTGGTTGTCTGATCAATGCCAAAAGTCAAAATAAAAGAGCATCATCACGACAGGGAACCCCCGTCTCCGGTCTCGTGTCTCCGTAGGCCCGCGCCGTTCTTACCCACCAGCTCCGTAGCCGCGTGATGGTCTGTCGGGATGGTCGCGGCGGCCCACAGAGCCGATTGCACACTACTCTCACTGTTCCACAGTCGGTGCCAGTTATCGAGTGTACAATTGCTTAGAACGCATTTTCTCCAGGTTGATAAACATGGGTCCAGTTTCTATAACAATGGGCCTGGGAACGACCCATTGAACTTAAACGATGGTTCCTGGATTCAAAATCAACGTCACACTACTCTATATTGCCCACAGCAAGGTGAATTAATAGCTGAATACCTCATCTTTTATACTACAAATAGCTCCCAATCCCCTTAACGATGCTGTGATAGATGATGAAGTTCAGGTTTTGCTTCGAATGCCGCGGTGTCAAAGGCCGCAACATCATTCGAACATGTTGATCATCTCCTCTAAATCGCTGGAGAAACTCCACAGAGGGAACTGCATGAATCGCTATCTAGATTCTAGTTCTATAACTCCTTTTCTTGATATTTATATGTCCATCATATCTCGGCCGTCGGTACAACCACCCTCTTCACCGGCCGGCTTCGCACCTTGGTCCTCTCCTCATACCCAAATGCCAGTCCAATCAGAGTCTCCTCAGACCACTTGCCTCCCATAAAAGTCACTCCAAAAGGAATCCCCGGGCCCGTTTCCACCAACTCACCGTCCTCGTGCACCGGCTCCGTCTCCGAGTGATGTCCCATCGGCACCGTAATCGCCGGGGCTCCTATCACGGCGGCCCACATCGAAGCCATGCTGGTGGGCATCACCACCGCAGTCAGATTATGCTTGTCCAGGACCCCTGGGAGACCGCCCGGGCCACCGAGTTCCTGGAGACGCTCGTAAGCCGGCTGGAACCTCGGATCGGTATTGTCCCACCCCTGCTCAAAGATGATGTCGTCCCAGATGCCCGTGTCACGCTGCGGATATGTTTCTAGTGGGTGTTTCTGCGTCTGCTCGCGTATATCGGCGAGGGTGTGAATGTTGTTTGGATTCGAGGTGAGTTGAGCGAGATAGGATGCGACATTGGCGTAAAAGTCTGCCCTCATAATCGTCTTTTCGGCGTCGCGGATGTCCTTTATCGCTGAGTCGTAGTTGGCTTCGACGACTGTTGCGCCGGCGGATTCTAGGATGGCGAGCGTCTCTCTAAAGACTTGGACTTCTGAGGCGAGATGCGCGTCTTTTTCTAGGCTTTGATCGATGGCTTTCCAGGGGACGCCGATTCGGGCTCCTGGTAGTGTGTCCTTGCATGCAGCGACGTAGTCTCCTATGCGAGGGATTGCGGCCGTGTACTTGTCATGAGGATCCTCTCCCACAATGGCCTGTAGCAGGTACGCTGCGTCTTTGACTGTTCTTGCCATAGGCCCAACAGTGTCCTGGTGCTCCGAGATTGGAATAACAAGAGCCCTGGAAGTTAGTCCAACGGTAGGTTTGAATCCTACGATGCCGCTCCTCTGTGCCGGACAGACAATCGATCCATCCGTCTCACTTCCAAGCGCCGCCCACGCGAGGCCTAAATCAGCAGCTACAGCGCTACCGCTGGAACTTCCAGAGGGATTCTGCTTGGTGTGATATGGGGCGAGTGTCTGGCCTCCGTGAGATGACCAGCCGTTGATGCTGTAGTCCCGAGCGCGGTAGTTGGCCCATTGAGACATGTTGGTTTTACCGAGGATGACGGCTCCCGCCTCACGAAGCTTTTGCGCGACAAAGGCATCTCGAGGGACGGTGGCGCCTATTAGAAGCTGCGAGCCGGCTACTCACACCATGAGAAACAGTTCAAATTATGTTGAGAGATAGTTAGGAGGGCAAACCTGTCGTGTCCATCTTGTCATGTGTGGCAATGTTATTCTTGATCAGGACTGGGATTCCATGGAGTGGGCTATCTTCTGTGAGCTCGAGTTTGGTAAACATCTAATTTTGGTGGATTTACCCCCGAACAGAGCCAGATGCTCTCTCCTCGTCGAGACTCTTAGCAATGTCGAGCGCATCGGGGTTTGTTTCGACGACGGCGTGAACTGCCTCGTTTACTTGCTCAATACGCGCGAGGTATGCCTTGTAGTGATGAGCGACAGGTTCTTTGACCAAGTGAAATCGTATTCACATACTTTTGTGAGCTCAACGCTGGTGAAATGTCTGCCCTTCAGGCCATCGGCGAGCTGGTTAAGCGTCGCATCAAGGAGGCCAGGTATCGTCCCCGATGAGTCACTGAGATGTACCTGAGTTAGAACTATTGCTTCTCCTAGAGACTTGAATACACGACTTACACATGGTCAGTTTCTGGTAGGAGGTCTCCCATTGTGCTCGGCTCAAGCAGGCGATTTGAGATGCTAAAGTTTTCTTGTCGTGAATTTTGATCCTGCGGGTGATAGTGGCTTGGACGTTGAATGCGGGGCATAACAAAAGTGCCATTCACTGCCTACCAGCGGCTGACATGATGACTCCGCTGATAGAATGAAGCTAGGAAAAGCGAGCAAATAGCTGAGTGAGTCTAAACCATTGAAGAAATTCATTCAATACAGAGAGACTGAAGAGCCCGCATGTTGAATGCTGCCCTCTAATACACCCGGCATCAAATCTTCGCTCCTTTATCAAGCAGCAGCTGTACAATATCCTCATGCCCGCTAACTGCAGCAGCCTGAAGCGCACTTCCATAAACCTTACCCCAAGTGCTCATCTTTATTCCCTTCATCTTCTCACCAAGTATCTTCCGAGTCTTTGCTCTACCGCCGTTTGCAAACTGGGCAAACATAGATGTGAGAGTAAGTCCTCGGCCGTTGATATTTGCTCCATGCTTCAGAAGCATCTCCACAATCTCTTTGTTCCCTTTGACTACTGCTCCAAGAAATGCATTACCAAAAATGCCTCCCCAGGCGTCGATCTTTGCTCCATTATTGAGAAGCATCTCCACAGCATCTTTGTCTCCATCCATTATTGCTCCAAGGAGTGCATTGCCATGAAGGCCCCAGGCGTTGATCTTTGCTCCCCTTTTAAGAAGCATCTCCGCAATCTCCGTGTTTCCCTTGAATGCTGCACATATAAGCGGGCTGCCGAGAATTCCTCGAGAATGAATATTCGCTCCTTTCTCAAGCAAAAATTCCGCAACCTCCATATGCTCCATAAAGACTGCACATATAAGCGGGCTGCCGAGAATGCCTCGAGTATGAATATTTGCTCCTTTCTTAAGCAGTAACTTCACAATCTCTATTTTCCCACCAAATGCTGCATATGCAACCAGGCTGCCAAGAAGTCCTCGAGCATGGATATTTGCTCCTTTGTCAAGCAGTAACTTCACAATCTTTATATTCCCGCCTAATGCTGCGAGTGCAAGCGGGGTTCCGAGAAGTCCTCGAGAGTGAATGTTTGGTCCCTTCTTAAGAAGTAATTTCGCGATCTTTATATGCCCGCCTAATGCTGCGAGTGCAAACGGGTTTCCGAGAGGTCCTCGAGAGTGAATATTTGCTCCCTTCTTAAGAAGTAACTTCACAATCTTTATATTCCCGCCTAATGCTGCGTATGCAAGCGGGTTTCCGAGAGGTCCCCGAGAGTGAATATTTGCCCCCTTCTCAAGGAGGAACTTCACAACCTCTAAGTCTCCGTTTGCAGCTGCAATTGCAAGCGGGCTTCCCAGAGGTCCTCGGGATTGAAAATTTGCTCCCTTCTCAAGAAGCAGTTTTGCAACATCTGTGTGTTCGTTCAATACTGCCTGTAAAAGTGAGTTACCGAGGAGTCCTCGAGTATGAATATTTGCCCCCTTCTCAAGAAGCATTTCCACAATAGTTTTATATCCATCAGAAGCTGCTGTGCAGAGAGCACTACCCAAGATGCCGCGAGCATCGACTTTTGCTCCCTTATTGAGCACCATTGCTGTGATAACTTTATCACCAGTTCCTGCTGCATGATCAAGTACACTGCCATGGAGAATTCTTTCCAAGGTACTAAACTTGGCTCCTTTTTCAATCAACATGGCTATAATCTTTCTGTTGCCCTTCTTGAATGCCTTATATAGCGTTGAATAACGATAGTGTCTTCCACGAGGATCGATTTTCGCTCCCTTGCCAAGCAGTGCTTTAACAGTCTCTTCGCTTTCAAACTTTATAGCCGCTTCTAGCGCAGTCCCACAAGGTACTCCTTCAGCATTGATGTCAGCTCCCCCGTCAAGCAGGCACGATACCAGGTTGGGGAGGTCACGGGCTGCCAGGACCTGTAGCAGGTTGAGAGGCGCGCGCTTTTGACCGTAGTCCACAAAATAGTTATGGAAACGTTCTACTCGCTTGAATATGGCGTCGTCCTTCGGAGGCCATAGTAACTTGTTTTGATCTTCTGGCATCGCTTTTTCAGCATGACCAAATAAAGTCCGTAGTAACTTATCTCGACCTTCTGGTGTCGATTCTTCAGCATGGTCAAACAGATAACTAGAAGCGTATTTGAGGAAAGGGAATCTGTATTCCATTCCTTCAACATTTTGCAGTCCTAGCGGCTTCATCCTCAGGTATGCCATACAACAATTCTTGAGGCGATCATGGCTCTCAGCAATGGGATTTGACATAAGCCTTGGGTCTAGTGTTTGTAACCTCTGGTTACGAACTAGAAAGTCGTTGACGGATTCATGAATGAACTGTACTATTTCTCTTTCGCCTTCACTTGTCGCATCGCCTTCGATTGTCGCATCGCCTTCGATGGTCTCATCGTCTTCGATGGTCTCATCATCTTCGATGGTCTCATCGTCTTCGATTGACTCGCCGGATTCACTTGAGCCGTCAGATCCACTTGACTCGCCGGATTCACTCGAGTTGTCGGATTCACTTGAATCGTCGTATTCAGTTGAGTCGTCGTATTCAGTTGAGTCGTCGTATTCAGTTGAGTCGTCGTATTCAGTTGAGTCGTCGTATTCAGTTGAGTCGTCGCCTTCGCTGGTTTCAACTTCGCCTTTGCGTATTTCAACAAGCCCCCTGGATGAACTGATGATGCGTCGTCGAATGATATCAGGTGTTATCTGTAAAGGATTCCACTTGTCCAATGCTTGGCTATGGGTGCCGGCTATAATAGCGAAATATATCTCCTCTGGTGTTAATGGTCGTTTTGCGAACAAGACGCACTGCAAAATCAAGATGGTCTCATCCTTGTTAGGATTATCTCGATTAAGAAGCATCGCAAACGTTTCCTCCAACTCGTTGGGCATTTCATCTAACTTGTCTTTCATAGCCTCGACTCTGCCATCTTGCAATTCCTTATTCAGTATCCTAATGACGAGCACAACCCACATAAAAATACCAGACGACCTCTGTCTGATCGCTTCTTCAATCTCTTCGTCTCTTTTAAGTAGCTTGGAAGAGATATATTTGATAATGTCTTCTTCATGCTGGTTCTGGTTTTCCAAAACTAGTTCTTGGTATGCGTTGAAACGGATGAATGGGTAGTGACGGCTTGATAGACATATCTTCAGCCTAAGCCCAGCATTTACCCCAGTGCTTTTCAGATTCTGGAGAAATTCCGCGACGTTTTGCATATCGTCTTTATTGCACTCGTCTAGCGCGTCTATTATGAAAAGGAGCGGTCGTGACTGGCATTTTGGTACTTCTGAGAGCAAGAAGCTTTTAAGCTCTTCTTCACGCCACTCCCAGTCCCCTGAGCTGTGATCTTGCTGTTTTTGGCGATAAATTGGAAGAAGCTGATCATATAGATGGGGATAATGCTCGAGTAGTTGGAATAGTAATGAGCGCAGCATGCCCAGAGGTGTCTGCTCAAGTTTGGCCCCTCGAGCGTTGAAGAAGTATGCCGCGATAACATATTTTCCTTCAGTTTGGCAGTATTGGAAAATATGCTTCATCAATGTCGACTTTCCGGTACCAGGCTTTCCTTTGATCCAAAGCAATCCATTATCGAGTTCAATATGCTCATACCAATTCTGAAACACAGGCATTCGAAAAATCCACTCGCAGGTACCTGGTTGTACCTGGGAGATATTCTGCAGCCGGGTAGCAAGATGACGAAAGCTGAGAGAGCGCCGACATTCTATGAAAAGTCAGTTAAAATCTCTTCTGAAGATTAATTTACTGACCCATTCTCTCTTTTTCCTCCAATTCAGCTTGTATTGTAGGGGCCGGAGCGCTTTCGGGGGAGACCGCTGCGTCTTATTAGCTTGGATTATGAGAGGAAGAAGTTTCGAAACTCACTTGGATTTCTCCGGCTCCTAAAGAAGAAGTTTGTAAATCTTTGTTGTATTCGGATGTTGTCTCCAAAATTAGATCCATTGATGCTTGCAGAGTGTGCTGGCGCATCTGCCGTGCCCCTTCGGTCCCCTGCGTCATCGCTCATTGTTCAAATATGTTGAGTAATAGAGTTGAAGTTGAAGGTTAAAGATGGAGTATTCTAAATTTGCTGTAGGAGGAAGTATTGGGCTGTTGTTGGGCATTAAGGGTACCCATGTGTCGTGCAGCCTTACCTGCGCAGACCAATCACGCCGAATCCATTGCACGTGGTTTACGTTTTAAGAATTCAGGGAGAGTCTCCTTAGAATATAGATTATGGAGTACCTCTATCATGATTTAAAACCCAATGTCTAAATTGTCTACAATGTTCGTTGACCGTCTTCAATCTCCTTCACCCACTCGTGCACCCTTTTCGCAATTACCCAGCTTGTGTCTAAACCGCCTTCAATTAGCATATCTCATGTTCAAAAGCACAGCTGGACGGGAAAACTCACGCTCTTTGACGCAAAACGCATGTGGAATGTCTCCCTCGTCAACCTGTATCTTTGTATGTCCCTTTTCGCTCTTCCTCTTCTCGATAAACGCATCCCGGACATGGTTTGCCACCCAGTGGTCGTTTTTACCGTAAAAGATGAAGAACTTTGGAATCTGCTGCTGAGGTGTCTCTGTGCCGTTCCCAGACTCTCCATTCGCAGAAATCTTGCTTTTGCTGTGGTAGTAATTGTAACTGTTGATGTCATCGTCTCCGGCCGTCGTCTGCCAGAGCTCTTCCTCCCACTTTTCCTCGCAAATGGTGCGCATCTCTGAGAGGCCTAGATGAATCGCCTGCCAAACGCCACCTTGACTCTTGAGCCACCGGGCCGTTACCTCTGCTGTCTGCGGCGTGAAACCCAAGACGTTTTTGATGATCCACAAGACACACACATAGGGGATACAATTGAGGATGAATTTTGCCAGATGATGTGCGTTGGTTTCTAGCCCGGGGATGCTCATTAGCAGACCGACATTCCTCCCTTTGGGCGAGTTGGCAATGTGGGTGAGAGTCGGAAACAGCAAGAAGCCGTGCCGGAGGTTGAGATGCGGCGCTCGAGATGGATCCTGCATGTGTCGATGGAAGATCTCGACTGAAATGTATGCGCCTACCGAGTGGCCCATGAGAACGACAAAGTCATACGGCCGCGCTGCCTCTCCCTCTTGGCCCTCGGCGCCAGCTTCGTCGGGAATTACGGTCCTGGATGCAACATCGCGATACATGCCGTCAATCTGGCCGTCGAGATCCCAGGGCTCGTTGCTGGCGCTGAACGGCTCATGCTCATCATCACTGAAGCCCAGCAAATTGCGCCCATAGATGTCATAAGCGGTGCCACCTGAGCCTTCGTCATCCGCATCGAGCATCCCGCGCAAGCAATCTAGGAAGACGGCGTAGTAATTGATGAGTCCCGGGTTGCCGCAGATGAAGTAGATGAGGCCGTGTCTCTGGTAGGGACGGACGCCTCTTTGCCGTGGTTTGGCGAGGAGTGAAATGGCGGGTGCCATTTTGGCTGGTGGTTGTTGAGAATTATTAGTCAAGTCTCTGTATCCGCATGGGTTCAATTGGCGATCTGTAGATTGTTAATTATTGGAGTTGACGATGATGAGAGTAAAGAGTAATTTGCATTGACTGTATAGAGTTGAGGCATTGGAATGAATGACGGCAGCTAACATTGATAACAGCCCGCAGTGGGTCAATGCCGAGGCTCTTAGCTTGTAGATGCACTGAATTGAATCCATCGCAATTAAGTGGTATATTCTTCCATATGGGTAGATGCAGCTGTCATCAAAGTCACCGTCTCTAGTCAAGAGTTAAATTTGTCGTAATTCCAAATACATCTCTTATCGACGGAATCACGCACATGCATCACATGTGAATTCACCAAGTCCTCTGCAGAAAAGGCTTCCCCTCTCACAGGGCGCATTGATTGCCTGATCGATACCTATATTATCTCGACTTGCCGCAGTTCTCTTGTCCTTTTCTTATCTCTCTCTCTATTCAAACAATTCTCAGAGAACTCTTCAACCTTTTACATCTATGCCTCTCAATGTGGTCGGCAATGGTGACATTTTGGAGAGAGCTTCAGGGAGCTAACGGGTACAACATCATTTCGCATCACTGGAAAAAGAAAACGTCGCCTCTAATACTGTCACCTATTACACACTTCTATACAACTTTCTCTAGTAACTTGAAAGCACTAAAATAGCCTGCCTAGACCTCAGGCATTGAAGTCTCAGAATATAGTCCATCAAATGACTATTCTACACAAGTTTGGCCGGTCTGGTCCCTAAATCCTTTCAGAATCTTCACCAAGTCGGGCGCTTGATCAACAATTAGTGCTGCCTCCTCAGCGCGCTCATTGTTTGCCCCTGAACCTTCTTCATGCGCACAGTCTCCTGTCTTACCACTGGCTGGGCTAGTATCTACACTGGATAATTTGGTGCCCATCTCGGAGTTTTTAGCGTTCTTTCTAGAAGGTATTACGATGTACAACGTCACAATAACAAGATGTGCGTCTCTAAGACTCTTCATCGCCTGAACTGCGGCGTTGTATGCAACCACAACTGGCGTATTGGGCCCCCGTTCCTTTGCAATGCCTTGAACGAACGATCTAATGATCCTCTTTCTCAATCGAAGGCTCTGGAGGTATTCTTCGTGTTGGTGATCCATATAAACTCGTACGCGATCCAGGAACGAGCGTTTACTGTCATCTTCCTCTATACCAAGGTACGCATCCAGAGTAGGAATCAAGGGACTTTGACCAGCAGTCGGACTGCTAACTTTTGTTAGCATCTGTTCCGAGTCTTCAACCTCCTCTTTAGCCTCCCAAACCCATTTCCGACCCCACTTGTCGGCATCAGCCCCAACAAGCCATGGTCGAATGTCGTTGAAGAATATCTCGGGTCTGACTAGCTCCTTGGTAGTCATCAAGATATCTTTCAGCTCCTCGATGACTTTAGTTGTTTGCGTGAGATACGTTGTAATGCGACCAACGTCGATGTTATTACCAGCTTCGATCCCCTTGGTGGATAGTCCCAGTAACTCGAGTGCTGAAGCGCCTTTGAGTTCCATGCGTAGACCGACAAGATACATTCCAGCCTCATCGGGAGTTCCCGATAAAGTGAGCTGAGACTGAATATTGTCACTCATTGGAATAGCACCTTGACCGCAGGGATCTTTGAGAGACCAGTTGTGAAGATCATGATCGGAATAAGTAACGAAAGGCGCATGGTTCAGCTCTCGTGAGACACCAAGAAGAGGCACAGTAAGTGAACGAGGAATAGTAATGGACTCCGTTGGCGGAATAGTGTGTGCGTAAAATTGAACCATAAAGGTAAGAATAAGATGTGCTCTTCTGAGTTCTCTTTCACATCCTTTGATGTTGTCGATCGACAGGACTGGCATCTAAAATGGAATTAGGGCAACACAACTTTATATAGCAGCAGGTTTTCCTACCTCCTCGACCAACTTCCTCCATACTGAAGCCTTTTCTTCCTCGACGAATTTCTGTGGGCCATCTAAAGCTGCAAGTTGCTCAGCTGCCTTGAAACGTTGCGAAGTTGCGGCATCCAAGGCCGCCTCCCATGACTCCCATGCAGTAGGGAGCCTTGGTAGTGGCATTCGTGGTGGCAGGAATCCCATTCGCCGATCCACTTGGAAATCTTGGGGAGCAGCTGTGCCGCCGCTGGCTGATTTGTATGACGAGACTTGGGCAGACATTGTTCAAAACTCAGAACTTTAAAGATTGAGGATTTCTTCAAAACCGATTTTGTTTGAGAATAATTAAACAAGATTGCAATTCCTTTTTCTGTTGCTTGAAACGGCTCAGAGATATAAATATTGAACAACTGGGTACATTCGACATGATGGAGCATTCATCATTGGTATACTCACAGAGTTAGGCTAGCGCTTATCACGACTGGTCACTGTATCATTGCAAAAAGCAATTGACTTCTTTGACTGACTGAAGAATTAAACTTCACAGATATACTAAGACGCTAGTACGATGATTTGAAGTACCTTAATGAAAGATAACTAGTATCCGCTTACACTAAGTTTGAGTCCGGAAAAGCAGAGAAACTATCCGAACTCAGGATTCTATCCGAAACTCGAGTTTAATTTCCTCCGGCATTTGTTTTGACTACATCATCATTAACTCTTTTTACGGTCACCCATGAGAAACGTTCATCATCGCTTTAGTCTTTCTGAGAGGTATTACTCCGCCCGACCCTCTGTGTCAGCCGTCTGCCAAAGTCTTGTAGGTTTTTTCTTCATGAAGTTGCCACGCGCAGGACTAAGAGTTTCATCCGTATGCCATGTTACTGCTGTAGACTTCAAGGGTTGCAGTCTACTGTGGCAGTTCCCACACACAAAGTCTTCAGATTATATACCCTGCATCCGACAGGTGTACTTGGTAAAAAAAAAGTTCCGAGTAGTTGGCTTATACATGTGATGAATATGTCCAATTACGGAGTTTCCGAGCGAATCGGAATATTTTGGGATCATCTGCAAAAAGATAATTCTCCGATACTGGGAATCGAACCCAGGGCTGCTCGGATCTTCAACTGGAGTTGAGAGCGAGCGATGTTAGCCACTACACCATATCGGATATCGAGATCAAGCGAATCGCTGTCGCCTGACTCGTGGCATGGTCGCGACATGAAGTAGATGATAACTCCTTGCTTCTGATCGTGTAAACAACTTCTGGAGATCCCCGGCAAATATTTCTGCCCGTTGAGAGCCGCAGTTTTAATTAAACCAAGAGGAAATAGTATTCTATCATTTGCGGTGTGTGTGTATAGCCCGTTCTGACTCAACCTCGAGGCAGGTTGACTAGCTTCATCTCCCTAATCTGAACGAATGGCAGTGGCTGAGGATGGATGCTCGTATGAATCATGTAGAAGAGGCTTTGGTATGCAATGCTTTCAGCTCATAATATCTAGAAAAGCCACACAAGTGAAGTTTTATTGCTGAATATCTGCATTAAAAACCCTATTTTCCGAGTCGTGACGCAAAACTTTTCTTTTCTCCTTTGCTATATCCCTTCCAATCCATATCGTGGCTTAAACCTAGCCTGCTTGCCTGCCTCTGGTGAACTATTACTCCGGCTCGGGAGTTTCGATCCTGATTGCGATACACTGAGCCTTCTTTCTGAGATACTCAATTTCGCTCTCGATATCCTCCTGCTGTAGCGAGATCGACGGGATGAGGCGGTTAAATGGATGCACATACTTGAGCATCTTCGGTATGTCAGATGTCTTCAGGCGCATCTTTTGTATAGCGATTAGAAGCCTGGTTGTTTTGTAGACGTCTCCATCTATTCCTTGCAAGGTATATTCAAAACTGCGACTTCCATCTTCAACCTCCTGGCCAAACATTCGGCAAACAGTATGCGGCAACCACTCCTCCAAATTGCTATCCTTCCAGGAGCTTTCCTCTAGCAAGCCCAGGAGTTTTTTCTGATCGCGCTCAGTGGTTTTCAGAGTCGCAGTCAGGATTTCGAGGATCTTGTGTACCGAAACTGGTCTCTGAAGAGGATGGAGTTGACCGATTTGGTGTGCTGCATTTTCCCAAGCACAATGCTTTCGGGATGCTTCGAGCATATCGATCAAGAATCCGAGCTCTAATGTTCCCAAATATGGGTTCGTTGGATCGTTCTCCACCACATATATGAACCCAAAATTGTCGACGCAAGCCCGATGGCTTTCATCCCAAGACTCGTGCTCCGCCATCAGGCGAGCTACCTCTTTTTGCTGCTGAACAAGTTTCTGAAAATGGTCTCGCTTCAGGCCCACAGCGGAAGTCATGTTTTCAGCAAGAAGAATATCGATATCCACAGATGACATGGCTAAGACATAACGACTCATTGCAAGTAGGAATGAATTGTCGCCGGAATCATCTGGAACTAGGCCTTCGAGTCTGGGCTGCACAATGGAGATAGGCTTGCCGAACCAGTCCTTTTCCTCCTTAGCGATATACGGATATGTCAGGTCGATAACTTCATTTTTGCAGGAGCTTTCATCCGCACGCCGATCGTTTGTGGTCGGATTATCTGAGACGGAGGCATCATTGAAGCCAAGGTTGCCACCAATACCGCGACTGCCGCCGTTGATCGAGTTGCCATGAGCCCTCATTCGGCTCATAGTGTCGTGAGGCTGCATACGTGGCATCGGATTATGATCATCTGCCATCTAACGTTAGAGTGCACAATTGATTCTTGCCGAAGAGTACTCACCGATGGATAGTCTTGGGGGGAATCTCCCATGAAGGCAGTCTGTGATAGCGATCGAAAGGGAGCCCAAAGACAAGATAAGCAGAGAAGGCTTTGTTCTGCGGTGATGCGAGAAAAGCCAATGGAGATGAACGTGGAGGGAAAAGAAAGAGAAAGGAATTGAGAGAGAGAGAAAAAAGGAAAGGCAAAAGAAGAAGTAGAATAAGGTGGAAGCTGGCAGAATAGAAGTAGCTGCAAGAATTTTAGACAGCTGTCTGGCAGCTGATGGGTTTCGTGCCATGCGAGGCAGAGAGTCGTGAACATTCAGCAGACGCAAGAATGGGCATTGAAGGCTATTGATCCTGTACTCACAATAATATTGTCACATGAAAGGGGATATAAACTTGGTTACGAGAACAAAACAAAGGACTGTACATCAGCCGTCCTTGAAGGCGTACATGATTCATCACATACTTCCCATTTTCACCAGCGCATAGCAGTTGAAATTATCAATGTCACTGTTTGGCGGCAAAATGCGATAATTCAGATGCTAATGGTAAATCACTACATGCTTCATCTTGCGTATATACAAATCCTCGAGCATACGAGTATAATTGGCCAAACAATTCATAATATTCAGTCATGCTTGGATATCCACAACGTCGCCAAACAATAATGATAATGATACATACAAGTTCAATAGCTGCTAAACCAACTAATTCGCTTCATCTTCATCATGATACAGTAAACTTCTTCCTAACTTCAACAAGGCCAACCGCCGTCTTGCTGATGACCGCCCACTTGGGCATGTACTGGTATAGCTCACGCAGCACTGGTATCGTCTTGTCGTCATTCATGTCGCTGTAAGCACACTTCACGGTCACCTCCAAATCATCATCGCCCAGCAGGACACGGCCGTCGTCGGTGACCAGCTGCAGCGTAAGGTCCCAAGGCCCCTCCCACTCTCGACGGAAGAGAGTAATGGTTCGCAGTCCATCGCGCGGGATCGTACCAAATCGGCGGTCTGCAGGGGCTGCATCCTTGACTTCAAATCCAAATATCGGCTGAGAGAGGCTCAAAATGCACATCTTGGTATCCAAAGCATCTACCTTGAAGTTTGCAGTCTTGCCGTCAAGTGACACTGAGCTCGTCGCAGTGATCAAGTCTTTCAGTTCTGTGCCATTCGCAAGATACGGTGGGAGAGATGACGCATCATACTCGCAGGCAGTAAGACCTGAACGTGTCGATGCTTTGCATTGAAGCTCTTGGCCGGTAGCAGATGGGATAGTGGAGACGACTGAGTGAACGTATTCATGGATGCCCGACAGAGAAGCCACGTTTGTTCCAGCATCCACGTCGATGACTTCTTGAAAGTACAATTTGTATCGAGCGTTATTGGAAAATGGGAAAGCGGCAAGATTGTAGATGAATGTGGCGACGAAGACGACAAAGAGAAATAGCGGCACGTGGTGAGTGATGCGGTGCATGAATGGTGTCAGGGGGAGCAGGAGCAAAATTGCCATGATCCCGACTCCCATGATGGGAGGCAAGAGACTACCACCATCGGCACCATTCATGGCCATCGCGGAAGTCTGCACCAATCCCAGGTTGCCCACCAGAATGACATGGATAGGGGCGAGGAGGAGGAACTGAATTATCCAAGTCCAAGTTGGCAGTCGACCAGACCATGACTGTTCGTGTTCATAGGGAGGGTAACTCTGTAGAGGCGAGGGAGCAGGTTGATCATACGTCTGAGCCGAACGTCGGTAGGTGCTGGCAAATGTCGGCTGGTCGCTCGATCCATAACCCTGCTCTCCAGCTCTCAACGGTGTCGTCTCTGTAGCACTCTCTGCCGCTGCATACCCTTGGTCATCTTGATCGTCTTCGTTTCCGGTGATGGTGTTATCGGAGCTGGTAATCCTGGTGTGTTCTGGAGCTGCGTCGTCTTGATACTGGTTGGCAAATTCTTGCTTTCCTGGAAGTGCGAATTGCTCAACCAACGAAATGAAGAGCGACACAAAAATGGCCGTGTGGAAGAATGCTGTAAAGTAGATGCCGCCGATGTGCATGCGATCCTCGGCCAAGGCGGCAATGACTTGAACAATCCAAGAGAGGATAAACAGCCAAATGAGAGCAAACCCGCGATGGAGAGCAGTTGGTCTAACAAAGTTGGCGCCTCTCATGATGAGCCAGAAGCTGCAGTAAAATAGAGACAATAGTTGAGCCCAGCTAGTATTTGTCAGTCAAAAACAACCACGATAAATGTACACCAGGGGGAAAACTCACACCGCATATCCGCTGCTGTAGATGATGAGTGGGTTGACTTTAGCAACGAGGAGCACAGCGCCAATTGTCAAACCAGCGGCGAAGATGAGAGCCAAGGGATATCGGAAGAAGCCACGCCATCCGCTGAGAGCAATAGGGTCGTCATGTATCTCGGAGTGCTCCAACTGAATGTCCTTTGCCCAAAAGTAATATTTATCCGAACGAATGAGCAAAAACGTGGCAACGGCAAGGACCAGTGGCGTCACGATGAGCAGCGTCAGCGACCACGCAAACAACCCTCTAAGCGGGAACGCTGACCATCCACTGCCATACCAATCAAAATAGACACCCTCGGTGGGCTTGCCAGTCTGAGCCAAGTTTTTATCACCGTCTGGGCGATCGCCGCTGAAGACTGTCCCAGTAACCTCAGAGAATCTCTCTGTGGAGGCCAGAGCAGCAGACAGCATGTGCCAAATGCTGCGAACAGAAGTGTGACGAGCATCGTCATCTTCAGTGTGATAGCGTGAGCGAGGATGATAAAAGGCAATGTCCATGCCTCGCTGTCCAAAGTTGGGCGCGAATACTTCAAAATCCGTTCCGCTCTTGATGACTCCTCGCTCGAACGCGTTTGCCGCAACAACGGATCCAAAGGGATGAGGGCTCTTGGAGTAGACCTCGGCAGCTTCAAGATCCGTGGTTCTGAAAAGCATAGCACGGCCTCCTGCTCCAGCTCCCTCCAAGTTGACAAAGGTGTGGCAAAACTTGAGAAGTGGGCTGTAGCCAAACGCACGAGCTCCCAAGAGACCGTCTTCTTCCGCATTGTTGAAGAGGAGCACAACGCCATGCTTCGGCTGGTGTCCCTCGGTGGTGAAGTAGCTCAGTAACTGTAGCATGCTTACGCAGGACACGCCGTCGTCAGTGGCGCCATATCCGGTTGACACACTGCAAAAGTAAGCATACCGATGATTCATTATCAATTGAGTAAGGGGAAATCGGCATATGGACTTACGAGTCGAAATGGCAGTTGACGAGGACACCGCCGGACTGGCTGTACTTTGCAGCGCCAACCTGAGAGGACCACCAATCGCCCTCGGGGTCTTCTTTGCCGTGAATATAGACGTAAAAATTGTCACCCTCGAAATAGTAGCCTTGCCAAGTCTTTGATCCGCCCTTGGTGCTTTGTAGCAGCGAGTCGACGGTCCAAGTCACGTTCGAAATGCGGTCATCGAAGATTGTGGCACCCGGCGCTCGATTGGCTCTCGGCGCGTCAAGGGTATCTCTAACAGCAGATTGTTCGAACCTGTGATACCTGTCAGCAATCTGAAGAAACGACTCCTAGGTATCCTCGGTGGACCAACTTGTCATCCCATATCACTCCTCCAGATGTCTCTGTCTTGTAAGGAACGCCATTCCGGTCCAAGATGTTCTGAGAGCGTTTGATCAAGTATTCGCGGACTTCGGCATTTGCTCGACTGTTGTACGGATGGTACTGTTTCGTGATGGTTTGTAGATCGAACCACGCCTCGCCCAGGTTCAACCCTTGCTTGAGAGAATGGGCGGATGGAACAGGCGGCACCACTTCGTGGACGTAAATCAGCGGTATGGTGACGGCAAGATAGATTACCGTCGTCCAGAAGGTCACGGGCCCCGGGCTGAAGCTGAATGGATTGAGGAACTTCATGGTGATTTTGCGATCGAGAGATGACAATGGTGCAACCCGGAGAGCAGCGCCCCGATCATGGGACGATGCAAGACGAGCGCGAGGAGCTGCGGCTCGGCGAGCGGATGAGGTCTAGCGGCGCAAGCGATGGAATTGGACAATGTCAGAGCTGTTCTTGAAGGGCGTAGAGGTTGAGAATAAGAATAATGGGAATGAGGTCGTATGCGTCATCCCTTGGCCAGCGCCTCTCGAGACGCTCAGCGTTGGAAATGGGAGAACAAAGGAGGAAGAAAAAGAAAAAGGCTGGCTGGCTGGTGAAGCACAAAGATGCAGGATTATAGTACGAGTACAGGATCAATGCATCATGAGGAATGTGATAAAGCAAGGTACCGTCCATAGTGTGGGGTGTCATGTGCAGCTCAGTGCAGCAGCGCTAGAATTGCAGCCAGTGGGAGCCCTGCGGCCTACAAAAGTCCCGCTACCACCCGCTGTAGCTCTCCATAGCTGGCAGCTGGAGCTTCTATGGGGTCATAGCTGACGTCAACTTGAACCATCTCACCTCGGTTTTTTTGCGCTAGCTGGGTGACATTTGGGGTTGGAGATGCATTCAATCGCAACGGATCAACCAGCGTTGGGCTATGGAATTGATATCCTGACTGAGTTGAATTTTTCTGAATAAATCTACAAGCTACAACCGCCTTCAAATAATGGCTTACATTCGCCAATAGTAAACCTTGTACTCGGCTTCTTCCCATTGTAAGTATTGATTTAAACCTTCGAGAACCACCAATTTTACATGATGGTAATGATATAACCTGTTATACAACGCCTACCACTTCAACGAGCTGTAGAATAGGGTATCATTTCGAGGATTGCGAGGTATCCAATATAGATTTACGAGGCTCTAGGCCTATACCACTAGTCAGAAAAGTCCTCGTTGGGGGGCTCTCTGCCAAAGGGGTGATTGAACTTAAGGAGTCCATTGAGTCCGCCAACCCATGGATCATCATCCTCTGTTCGTATCACACATGGAACTCCGCCATGCCACTCTTCGCCAGGCCCTGCTCGCCCAACGAACTCGCCTTCAACGTGAATCTCTGACCCAGGTGAGACACCAGCACACCGTCGGCCATCGATGCTGAGATCTAGCTCGCGGCCTCTGTTCTTGGGGCTCATCCGAAGTGTTACCTTTGTGTCCAACGGTAGCACGAGGGATCGGAAGCTGAGACTGCAAGGACTGATGGGCGTAATAAGCAGCGACTTTACCAATGGATGCACAATAGGGCCTCCAGCGCTTAGACTATAAGCTGTTGAGCCGGTAGGGGTGCTGATGAGGATGCCATCGGCAGTCGTTTCGGTCAGAAAATGGCCGTTTTGGTAGATATCAATGATGGCCAGGTGCGGGTGTGAGCCACGGTGGACTGAGATTTCGTTGATGGCGCGCAGGGGAGGCGATATATCTTTCGGAGCAGCAATCCCCGACTTTGGCTGGCTCGCCAACGTATTGGAGACTTGGTGGTTGATGTTGTTACCAGCTCTGTCAAAGATGTCGGCCTTGATCCGATGCCGCAGCAAGACTCGAGACGCTCTGTTCATTCCCAGGCTCTTGCCTTTGACTCGCTCCCAGCCCTCACCAACGGTTCTGCTCGTGTCCATGCCATCATCTCTTCTTCTCGGCACCGCTGCATTACGCCCCGCACTGACATCGCTCCCGCTCATGTACATTTCCCTCCACGCTTTCTTGTGCTCTGCAAAATTCCATTCCCCTAGAAACCCCAAGGTTCCCATACTAAAGGCCAAGATTGGAGGAACGGATCCGTGTAGCTTGAATAAGCTTGCAGCACGCAAAACGGTACCATCACCGCCAAAGGTCGCAATAGCATCGATCTTGTCGGCAATGCTGGTACCGTTGTCGACGACAAAGATGGGAAAGTCGAGCTCTTGTTGGATCGGGACGGCAACGCGAGCTTCAATGACAATGTTGACTTCGGGATAGTCGCTTCGGATATGCTTTGCAAACTGGACGACAGACTCGGTCACCTCGGGAGAGTAGAGCTTCTGCACCAGCAACAGATTGCGGGGTGGCCGCGGCCAGTTTAGTGACAGCAAGGACGAGCCAGGCTTTGAAATCTGAAGATATCGGGGAATCGTCCTTGCTGGAAGCTCTGCAACACTGCGCGACTGTGCGGGCTTTAAAGCATCCGTGGTGGACAGATGTCGCCGGTTAGAGGCCATCGACGGCAGCCGAGCTGGCCGAGCTTGAGCAAGTTGGCGCCATGGTCCTCGGAGAGCTCGAAAGTGTGTAGACATGACTTGGGATCAAGAGGTGCTTATCATGTTGGCAACGCAACAAGAAGAAAATGGCCAGACTTGGTGATCTCGGGATCGTGAGCCAGGCTCTTTTGCAGCAGAGTAAAGATGGCTTCCATGATGATGGAGCTCTGCTGTGGATGGATTTCTTAGCGTTGCAGCGAGCAGATGTCTAGCAAAAGACAATTTTATTCACATAGAGGAGACGTATTGCTATAGTGTGGTTTACCCAACTATCCGTGTCGATGCTACCATTTGGTGCTTGTACAATGCAGCAGCGCATGACGACATTTCTCCAATACTTGTCTATTCATATTAGATTAGATAGATGTCAAGGATTCGTGCGTCTTAATATCCATGTCAGGCATTTGTTAGGGTTGCACTGTAGGTACGTCAGGCTGCATGATGTACAAACAATTAGGCGCATAGAGTGATACATTAGTGCCAAGGGAGTTGAGGCTGAGATGAAATCCTGCAGTATCCTCAGTTGTGCTGGGCTGAATGCTAGGCTGAATGCTGAATGTCCACTCAATTGTCCTTAGACGATTATACATGGGCTGTTCATTATGTTCTATCTACATGTAGAAGGTAATATGTAGTCACACAAAGCTGTGTTGCCTCGTAAGTCTCTATAGACACATCTACAGGTACACATATTTAATCTCAACTCCTCCATTTACCTCTAGTCACTTACATATCGTGTAATAATTGTTCTATTTTTTTCATTCCTTGCCCGTCATAATCGCAAATCTCGCATCGCCATCCCTCGCCATGAGTTACCAATTATGCGACCAGTGCCAAAGACTGGAACTTAGCGTTGACATGTTCAAGATTGGCGGTGGCAGCAGTTGCAGCCCCTCGTCATCACAGTCTTTGCGACCAAGTAATGGAAGCCCTTTCTTTGCCACTCTAAAAACAATTGAGGCGAGGGCGTCCGAATGTTCGCTTTGCAAAATCATCGCCGCTGCTATTCCTCCGGAAGTTCGTTCAGAGGTCAAAGCCAGAAACACAACTTGCCGCCTGGTGTGGGAACTGGATGGTCGCGATTCTCTCGATCCCTCAAGCAGAAAACGAACACGGCGATTAAGAATCCGCTGGAGTCAGGAGCGTCTCAAAGCTTATGAAGCATATCTCGTTCTCGCCGCACCTGCTTCTTATGACGAGTCCAATCTGGACTACCCTCTTCTGCTGAATGAAGAAACACAGTTCTTGGGTCGGCGCATTGGACCAGTTGTCAATAAGAGAAACTTGATTAGAGAGTTTCTTAGACTATGCGAAAATAATCATGACGAGCGCTGCACTGGAAAGCTGGGTATTGAGGATCCCTTTGCTGAGACACTCAAGCAGTCATATTTTGGAGTTATCGACATTCAGAACCAGAACTTGGTTCCGCTGCCTTATACGAACAACAAAGATTACCTCTCGTTTCAACCATACGCGACAGTGAGCTATGTATGGGGGAACATTCGCGATCATAGAACGACTCTGAGCAACATACAAGACCGATTAAAGTCTGGAGGTTTGGCCGCAACCATTGACGCACTGCCTGTGGCACTTAAACAGAGTATTGAGTTGATTGAGAACTTGGGTATCCGCTACATCTGGATTGACTCTCTCTGCATAATTCAAGATAGCAGCCATTCCTGGAACTTGAATTCTCGCACAATGCACCTAAGTACGCCCTCCCCACCCCATCTTCAAGGACATATTCTTACAGTCTGCAGTTTATGGCAACTCTACACTAACTATTTGCGCCGCGGATGGCGCCAGTGCTGAAGTAGGCTTAAGGGCTATTGATAAGAACCATTCGGTAGAGCAAAATATTGGACAGGTTGCCCCTGACGTTCATCTCGTCTTACATCAATCACCAGAATCCAACATAGAAGACTCTGTGGTAAGCACTTTGGGATCAGCCAAAACTGTCAGTCACTTACACTAAACAGTGGAACCGGCGTGCTTGGACATTTCAAGAGCGTCTCCTCTCTAGAAGATGCCTCATATTCACCAAAGGGCAAGTCTATTTCCAGTGCAGAAGTACTGGAATGTCAGAAGACATCTTTGTCGACAAAACCGGCCAGGGCTGGTCTCTGGATCTCACTGGAGCGCCCCTGCAGACCCTGACACAGCTGAGGCAGAGAGCCTTATGGTTCTATGCGAATTGTGTCAGTTTATACACCAAGAGGGAGCTTTATGAGCCATTTGACATCCTCGCAGCGTTCAATGGAATGTGCAAGCTCATAGAAGGGACACTGAGATCACCTTTCACCTTCGGATTGCCGACCTCACACTTTGATTTCGCTCTTCTTTGGCAACCGGTTGGCAAGTCGTCTATACTTGAGAAACCCATTTCGAAAGACGAAAAGTATCAGAATATGAAGTTCCCAAGCTGGTCATGGTGTGGCTGGAAGAGTGAGGGCGTATTATATAACCGACAAATGATTGAGGGATGCTTGTCAGACGTACGGACCTGGCTGAGGGACCACACTTGGATTGATTGGCATATTAGAGACGGTTATGGAACGCCACAACGAATTTGGGACAATGCCTGGGCAAAAGAGGATCGAAGCACCGAAGAAAGATGGAGAGGATACCGTGGCAACGACAACAACGGTGAGAATGATGGCTACAGATGGGCCAGAGACAGGAATCCAAGCCGCAGCCGGAGCCGAAGTCGGGACAGCAGCACCAGAAACAGAGCTATGGTTAGAATCGTAAACAGAAGCAGGAGCAGAAGTAGGAGCAGAAGCAGAAGCAGGAGTATGAGCAGGAGCAGCAGGGAGGCCAGCGAGGCTTCGCATCCGGAAATCTGGGCATCAGCGAAGCAGAAATCGAGAAGTCGCACCAATAGAGCATTGCTCAATCGGATTCCGACTTCACGGCCTCCTCCAGAGTTTCTGAGGCCTTCTTACGGCCATCATCGCTACTACGAAGATCGCCGTGCCAGGGACTATAAGCCTATGGTGGAAATATTGCCACGACAACCGGCTATTGATCCTTTCGGACGTCCACTGGAGGATTCGGCTAGAGCCAACGTCAAGAATCCAACAAAGCCTACATTTGCGCTTACTTTGCCAGAATACCCTTTCCATGTCCCCGCTGCAGAATCTAAGTGTCGGACTGGAGACCACCGAGAATTCCCAGATTTGCCCATTTTGCAATTCTTTACTTGGTCAAACAAATTGCGCATCGCGCTCAAAGAGACTGATATCACCACAGACTCGAAAAAAGAAAAGCTTACCAACGGCACTCCACCACCAACGGGTGCGCAAAGCATTGCTAGCCAAGAACCTCTTAGTCAATGCTACATCCTAGACCGCCGAGGTGACCGCTGCGGTTCCATCATGGTTGACTCGGAATGGCTGGCAAAAGAGTCTTTGCCGCGTCAATGCCGGTTCATTGCCATTTCAGAGGCCAAGTCATTTACAACGGAAGAAATGCCGGAATGGACGTATTACATTCCCAAAGAGAGGGTTGAGTCTGAGTGGGATATATACTTTGTTTTACTTATTGAATATCATGCCCAGGAAGGTCTTTGGAGAAGAGTTGCTCTTGGAAAGGTATTTAAGACGGCATTTAGTCATGACGAAGAGACGTGGAGGGAGATTTTGTTGGGTTAGAAAAGAGTTACATGCAATCTAGAGGCGCTGCTTGGCTCCATATATGTATTTGCGAAGTAATTGAGATCGTGAATATGTTTATTTAGCCCGATCCTAACGGCATTAATGAAAGGCTTAGTTTTATTTTATTAACATAGAGTAGTTATTTGCTTGGTTGATTCCACTGGTTCATCGAATGTAACAACGATACTAAATCTATTCACTCCATGCCCTCTTTGCGCTAACTCTACTGGTTGTTGGATTTTCGTCTATGTACCCATATAACTCGATATAATAACAATAACAATTAAATATGTGATCGAATAACAAAAACGGCTCTAAATTGTCTCTTGGCTAGATGGCGCTGAATTGGACCCTTCCTCCGCGGTCTGGTACGAAGAAGGAGGGCTATCATCGTCAGCTTCCGGGCTAGGAGACTTCGAGTTCTCAATTTTCTCATTCGTAGAGTCATTCAGTATCTGAAAGCTCGAAAATTGCGTGGCAGGCGACTGCGTTATTACTGCGTCGTATGAACCAAAGCTAGTTGGCACAGAATAATGCTGCGTATCTGCTTCACTGGCGTAATTCGGCATAGGACTGGTCGGACAATCAACGTAATGACTACTGCCGCTGCTAAAGTAGTGTGCGTTAATACCAATATTCTATTTCATCAATAGCTGGTAGCATCTTTTTACCTGTCGCTATCATTGGGATCATCCCAAAGCCATCGTGGCTCAAAGTTTAGTGAACTGGGAAACTCGTCAGTGCTATCACAATGATGTTGAGCGATCCTTTGCTGCTTCATACCTATTATTATATAAATCTCTCTCTGGCCAGTATTGATGCAAATATCTGGTGAGCCCACGAACTTTGCGAGTTTTAGGAGGTGGTCCGGGTGTACGGCGTTGGACGAGCGCTATGAATATTTCCGGGTTACCGTAGGAAGCAGGTATCATCTCCGTGATCTGTTCCAAGACTGACTGTAATGGAATGACGTATAGCTCTTGAAAGTGGTTGATCCCAATAATGTATCCATAAAGCTTGCCTGTAAGGCAATCTATGACAAGAGCTCCACTGTCTCCAACAGATATTTCGCCTGTGCCATGCATGCAATTAGCAGCGATAGTAGAAAGAAGATTGCAAAGCCATACTTGGGTCTAGAAGAGAAACAGTCCAAACTTTGCATAGCTTGCTAAGCTTGTTGGAATTGGCAATAAATGAGGGTATGCTGCAAATAGTGCCAAAGAGCGCGCCCCGAGATGTCATGACTTCCACGCGCCGTTCTTGATAACCCGAGCCAGGGATATCAGGCAGCACTAGACGGGGTCTTTCTGCCTTCCACTGTTCGCTCTTTTTAATCTCTATCAACGCCCAGTCCAGATTGCGAGGGTCGCTCCATTCAGCTTCCCGAGAACGACCCCAGACTCGGTTGGGGCTGACAGAAACTGTGTCTCCAGAATCCCAACCAAGGTCACTGTATAGGTCTTGTGTGTGTCGTCTGCGATCTTGTTGCTGTCCGGTAGCTCGGGGCGGTTGGTTTTCTTTATCACATTCATAAATATCCCTAATTTCAGCCATGTCATACTCTACATCTCCAAACCTGTATATATCCCCATCCCCATCTTCGCCTCCATTAGGCTCGACACTCTCCTCATCCTCATCATAATCCCCACTGCTGTCATTTTCTTCGAAGGCATGAGCGGTTGATAGAAGGAACATAGCATCCTCCACATTTGGAAATCTGATGCCACAAGTAATCGTACTAATCCTATAATGATCATCATCCAATAGTAGTGCTCCCCAAATGTACGAACTTTCCATTAGAATGTTGAGGCCATCTATAGGGCGTCCCAAATATGTCCAAGCAGGCCCGCTATACCAGTAAATTTCGAAACTCACAGCCATTTTGCTAGAGTTGTATTGCTTCCGGACCTGCGGGCGATGTAGATGGCGCAGGATCCTTTGGCCCATGCTTGTATCAACCTGGGGGTGGCATATTAAGATCGAAGGTGTAGCCTTGTCTATACTAGTGCCGCACATGCTCAATTTGTAGGCCGTTTTAGCTGGATGCTTGAGAATCGTGAGATCGATTTCTTCAAGATTCCTTTGGAAAATATCCATGACAACCTCATATCGTTTGCGGTACTCCTCGGGGATGCACCAATTCGCACGGGGGAAAACATAGACACGACTGCCGTCCAGATGAGTAGCACCAGGAAATTCTTTGGGAGCATGCATGTGGTGCTGATAGACCAACTGCTGACCTGTTGCATTGACTTGCGTGGAGTTTGGGACCAACCTTCCCGCACCAGGGTTGTTCTCTTTAGGGAGTGCATCTGGTCGCAATGCGCCGCTAGATGCTGCTGAGCCCGTGGCAGGAAACTTTGCTACCGAAGCCGAAGATTGCGAACTACGGCTTAATCTTGCATGCCAGCTTTTTTTGAGCTTCTTGATAGGTCCTCCGGTGCTCGAGCTTCCACTTCGCGTTCTCTTGGTTCCAGCCGAATTCAGAGGCGTTGAATTCAGAGGCGTTGGTTCTACCGAGATATGAGAAGGCATTTTAATGACGTTTTTAAATGTGTTTAAGAATATAGGACCGAATCTTGGAATAGTATTCTTGTATGTCCGTTGGTTGAGATTGAGAGTGTGGTCCGAAGTAACGTAATGCGGATAATATTGAGTGACATTCCGGTTTACGCAATACGCGATTATATGGACTACATACATTTTGTCTAAATGTGATAAATCAACTATAGTCAGCGGTGAAGACGTAAATTTCGATAGATAAATAAGAGGCGGTGGACAATTCCAGTTCTCCTCACAAGGCTCTGCGATGACCGGCATTAGCATGGATGATTTGTATATTAACTATTGGTCCAAATTAGGTCCCGGTGGCTTGGTTGCTGCAAATTGCTGCAGATTGCATCAATGGTGATGTTCATGAGCCAATGAGGCAGGCAGATGCAGCACATACATGCTTGCACACGACCAACATGCAGTTGCATTCTGCGGCGGCTGTGCGTACATGCAGGCAATTATCGGTGAGGCTGGCGGTGGGCGCGGCCTACGACAGAACGCCTTATTTCCCTGAAGCGATTACGTCTTAAGGCTAGTGGTATGGGATCCATGAATATATATTCTTACCCAAATGCCCGGTTTCATGAGCTCGAATGTCTCACTCTTACAAGTCGCCGACAAGAGCTCATAAGGACGTAAACGAAACTCCAATTCTCTAACTAAAAAAACAGTTATGAATCAATAATAATTCACAAAAAACATAGTATAGAGAATGATATATGCCTCTTCTCATTATATACATACATATATATAGAGAGGTCATATTTATTAACAAGAGGGTCAATAAAGCTGCAATAACTAGGTCAGAGGAAGGCTACGCCCCAGCCTTTGACATACATATACATACATATACTTCATGTGCATCTTCCTGTATCTATCTGTGTCTTTCTGCATTATCGAGAGGCTTACTGGAATTGCAGAAGATCCCCTTATAAGTTCTGAGCTATTTTTGTATCTTCGCGGTTAATATGGAACTTGACACTCTGGACTCTTCGCAAATAACATCTCTCGATGATGCTATTATATCTCTTTGCAATGTAGCCGAACCTGTCAAGTCCCAGTTTGTTGCTTTTCGCCGATTTTATCATGAGATGACACACACTGATGAGCAAACTGGCAACATTTCGATCTACAGTGGCAATCTGGGGCTGACATCTCACACTGCTGTCCTTCGGGCTGTTGGTGTCCTAAAGTCTCTATGCAAGGAAGCGTCTGGTTTGGAAGCGTTTCAACAGGCTGCTTTTCCGGATTGTTTGCCTAAGGAGAGAGAAGTGGCGGCAAGAATTACCACCCGATTAGCTTTCATGATCGACCCATCATCAAGAGATATCTACTCCATGCTATACAGAATCGAGAATGAGGATGCTTACCCTGTCAAATGGTTGCCAAACCAGACATTTATCCAGTTTTTTCATGCTGCTTTTCCCACTGAGTCAGTGGATTGTTGGCACAGTAGCACGGAATGCACGAGTCTGATGGCATGGAGCTTGAGAAAGAGATTGGGTATCGAGATCATTCCTACCAATGATCTGGCCGAACATCTTGTATACAACCCAAGGAGGAAGACACTAGCGGTTTTTCACCAAGTCGAGTGGCTCAAGGCCCAAGTGCGATATACAGCAGATAGGAGCTTGGAAGAGGGCATAGAGATGAGTTTTGCCAAGTTTGACATCTCACTATTTCCTTGCAGGAACCTATGCAAGTGCTAATTCGGAACTAGCGGGACTCTTCCTCCACAGCTTCTCTTCGAGACCCTTTACACAATTTACGAAATCTTGTTCCCATACGTAACGGACGATGAGTCGGATACGTTGGCAAGAGAGCTTACTTCATCATATGGCTTGAATGACTCGTCCGACGCTGCCTTTGATCCAAATCTCATTGTATGGGACGGCTTGTTTCGCACCCCGCCTTCCTTTAAGCTTGTATACTGGACGAAGAGATTGAGGAATCTACAAACAGCCGTGGATCACCCTCCACCATCGAATGATCTCGTGTCATGGGTCGAGAGACACACATCGGAGAGAACTGCACTTACGGTGGCCCTCATAGGTCTTTTTCTTACGGCGGCGTTTGGGCTGCTCAGCGTTCTGATAGGAATTGCTCAGCTTGTGGTTTCTCTAGAACAAAACAAGCTCGATTCATAGCTCTGGATGTTGGCCATTTTCTTCTACTGCTACTCTAGGCTCTTTGTTACTGCTGTTATCATCATATCGTCTTAAAATCTTCTGATGCTATACGTGATTAAAGAACATATCGCTTCAATACATGTACTTCCCTTGGATGGGCACGTGCTGTCAACACCAACGGCATATGGATGAACCACTGCTATCAATGGCAAATGAAATCTAGCTCGTCGAAGAGCCTAGAATTACTATTAAATAATAGTTCAATTACGTTTCTGATAACTCTACAGGTTCATTTCATTGTGATCCTCCCGGATTTATCGGGCTGATTGGCTCCATTTCAGTGAATACAAGCTGCCACCGCCTGCCGAAAGCAGCAGGCGGGGTACTGCATTGGCGAGCTACCGCTGATACGAGCTTTGCGATATTGGGACGGAGGAACTGGATGACCCGCGCAGTGGCATGTGATCAAGTCACTTCTCAGTAATAGCTTTCACGGTTGCATGAAGTAAGAGAGCAAGGCTTCTCGCTAATGGGTAAATCGTCACAAGAGTTTATGTAGTTGAGATAGATGACCTTTTTTCAGTAGAGAAAACACCAGGTCACTCGCTGAATGAGTACATCAGATGTCAAGTACCGGAACAAGTACCCTCAGCAACATGTCCGCTCAATCCGCCGCCGCTTTCAGTCACCGCCCAAAATGACCAATAATGCCTGTGTCCAACACCAATCATATCCAATCCTATCCGATCAATGCCAGACATTAATCATTTCCTGTAGCCACTTTACTGCCACGACGACCACTTTTTTTTTCTACGGTCGTACCAGCTTTGCCCTCCACTGGCAACGACTCACGGGCTCTGGAAAAACCCGAAGCTCCCGCTAAGCCTCCCAGCAGCTTGGGCTTTGGCCTTAGCCCCAGGGCTGAACGAATCCGCCGTGGTTGGGCCAATCCAATAGCGCTAATACTATGACAGACAGCTCGAGCTAGGCAGAAGCAAGGGAGCGAATAAGCAGCCGCAACACCTGCGTCATCATGTGCTGCTCTCGAGCTGGGCCAAACCTTCACCTTACACCGTCTGACCTCGACTCGACTCAAAGCGGAAAAGCGAACAAGCAACGGGTGTCGTGTGTCTCGAGGGCGCTGGAACCGCTTTCCGTTGGCCTGCTGTTGCGTCCTGCATCTGACCAGCTGCCCTGACTGGCCGTTTGCTCTAGCCCGGCTTGATCGAGGCTGTCGGCAGTCCACATCCGTGAGCATATCCTATCAGGAAAGGCGTTGCCTGGCGGGCTGAGCTGCCTGCCTGACCTGGCCCAATAGCTGCTGCAAGGCGAGCTTCACCACCAGGAAGCCACATCACCGCCTCGCTTCTGAACTGTCCTTTATCTGCCTTGGGGCTCATGCCAGACTGCTGGGTTGAGTCTTTTTGCGCACCTTGACCTATATTTACACCTTAGAACGACGCATATACATATTCCTAAACATTACGCTTATGGCGGTTGATACCGAGGGGTCCGACATCAACATTCCTGCTCCCACAGCTGCCATGGGACTCACCCAGACGCCTGGAAAAGGCGCTGCGAGCCACGATGTTCATCCGTCTGGCAAGCGGGCTCATGGCCGAGGAGTGCAGATACTACGAGGTCTGGCTCTCGCTGTGTACTTTTTAATCTGTTGTGTGACGTACGTTTGCGATTCACTCGCTAGTGATCATGTCATGAGTTTGGATAAGACCAATGCTTACGAGAATACAGTATTGTCGCTTCGCAAGTTCTTGGGTGTTGGCTGTATTTCGTGAACCGCGAGATATACTATGATTACATGGCCTTGACCAAACGGTGGTTTGCCATAGTCGTAACTTGGATGACACAGATTTGGGGCCCGGTCACGATCCGAATCAGCGGCGATGAGTCAGTCGCGGGAGAGATCCGTCCTACGGAAGGTGGCGGAGTGCAGTTCAACTTTCCTGAGCGTTTGGTGATGATAGCGAACCACCAGGTAAGAAGCTCCGGAGCGCGGCAGCGTCGACGCCAGTCGCTCAACCATTCTCATATGCAATCTCATTCACAAGAGAACACTTGGTTTCGACTTAGTTTTCCCAGAAACTGCTTTGAACATTGAACTGACCAACTTTTACAGATCTATACCGACTGGTTGTACCTCTGGTGGGTTGGCTACGTCAACCGAGCTTCGGCGCACGGCCACATTTACATCATTCTGAAGCAGTCACTGCAGTATATTCCCATCATCGGCTGGGGTATGACGTTTTACAGCTTCATCTTCATGTCTCGGAAAATGGCAACAGATCAGCCCCGCCTTGCCTATCGACTGAAGAAGTTGAAGCAGACTAGGACCGACCCAAGTGGGAAAGAGTATCGTATACCCATGTGGCTTCTGTTGTTCCCTGAGGGCACCAACATTTCTGGAAACGGTCGACGAAAGTCTGCCAGTTGGGCAGAAAAGAAAGGGTGGAAAGATCCTGAGCACGTGCTGCTCCCTCGTAGCACTGGCAGCTTCTTTTGTCTCAACGAACTCAGAGGAACAGTAGAATATGTCTACGACTGCACAGTGGCATATGAAGGTGTTGGGTGAGTGTCCTGAGACGCCTTGATCCAATCACTAAAAACCGTGATATGCAAGAGATAACTAACCAGTAATACCTAGGCGAGGCAAATACGGTGAGAACATCTTCACACTCTCTAGTACCTACCTCCAGGGCCGGCCACCCAAGTCCGTCAACTTCTACTGGCGAAAATTCAAGCTTTCAGATATTCCACTCGATGACGCAGACGAATTCGATGCCTGGCTGCGTGCAGAGTGGTACAAGAAGGACGCATTGATGGAACAGTACCTGACCACAGGACGATTCCCTACCATGGCCGGATCCAAGGTTGACTTCATCGAGACCAAGGTCCAAACGAAGACTCCATTGGAGATTCTGCAGGTTTTTTCCGTTGTTGGCATTGCTGGTCTCGTCTGGCACAATTTGCAGCGATTTGGAGGTGCGGTCGGAAGAAGGTTCGGCTTCTTTGTGTAGAGTGAAGGTTTGTCGGTTTGACGTTGTCGAATGGAGAAGGGTCTTTTCCCTTGGCACCTCACCTTTAACCCCTTTCCTAAGAGCGTTTTGGCCATGTTTGTGGTTTTCATTAGCGTTAGTATGGTATGCTTTCTGGCACGGATTTAGTATTTTCTTCTTGGATAACCAATGGGGCAGGATAATCAAGACGGCGAGTACAGAAGATTAACTGCAGACTTTTGGGCGTCTTCTGCTGGTGCGGAGTTTTGAGGAGGGACTTTGCCTTGGGTGAATCATGAATTACCGAGGCATCGCGTATCATGGTGAACGGAAGGAATCGGGTTTGACTGGGCTTGGCTTGTTTGGCTTGGGTTGATTGGATTCTATTGGATTTAGCACCACTTTCGAAGTGGCAATAGTAGATAATGAAGCGTTCTTCATTGGACAGTTTGCTGCTCAATCTGTTGATGCCCGAGGAGGTTGAAGCCAGGATGAGGGGACAAAGGAGATGGACCGAGCAAGTTGAGCGATGAGGCGCCGCGTCACCAAGCCTCGAAACGCCAGCTCGACCAAATCGCAGATGGAATTGGTGTAAGAGAGACTGGTGACTGGATGCCAAGAATAAATAGTCGCAGCCCGGACTAGCCGGAAGGACAAGAACCTTGCGAAGAAGGAGTACCAGTAGGTGAGCAGCGAATCGGGTATTTTCTAGTATGTCTTCTTGCTGATGTCGGCGATGGCTACCATCTCGCATGCAACAGTCTGGAGTACGGCCTGCTTGGAGCTGAAAACCAAGAGCAATGTCGTTGTTGAAAGTAGCTTAGCTCTGGGGAAGGGCGGGTAGATGGGACCGGGGGGGAAGATGGCGAGCCTCGGCATCTTCGAGGCCAGAATCGCTTATAATTGGTCGAAAAGAGAAGATGAGGAGAAGATGGGAGGGGAGGAGAATGTGGCGTTTTTTCGAACCTGGGTAGAGTGGAATGAGGTCGGGAGTTTGTTTACGCGTGGAATGAAGGGTTATGAGATTGTGGGTGTGTATACTGACTCTTGGAGTTTCTCATAGGACGGTGATCAAGATGATGGTTGGAGGATCTGATGTTGCAGCACAGATGCCAAAATGCAAACGTCCAGTCCAGTACAGCACGGCATCTCAAATCTGGATGATCCATCAACCGACTCCTTCGCTTCCTGGTACTACATACATACAGAGAATCCCCCCATTTTCATGCACCCCAGTATGAAGTGTTACGCATGAATCGCCAAATCCGACCTAGGGACAGCAAAACCCCCAAGGCCCTAGATAGAGAAAGCATCGCCACTTTTTTGCTCTTGTGATATACACGCGGCTAGCCATTTAAGCTACGCAGCTAGGGTCTTTAGAGTCTTGTCTAGCCTGCTTCTTCCCCGCGGATGGGCCAACTTCCAAATATGGGGATGATGGCCGGGGTGGTTGTGACACACGAGATTTTGGGTTTGCCTGATGGTATAACGGTATGATGATGGAGTGTGAATCATGAGGGACTATTTACTGTGTTTCTTGGGGGATTATCTTGCGGTGAAATTTATTTGGATGCGAGATGTTGTATCTATTCCCGGGAACCGGTGTCTCACGCTGCAAAAGACGTGGGCTTCGTCGTCCCCTGTATTATCCCCCGCTGTACGAAGCAACCCCCGTTATCCATACAAGTACCTATCTGCTATCCAGCCAACATTGCATATCTCAGCCAAGACATCGCTCGGTCCGCATAATGTCCAAGCGTTCGTTGCCCGGCTTCCCCCAGCGGCAAACATGGATGTACGAGTATATCCCCCCTCGAACGAAGCCTGGTCCAACACCCTGGTATAAGCATAAAATAGGCTACTGTTAGAGTAGGCCCAGAGCGGCCCAGAATCTGGACCCTCACAGTTGGGAGTTTAAAAAAAGGGCGGGGACCCCACTTGGAAAAGTCTGGGGGAAGAGAGGGCCCGGCTCTTTTTTATTTTTCTTGGCGAGAGGCCGGGATGGGGGATGGCTTGCGAGGAGGGATTCGATGTTCTCTGGCTGCGTGTTGTTGTTTCTATGTACTGGAGGGGGTGAGGGGAATTGGGGACGTTAGTTTGCTCGCCACATGGATAGGCATGGATGGGATAGGATAGGCTGGATACTTGTCTTGGTATTGGAGGGAACTAGTAGTATGGATTGAGCTTTGATGTGGATGGTTTGTCCGCGTGGGAGTTAATTCCTTGGTCGCGAGATGCGGAAGAGACCGCCAAGTTGCTGGGGTGCAAGATCTTGGCGACGCATCTGCTTTTGTGTATATATAGGCCGATGTGCTTGTACATGATTCTCCCTGCCGATCCCTTTTCGCGTGTCTCTCCATGTCTCTCGGGCGCGGGAACACAAGCATCTTTCCATCCATTACCTCTTTATTTTTCTCATTAGTTTTCTCATCTCTCAGGACTTGACCATTTCCATTTCATACTCATAAGTGAGAAGACACAGACACAATGGCTGAGTCCGAGAAGCGTGACCTCGAGAAGCGCGAGCTCGAGGATGTCGGCGTCGATCCGATCCGCGACTCCGAGAGCAATGCCAAGCCCATGACGCTTCAAGACAGCGAAGAGGACTTTGGCTTCACACCCGAGGAGCAGCGCAAGATTCTGTGGAAGGTCGACAGACGCTTGGTCGTCACCGTTGGAGCCATGTATTGGTAAGATTTGATCCCAATCGACCATGAGACTTCATTTTAACGCGTTCAAGTGTATCATTGATGGATCGCACCAATTTGTCTGCCGCAAATATTGCAGGTATTTTCACCCTTTCGACGTAAAGAACCACAAGCTGATTCCCTTAGGTATGGGTGTTGAGCTGAAGCTTATCAACAACCGCTATGTAAGTCCTCTCTCAACACCACACGTCTTAAAACAAAACACTCATAAACGCTCTAGAATATCGCCAATCTCGTCTTTTTCACCACATACATCGTTTTCCAACCTCCTTCCACCATCCTCATCCGCAAAATCGGGCCTCGTCTGCACCTCGCCTTCATCACACTGCTCTGGGGCGCCGTCATGATCGGCATGGGCTTTGTCAAGAACTTTCCACAATTGGCAGCGATGAGAACAGTCTTAGGCGTCCTCGAAGCCGGGTTCTTCCCTTCTTGTGTCTACCTTCTGTCTACTTGGTACACTAGGTACGAGGTGGGAAAGCGATATTCCATGTTTTATCTCTTAGGCTGCGTCGCCTCAGCCTTTGCCGGCATTCTCGCCTACGGTGTAAGTCATATCCATTATAAACATGCGCAAAAAGCTCACAACGTCCACAGCTCATGCAACTCAACGGCCGCGAGGGCCTTACCGGCTGGCGCTGGATCTTCATCATCGAAGGCACCCTCACCTGCGCCCTGGGTATCGCCGGTTACTGGCTCCTCGTCGATTTTCCCGACTCAAAGCGTCTGACATGGAACTTCCTTGGCCAGCGTGAGCTGGACTGGATCGTACACCGCATTCAGCGTGATCGAGGCGACTCAAAAGTCCCGAAGTTCAATCTTCGAAAGTTCCTTGGCGCTGGAACTGATTGGAAGATTTGGGCATACGCTCTAATTTTTGGCTTTTCGACAACAATAACCTATTCGTTGGCCTTCACCCTCCCTTTGATCTTGAGACAAAGCCTCCATTTCTCTGTCGGAGCGTCTCAGTGTCTCGTTGCTCCCCCGTATGTATTGGCAGGTATTGTAATGTTCTCAGGCGCTTGGGTGGGTGACAAGCTGCGAGTCCGTGGTCCCATTGTCATCTTCAACATGGTCCTCTGCCTCATTGGACTGCCTATTATGGGCTGGGCTCCGAGTCCTGGCGTTCGTTATTTCGGCGTCTTCCTCGTCACGGCTGGTGCTAATGCCAATATTCCGGCTGCCATGTCGCTGCAGGCGAACAACGTGCGTGGACAGTGGAAACGTGCCTTTTGCAGTGCGACGCTTGTTGGGTTCGGCGGCCTGGGAGGCATTGCCGGCAGTTTAGTTTTTAGAGAGCAAGACGCCGCTACTGGATATAAGCCAGGTCTATATGCCTCTATTGCTTGTGCTTTATTGAACATCATACTTGTTCTCCTCCTCGATCTTGGATTTTGGAGGGCAAACAGTAAGGCAGACAAGGAAGGTCTTCTGCTCGAAGCTCACGATGTAAGTGACACTCCCACCCCACTTTTGATATGTGACAATAACTGATCTGTAATGATACATAGGAGGATGCTACGCCTGGTTTCAGATACACGTATTGATGAATCTGGAGGAATATGGGTGAATTAAGGTTTACGTGTATATGACCAATGATGGCAACAAATGAGTTGCGATGCTACGTGTAATAATTCTTTCGTTTAAAACAACAATAATGATATAAATTATATCTGATATACTATTAAACTCTCTCGGGTGACATAAAAACGACGTGAGCCAATCGAACTGATTGTGGGCAATGGGCTATGCCTCATACTACGTGACATGGCAACAACCCGCTTCTGGTTAAATACCATAACCGAATAAAGTAAAAAATAAGTCTGTTCAAGGCATCTGAGTATCTGAAGAATTGAGTTCCAAGAAAATGTGCGTATTCTAGCTGTGGACAAACGTGGTTGCATGATGGGTAGATTGCATGGGTCATAAATTTAACCCGGTACCGTATCACACTGTCTCTCTCTCCCTCATACCGACATATTGAACAGGAAATCCTCTCTCGCCGGTTGCCTCTCATTCTCTTTCCTTTTATCCCTCTTTGTCTTCTCTCTCACCGGCGCATGAACCACCAAACTCGACGAGATTGATGACAAGCCATCTCGATGACCTAGCGCTTGATTGCTTGGCCGCGGAAGCGTCCTCGGAGTGAAGGTCTCATGCCCCAAAGGACCCCTATTACGCACGCTGCTGCCCTGCTGGGCGTTGAACAAGACTCTTCGTGCCGGCGTCTTCAAAGGTTTCGATCGCCGTTTCCCGTCATCACGAGAGCTTCCACTGGCTTGGTAGGGCGGAGGTTGTCTTTTAGCGCGTATAGTCGGCGCATTATCTTTTCGGTGCAGGAATTTCTGAGGAATGCCAAACATTGAAGCGGTACGCCTGGGAGCCTCATCCTCGAACGGCCCGGTGACGGATCTTTCGAAAGTGTAATATCTTTCATCCGGAGAAGCCTCGCGGGTAGAATTACGTTCAAAGATGATGCTAAAGACTGTATATGTTAGGCATGCTAGGATGCCGATGGCCATGAGGAGACATATGAAGAATATAATGGGCCAAAAGTGGTCAGGGAGCATTTTGTTTATTTCGAGTATATCTATGAGGGTATTCGGCCTGTTCGTGGGGTATCTGAGAGAGTCAAGGTATATAGATATGTCATTTACATCACAATCACTGCCGTATTTGCGAGAAAGAGCTGTTACCTATAGCCTGCTCATCATCGCAAGTGAGTTGTTTGTTGTCGCACACTTTTTCTCTTAAAGCGTGAATCACTCACATCGTCAGCCTCAATCACAATGAGTAAGGGGGTAGTTATCGTAACACTAGTTTGGGGACTCCTCTACTACCAACGTTGGCTTGATTAAATGCTCTATTAGTTGGCAGCTGAATAACTGCTTCTTGAAAAATAAAAACTTTTAATAGAACCTGATGAATGAGGTTTGGCGAGCTCTTTTGCCTTCTAGCTAAATTACCTCCCATGAAAAGAATCCTCCCAACGCTCCAATAAAATGTCGGCTCCAATAAAATGTCTCCCCTCTAGTCAAACGCCGTAGACATTCCCATTGTGCAATTCCATTCTGATAAACCCGTCGTTTAGCTCGCCATCACCATCCATGGTGTCTGCTCATGGCAGCCAGTTTGTCTTTGTTCCATCATCGTTTGTTGCGTTTTCCGTGCTTGCGCGGCGTTTCTTCCAACAACGTTCGTCATTCTCCTCAAGAGAGCGGCGAATGAAGCTCACATCAGTCGCGATTGCTGCCTGACACTCGAGCAGTTCCTTGCTGAGCTCTTTGTATGCCCACACCTTCCATTTCTCCTCCATTCCCATAATGTACTGCCGGATCATGGTCGTCCCTTCATGAAGCTTGTGGCGTGCCGCGACAGATGTGACATTTTCGTTATGTAATTCTTCCAGCTCGTTGATGGCGGCGTAGATTGGCTCCGCGGCTGGCTGACCATGTACCACTTGAGTCTCTCCCCATTCGTAAGTCTCGAGGTCTTCAGTAGCCTCTCTGACCCATACCTCGACTTCCTGCTTCCCTGCTTGTCTGCTCCACGTCTCTAGCCATTCCTTCATATCCTGTGGTAGCACTATGACGACCTCTCTGGTTAGGGCTGCCGCACACTCATCGTTTGTAGTCGTTGACCACAACTCTCTCATGATCTTAGTCATATGGGGGACAACCAGATCAACCGCTTGTTCTCTGGTAATTTTCTTTGTCGTCGTGATTGTCACGGGCGGTAATGGTATCTGGGACTTGAGTATCATGCCGACCTGACTCTTTGTATCCTCCACCTCAGCAGACTTATGCGGGATTGGCTGAGTCAATCCCATGTCACCGAAGCTGCCAGGGATTTCAGCCTTCACGGTTTTAGGCTTCCAGTTTGGTATGACGTGCTTGGTTCGTATGATCTTATTTCCTCGCTCGGTATAGTGCTTGACTGACGCGTGTGCAAACTCAAAGACCTTGTATCTCATCATGAGGCAGGTAATCTCATCTACTCCGCCCGTGTTAACTTTGCGGAGCCGCTTGACAACAATTGAGGCCACCACACTTGTAGCAGGCAGAATGTGATATCTACCGTGTAGCTCGGAAAGGTACGCGATGTCTCTCATCTTGGAAATGACATCGTTGTAACCGCCCCATCGGCTCCAACGTTGTGCTTCTAGCGCATGTGAGGCCAAACATCTGCAGATGCACGCTTCGAAACATTCTGGATAATCTTGAGGTCTGAGGTGCAGAAGCCGAAATGCGCCTTTCACTAGTTGGCGACAATATTCGCGCTGCTTAATCTCGCTCAGGTTTCGGGTGTCTATGGCGTCAACGCCCTTGTAGCCTTTCTGCAGTGCCTTGAACTCCGCCTGTATTCTCTCTAGCTCTGTCTCGTCCCATGCAATATGAGGGTCGGATATCTCGACTATGGAATCATTATCACGATGTTTGGCCATGATCGTTTCGTAACCTGTTTGCTTTGGGGAGTGTAATGCGTATGGTTGTTGAGTGGAGTTTGTGGTGTTGGAGTTGGTCAAGGGCGACAACGATGGGTCGAGGTGTGTGATGAGAGGAGAGACAGAAGAAGAAAGCAGAACAGAGTCTTAGCTTTATAGTGTGTGGGAAACAGCCGAACAAAAAAGGTCTGCTCTGGCACTGCGCGCAGCTGGCAAACAGGACACACGCTCATCAGCTACATGTAATTTACCTAGGCAGGTGGCATACAGTTGTCAAGTTCAAGGCGGTACCTTTATTATCAGTTCTGTGTTTTTCTACAGGAACTGCCATCTCCTGAACATGTTATGACATTTCAGCGTCCTAAGTTTGCTATCAAGTATCCCAAATCTCAAATGTGAAGATACCTGTAGTGATCGTGGCAGATACAAACTTGTGAAGCTGTAGATTAGAGAGTTTTCTTCGCATCCTGGTCCGGCCTGGGAACCATGTGGCAAGTTGCCCGATACAGCCATGGGGAAAATAAGGATCCCAATCTTCAGCCCCCACGGTCACGATGAGTGATTCAACAGAAGAAAGCTTCTCGGGCGAAATGCGGTGCAAGAACATGGATGAGGAGCTGATTAAACTGGTGATAAACAATGAATATCTATTATGAAGAAATAAGTGTAGAGTTCAACACGTTAAATGGGATCTTCAAGGAATTGGCTGCTTCTAGATGCTATCGATGTCGGTTAATGTATGCTATCATGTCATTGCAGTCGGTGTCTTGTGCCATGAGTTGACTTCTCTTCCCTGCATCTTCGCGGATAAGCGCCGACGGATGATGCCGAGCTGAAGCAACCGTTACAGTGCAGATGAAGATGCATGCGCAAACGAGATAAGATGCTGATGCTGATGCCGATGCTCACTTAAACAGTTAAACTCCATCTCCAACTGAAAGCTGACACAGTGTCTCTCGCACCGTGACGTGACATACCCACGTGGACCTTGGCAACACAAGCCCCATTCGTCAAAGCAAGTCTTGGCCTTCAAAAAGTTCTTTCAAGGGAGGCAGGTAAGAAAAAATAGTTCAAACCCACAAGTCTCGGTGAACAAAGGGACTTGGCGGGCGAGAGTTGAGCGCATATAAGAACATACATGAAAGCGAGCGTCTGTCGTCCTGCGCCTTTATTGATACTGTCTGATAAGCTTCAACCCCAGCCTTTTTGGGTACTGATTGATCGCGATTCTTCAGCAAGGCTTCACCAGGCAGTTGCTATACGAAGAATCCGGCAGGTGGGGACATCTCGAGAGGCAAAAAGATCACCATGAAGGCCTCAGTTGTGCTGTCGGCTCTCGCGGGCTGTGCAGTGGCAGACGATGTGCTATATAGCAGACGGCTGCTCAAGCGAGGCATTGACGATGAAGGGCACTACAACATGTGTAAGGCTTCGCTTCACTATTCATTCATCTAGATCCATTACGCTGACTCGATCTCGAATAGCTTTCTTCCACGTCAACGACGTCCATGCTCATCTTGATCAATACGTCAAGGCCGGCACAGACTGCACCGACCCTTCCAAGGGATGCTTCGGCGGCTACGCTCGCATCAAGACAAAAGTCACTAAGCTGCGCGCCCAGCATCCAGACCACCTGTGGCTGAACGCCGGTGACGAGTTCCAAGGCACGCTGTTCTACTCATTCTACGGCGGGGAGAAGATTGCCGAGACGATGAACGACCTCAAGTTCGACGCCATGACGCTGGGAAACCACGAGTGGGACGGCGGCGATGAGAAGCTGGGCTTGTTTCTGAAGAACTTGACGTTTCCCGTTGTTTCCTGCAATGTGAAGAGCGAGTACGCAGATCTCAAGTCAACGATTAAGAATTATCACATCTTTGAAGAGCATGGGCTGGCTGTTATCGGGGCAACGACGCCGACGACTCCGACGATTTCGCATGTTGGCGAGCTGACTACCTTTCTCGACCCGGTGGAAGAGGTTCAAAAGGCTATTTGGGAGATTCGCAACACAACGGACATCAAACGCATCGTAGCTTTGACGCACATTGGTTACGACATCGACCAGCAGCTTGCGGCTCAGACTGAAGGCCTATCCCTCATCATCGGCGGTCACAGCCATACGCTGCTTGGAGACATGGAAGGTGCCCAGGGCAAGTATCCGACGATTGTGGATGATCTGGCTGGCAACGAGGTCTTTATCGTGACTTCATGGAGATGGGGAGAAAATCTGGGGTCAATCTCAGTTACCTTTGACGAGGAAGGGAAAGCTCTTGCATATCAAGGCGCTCCAATCCACATGGACAACACGACCAAGCTGGAGCCCGGTCTTCAGGCCAAAGTCACTGCGTGGAGAGGCCCATTCGAGGACTTTGCCAACGAAGTTATCGGCACCACAGAGAATACTCTCGATCAGACTGCTTGCCAGAGCGGTGACTGTCTCCTCGGCCAGGTCATGGCCGATGCCGCGTTCGAGTACCTTTACAATCTTACCACAGACGCCCCGGAAGACCAAAGGCCGAGCTTTGCTCTCATCAACGCGGGCGGTGTTCGGGCAACCATCGACGCCGGCAACATCACGCGAGGCCAAGTCATTACGTCGTTCCCCTTCGGCAACGCCGTCACCAAACTGACCTACTCGGGCGAAGATCTCCTCCAGATCCTCGAAGGATGCGTATCCCGCGTCAACCAATTCAACAACCAGAAGCTCTCATCCTGGTTCCAAATCTCGCACAACCTCAACGTCAAGTATAATCCATCGAATCCTCCTGGGTTCATGCTCATGGATGCAAGGATCTCGGGACAGAGAATCGACCCGGAGAAGGAGTATGTCATTGCCACGGTGGATTTTGTTGCCGGCGGGGGGGATAATATCTTGCCCAAGAGAAGTGACTTCGTGGTGCTGGATACGCTGGATGAGGTATTGGTGGATTACATTAAAGCGAAGACTCCATTGACGAATGCGCTGGAGAAGAGAGTGGGAAAGGTTGGGAAATGCACAGACAAGGTACAGAAGGTCTTTTCAGCTTAAACTTGGAGTAGATTACATGGGTTATAAATAGATTTTGTTTACAGACACCGTGGATAAGAGACCCATGTAACAAGGCGGATCGAGCGTTGAGTCTTTGTAAAGATGCACCGAAGTTGTGGCGAACTTCTCACACCGCACTCAATCTCACATTCACATCCACATCTTCCAGGAAGCAATTTCATAAACATGTCTTTATTCTTTCATCTCGCTCTATCTCACGAGATCTGCTTCACAACAGACTCAATATCAACAAGATCCCAAACATCCCCAAACTTATTCTCCTCCACAACATGATACAACGTAAACTGAGACGTCGTAATCTCCCGCCCAGTAGCTTCAATTCCCTGAAAGCTCCCCTTATGCGTCCCCGTAACTTTAAAATGGCACGCAAGATAATCCCCCTCAATCGTAAGATGCCTCAACTCCCAGTGCCAGTCGGGAAACGCAGTCACCAGCGGCTCGAACTGCGCCGTGACTTTCTTTGGGTCCCAAGGCACGTCGTTAACGTTTAAAGGCGAAGTGTAGAAATTTTCCATGCCCGAGAAGTTGTGTGAGTTGCAGTGTTGGAGGTATGAGTCGTATAGCGCCCGGTACCCTTCGACCTTGGTTTTGGCTGCCATGGTGACGATGAGTTGATGAACCAATCAATTTGCGCGTTTGGGTTTGTGGATATGTGATGGATTGTCTAAAAGACTTGTTAAAGAGTTGTCAATTAATTGCAGAGAGAATGGAAACTAAACTGCAGACAGAACAGTCGAATATATATATACACGTGGATAATTGAAGAGCAATACGCAGCCTGCAACGGTAATATCTGTGCTGACTGATCACAATGCTTATGTTGATTTCGTAATTGTGACAGGATGCCTTCTTGGCGGGCCACACTGCCTCAGGTAGGAATGGATTGAAGGATTCATAATGCCGCCCAGGCTCTAGCAGCGCTTTCTAATGACTCCGTAAGCCTTACGAACAGTTGAAGTCGGAATAACCTTTGGCTCCTTGTTATATTGAGCTGCTTACTGGATGCCCTAGTGACATGCAGCGCAAGCCAAGCCAATCGCACGGTTTGTCACGAAAGAGCTGGAGACCAGAGAATGGTCATGTATGGTTTGCTTGCAGAAACAAACTCCTTGTATTCTCTCTATCGCTCATAAATGACAACTCAAAATTCCAATGATTCCCAGCCTGACGTACTCGGAGAGTTTCCAACTCAGCGGCCCTTTATCCCGCAAATGGCATCGACTACTGGTCTGTATCTCTAAGAGATTATTCCGACCTCCGCGACATAAAAGAACTCGACAGTTACGGCACCTGTAGATGAATCGATGCGATTCGTCTCCACATTCAACACACTCGAATCTCCCATCAATAGATTCCCGCAATCTTCCATGTATGCACCGTGGTCGGTCAAAGAGCGCCCGCCTGATTTCCGCTTCAAACTCTACCACCGCACGGCCTTCCACGGTCTTCGCACGACTTGCCACACGATTCGCGCGATCCAGCAATCTGTTTTCATTCCACCTCCAGCTCCGCCGTGAATGAGTAACGTGGGGGAAATGCCGAACAATCGGGTAGATAACAGTAAGTCCTGTTCTCCGCGCTGTATCACGCCGAGGGGGGTTGCTTTGCCACAGCATCCAGGGGAGGGAAAAGCCCATCAAGAATAGCTAATTGAAATCGCTCTTCATTGCATCCGTGACAGTAAATATGACCTCCAGGGTACTTCAACATCTCGGCGAAGAGGGTTTCTTCTTTGCAGACGGTACAGTGCCCTTTCTTAGATATTTCCCCTTGGCTAGGCTCTTCAGTCTGGCGGGCTTCTTCGGTTTCTGCGAGGGTAAAATCAGCGGCTGCAACTGAATTGATCAACACCATGTGCTCATCCTCTTGACTGGCTTTATCGCATTGGTTGGGTTCGTTCGTTTGCTTTACCTGTCTGGGTGTCTAGCTGAGACCCTTCAGTGGGGCTGGCTCTGGTAGCCGTAGTGAACGGATCGGCCAGTGCTTCTTCTCTAGGTGCAGGTCCAGCGGTAGCCTGAGGCTGGTCATCATTATCCTACGATGATGCAAATCCGCTGTTCAAGTCACGATCCGCGTAAAATGCCTCTAGTGACAAGAGCTCTTGCTCATAGAGCCAAGCTGCGATTTCGGCATCGGGAGGAGGATCGCCCTCGCGGTGCTTTCCTTTCATTTGTGAGTCGGCATCCTGAAGCTCCAAGGATACCATCATCCGTAGCGTTTCTTGATCGATGTCATTGTCCATCTTGGTTGATTTTTGAAGGACGATGCAGAGTAAGAGGAGAGAAGAATAGAGAGAAGAGTAGAGAGAAGAGTAGAGAGAAGAGTGGAGAGAAGAGTAGAGAGAAGAGTAGAGAGAAGAGTAGAGAGAAGAGTAGAGAGAAGAGTAGAGGGGAGAAAGGCGCAGGTGAAGGTGTTTCGCTCGTTTGTTCGTGTTTCGTTCGTTTATTCAGTGGTCCGTGCACAAGCATCCGACCATGAATCGATTCTTCTCCACGTTTCCCATCTTATTACATCTGATAAGGGTGTGAGATTCTGGTATGCGATGAGTATGGTAAAAATGACAGATTCTGCTGGGCAGATATGAAAAAATGCGACCTTTAAGATTCTAGGCAGTTTGTTAGTCGTGTCAAAATTTATCAGCGTGATATTGCTATCCCAACAAATGGCTTTGAATTCGATGGGCAATTCACTCTTGAGTAATGAAATTCGCTCAAAAAATGAGGTTTGCGGGCTCGTACATTAAAACGTTATACGGATAAAAGAGTTGAAGTATATGTCAGGCGGCTGATTTGCCGCCAGATCCCCAAGTCCAGATGGACAAGCTAGACCTTTGATGATGGTGATGTTTCGTGGTGGGATCCATCATCTGTCGCCTCAGCTTGGGTTGGACTCTCAGAATCCCGGCGGCGGCCTGTATCATTCCAGGAACAGACGATAAGGCGAGCTAGTAGTCGATCTCGTTCTCTCGAGCGGCGAAGTTGATCAACGGAGCGGCTGTGGGGGGTTTCTCCCCTGTCACCGGAGCTGCGTCCGCGCACTCATGGGCTTGCAGTTCAACGGGAGCCACAGTGGTCTGTGCATGGGGTTTGGTAAACGCGACTGGGTGCTTGTTAACATGATCTGAGATTGCGGATCAGCACTATCCAAGCTGGTCTAATGGTGACTGTAGAACGTACGTCTGGTAACGAGGGAGAAGCGAGATTGATACGATGTGTCGGGATTACGCGATTTGGATCAGAAGCAGATGTGGCATGTGAGGCTTCTCCTTGGGGGAAAGAGAATGTCTCCAGCGAGACGACAAGATACGTAAAAGAGTTCTCCTCAGAAACGTACTCCGAGGGCCGAGTCCAGTAGGGTGAACTAAGAGAGAGTGAGTACATGTAAGCTACACTTGGGTACATGTAGTCTCCAGTCTGGAAGAGCACTCACATCAAACGTTGTGGAGATGAAGGAGCTATAAAAGCCCAAGATCCAACAAGAAAACCACACCAGGGCGTTATGAAGAAGTAGTGCAATGTCAACTGCTGGCGTGGAACATAAGTCGACCTCTACGTCTGTGCTGTAGTTGCAGCACCGACGCTGGACTGGCAACCAGGTGTTTCAAGATGAACTGTTCTCGTGTATCTTTCAGAGGTGGTTTATTTAAGCATAACAAACCGATGCTGTTTTCAGTTAGGGACCGGGGCGAGTATACCTAGACTTAACGACCTAAGTTAGTAAAGACAAGAGGCTATTGTTTAACAGAAATCGTACAACGGAAATCGCATGCTGAGAGGCTGGCTATATGCTGAGGGAAAGGCGTCTGACTAACTGGCCCTTGGTTCTCTCGAATTTCAAGGCTTCAGAAGAGGATCGCCCATCCGATCTGTGCTGCTGATTTCGTCGTGCAGTCTGTAATAAAGAATGGAATCGAGGGCTGCTCAAGCAACTACTATTATATAAGGGGTAAAAGTGTAATCGGGGAAGGGAAAGCGAAGAGCAAAGTTGAACAAACAGAAATACTAAAGGCGCTGGGCTCAAAATGCATGGAAGATGAATCTTGCATATAAACGCGTCATGCGCAATGCTTTCGCCTGGCCATTCATACCTGCGTTAGTGGCCAGAGATTTAGTTGGTGTTCGTGCATCTCGACATCTTTATCTGATATCCAGACAAGGAGATTGTCCTCTGGGAGCAGCATCCGAGATGCCAGCACCAACAATCATGGTTGGTATCTTCTTGGGGGACATATGCTTGGTTTGTGCCGCTGTTGAACTACTAAAGGGCCAACTTTTTCTGCCCAAGTATCACTCGAAATGCAAACCATGAGTTAATCGATAGGGTAAAAAAAAGGGAAGATGTTGAACTTTAATAAGTCACGGGACCTTGGTCGAGTGAATCACTGCAAGACGATATATCACTATAGCAACACATCATCACATCCTTATAGCAAAATCTCATCTTCATCTTCGCCCACTACACTCAACTGTCGTATCAGGTTCTTTACAAGCGCAATATCCCAAAGCATCATCCCATCAACAATGGCAAATCGCGAAGCAGGCCAGTCTGCTTACCAGCAGCAGCTCCCCCCAACTTATCCAGGCCCAGTCACGAGCACAACGGAATGTACATCGACCTCTATCAGCATCTTCCTTCATTATCAGTTCATCCATGCTGATCAACCATCTAGCACCGTCTCAGAGCCTCCTTGCAAAGCAGCGGAATCTCGCTCCGACACTCACTTCAACACAGTATCAGAATAAGATGCCCTTAGAAGATCCCGACAAGGAAGTCTTGGTGGTAAATAGGACGATTTCTTACATATAGACATCTTGCTAACGATGTGGCTAGGAGCGGACTCGCAATACGGGTGCCCAGACGCCAGGATCACTCGCCGCACAGATTGAACAGGAGATGCAACAAAAGACTTCCACCTAGCAAAGCTTATGCCTATCCGAGTCTACACCTAAGCAAGTCTAACAGACACGGATGGAAAGCAAATAGTCTCAACACCTAAGCTATTCATTCTCCAAAAAGGATACAACGCACTGTGACTACCTTAAGCATCGCGTCCCTCCCCTCCTATGCCATCAATACATAGGTAGAATATGGGAAGCCACTCTCAACCTTCGCTATCATCATCTTGACTATTATTTCCGTTCAAAATCCTTACCTAGAACCGGCGATCGCACTTAAAATAGACCGTGTCAATCATACGCTTCGCCGCCAGAGCATTGCTATCATAAGACGGCAGCGGCCCCGTCGCCAGATTCCCATTCTTGTCCACAGCTTTAAAGTCAAACATGGCAAAAAATGTGGCCGTAGAAACAAACAATTCCAGTTTTGCAATCTATCAACTCGTTAGCTGTTTGGTTCAATCATCAACACTTCTCATGCCTACTCTCATTCCCACTGTGTCAATGTTAGCTTGTCATCCAAATCACAGCGGACTGAGCATCAGAGTCTGCTTACAACATGGATGCAATCCAGTCCCCCAGCCAATATATCCATGCTGGCGTTTCTTATCTTCTCCTCTTTCGGGGAAGTATCGCCCAGGATCCCATTTAAGAGGATCTTTGTAAATCGCCTCGTCCATGTGGATATCGGAAACATGATAGACCTTTCCGCAAAATATCAGCATCGCTTACTCTCACCTTTTCCTTATAAACTCACCGCAAAGGCTTGATTCGGGACAACGACGCCGGTATCACCCAGCACGATATCCTTCCCAGAAGTATTCTGGCGAATCGAAGCTCCCATGAGGTTCAGTCGGATGCTATCCCGCACTCCAAAGTCGATGCAAGGGAACTCAGACTCCCATGCCTCGAGAGAAAGCCCTGCTAGAACATCTACGGGTGTCTGGTCGTCTGAAGTCCGGTATTTCTCAACAGCTGCGTCGACTTCAGCTCTGACCTTGGCGTACCAGACGGGGTCATAAGCGAGATAGCAGAGGATCCATGCAGACTGGACTCCCGTATTGATCAATCCAGCGAACAGCGCGCCAATAATAAACTATTCAATAGCCGGTCAGTTCATATTACATTAACCATCAAGTCAAATACTTACGGCCGAGGACAGCAAATCGCTCTCTCCCTTGTCCATCAGGTATTGCATCACGTCCTCCGCTTTACGACCAGATTTTCTCCTCTCCCGTATTATATCCCCAAACAGCATATGCAACTTTGCCCCCGCCCATAACTTGTTGAGCTTCGTAGGTGTAGGTAGCCACGGAAACATGACCTGTATGGCAGCAGTCTTATCCAGCTTCTCGTAGAGCCGCATCGTCTTCTCTTGAAGTGCAGGGTCTTCAGCAACGTCATGGCAGCCGACGGTGCGATGAGTGAATTTGTAGAGTAAATCATAAAGGACTACAAAGGGATCCATGGGAACAGATGTGTCTATTGCGGAGAAGGCATTGCGGGCGTCTTTGTTCAGGTAAGGAAGACAAGTGGCCAAGTGTTCCTTGCCGGTAAGCTTCTTGAAGAGTACTATAAAGTAAGCACTCATATTGCAGCCAAGCATATGGTCAATGTCAGGGCCAGCAGAAAAGAGTTTCCTGAACCTATGACCTAGTCAGTCTCTTTCGCCCAGAACGCAGCGGTTTATGCAAGGGAGGAGTTCATACCCAGCGCTCAGATCAAGACCTCTCGTGTTAAAATAAGCTGAGCGAGCCTTTTCTCCCGAGAGAGCAACGATGGGATACGAGCCATAGTAAAAGTTAAAGTAGCCGTTGGGACTACGTTTCGTGCCTTCTCGTAGGAAATCGCCTCTCTTGGTGAAGAAGTTGAGGGAGCCGATGAACGGCACACCCCATTCCGTAAAGGACGCACCCGAAGGGAGGCCAGGCCGCCTCAACAAACGAACAAGAAGCGAGATAACAAGAGTAGCCGCCAACAGCAGAGCGCTAGCAGGCCAATCCCGCGGCGAAGCAAGCGTAGCGACGAGGCTCACCATCGTGGAACCCTTTCAGCAGCGTTTGCGAAAACTTCCAAATAAGCAGAATCAAGATGTCTCTCTTTTCCAACATCATCCTCCCTCCCTTTTTTCGAATGGGAGCAAGACGGGCATTTATACCAACACGATTATACTTTTTCGGAGACCTTGTCTAACCCGACGCTGCGTATTGGCTGCGCCATGTGAGACATCCCCATATAGAAACCGTGATGACGGGTGCGACAGCCGACTAACATTTTTAACCTTCAACCTGTCAGACTATAGCTCCTCTTCTAACTCGGAAAGCAACTAGATCGGAGGGACGATCAATTGACACGAGGGGTAGAGCGGCTTGTTGCATTGAAGAGCATTGTCTTAATTCGTTGCGCGGCATCGCGTGGCTTGGGGATACGTCGTACTGCTGAGGACGATGCCGTGTCCCGCTTACAAGATTGCCTTCGGATGCGGAGAAGGGGCATGTCATGCAGGTGAGTTTGCTGCAGCCACTTTGGACGGGATGATGATGGCGAATTAAGGGGGCAATGAGACACTGCCTTGATGTAGACCTCTCATTCACGATTATGGGGTGGCAAGGAGTAAGAGGGAACGAGAATTGCGGAACCGACCCATGGCTATTTGTGACGAAATATTTATTCGATACATTGTATGAAATGTGTAGAACAATAATAGTTCATTAATTGATCCTCTAAAAGACTCATAATGTAGCATGTAAAGACTCAACTGATAGGACAAATCTCTAACAACACCATTACACCCCCGCATCCCTTACATCGCTCTAGCATCTCGCATCACACAGCATCCCGAGCTGGAGCAATAAATTCCGCCGCTGCCCTCTCCGCAATGGCATACAGTGTAGCAGTAAGGTGTCCGCTGATCTGCAACGGTATCACAGAAGCATCCACAACCCGCACATTTTTCGTGCCATACACGCGTAGCTGCGGATCGACAACTCCGCCAAGTTTTCTTGGAAGCATCGCTGCGGTCCCAATGGGGTGTGCGTTCGATATCATGGTACTATCTGTAAAATTCTTCCATTGATTCCATGAAGCGTCTGGTGAAGGAATTCCCTGCGGCACAGCCTCAAAACTAGTAGATATGGGCGAGGTATCCCAGAACGTTGCTGCAAGGCGTCCGATGGCGATTTGAACAATCATGTCAAAGTCAATAGCCATGAATCTCGGGTTGATCTTGGGTGTGTTGATGTCGTCAGTCGAGTTGAGATGTACACTCCCACGGCTGAAAGGCAAAGTACCCCAGTACGCTGAAAAAGCGCCAGTGCCACTCGCAGTAGATAATATTTCAGCAATGGTAACATCCTTCTCAAAGATTAAATCGTATTGAACCCGAAGTAGTTGCTCGACTGCCGTTGCGTTTAAAGCTCTTTTTGTCTCCTTGGAAATCTGCCGTGCCCAGTGCGGTAGGAGCAGCTTTGTTACATCAGATACCCTCTTAAAGCCGTCCCCGAAAAGAGAAGTAGCATTAACAAATGTGGCATATGGTGCGTATCCGGGGAATGTGCTGTTGGTCGAGTAGGACAGGGCCATGTTGGGTTGATCAATCATGTTTTCTCCCACGCCTGGTAGGTCAACAACCGTCTCAATGCCTAGTTCCTCCAAAATACTTGGGTTACCGATACCAGAGAGCTCAAGGATAAGCGGCGTACGCAGGGCACCTGCGGACAAGATTACTTCTTTCGCAGCCTTCACAGTCTGGTTCTGTCCATTCGGCATCAGGTACTCAACGCCAGACGCTTCAGGAGTCGAGCCCGTGTAGTTCTTCCACAGAATCCTAGAAACTGTGCCGTTGATTAACGTCAGGTTTGGCCTATCTTGTACCGGCCAGTAAAACGCCGTGGCAGCATCGCATCGTGTGTTATTGATTGGATTCAGAGTCTGCGGCCAAACGTCGAATCCAGCCGTGTGTCCGCTATTCACATCTCTGTCGAGAGATTGCCCGAGATTTGCCCAAGCTACCTTTGCGTCCCCGTAGAAAGAGCCGTTGAGCAGGACCGGGCTAAAGGCGACGTCAATCTCTCCTGAGGATCCATGGTATTCCTCTTCATATAGTGCGCCAACAACCTCCTGCCATGACGAGGGAGGGAAGAATCGCTCAGCCTTCTTGTAGTACTGTAGCATGGTATCCCAATTCCATCCTGACCCGGGATTGAGATCCTCCCAGGAATCGAATTGCGCCTGGTCTCCTCGAATATATGTCATCCCTAGCTGACTCAGTATTGATCCCATCTCCATTCAAAGGCTTCGTGTATTCATACCATTTATCAAGCTGGTCCCGCCTATCCCCTTACCCGCATCGTATGTGACAACTCTTCCACCAATATATTCCTGAGGAACACTCGAATAATTCCAGTCGACAGATGTCCCACTCAATCCCAGCCATGCGAGCGGATTGACAACGTTTGTGTTGTTTCGTTCATCGGCACCAGGATCAATGACCGCAACGTTAAGGTTGGCATCTTCGGTTAGGCGATTAGCCAAGAGAAGGCCACTTGTCCCTGCGCCGACAATGATGTAGTCGTAAGAATCGATTGACGTGGCCAATGACTGAAGTGGTAAAAACACGGTGGCCAGCGCAAGAGCGCCAAAGCGTGTCGTGAGAGGCGGCATGTTGTTTTGAGATGAAATCAAGACGCTACCCACGATCAATGTCTCGAAGGTTCGGTCCCTTGCTAGTATATATATCGAAAGTGAGACACATCGTATTGACAGTACTTTTGTATTTCTTTCGTTTAACTTTTTGGAGAACTCTGTTTCCTCGAAACTGGAGATGGAGGCTTGTCAAGTCGTCACGACTAGGAGTTTGTAATGTTTTCGGTCCGATGGTGACACATTAGTCGATAAATCGGCAGTACAACGGAAGGATCTGCGAGCAAATCGCGCGTGATCAAAAGCAGCATATTCCATGGAGTTCTCGGAGTTTGCCAATATTTGCGAGATCCACCTCCAGGTAAAACATCCTCTTCATCTCATTGTTCTGAGGATAAGGCTAGTGGACACAACCCCAGATATGAGGCCATCAATCCGGGCCTTCAGCACATGTTGAATACCCCAGCCTGCACGATTTTCGAGGGAGCTGTGATCCCTGTTCAGATTCTCCGCATATGGGGGCTGAGGCCAGTTCGGCCTTTCCATGGTTCCTAAAAGGCTAAATAGAGTTGCCTATCTAGTAGTATCAGTGTTTGCGCCAAAAGTACCAGGAACGAGGGGTAAACACGCCAATCGATGAGGAAATGCATGACTTCTTATGCATATTAAGATTTTTCGTTTCCTGGGTGTGTCAAGAATACTCCAAATCTCGGTGCCGTGGCGCTCTGAGAAGCGTCATGAAGGCGAGTAGAAATACCCGTATGAACTTGTCATTGAGGTCACATCTGGACATCAGGACGAACGCCAAAAGTTCACAAAAGAAAATGACGAAGATTACGATTCTTGTATATTTACTGCTTTGTATCAGGTAACTTTGAGCCCATCATGGTACAGAGACAAAAGTCGCCTTGGCTATCGTTGCTTCCGCCATGATCGTGTTATGTGTGTATGGGATCCCGCGCACCGATTGCGGCCGATTCTGAGCTGGTAAGATCCAGTCACGATGCAAGGAACATGAAACACGAACTTTCCGACCGGAGTCCTTGACGATGCTGTCTCGTGATTTAAGGTGATTATACGGAGATCAATTTCGCATATTTACACATTCTCCATGTACTCTTGCCAATAGTCATCCATCTTGGGATAATGACCTACCTAGTGTTAGACAATAACCAACAGATGGTAAGTCCATTAATACAACATTGGCCATGAGACGTGTCTTTTAAGAGTCCATAATACTTTCTTTAGACAAGGCGATTCTGAGGTTTCTTTGACTTATTTTCCGCATTCCAGTTATCGTAGCTTTTTGGTCACTTGGAAAGTCTTTTCTGCGTCATACTTTGACCATCGCCTTTGAACATTCAAGTGCCCAACGTGAAATACTTATTACCCTCTAACTTCTCTTGGAGAGGAACTTTAATTTTTTCTCGTGCACATCCACCTCACTCTCTTCGTTTGACCCATAATGTTGGTATCCAAAGCATCTCTTCTTGATCTCGTCAGAGACTGTTTATTGAAGTTCAAGAATGCTCGGAAATGGAACTTCTCGCACAAAGATTAGGTCTTGCAAGCTATTGCGACTGTGTTCCGTCTCTAGGCCCATTCTACTGGTGCAGTAGCAGAATTTGACATGATTTTAGAGAAAAACTGAAAGTCAACCTTACGGGACCTGAGTGTTTCTGTCTGCACGGTGGGGCATCGCCCAGCAGCTCCAGGCTGTCAGGATACATGGTTTGGTCTTTTATACACCCTCCATCTACAATGAGCATCTCTTTGCATTATTATTCATCTAGCTCTTCACGCAAAGGTTCTGCAATCCTTGTTGCACCATTCGAGTTGAAGCACTTCAGCCGCCCTTCACCTAGAGCCATTCAACCGCCTCCCGCTTCACCCCCAATAAATCAGCATACTATCATACTATGCCGCACTGATAGCAAGCACAACATTCACTCTTCCGTTTGCTTCTCCACAGCACCAGGCCCATCCACACATAGCCACAGCAGGAGATAACCGAGCATTGGAGCAGCAACTCCTGAAATTCTCCCCAAGGCTCCGAACTCCTGGTCGTTTATCAGCAAAAGCCATATAATCATCCCAACTCCCCCAAGAGCCAGCAGTGCAAACGCGTTCAAACCTGCATATTACTCCACTGTTGATGTAAACAATACTCTCCGGGCCAATGAGGTTAACCCCAACTCTTTTCATTCACTCCCTAGTTGAGCCCAACGCTTTCTCTCGTTATCTATTAATAAGGGTCCTCTCCCTCCTCTCTCTTCCCTCTCTCTTCTTCTTCTTCACCATCTTCACTTATCATGGTCACATCCATCAACAATTCTCCCAGCCACATCACCACATCTCCTCCATCTCTCCTGCTTACTCCTTTCTTCCAATCACCACATCAACGTTCCAACCATCTTCTCAGCAGCGAGAAGAATAGCGGTGGCTACAACTACTGGTGAGTTTGATTTGTCTTCTCTCTTCTTCACCTTGCCGCCCGTTGACCTCGATCCCAGATTGATACAAATTCACCTCCCAGCATCACACCCTTACAAATGCGGACACGCCCTTCTCCAGTGGCAGTCCTGCCTGTAGAGATAGACTGTGGTGAGCATGTGTGGGCCTAGTTTTCGTGCTGGTACCAGACGAGCAGAAAACTAGGCTCACTCATGCTTTGTCGTCTGGGTGATCTATCAGGATTGCAGCCCAGCTAATGCTGAGAATGCTGAGTGAGTCGGTCTTTGTGCTGGTACAAAGATTAGCAAAAGACTGGCTCACTCATGCTTTCTTGTTTATGTTTGTCCGTATTTGGTTGCCCATCAAACACATGGATGGCCTGGTCTTTGTGTTGGTACAAGATTAGCAAAAGGCCAGTGCCATCCATGCTTTGTCGTCTACATGGCTTGTCGGAGTGACGGAGTGACGGCTCACCTGATGCTGAGAATGCAGAGTGAGTCGGTCTTTGTGCTGGTACCAGACGAGCAAAAGACTGACTCACTCATGCTTTGTCGTCTACATGGCTTGTCGGGGTTGCGGCTCAGCTGATGTGGAGAATGCAGAGTGGGCTGGTCTTTGCGCTGGTACAAGACTGGCGGAAGGCCAGCCCATTCATGCTTTGTCGTCTATGTTGTTTCTGTTTCTGCTCTACCATAAGGTTGGGTGGGGTCTTGTTTTGAGCGCGCGGTAAGTTCAACATGCTGCTTAATTTTTCATCGTGTGTTTTCCTGACTAGATATATGTAGGCGAGAAGGGCCACATTGACGGCGGGCTGTGTTTTCTCATGGGACTGGGTTTTCTCACGGGACTGGGTTTTCTCACGGGACTGGGTTCTTCACGGGGAAGATTCATTGATGGGAACTCGTTTCTGGGAATTGTAGGAGCACTCGTCGAGTCTCTAGGAGGTAATCGAAGCGTTCTAGGAGGACGAGAGGTTACAGATCTCTGGGAGGCATTGGGCGCGAAGGAAAGTGGAAATACAATATGAAATCACATCACACTCCAGTTCAAGCAATGATAGTATCCGTCATGTTGTATTTTGTCTATGTTTCGGCTCGATCTAGAAGTTCCCGTCGTGTGCCATCTCTCTATACATTGTTTGTTTTTCCAAGGCAGTAACCATAGCCAAAAACTTCGTTTCCCCCTAAGAGAGCATCACTAGATCATTCTAGACTTGCCGAAAGTTCTTACCGTTTGTCATTCATTACCATGACTCTTGAACACTCTATAGCGACGAAACTTCCAACTCCCCAAATCTCTCCATTCCCTCTAAACATCGCCTCCATGAACCAACTTCCCTCTAACATACACCTGTGCAATATTCCGATCATCCCCCGTCATGACAAACTTTTCCAACATTCTCTCCGCCGAATCACTCTCTTCATCCAAAGGCACATTGACCCCCTCTCGCCCATCTCGCATATCAATCACCAACGCGTCAAACTCCATCCCAACAGCAAATCCACCAACCTGTTCATCGAAACCCACGACTTTGGCGCCACCCTTGGTAGCCATGTAAAAGACCTCTTCCCAACTCAGTGTTTCTTCTCCACCTCCTTCTTTGCTAACGCTTTCACTCTTCTCGGACTCGAATTTAGGATACAGTGCCTCTCTCGCATACGAAGTAATGAGAGAATGCCTCATGGCATTCAACATACTCGAACTATATCCACCACCCGAATCCGTCCCTAAACCGACATTAATCCCCTTTCTAAGAAATTCCTTGACAGGAGCAGCCATAAAGCCTCCTCCGACGGTCATATTGGCGGTAGGGCAATGAGCGACGCCACATCCCAGGTCTTGCAGCTTGTTGATCTCATATGGCGTCATGATGGTGCAGTGCGCAAGGATGCTTCGCGACGTGAGAAGTCCAAACGAAGAATACAAGTCAGCCTCGTTGCTAAACTCTGGAAAGAGAGATAACGTGGCGTTGATTTCCTGCGCAGCCTCGTTGAAATGCGTCTGAATTGCCAGGGAAGGATCTTCGTACGCCATTTCTCCCAGAGATTTAAGGAGCTGTGCTGTACATGAAATTGCAAAACGAGGCGTCAGTACAGGCTTGACGAGAGAGCCTTCCGGATCAATGGTTCGAATGTGCTGAATGCAAGCCTTCGTTGCAGAAATAGACTCCTCAGCAGAAGTCTCGCAGTAAAACGACGGTGAGTTTCGATCCATGTTGCATTTCCCTATCAGAGCCCTCTGACCTCCTTTCAAGCAAGTCGATGCCAACATGCGTGTTGCCTCCCCATGAAGCGAGCCATAGTACGAAGCCGTCGTGACGCCTTGCCTGAGCATCCCCCGAACGAGCTTTTCATAGACTTTTTCCGCATGAGACACATCTTCAAACTTGGCTTCGTTGGGAAAAGTTATGCCGTCGAGCCAGTCTAGGATATGCATTCCTTGGCCGAGGCCTCGCTGCATCCATTGTGGCGCGTGGTTGTGCGTGTCGACGAAGCCTGGGATGAGGAATTGGCCATGGGAGAGTTTGGTGAGAGGAATGTTTTCAATGTTTTGCTCAGCGAGGATATTGGGGATGTTAGATGGGGAGATGTTAGGCTGAATAGTGAGGATAGTGCCGGAAGAGGAGACGGTGATGAGGGCGTCAGGGATGACCTGGAGCTGAGTGGGAGAGAGGGAGTGGATGAGTGTTGCGTGGATTGCCTTGGAGGGTTCCGCCATGATGAATCTTAATTGTGATATCAAGGAAATTTAATAGTATTATTGGAGTGCTGTTGATGCTTGATTTCAGCTCATAGATGTAGACACGCGAGATGACGTTGAGATCAGAATGCCACAAGAAGCCGGAGCGGGGCCGTGATCCTTTGATCCAACTTATCATTCCAAGGCGGGGGCTGACTTGGTTCCTTATCAAAGAACTGTCTTACATGGAGCCATTGTTATAGTTGTCTCTCTTATCATGAGTGTTACCAATTGTTTCTCTGAGTCTACGCAAATACAGCAATGGGTGTAATGCACCCTCTGTACTCATTAATCTCGCCTAAACAGCACCCATTAAGTTCTACGCCCATCCCGCAGGAGACTCGCACATACAACAACCACCAGTAAAATCAACCGCCCAAAAGAAAACCCATCCCCAACTCCTCAAAAACAACCAATCCCCAGACCAACAAAAAAGAGCAAATAATAGAGATAAAAGGCAAAAAGAATGTCCTCGGTGAGGCTCGAACTCACGACCTTCAGATGGCCCAAACTATCGTTTAGATCATATCGAACTTAATATGAGACTGACGCGCTAGCCAACTGCGCCACGAAGACTCATTGATGTCCTGCCGATCCACATGATTGGATCATATGGGCTTCACTCACGGAACAGCTGATTCATTTTACGAAAATCGCCACCGAGTTGAATACATCCAGACATGATTATTTGGACAATGTTCTCACAGACCAAGATTCAAAGTTACATACGTAGACACGAAACTATTCCCACAAACACTGGCATCGTAATTCTCATTCTTATAAGGTCCTGTATAAACCATCACGACACCCCACACAAGGGGACATCTCAAAACGAATATATACAAGTTCAGAAAGAAGCAAAAAGATAAGAAGTCAGAAAGAAGCAAAAGATAAAAAGTCCAAAAGAATCAAAAAGGTGGAAAAGAAGTAATTTAAAAAGAAGAAAATTTTCAAAGTATTGTAGAATCGTAAAAGTCAATACTGCTACCGTTCTAATAGCCAAAAAAACAAAAAGTTGCGGACACGCAACACCAATGATGCCTTGTATATCAAAAACAAAAAGTTTGCCATACAAATCCTGGATCCAAAGATACATGAAAAAAACGACGATAATTATTTCACTTTCCTATAAACCTCCAAATCTACATACACAATCCCACTGTAAAAAAAAAAATTCCAGAAACCTCCTTTTTTTAAATTTACAGGGCAATCATGGCACCGCCGGCAAGCATGGCGACACCCATGTACAGGGCGACGGACAGCTCACCAATGCTCAGCAGCTGAGAGCTGGGGCGGCCGGCAACAGCGGCGCTCTTGCTGGTAGCAGCGCCCTTGTCGCCAGTGGAGGTGGAACCAGAGTTGACGGGGGCGGTGGCAGTGGCAGCAGCCTTGTTGATGGCGCTGGCAGAGGCGAGAGCGGCAGAGCAAGAAGAAGCAGGCTTGGCGCTGACAACCTGGGCCTGGCCGTTGAAGTCACAGGCGCTGCTGGACTTCTGCTGGGAGTTGTAGTAGGCGTCGAGGACGTAGTCAAGCTTGGCACCGTCGTCGCACATGCTGTAGGCACCGTAGACACCAGTGGAAGCATCGCCGTTGATACCGGCGCAGACGGCAGGAGACTTGCCGCAGATGAAGCCAAAGATGTCACCGAAGTCGTCAGAGGAGAGATCGTCGGCACGGACGCAAGACAGGGAGGTCTGCATGCAAGAGCAAAGGCCGGAGTCAGGGGTAGGGGGAAGGTCGTTGATGGCCTGCCAGTCATCGGTCAGAGCAGGGCAGCTGGCGGGCTTGTTGGTAGGCTTGTAGTCGCTGGAGTCAACACCCTTGGGGTCGGCCTTGGTAACCTGAGACTGGAGAGCGCTGAAGTCCTTGAGCTTGGTAACCTGGTTGTTCTTGACGGAGACGAGACCTGGGTATTACGTTAGTCATGCGGTATTCAATTTTTTTAAGTAGTTAAAAACTCACCATAGTCGTTGGCCTCCTCGAAGAACATGTAGACGATACCACCGCTGAAAACCTCAGTCATGGTGTCAGAGTACAGAGCAGCAGTCTCCTGGAAGATACGGTTGGCAGCACCGTCGGGCAGGTTGCAGCCGTACTCGGCGAAGAAGACGGGGACGGAGTAGTTGGAGAAGAAGGTGGTCTGCTCGTCGTATCCGGACTTTTGCATGGAGCTCTGGCCACACCAAGAGTAGATGTTGTAGCCCCAGAAGTCGATGGCGGAGTCCTGCTCGCCACAGTTGAAGTAGTCGGCAATCTCGGCGCGGATGTCGACGTCGTCGTTGGCGGCGTAGCCAACGCCCTGCCAGCGGTAGTTCTTGGACTTGATGTAGGCCTTGGTGTCACGGACGGCGGCCTTGACGTAGGCAGAGGCGCCGGTGTTGTTCTTGGCGTTGGAGACCTCGTTACCGGCAAAGTAGCCAATCACGTTGGAGTACTGGGACATCTCGTCGACGACGGCCTTGTAGCGGGCGAAGAGGTCGGTGTTCCAGCTGGGGGTGTCACGGTTGATGGACAGGGAGGGCTCTCCCAGGTCGGAGAAGACGTAGATGCCGGCATCGTTGAGGAGCTTCATGCAGGCGGAGTGATCGGCCGTGGCGTCAATGGCGTAGGTACGGATCACGTTGGTGCCCAGCTGCTGGAGCAGAGGAATGTCACGCTTGCAGTTGGCCTCGTTGGAGAGAGGGTCGATGAAGGTCGAGTTGCCAGAGGTGGTGGTTCCGGCCTGGCCGACATCCTGCTGGTACGCAACACCCTTGATGAAAAACTGGGTGCCGTTGGGGTAGAAGAACTTGGAGCCCTATTTTTTTGCATCGACAATCGACGATTAGCGGTTGATCTTTGACGTTGGCGAGTTGAAGATCTGGAGAAGGAAAAGTGGAAAGTGGCTGCTCACCTTGGCGGTAATGGACGGCAGATCAGCAGAGAGGGCGCTGCCAGCCAGGGCGAGCATAGAGACGGAGAGCTTGGACAAGCTCATTTTGACGATTCTTGATGGTTTTTGAATGCGATATTTGCGTTGTTTCTAACGATTGGAAGTGCTGAAGAGCAACAAGGGAGTGGTTAGAATGGTAAAAAGTTGATGTGGTTGGTGAAGCACCGAAATGATTGTTGTTTCTAAAGAGTGTCTGAAAGGCCAACTGTACGAGGCGGCCACCCTCAAAAATGATGAATTAGCTACAAAATCAAAAGAAAGATGCGAAAAAAAGATCTGAACCGTTCAAACGGCGCCATGGAGCAGGCGGCGAGTGTTTTGTTGTCGCGCCAGGAGAGTCGGAGGATCCAGGGCAAGGGGAAATTAGATGCGACAGAACAGGGGTCACCCCTGGCTAGCAGGCCTAGGCAAGGTACCCGAGCGCCTACCTGCCCTGAAGCCATTGATCAGTGGATGATCCATTTGCTGGACATATGTAGCCACTTGCGCTACTGGGACTAATGGGAGGCGCAGTTGAGGAGACTTGGAAGCTTGTTTTGGGCAGATCAGGGCCAATGGCGGCTCCGTTCAGGGGGTCCGCGCACCCCAGATCCCCTGTCACAGGACCCCTGGCCTGCATTTGGACGGTGCGAGCGAGCGAATTAGAAGATCGAGTCGCCACTGTCGCATGTGTCGTCGTTTCATAACACTTCATCACACACGAAGGGCTGTACGTCTGCTAAGAAACAACTCTACACGAGTCTTCTCGAAGCCGAATTCCTGCACTGTGTGCCATCAGGTGAAAACAAGGTGTGGACCCCAGCTCGCTCTGGTGAGAAAATACGGAAAGGGGGCTTTCGAAATGCGACTAAAGAGATGCTCTCTCCACAGGCGTATTTCCCCTGACTACTGTACATACAGCACGACAATGCGAGGCGAGGCGAGGCACGTTACAGGTCCCGTCTGGGCGAAATGAAGCAATAAAGTGACATTTGACTGCTCGCAGAATGATCTTCACGCTCGCGGTCCTTGCATATTCTGGGCGACTCTGTTCAAATTAGCATGGAAATGAAGCTTTCGGGGTTCCTAGTGCTTGGCACATGTTTTTGCTTGTCGAGGCACTATTTTTTCTACATTTCTTGTTACGAACAATGAGAATGCGTGGTGATTTGATTCAGCCATTTCAATTACGAGGTACTTGGCATTTGCTTGGTTTTTGCTTGGTATCAATTACAGCCCTCTCCCTTTTTCCCTCGGGTGACGCGTCAAGGGCCTCCAAGTCTCATCTGAGCCTCTTTTCACATGCGACAGGCCGTGCTCGCCTTGTCTTGGCCAGCCTTGTTGGCACATGTTGCTTCATTGTTGCAAAAATATCTGTGCTTGCTTCCATGCTGTAACTGTAACCTCCATACATACCATACCGTACAGAAAAAGATTCCACCCTCCTCCTCCAGCCGAGCCTCTCCTCTCTCCAACCTGATGCTGTTTCGCATCGAAAAAGCGGCTAGTCCAGGAACCAAACATGCCCCCCCCCCCCGGCCCACCCTCGTCTGACACTCGCATTATTCCCTCCTCTCTTCGCCATTCTTTTTTCGCTGCTCCTCTCCTCGATCCAGTTCTATTTTTCCCATTTTCGGGACCTCGGTGCCGTAGTGGCTGAGGAGCTGCGCTACCTCCGTTCAACTGCCCTTTCGGACTCGCGATTCGTGAATGTTGCTCTTTTCCTCCCTTTCTCGGAGCCACGGCACACTGATGAGCAGCGCTTCGGATACGGCCCGTTTGGGAGCCGACTATCCGGCCCTGGAAGTTGCTCCGGGGGCTCATTCACGCTGCTTGTTCTTTTTTTGTTTCTTTTTCTATTCTCGCCTACCTAGGTAGGTGAAGATGCGAATTTGAATAGTGCTCAGGTCATCCGTATCGTAATGTAATCTGCTCTCCAAAATGGAACCACTCGCTTATGCAACGCCGCAAAGTATTGAATCGATAGGAATTGAAACCTATCCTCTCCGCACTTTGTAGTAAAAGTCGCCAATGCTGTAGAGCACTTCGTCCCAGAACTTCATGGCGCTCCAGTTCTCTCGTCTTGGGCGGTGTCGATCGCGGTTCGACAAGTCCCGGCGGTGGTAGTGCCCACACGCATGGTGGTAGACGAGCTCGCCTTCAGACATATTTAATACGAGTAATACTGATCTGCGCGGAAGTGCGTTGCCACGGATAGCAGATGCCGGAGACTGAAACAGTCTGTGCTTTTTCAACTGGAGTGATTCTGTGATGTGGTTGCTTTGATTGTATCAATCGGGTGCTGATTGGCGTTTGACGGAAATACGTGTAATATGAGCTTGCATCGAATTGTTTTGGTGGTGATGGATGCAGGTGTTGATGTCAAGAGATGAAAACAGCAGAAATAACCATCAGCGGATGATGGGCTCACCGCTTTATTTATTCTTATTCCTTCCTGGACTCCTTCCTGGCCCAAATAATACATGATCAACTCTGTGCGTTTCATACAGTACAATATGATTCTGCCTCGTGCCTTGGCTTGCAGTCATTTCTTGGTCATCTGCATCGCCGGCGCCGTGACGGACAGTCACGAAGGAATCCGGCCGCCAGATCGGGTGTCCACTATGCCGATCATATGCATGTCCGGAGGCAAATTCTGTGACCTAGGAGGACTTTTGTCCAACATGCGATCGTTGGAGCGCTTTTTGTACTCGTTTGTACTGCAGAGTATTACAGCCAAGAGAGGCCCTGATGGTTGGACCCTACATGCATTGACTTGTTCATGCACATTCGTGAGGCTTCCAGCTCGGCTCTCACAGCTGTTTACCCTACAAGCTAATGAGAAGCATCAGTTAGGGCACCATATACCAGTAATTTATCATGCATTTTGTTAGTAGGGAATATAGGATACTCACTTGAGCTACCGATAAATAATAGTGTATCCATAAAACGTTTGTTGTTCAAATATGATAAAGGCTGTATTTCATTAGAACTAAAGTGCCCCGTATTCGCTTCAAGATGTGAAGTTTCTCAAACAACCTGCGTATATTAGCTTGCCAGCATCCTGCCTGCGTGATAAATTAGACAAAGACACATGTAACGAGCCTAGAAAACCATTAGGAAGAACCATTTGATTCCCGTCATCGGAGATGGCAATACGCCGAATTTGGTCCCTTGTCCTAATGCCCTAGTGGTAAAGTTTGATGCTCCAAACGCAAGGCTGCGATCACCGACCCAGTCTTCCACTAATTACTGTACTATTGCTACAGCTCCTCAACATCAATCATCAATGAACACTCGCCTTTGATAATTCTTTATATAGATTTACCAGCTCAGGCGAATAGAATCATACATTTGTTATCTTCCATACCCGCTTATCATCGTGGCTGCTTGTTTCCCAATAGTTTGATGTAGGGAGAGGTACTGCAAGCCACTTCAGGCCAGCCACCAAAGGATCCATGTAACCGAAACCTCACACTTCAACCAACCTCCAGGCAGCTCTCCCCGCTTGCGACTCAGCACCTACAATGGCGAACGTAATACTTTAAAAGTATTCACTACTTGCAGTCTTATTTCTTTCAGCATCAGATACGATACGACGTTCCCCCCTCCAGCTTGCTGCGCGCAAACTGCGCATGACAAAGGCAGCTGGCTGCGATCTTGTCTGCCCCGCATCGAGTGCGGCACGCGATTCACGACTTTTCCAACACAACCATGAATCCAAGCGGCCTCGGGGCGTCCATGTGGGCGTCAGCCAGAAGACGTCCCTACGAACGATCTTTCGACAACCGCTCGAAATCCATGCCCCCCGTTTCAGCCTTGCCGACCGAGCCAAACGCCGAGCCCACGGCTGTCCTACCCTCAGCCTCGTCCGCCTCGCTGTCGCCAATACAGGCCTTTCACAGATTCGAGCAGGCATGCCAGCGCCTGAGGTGGAAGTACATCGATCTCGAGTCCTCATACCAGCGCGCTTTGTCTCCGCAAGACTACGGCTTCTCGACGCAAGACGCAGAGGTCAATTTCAAGGTTGATTTTCACGAATTCTACGTCCGCATCGAGCAGGCGCTGGTGTTTGTCCTTTTGGTCTTCGGCATTACTGTTCCTCGGGGTAGTGGTGGGCCGAGAAGTCAGGCGGCGCATACGTATCATCATAACGTGCTCAAGACGTTGGAAGAGGAGGATAATCCGCTGTTTGAGGCGCTGGGGAGAGGGGATGTCAATCATGCGCTGTGGAAGGCCAAAGAGTTGCGGAATCGGTGGAAGGATGCGGCTGAAGGGAGAGAGACGCCACCGCTCAAGATGTATGATTTGACGTGGATCGTGAGACAAGTGCTTGGAGGCCTTGAAGTGTCGTATGGCATTGCGGCTGGGAGGATTGAACAGCTCAGGATGGAGGGTGATGGGATTGCAGAGAATGGAGGCACAGGCGGTGATGCTGAGAATGGCGATGGGTGGGAGTGGATGGTAGAAATGGATTGGGAGGCGTAAGAAAAGCACGTTGGATGAGCGTCTCCATCTGCTGGACGGCTGGAGTTTTCTTGTATGATACAATACCCGCATATGCACATAAGCCGGCGATTCGAGGTGGGAGCAAAATAGGTTGCTGTTATAGGACGATCTTTATATATAGAGGAGCCAAACATTGAAGAAACGCATTTAATGACATTTACATATAACTTCAGCATTCCTCCTCCTTTAATTTGTCTACTTTCCCCTTACGAAATGCCTTTCTTAGAGCACATTTACCATCATTTCGTCCTCCAGCGCGACACTCGGCACACTTTTTGCCGTGATTGACCAACAAGATATGCAATCCGTATTTATCTTCATCCGGCACCCTTGCTTCCAAATGCGCCTGTGCTTCTTCCCTGTTTGCTGTGGCTGGCCGCCACCCCAAGAGACCTGTTATGCGATATACATGAGTGTCTACTGGGAAGCTATCCCGCTGCAAACAGAACAAGAGAACGCAGCTCGCAGTCTTGGGTCCCACGCCTTGAAAAGAGAGGAGCTCACGCATGGCGGAATCATTGGAAGCGTGGAGGAGATGATCTAGGGAGTAGGTGCCATATCGAGCTTTTGTCTGATGGAGGATGTTCATGATGACTTTACTCTTCACCACGCTGAGACCACCTGACCGGATCGATCGCTGCAGCTTCTCTGTTCCCCCTTCAACAATCGCAGCCCAGTTATCGCTTCCACCGTATGTTTCGTCCATGGCAAGCTTCGCTCGAGTACTATTCTTATCACTCGTGTTCTGACTCAAGATCGTCCTAACAAGGGCATCGAGAACGGATGGAGAATCACCACATCCGGCGCGCGTACTTGGAGCGACAATGGCTTCTGCTCGGCGCTTACGCTCTCCGTGGAGAGATGTGAGGATACGATGAGCTAGAGAACATTCCTGAGGTGTCGGATGGCGGAAATCTGGGAAAGGAGATGTTTGAGAATGAGCCGTGAATGATTTGAGCTTGCGGGCTTGGAGGATGGCGGCCTTGTCTAGAGATTTTGGTGGAGGGAGTGCTTTAGTCGTAGAGAAGGGTATTTCGGATATGGATAAATCTGATGTGCTGGATTTGGATTCTGACTTGATTGATGGAGCTGTGCTTTTGATGTTGAGGTTGGTGTTGGCTTCATGCTTCTTGACGTTGCGGAGGCTGCGCCGTGGAGACGGCGATTCTATAACTTCTTGTTTCATGGTTGAGGGAATTGTTATGAGGGAATGTTGGATGATATTAGGTAGTCATGTATAAAATTTATTTCTATAGATAGAAAGCATCGGCTTGTCTAGAACATTTAATGAAGCCGTTGGCGGTGTAAGATGAGAGATGTCGATGTCAAATCGATGAGGTCAACGATTGCCACCATGACTAAGCGGCGAATCCTTACAGGTAACTGCCCTCATACCGTTCAAAATTGCATCCGAATTTTTGATACAGTCCGGCATACATCTTTTCTCAAATTAAAGAATTGATCTCGTTATTAAAAATGGCTTTGCAGCGATCAATCTGGATAAAGAGACTCTGACTTGACTTGCTGACGCCAACCCAGCTGCAACCCGAGTCTTATAGCGTCGGCCATCTCGCCTTAGTTGTAGAAAAGATTGTGCGACTTTGCGAGCCTCTCTGACGTGGTAGTTGGCTGATGTCTTTTTTTTTTTTTTTTTTTTAAACTTTCTTTCATTTGATTTCTCTTCTTCTCCTTCTGCTTCATTTTGGCTTCGATTTGTTGATGCTTGGTATTTTGGCCCGACTGTCCTATCCCCCACCTTGCCGCTCGAGAAGATGGGTCGAAACACATCATCAGCTTCAGGTACGTTTGCCAAAGTAGCTTAGTTGAATGTTTGGGCTTTCTTGTGGTGACGCCTTGCATAATCTCACTGGCAGAAGCAGCCTACAACTATGTTCTGGCAAGTATCTTGACCATGTCTAGGTATCAAGCAGTGATTGCAAACAATTTTCCATCCAGAGACTATGACGATGCTGCCTCGTGATTTAAGGTGATTATACGGAGTACAACTCTGCATATTTGTCTGAAATGTCTATGCCATTTTCTTCTTTATTAAAATGATTAACTAGATCTAGTAGATGAATATAGATTTGGTAGATGTAACTAGGTCAGGTAGATGGAAATAGATATATGCACAAATTTTAATGTAGCAAACAGGCATTTTCTGAAATTGTCCACAATTTCATCCATTTATACTTCCAGATCCGAGCTCAATGAGATTATCTAGCTAGGGCTTGCGCCTGGTACTTGTTTGATACTCTCTTGGGATATATTCTCACATATGGCACAACCATGATCGAGTTCGCTTATATCAGTGCCCAAGCGGTCGTGTCTTCGTATAAGGAGTATCGCAAGGCTTTCCTAAACCTGCCATCAATTCTTCTCAATATACTTCTCAATCACCTCTGACTCCTGCTCAGCACTGTTTGAGATTGTGATCCTGCGATTTGCTTCGCGACTCGCTCGCATACGCGCTATGCCATCACGAAAGGCAATACCAAGGTCCCAAATCAACAACAGAACCTCAACTGCTATGGCAACAAAAACAAAAGTGCATATGTTTGTATCTTTAATCTTTCCATCAGCCTCAAATTTTGACGCCACTGATCCAGTCGCCAAATGAGCCTGACATGAAGTCCCGCAACAAGGATACACCTAGCATTTAGGAGACCAGGATTCGCACAGAGCAGATCCATTTCCGCTTCAACATTTGAAACGACTTGTCCGCACCCATGGCAATACTTGGACCAAAAAAACCAACCAAGTCCATTGTAGAGCGCTGTGATGGGGAAAGTCATAAAGGCTAATGTGGCATAGCCTTGATCTTCGATTAGGTGCTGACTGTTAAACTGGCGGATAAGTCCCCACAGCCAGATTTCGAAGTAGACATATCCGATGGCGAGGATGATTTTCACTATTAATTTGAGCTGTGCCAATGCAGATACGAGTTTTTGTCGACTCGTTCGTTGGTCAACTGCGCCCGCAGCTATAGATGCCTTTCATCATGGCGTTAGCTCAAAGGGCAGATTATAATATCGGGTAGAGAGACAAAGGCTGTTATAGATAAAGCGGCGGGTGACAATGAGCGAAGAAGATGGCTCAGCAGTAGGATGGGGAGAAATACCTTTGATGTGGGCTGTTCCATGCTTGCAGAAATAGCAATCAGATTGGTTCGCGTAAAGAAGCAGTAACAGGTGTAGAATGCCAATTGTTTTGAGTATTGAAGATAAGACTTGGACAAAGAAAGGGGTTGAAGGACGAGACAATGAAGCGATATTTATATTTCACTCTCTGGCCCAAAATTGAGTGACTACATTCCGGTTCTACAAGTCTAGGATCCTTTGTTCAAACTTGTTCTTGTTTGCCAAGGGATTTCTGATCTAAACTTAGAGTAACGCTATGGGAGAACAAAGAAACTGGAACTTCTGCAGCAGGCAGCAGGCAGCAGTCGGAGCACAAATGATCAAAAAATTACTTCCACATCTTCATTGGAGGATGCCGATGGTCATCTGATCACTATAATCGTACCATGTTGCGAGTTGAGTGCGTACATGTATCTTATGCCATACCGTGTCGAGCGGAAGACAGAAAAACTGAGACCGGGAAGGTTTCGAACACCCACAAGGTAAACCAAACGCCTACAAAAAGATTTGCTGCTATATCTACATTTCCCTACTATATCTATATTTCTCTAGTAACTGCTAGTATATCCGTATTTTTCTAGTAACTGCTATCAGTATTGATACAATAACGGTTCTGTAACTTGGAAAGTAGACACTATTGATACGCTTACGCATTGCTAGGGCACCTCTCACCTACGGCGTTAGGTCGATACTTGGTCTATGGCCTGAAGGTAGTTGGAGAATCATCATAGACGATCATTGTTTACATTGTCCCCTCTCATCATCGTTCAGTGGCGTCTACATGTGCTCTATGATACCGATACGCACTCCTGAAGGCAGCAGGACGATTACGGCATTCATCCTGTGGCTTATGAACAAAATTTCTATGCACACAGTTGGATGTGCCTTCACTTAAGGTAGTTTGCTAGGTATGTAGGCAGAGCCAAACATCAACTTGTAAAATAGAAACTTGTTCAATAAATCAGGCTCCAATATATCATTCTCGGCGGGTACCCTCTTTGCTATCTTGTTTGCTAATTCCCAATGTCCTTCGCTTCCAAATACGTCCCAATGTCCCCCTCAAGGTTCTCTTCAGTCGTCCCAAGTGTTTTTTTTTAATAGTTATATACGGGCTTCTGTGGTCATCTCGTCGCCCCTTCGGTATTCCCATTTGTCTCTCTCGATCTCTTATTTCGGATTCTTTCCAGCAAATACCTCCAGAGTGTTGTAGGCCATACTCCATATAGAAAACATAGGAGCCTAAAAGGGAGTTCGACTATCATGACAAGAACGCATACATAACAGAAGATGACATTCATAGACTCATCATTGGCCTTGAGCTGTTCAATCCACGCGAAAAGGCGAATAATGAGCAAGGTATCAAGGAACACAGCGTATAAAACCGGAAACTTTCCCTTCTGAATCTTCTTCATGAAGGAAGAGACGTATCGTGGATAGAATAGCAGTACACCCTTGATGGCCTTGCAAATGAATACAACAGTGATGAAAATGCATTCCATTTGATCCGTAACTCGATTCAGATGGCGAAAGCCGCTTACAAGATAGATCAACCAGCCGCCGAGCGCAGAGAATGTAAGAGCATCGTAAATGCCTATTCCAATAAAGAGCCTGATAAAGAATGGATGAGGGCTGTCGTACATTTTTGAGCACTCAAACTGTTGCGAGAGAAATTATGGCAGGACACTGAGTCGGGATAGTTGAAACGGGTTGATAAGGTTCCGGCTGGCAAGGTAACGAGCAACAGCGAAACGAAAGATAGCTGTGTCGAGATCTCTCCCTCTTTTCTAAGTGATGTCAAACAGTGGTAAAGAAGTTCAAAGGCAGTCCGTAGCAGGCGTAGAGTATTGAGTGCTGAAGGGGGGAAACTGGATCAAGACACGCGCAGAGCAAAGCAGTATTTATGCTTCGCCCTTGCCGCCAGTGAAGAGGTTATCTGAAATTACCAGGTACATTTACGCGCAACCAGTCAGAAGTTCTTTGTTCCAATTTGTGCTCGTGACCTAGGATGATTCTGGTCTGATTTGCTGAAGCATCGGGGAGCAACAAAGGCAACAAAGGGGACAAAGAAAGAAAAGCCATAAATATATTAGACTAATGTGCAAATGTAACAGCACAGGTGCACGAACACAACTCGTAGGTCTACAATTCCGCACTCTTAGTCCCATAATGTAATATAAGTGGATGGTCAAGCCTAGGCAGCATTCTTTAACAATGTACATATCTACCCTCCCAAGTCGTCGATTTGCGGATGTTGATGTTCATCTCGTCGCTCATACTTATGTTACGTCTAGGGGATTGCCTTTGTTCGAATTCACTTGATGAGTTGGGATGACGCCAATCCAAGTTTGCTTGCAGTGGTTTCAGGGGAGAACAAAGGGGCCAGTTTTCTTATTGTCTTTAACTAAATTCTCAGGTCATAGATTTCCATATGTTATGGGGAGCTGTTGTGATAGAGTTATGGCGATAATCTAGTGCTGAACATTCGATTCATACACGATGTCGTGAGTCTAGCTCCTGATACAGCCAAACTATCAATCACGTCAAGCTACAAGCAGTTCATGTTGCATTCTTTAAATATTCACAAAAGACATTTATTACCATCAATTGGGTAGCTCTTTCTGTAGAACGTGCATTAATCTCTCCACCGCCTACGTGTATATGGATCTTACTTCTGAGTTGGCCTTCTTATCGTCCGTACCGCCCCTCTGCCCCTCTGCCCCTCTGTCCCTCATGGCCTCTCTCACCTCCTGTATAATCTTTATTCGCTCAATTTCATATAACATCTGCCCTGATATTCTCAATAATTCCTGTAACCGAGCTTCCTTCTCCGATTTCGGATTGGACCATCCTCGACGGATCTTTTGAGCTATGGATGGCCAATACATGTCAAAGGAAATGTTAAACAAAATGTCCAATAAGGAATTCATGGTGGGCCAAAATGAAACCCATGCCAAACCGAAAATGCATCCAAGGCAATATGAAGCATTCTCTGCTTCTTCAGTGGCCCGAAAATACGACAGCCACTGATAAAATCGAAGCGCAAATCCAATTCTGATGGCAATTTCATGTAGGGAGTTAAATCGGGTTTCCATCTTAAGTCTGAGCGACTTGGGCAACTTGGGCAGAGGTAGGCAGAGGGCTGAGACAAAACAGCTGCCGTAGTGTGCTGTCCAGATGAGAGAGTAGAAAAAGGCCGCCTTGCCGTATCTCTCGTCCCTGTGTCTTTGTCGATTGCTAAAGTCGTGAGATATATCCCACAGCCATATATTAAGAACGAGGCATTTAACCGTGAGGAATGCGTAGCCTAACAGTATAAGTGGACAGAGTATTATTTGCCAGGCCTCCATCTTCATACGATAAACTGTGACGCTAGATGGTCTGTGTCGCGGTGTTGGATGACCGGTATTGGCTTGCAATTTTGGAATGAAGCGTCAGATGGTAGGCATAGAACGGTGATTGTTGAAGGGAGGAGTTGGATGATAAGAGAAAAGAAGAAATTGATGAGAGATATTTATATACCGTCATCGCTATCAAAAAAGACACGTACCTGACGTTATCGGGTTTGTTTACGCGGCGCTTAGTTGCAAAACAAGGAGTTTTTGTTGAAAGTCATTGGTGTAGGTTTTCTGTGACTTCAAAGAAGATGAGATTAGTGCGACGTCGAGGAAAGTCTTTGTTTAAAGTTTCTCCTTTGTTAGACGAGGATATTGGCCTCCGTTTGCCGAGAATTCAGGGGAGACCAAAGGTGATTCAATGAGAATAGCAGATATTCACAATCAGGACATACCACAAGCTTTCAGGCCTACGCGAGACTCGTGAAGGAGCATCAATTCCCCAGTAATTATTTATATCAACAGACCGAACATCTTAATAGCCTTGTATACATGATAGCTTCCGGGGAGGAACCTGCACCAATATTGCCACCAGTACTAGGCACCTATTTGTACATTCATCTAATACGGGTGCGTCTTTCTCAGCTGGCCTTCTCACTGTCCCTCTACATCCCTCTCGATTCTTTCCGCCATTCCCACGATTTCCAAGCTTTCCATCCTTTCTGCTCCTCCCGCCCTTCCCTCCCTTCCCAAGCTTTCCACGAGCTCTTGCACCCTGGCCATCATTATATTCACATTCACTCTCTCAGCGTCTCGTTCATTGTCTTCCTTCCGCCATTTTTCACGGATAAAATAAGCTCGCGCAACCCACCAGTGCTCTTCAAAACGGAAGAACCAAATGTGATCCAACCATCCCCATGCCAGAGCAAAAAGACATGCAATGCAATATGCGACGTTCTCTGTTTCTTCACGGATCTTAAAATGCGATAGCCAAGTAGAAAAACGAATGAAGAAAACGATTCGAACGGCCATGTCGACAAAGAAGCCCAAAGGCCCGGGGTATGAAGGCGTGTAGTATTGGGGAAAGAGGGTGATCAAAAAACAAAGGAAATGGCAAACGGCCCAGAAGGTAAAGAAGGAAAATACAGCTATCCCGTATCTTGTATCTCCGCCTCGATGCCGATGGTGAAATTCTTGAAATAGACGACACAGCCATATATCGAGGACGACGTATCCAGCCGTGAATAATGCAAAGTAAAAAATTATGAATGCGTAGTGTATAGCATCCTTGGCTCGCATCTTTGCTAGACGGTTCGTAACGCGGCGTTTGATATGGGGCGTTGGGTTGCAGTGTTGAATTGAAGCGTTAGGTGGAGATGTAAACAAAGTGTATGTAGTGAGCGAGAATGAATGAGCTAGACAACCGTTAAGAGGACAGCAGTTGTGGCAAAGGCGTGTTTCCCGCTGCTGATGGAACACCAAGAAGAGGTCAGGAGTAGAGAATCAATAGCAGAGATAGAATGGTGATTGCTGAAGAGAAGAGTTGGGTGAAAGCAGTTGAAGGGCAAAGATCTCCTGAGAGGTATTTATACTCGCCATTGTCACCAGCAAGCACACGCACCCCATGATATACAGTTCTTTTCTGAACACTTGCAGGATCTGAGTGTTTGCCTAAAACTACCATTCTTGTTAAAGCTCATTGTAGGTTCAAAGAAGAGAAAGTTGGTACGACCCCGGGAGAACACTTTGTTCAAACATGTCCTTGTTCATCGGGGATGCCGGCCACGGTCTGGTACTGAAGCTTCAAGGGAGATCAAAGGCGGTTTGTTAAGAACAGAAGAAGTTCCAACTAGACTCAAGCATGTAGGGTTTTGACGCCGTGTTTGTTTCACAATCGTAACTTAGGTAGCTTCATACAAAGAACCGTATATTAATTTTCAGTCAGCGATCGGGATTAGTGTTTTAAGCAAATACTGATGAGAACTCAAGTTAGATGACCAATACACCAGCGGCTGCGTGCGGTTCAAGTGTCAGAATGAGATGCCAGGGAAGCCGTTTTATTTAGCATCTTAGTAGTAAATGTCGGCATCCAGCTCTCCAAATTATCTACTACTATCACTACTTTCCGCTGCTGCCAATATTTTCTTCCAGTATATACTACTATCGCTACATTTTTTTAGTATCTGCTACTGTATTTACATTCCTCTAGTAGCTAGTAGTATCACCCATAGCTTACTTATGCAGCTTTAAATTTAGAAGATGGATAGGATACCAAATAGCAGACTTGTAGTGCCGGCTAGCATTTCCCTATATATAATGCTCGCATATATTTCTCCCTAAATATCTTTGCCGATCATACCAACATAGCTTTCGTTCCAGGTCCTCATTGCTCATACCGATTATCTTCTCAACCGGCGTTCTCCATTCTCCCTATTGTCTGTATCGCCACTCTCACGGACCACCGACGTTTCATGTGCGATAACATCTAGGTAGAAACAGTGCTTGGCCAAAAAATATAAGCAGCATAAGGCCGCACACGGAATGTGAATTGCGAAGAGAGCGGTAGCTGAAGTGCAGTATTGGGCACTCCGAGAATCACCAGCGGCCTTGAATTGTCCATGCCACTTCGGAAACTGATATAACAATACAGGATCAAAACCCAGCATAATGATACCGAATATAAACCCGTATCTATCAAAAAACGGATTTATTGAACCTCGAGGTCGAAATTTGTACATTTTGTACAAGCTCATAATAAACATTATTCCATGGCCGGCAATCGCGGTCATGAGTGCGAACAAGGCAACAATGGCGTAGTCCCTATCTTCGGATCGATTCTGATTGACAAACTCGGAGTGAGTAGGCCCTAGCCACGCATAGACAATAGCGAATCCAATCACAAAGCAACCGTGGAATAAAGCCAAGATTATATGTTCATATCGGCTGAAGTTGAGTGTGGATTCATTGGAGGAGGACCCGTGAGGCGACATGGATGGAGGTGTAAACGCGCAGCTTTGGTGGGTAAAGTAGCGATGAATGACGATGAAGGAGATGCATGACGGTGAAAGGGTAAAGGGCTAGGGGAGTATTTATATGTCACCGTTACCATCAAAGAAGTACATAGATACCTAAGGATGTTAATAAAGTACCCTGCAATGTCTTTATTGGAAACTGATATGTTCTCGGGAAAATCTTTGTTCAGACTTGCCTTTGTCCATCGGGGATACCCGCCTGGGTCTGATCTGAGGCTTCAAGGGAGAACAAAGGCGACTAAATGAGAAGAAATTGGTACAACTTTTGAAGTGTTAACTTTAATGGGTTGTTGAACTGTGATAAATACGTGACATTTCTTCGTAGGCGTAACAGCCCGAATTTCTAGAATTATCTCATGAGTCTGCAAATACTCACGCCAAGCTTAAAATGATGCGTTCTTTTATTCGTTGGTACTATTATTTACATATATCGCAGAAGTATCCTACATAGGTAGACAACAATGGGCTTCTCTGTAGAACGTATGGTATGTCACGTCTGGTTCCTTCTGCAGCTAAACAGCCAAACAAGTAACGTCCTAGAGATGTGTAGCACGTTTCATACTTTACCATTGTCAGAATTATTATTCTTCCCCCTCAGGTAGTTTTCTATGGTAATATTGGTATCAATTTGGATAAGCGACCAGAGATTTAACTACTATATCTGTACACTTCCTCAGTAGGCATCTTTGCTAACTATACCAACATACATGTAGCCTTTTACTCCAGATTCTCTCTGTCCCTGCCAGTTATCTTCTAAACGGCCTCTATTTTTATCTTCAATGTTAATTCGGCCTCCTTTCACAGTCGCCGAAGCTTCATACGTAGATCCTTACATAGTATGAAGAGCGAACATGAAGAGCGTAATAAGCCGGTATTAACCAGTAAAAGATCATCCATGTAAGATTGGATACAAGGAGGACTGTGGCTAACGTGCAGTACGTGACGCCCCGGGAATCACCACTGGCCTCAAATTGCCCACGCCATCGAATAAACTGATGTACGAATACACCCTCAAACAGCCCCTGGAAAATATCGACAACCGGATTCAATCTGTAGGGCGAGCTCATGGAACTCTCAGATTGGAATTTGTAATACCTCCTCAAGTTAATCCGAAGTAATATTGCAGTGTGGATAATCATGAGGATAAATATAATGAAGATAGTAAGGGCGTAAATTTTATCTTCGGATCTGTTCTGATTGGTAAACTCATAGTAAGTAGGCAGGAGCCACACATCGACGAGTGTGAGTCCAATCGCAAAGCCGTAGTTGATCAGAAGTGTGAGCATAAATGCAAAATGGATGAATATTCGTATGCATCGAGCAATGGGAGACTCGTTAGACGGCATTCGATTAAAGTATAAACGCAGCTTTGACAGGCAAAGTAGCGGGAAGTGGCGATTAAATAAACAGAATAAACAGATGGCTGATGGCGAAAGATGATAGAAAGTAATTATGATAAGAATTCTTGCATTATTACTAAATGGGCGGCAATATGGGATCAAGGTATAAGAAGCAATAGCAGTAGTAGGTGCAGAGTGTTGATTCTAGAGGAGAAGAATTGGATGAAGGTGGAAGGTAAAGAGTCAAAAGAGGTGTTTATATGTCACTGCTACTCTCAAAGAAGCGCATGTCTGACGCCGCTAGTGAGGTACATCACATGGTTAAAAGTCTTTGTTCAAACTTGCCTTTGTTAACGGGACGATTCCGAGTTTCATTCGCCCAGGCGGTTGCTTCAAGGGTGGATAGGGGTGGTTGACTGAGAACAGAAGATGTTGGTATAAGTCTAGGGGTTTTTATCTTGACACCCTGTGCTCAGCTGAGCAATGAGCAAAGTTTACACATCACTCACTATAGTAGGTTATAGATGGAATAAATATATTTGACACCCAATGGAACTATTAACATCATCATGTCCTAGTAGTGTTATGCTGGGCGACATATATCAATTCTCAATCACTGATCCAGATCATCATGCCCAAGGTCTGTAGGCGCCCTTCTTACCACCCGCATCACCCACATCAAGCTTTGTATATGAGCCTCTCGGTGTATTCCAACCTCCTCTTAGACTCCTTGTGAATCTGTCTGGTCCGGTACAGATGAGTTCTTTTCTCTGGGAACTATATGTAATTTCTTGCCCCACCAGCACCTTCCACACCACCCTATAAACTTCTCAAAACAGTTTTCTAAATCAATCTTAGAACGATGCTTGAAACTGTCGTGGAATTGGTTCCAAGTCCATCCCTTCTTGCGGGAGCACGCCATAAACACCAGCATGCATATACCGATGGCGAGCAAGACAATTGACGCGAGGAGAAGAGCGCCCATTAGCGCAAGCTCAAACGACAAAAGAACAATCAATGCGATACAGGCCTTTCGTTTTGGAGATTCTCCCCGGGCTGTAAAATAAGGAAGCCACTTGCTCAAGCGTGCCAGCAGCAGACTATCGACAGTCACAAAGCCGGAAAGCAAAAGGATAAGAACAATACCGAGTATAACAGCAACACAAATCGCCTGGCCTTTGGAGATTCGGATATCCTTCTTTTTGTTGGATATTTCATGTCGTAATAAGCAAAGACAACATGCGCACAAACCAAGACAAATGATCAGAATCAGGATAAGAGTTAACAATATAGGCGAGGTAGCCTTGATGACGCAAGCCACAAAGCCAAAGAGGCCGAATTTGCTATCTCCGATTCGATGCTGGTTCCCAAACTCGTGGGATCTTCGCCAAAACCACCAGGCGAAGAAGCCGTTTACCCCAACCCAGACAGTGATGGTAATGTATATGCCATACCCAACAAGTAGAGCCAATAATAAGGAGGCGAGCCCAGTCTTTTCCCCCATTGGAAAGTTTAGAACGTGGTGTTTGATCGGGAGGTCTGGTTGAGGCGCGAAGGCTATTTTGACTGGCGAAACAGTAGACGGCTGTAGAGAAATGGATGGCTAAACAATGGCAGATGGAAGGGCGTCAGTACGTATTTAGAATCGACGAAGCAGTAGCAGGTGAAGAGTGTTGCTTGTTGAAGAGAGGAGTTGGAGGAAACATAGCAGAACGATGAAGCGTGGTGGAGGCTTTTATACGCCGTTCCCGTCAAAGAACCATTCACCAAGCGTTGTTCAGCGAGTCTACCATATACCTTGCAAAAGTGAACTCCTTTGTTTACTTTTGCCTTTGTCGGCCTGGGTGATTCTAGCGAAACATGTTTGCTATAGCTTCAACGGGTATGAGGCCGGGATTCTCACGGCTAGTGAGCGATTGAATAGCGCCCAGAGCTGGGGCTATGCAATAAAACGGCGGATAGGTGCAGGAAAATGAACAAAGGGAACATAATGATTCTTTGTTCTTTGTTCGTTTGTATATGCAGTTGAAACCATCCGCACCCAATCATTCTCAGTTGTATATTAGAGTGGGATATTGGGCCTATCCGCTGCCTGGGTATTTTCTATTTATAAAAAGTACTACTAGGTAGGTACTACGCAAAATTGATTGTGATTGAATGACGGAAAGCTTTGTCTTTCTGATAGGCGACAAGAGTGAATGCATTGTTTTGCTTTGTTGTCTCTACAAGCAGTTGCAGACTGGTGATACACGGAGTACATGTATACAACGGACCAATGATTGCTTTCTTACACTTGCAAAGTGCCCTACTAGGTATCGTAAGAATATCCATACCAAGTCAAAGTAATGTCACTTAAGCTACAAATTGATTTGGCGGGTGTGGTTGGATGCTGCTATAGGTACATGTAGTTAAAGTCAGAGTTGACAAGTCTCCATGGTGAGTGTCCACGGTTTGCTCTGACAAACACCCATACAAACAGACATGGCGATGCTCTTGAGTTTGTTGCATCGCAATTAAATCTAAGTGGTGAGAACTTGATAAAGAAAAATATAATTCGACATCATTGATGCAAGGAGAGCGTGAGTGTCGCAACGATGAACCACACCCAACCAATCGTCGTATTGAAGAAGATGAAGATGCAAGCACTGATTCGTTACCTTAGGTAGAGGCGGCAGGCTTCAATGTTGTGGCGGTGCTGCATGCCTGACGATGGCGGTGCAAACTCGCCCTCGCGCTCAGCCCAACGGATGGATCCTCCATTCCTCCTCCTGATTGATCGACTCGATGCTGCAGATGCAGATGCAGATGTCGCTGCATCTTAGCAGCTTAACAACGCATAGGCAATTGTCGCCCTGCAGCGTGATAGCTCACAAACATTTGAGTTCTCACAAACTCAACAAATCCCCAGCGTGACCACCACCGGAATCCACCGCCCAGCCACCTCGTGCACCTGCTGTGGAACCACGACACACGACACCAGACACGATGGCCACAGACGACAAGGTTCCGCTCAGGCCGCATCCCCTAGGCCTAGGTGAGAGGCCTAGGTGAAGGTTTGGACGGCGCTTGCCAGGGGGTTCAATCGCTAGGACTGACGCTGGAGTCGGTTGCGATGAATCAGTGCAGAACACGGGGGCGGTTGGACGACGGGACCCCTGGTAGCTTAAATGCGTTGATGCCCTGGGCGAGGACAGCAAAGACTTGAAAACCTTGACGAACCGACGTGGCCCTGCTGATGCTGGTTCTGATTCTGGTTCTGCAGAACAACTGATGCCTCGTCCTCGTATTTAACAGGCACACACAGACCATCTCTTCTCTTCTCGAGGACAAAGACACAGTCACAATCACAGACGAAGACGCGATCCCGACTCCTTTCAGTCTCTTCATTCATCTGTCCAACTCCCAGACTCCTTTCAACTCCCTCCCACGAACGATGCCTGCCTTCACTGGCACCACGCCCGAGTCCATGCTCGGGCGCAACGACTCCCTCAACCCCGAGGCCACCTGCAAAGGCTTCACCTCCAACGGCCGTCCCTGCCGCCGCCCCGTCTCTCCTTCAGGCCACCCGCCGCGCAAGAACGGAAAGAAACTGGCGCCCAGCAACGATGACGGCGAAGACTCGTACTGCTGGCAGCACAAGGACCAAGCCGGGCGCTCGACGCGCAAGTCGAGTTCGACCCCGCGGCCGTCTCCCTACGGCGGCGGCATCGCCGAGGAGCGCTCCAGCCTGGATACCCTCGCCGACAGGCTGGGGCTGGTGGACCTGAATGCTCGACCTGGCCGGTACGATCCCGAGAAGCGCTACGGCGACGAGAGGCCCCCCAAGCCAAAGTCGAGCACCTTTTGTTTCTGCTTCACCGTGCCGGAGGAGGACTTTGATGAGCCTCCCCGACCTGCCCAGCCAAGGCCGCAGCCTCAGCCTGTTCAACATACTCGACCCTCTACCTCTTCAGCCCGTCCGCAAGGTCACTCTCGCCCTACCACCTCTTCGGCCCCGACAGCAGGCCACCTCAAGTCTCTCATCCCAGACGCTCTCGATGCCCACACAACCACGACTCTCATGGCTGAAGTCGCCAAACCGCCCTCTGACGCCGACGAACCCGGCTACATCTACATGTTCTGGCTGACGCCCGAATCCGCCGAACCAGCCCCTGTTGATGCAGCAAGAAGCCTCCTCCAGCCTCCCCCTCACAACGGCGGCAGCCGCAGCAGAAGCCCCAGCGACGTTGTTTCTTCCTTTAACAAGAACAGCAGGGACCCCAAGCCAAAGACGATGCTCCTCAAGATCGGTCGCGCCGCCAACGTCCAGCGCCGCATGGCCCAATGGTCTCGCCAATGCGGCCACGACATCACCCTGCTCCGCTTCTACCCTTACATTTCCTCATCTACTCCTTCATCTTACGATGCTTCTTCTGCGTCTCATGCCAGAGGACGGGCTCCTTCTCCACTTTCTGCGGCCTCTCCCCACCCCACGCCTCACGTCAAAAAGGTTGAACGTCTCATTCACCTTGAGCTCGGCGGAATGGGTCTTCGCGCCGATCTTGGCGCCTGCGAAGCCTGTGGACGAGAGCACAAGGAGTGGTTCGAAGTCGAGGCTACGCGGGACGGCGTGAGGATGGTGGACGACATTATTCGACGATGGGTGGGCTGGGATGATGGCGCTCTTGTAGGTGGACGATGATTCACGAGGGATGGATTGGTTTGATGAGTGAAGGGATATGTTTATATGCGCATTGACTTGTTTCATGATGGTTTTGAAGCATGATGTTTATATGGCATGGCATGGCATGGAACGGCGTTTATGACTCCTAGAATAGAATACAGACAGACACACAGACAGATAGTATACCGCTTAGAAATGAATTGAGCGTTACAGCATTCATACAAATGATTGATTGCAGTCTCTAAAAGTGAATCATCATATCTTGATTTGCATGAGGATCGATTACGGCTCGATATTGGCAAAGAATAGCCCTTGAGGTGAAGGACGATTTATTGACCCAGATTGATTACTAGGTAGTGCTAGGTCTCCTAGAAAAACAGATAGATGTCATGTACTGCATACTTTTCACTCAATAAAATTTCATCAATAGTTTCAACTGATATTAATTCATATATATCACTTATCGTAGTTCATATACACGTCCCCCCAAGAAGCGTATGTCTCACATGAACAATCCAGCCATGATTCCGCTCGCGAATTAGAAGACGCGATAGTCCGGCACTTTGGATGCTCTCCATCTTTTCCACTTAGTACATTTTTCTACTTCACGTGTCCCTCCTTTCTTCTACTATCCTTTCTTTCTTCTATTACCTCAAGTACTTTCTTCTATTACCTCAGGTACTTTCTTCTGTTATCTCAGGTACTTTCTTCTACCTCTCCATTCTCAGCCAACCATTGTAACGAAAGGCTAAACTCAGAATTCAAGATTTGGCTCGATTGACGAAACCTTGGGCAGTCAACCCAAACTATCAGAAGCCACAGGGCAGGTCATATAACGCTCAAAAACCAAAGCAACTTAAACCCAAAAGCTCGAATAATAAACACTACTACATGGTATAATGGAGAATTTAATAAGTTTCAAGCTCAATAATTCTATATATACCTAGGTACATATTGATACCTACCTTAGGTACCTATACAAGGCGAGCATCCTAGTATGCTTTTCAGCTGAGATCGTTGAGTTCAAATACACACTTTGGATTGTCACTTGGGAAAACCAATCATTGGACTTGATATAGCTTAGTCATTGTGCTCTGGAGCAAAATAACATCACCATCACTTCAGCCTCCAAACGCAATTCACATACATCAAGGCGGAGAAATCAATGCAAAGTTCAAAGTAAATGCAACATGTGATGGTATTGGTATAGTACGACTATTAAACATTTGCATCATAAGTTTCCTTGTGGGACGAGGCCACACTTCCCCCAGGGTATCAACTAAAGCCTACCGCCCTGCACAAGATTATCATCGTCAAGATGTTATTAAATTTCCCATTTACTGGGTAGTCTCCTCCTCGTGAGTGTGGATCGGAGGCTTCTCGGTATCATGGGCAATCTTGGCTTCGAGGTCGCCCTGTTCGGCACGGACAGTGAGGCTGGTTGCGACCTTGGTCTTCCAGGCGGGAGTTCCCATGTAGGGAATGCCGTTGGGGTCCTCAAACATGGCCTCGGTCTCTTCCAGGGTTTTTCCGGCAGTCTCAGGAAAGACGAAGAAGACGTGGAAGAAGGCAACAGTGTTGAAGACGGCGAAGATGAGGTACGACTTCCACTTGATGTTGGCAAAGGCCACGGGGGTAAAGAGACCCAGAGCGGTGTTGAAGGCCCAGTTTCCAGAGGTGGCCATGGCGACACCCTTACCACGGAGACGGAGAGGGAACAGCTCCGGGGGGTAGGTCCAGGAGACGGGACCCCAGGTGGGCGCAAAGGAAGCCACAAACAGATATGTGCAAGCGATGAGACCCTTGGCAGGGGCACCGGTGACACGCATCGACTGGGCAGCAACGTGGTCGATACCGCCGGGAACGACTTCACCGTAGGTGGCGAGAATACCGGCGTTGGCGTACATCCATAGGGCCATGAGGACGGAACCGATAAGAAGCGTGGGACGGCGACCCCATTTGTCGACCCAGAGTAGGGCAGGAATGGTCATGAGGACGTTGATGATGTACTGAATGGAAGAGGCAAGCAGGTTGGCGTTGCCGCTGTAACCAGCCATGGAGAAGATGTTGGCAATGTAGTACACTGTGAGGAGAATCAATTAGTTCAATGTCGCTCTATAGTAGCATTCTAAAAGATACTTACTCATGACGTTCATGCCAGTCAGCTGCGACCAGATCTGAGTGAAGAGACCAATGAAGGTACGGTTGATCATGCGAGGCTTGAACAGGTCGAGGTAGGTAACATCGGCGTGCTGGCGCTCAAACTCGCACATATCCTTGATGTCCTGCAGTTCGTAGGCGACAAAGGGGTGGTTAGGGTCACCCTTGCCGTGGACGAGAGTAAGAACAGCGCGGCAGTCCTCCCAACGGTCCTTGCGGGCGAGCCAACGAGGAGACTCGGGAAGGGGCATCATCATGAAGAAGAGGAAGAAGGCGGGGATCATCTGGAGACCCCATGGGATACGCCAGGCAGCGGTGTTGTAGCTGACGGGGTTGTCATCGCCAATGAAGGAGCAGCCGTAGGAGATGTAGTACATGATGAGAATGCCCCAAGTGATGGCCCATTGCTGCATACCAATGAAGCGACCACGCTTGGAGGGAGGAGAGATTTCGGCAATGTAGACGGGGACCTGAGCAGATTCGATACCGACGGAGATACCGTTGATGATACGGGCGACAATGAGCATACCAATGTTTTGGGAGGCACAAGAGAGAGTGGAACCAATGACCCTAGGGAGGCGGCGGTTAGCAGGTGAAACATTTTCTCCCTTTTTTTTCTTTGTTTTTTGACTCACCAGATGATACATCCGACCATGATGGAGTACTTTCGGCCCAGTCGATCAGACAGGGGACCAGAGATCAGAGCTCCCAGCCAGGAGCCAGCAGCCATGGAGGCGGTGATACCTCCTTGGACGAGAGACCGCGGACCACCACATTTGCCATCGGCCGTGGTTGGGGGGTTCTCATCCTGGTTGAAGTAGCAGAGATACGACTGCTCGGCCAGCTGGGCCGACACAGACGAAATGTCGAAGCCGAAGAGCGCGCCGCCGACGACGGACACGCCGGCAATCACGTAGATGTTGCCGATAGCCATGGCTCACTCTTGATGGTTTGTGTAGAGGACCTTGACCATGAATCGTGGTGACAGAGAACGGGAGCAAAAAAAAGAAGAAGAGGGGAGGATGAGAGAGGAAGGGGGAGGGCCTTATATATACATGCTTTCTGTTACGCCGGAATTGTGCGAGCAGCTGCCAGTGAATGCTGCGGGCAGCTGTATGTGTCTGTGGCAGCTTCCTAGGTTTGCCAGGTCCAGGCATGTGGTCCGTGTCCGTGGGCAGAGCACAACGAGACAGACGATCCATCCATTGAATGCTTTTCTCAGACCCCGGCCTGGTCTCTAGCTTTTTTAGTGTGCTGGAAGCTTTCCTGGGATTCTCCATGGGCAAGCAACAAGGCAGGAGAGTTGCTCGGGGCAAGCCACGGACCGGGGCTCCAGGATCGCCAGGATCCGGGGTATCGAGTACACGACACGCCCATGAGTGGCTCTCGCGGGACGAGTAGCTGGTACTGACGCTTCCGGGATGCGCAGAGGCACATGTACAAGCCAGGAAGCGCGTGTAAGTCGCATGCGGGATGAGGAGACGCTGCCGTTGTGTGTAGTTGTGTGTACCTTGTCGTCTGTGTCTGTGCTTGCATGTACATGGCCCGAGGTACCGCTCCGAGTACTGCCCCATCCGGCACTTTGTACATGTAAATGTACCATAGACACCGACACCCCTGACCCCCAAGAAGGTCCAAGCCCAAAAGGCTGTTTTGTTCCCCCACCACCCCTCCGAGGTTTGTCTGTATCTCCAGGTCCAGGGATCGGAGCTGGGGAAAGCGGCGTTGGATGTTGGGATTGGGATTGGATCAGGATTGTATTTGTGGGTTGTCGAGGAGGGGGGAGGACGATGCAAAAGTCCAGAAGCAGAAGCGTACAGCGCATGCAGGAGACAGTCAGTATACAGTACGAGGATGAGATTCAGTTTGGATGGTGATTGGGAAGAGAAGAGAAAAAAAAAATACACGTAAATGGCGGATAAAATTGTAATCGAAGCCACCGGAGGGGATACCTTGCCTGGGTGTCTATACTGGTACTACTCCCAGGTACACGACACGACTCAATTGATGCATACAAGGTTCGCTTCTTTGTGTTACGTACAACAACAGCAGCTTCGTCTCCTAACACCCAGCAAAAAAAATCATCAAGCAGCTCCGCCAAACGTGGTGCGATACCATGGACGCTCGTCAGCTCGCACAAGTGGTACTCGTACATACTTGTCCATACATCCATCGACCCAGGACCGGGTAACACCACCCGCTGTCACACGGCCGAATCTTGCCATTTGCATCCTTGGGCCCCTAGCTCTCACGCGTATCACGCATGTTTCTCGAGTTTCTACACGTAAATGCAAAAATATGGCACCCTAGTTGTTCATGCCGCTTCCAAGGCACAAGCTTCTTTGCCAATGCTAATCGAATCCTTTGCCTGTGCTAGCCGGGCCCCGAGTTAAGCCCCATGCTCGAGGATCGCCGGCTGGTGCTGCTACGCTTGCAGCCTCTTGTCCTTGTTCGTCCTCCCGAGTCATCTGGGGGGTTGCATGTCGCCGAGAGTCTGGCCGCCGGAGGGGGGTGAGGTTGGTTGGATGGGAGTCGTCTAGATGGCCACTAGAAGCTGGCAAGAGATGGCGATGCAGCGAGTAGAGGCTGGTGCCGGACCTCCTCTTGGCGACGGCCTGCATTTGCTGTCGGCAGCAAGTTGCCGGATGCCTCCAGGGCCCATCTGGCACTGTAGCAATATCGGCATACTGTATCTTATTGTGGTGTGCATGGCATAGCATGGCATGGCATCCGGGGAAGCAGTCTCACCACTAGGACTTTGTGGTGGTGCTTCTCATTGTTTTGGGGGCTGCTTTTGACTCATCCCTTGCCTGGTCCTCTCGTCTCGATGCACGATTCACATTCCTTCCGACTATTACTTACCGCTACTATTACAGAGTACCTCTCTACGGGTAGTACTAGACTAAACTGAGCTGCATCTAGCATTTACATCAAACGACACACGCCCACAGCAGCACGACCGTCACATTGAAAGCAGATGCTACACGCCGGCCTCGTATGTCGAAAGATGGAGGTTCATGCTAGCGGAGGCGCCCTTGTCCGCTTGTGGCCTAGCTCCCGACACCCAGTGGCTCGCCGGCCAGGGCTTCTAGGGCATTTAGGCCTCGGCGCCACTGAAAGAGGCGCCTGTGGCTCTCCACTTCCCCGGCTTTGGCCAAATGACGTCGCCTGGCTTGAAATTATCCTCCGGCGGCTTTGGCACGGCAATGCACAAGGGAGCGGCAGTCGTTCGGTATTACTAGCTAGCAGCATCGATGAATGCGTAATAAGGCGAGCGAGGCGATATTAAGCGGTAGGTAGGTAAGCTCTGAGCTGTGCAGTGTTGTTTATATTCCAGTAGTTGCTGAAAATTGGTGAAATTAGGGCCACTCCATGGTGGCTGGTGAAACCCCAGAAAAAAAAAAACAGGAACCCGCAACTTGCATCCATCCATTGTAGATTCGGATTTACTCGTCACAATAACTCAACCTCCAGGCAGCCCCGCAGCAAATACGGCGAACCTGGCCCTCGCTGTCCATCACCGACTCAGAACGGCAGTGATCGGCTTTTACTCTTGCAGAATACGCTCTGCCCACAGTGTTTCACGTGGCAGTCTCGCACGGTATCGCACGAAAAAGATGCACCCGCACATGACCAGGCCAGCCAGGCATTCGCATCTTGTCTCTTCTCTCTCGCTGGGCCTCATTTGCCAGTGACTCGGCCGGACATGGACCGAGTGCCCACTTCTGATCCTGTATCACGTATGAGAACAGACTCTCACTCTGACTCTCGACCGTTACTTCGTCACACCACCATCCCCAGTCCAGCTCCGCGTTGGCTGATTCGACGCCGCCCGCTCTCCGCTCCGCATGGCCTATCCTGGCCTTGTCTGTCTCCAGCTCGCCGATCCGCTCCCGGTGTCTTGTCTCGTTTTGTTTTTCTGACTCTCGTCTTTGTGATTATTCACGCCAGTCATCAGGGGAACAGAGCAGCAGTCCCTGCTTCCCCTCGACTCCAACTCAGCTCTTCTTCTCCACTGCGATGGTCCGATGCAACACAAGATTCTACAGTATGGGTAAGCAGCAACCCCGTCAATCTGAGGGATGGAGACCTCGCACATGGCATGGATCCTTCACATACAGTTCGTTCGACACGGTGCCAGCAGCGGCCCAAGCTCTCCATCTTCCCCAAGTCTAGGCATGTCCTTTTGCGCTGCTGAATCGTATCGTTCCAACGTTGATTGTCGACAACCAACGCCAACAACAAGACTGCTCCTCTGCACGTCTTCTTGGACCCCAATCCATCACCTGATATGGCCAAGCAACCAACCTCAACTAATCCAATGCTTGCATTCGCGCTTCGGACTTTATGACGTCGTCCTAACGCCAGCCTTCGGACCTGTCAAAAACTTTAGAGTCGATTCGTAAGAATGTCACCAGCCGACGGCTCTGAACTGAATCCCTCGCGCCTCACCTCGCCTAAATGCCTCCATCTGCACGGGCATCAGCAAGTTTCCGATCAGCCAATGAGACCCCTCGCAGCTTTATTGTTTCTCTATAGAGTTATACCTCCGCGGGCTTTAATCCTTAGAGAGCTGCACACGCCCCTAGCGAGCCATACCAGGGCCCTGCCGCTGGTCCTCTGCAGTCCCGAATTCATGCACAGTGCTTGTATGCCTGTCTAACGCTCGAAATGAAATGGCCGTCGGTTTGCCCATGTGGGCGACAGCCGCCGCAGCCCAATCCTGATTATTCTTGCTGAAATGATCATCAAACAGCAGCGGCTTTTTTAGCTCCAAAGCTTTCCACGGACACGAAAGCAAGGGCTAACCGCATCCTGGCTCCCCGGTCCATTTCCATTGGAGCGGATCACAATTCCACGGGGCATCTCCACTGCTGCTTTTTGTCTCTGTTTCTCCCTTCTCGTCTTTTCGGAACGAGTGTGGTTTTCCGAGGCTGTTTCCGTCTGCCTCTCCACACGAGGCTGACAGCATAACCGTGGGAATGGCAGAGTAACAATTGTTTACTCAGCAACGGACAGACGGAAAACCAGAGAAAATCTCATTTGCTCACCGAAAACCCCGACTTTGGTGTGTCAATGCATGTGCTCTGCTTAGCCGCTGTTGCTTCTCATCGAAAGACGGCTTGAGCTTGACTTGAGAAATGCAAAAAAGGCTTGTACCGTACAACGTTGTATCGCGCCCTTAAGCTTGCATCCGAGCCTTAAAACCGCGTGGCCAAATCAACCCGTGATTGGAAACACGGCCAATTGGTGGCCATCTTGTGACCTGTCCCTTCATGCCGTCTCCGCTGATCAAGAAGCCATGGAGCGTTGGCTTGGGCATACATGTATCGTACCATGGGGACCGAAGGGATGCCTACGCTAGATGGAACCAACAGATTTCTTTACATCAACACCCATCTGGAGTGCTGTACACAGTATTCGTGACAGCAACAGATCTTGCAGCATGGACATCTCGTTTCCCCGCCCGTTGTTACCTCAAAGATCTCAGCAATACAGTTCCCAGATCTTGTCGGATCGCCAATCCCAAATTCAGTTTCACATGCCGTCGTTTTCGATGCCCAAGAAACAATGGCTGCAACGCGGGTAATTTCTTCTCGGAGGTATAAGGCGCCACACCAAGCCACCAGTCCCGTTCACATCCTGATTGGGAATCTTTGCGAGCGGCAAGCCACGGCACGAACGTTGGCTGACCTGGCCGGATCGAGTAGCGCAGGCGATGCCCTACAGTAGCTTGGCTGCTTGAGTCGCTTGGGCTGCAGTCAACCATCCATCCATACCGCTAGAGTGACGCCGCAAGCACGATACGAAAAGCCGCTGATCTTCGGCACGGCGCTTCCATGGCCGGCACCGGGTTCTGAAGCTTGACCGGCCTCCTACTCGGTGTTTTGATCGTGCTCTACGTAAAAGGAGACCCTGCTCTCGGTGAATAATGCCACAGGCTCCACGGCCAAGTCGGCTGGACGGCGAAGGATTGACACACAATCGGCCCTGCCCTGTCCCGACTAACACCATGAATGCTAATCCTCCAGCTCCAGCCCACTCTTGGCTGCCATGTGGCCATTTGTGGATTTGCAGTGATTTTGCTCTTTTTAGTTTCTTCCTCTCCTCACTTTTACACGTACTCTCTCCAGGTACGTCTGCGTGTACGCGTATCCTGAATTACATTCCGGAGGCAAAAGGGGGGAACAAGAAAATACCACAGCACGTGGGAAACAATGGTAGATTCACATTGTCTAATCCGAGACTTGCCGATGCCGAGTTTCACCCAATTCTGCGTTTTACTTGAAGGAGTTTTGATTTGCTAGCGCCTTGTACCCTGGTCAAGCATTAGCTGACAACTGCTAGTGATGCTGCACGTCGCCTTGGAAAACCCGATCTCGAAGACATCCATGTCATACCTTGGCTCTTGCGTGCCCAACTATAATTTTACAATGGTGATGTCAAACAACAGTCGTGGATATATTTGCATCTCGGGTTGTTCTCAATCCCATCTCGTCAGCCTCGCCGGAATTAATATGGCATAATCTGGAGCTCCCCACAGCAAGCTATCTCGCCGAGCAAAGATACGCCGAGTCGGCTGCGCGAGGCACATGTCAGATTACCAACAATGCAACATTCACAAGCACTGGCTCGTCACCACGGCCTTATTCGGTACCAAATTTCGTGTCGCCGGTCAAGAGGGAGCTCCACACTCGCCAACACCAGCTTCAGCCCTCAATTCTCTCCGTGGGGGTTGGGAGATTTCGATGTTTGCTCTGAAAGTTGGATACACGACGTCTCTTGTCGAAATACTGGTTAATGCGATGGATACGGTGTTTGAATCTATCTTTGCTGCCTTCGGGCGCTCCTCGGTTGCATTGATCGAAAATTGCGGGCGTATGGGGTCGGCCCGAGAAGCCTACCAGTTATCTCGTAACATTGCTGCCATGTTTGGATACAGGGAGATACCCATCGGAGTATATTTCGTGGGGGAGCGCTGATGAGGTTATCGTATAGTGGAGTTTGTTATCTGGACTTTTGGTGCTGCGGTTTCGACTTGCTTCGGCCCGGCGGCTCAAGGGAAGATGCGTGGTGGCAGATGACCAGAATTGAGGCCTCACTCGATATCGATATTCATGCACGGCCCGGCGGTGAGTACCGGATGCTGTCGAATGAAACGAGAACAGCAGCGTCTTGCAGCTTGGTACCCCGTAAATAGGCCGATGTGAATGTCATGAAGCCTGTGCCGGGAGGATATCCGGCGAAGAGTGCTTCTTGTGGGTATCACGGTCGAACTTTTGAAAATGAATCCACGGAATGCAATATTTCCCGTACTCTCGGCCAAATACCTTCGTAATGTTGATTTTACGGTACCGTATACGAATGGTCAACTGCAAGAACACTGCGTCCGGTTCTTGCGAAATACGAATTCAGGGGATCAAGGGGTCACAAGATCAAATCCTTGCAGATTCACCGAGAATGACCCCTTGGATCAGTCGTGAAGCATGATGGGAGCGTAGAAAAGACCGAGATTGCAAAATTATCGTGGTTTTGATTGGTGATTTGGGGCAATTGGGTATCTCTAACGTCGCAACACATCACGATTCATTGAGTTTCGCTAGGAAAGACGGAGGAGTGAGTCTAGGAGGATATTTTAGGGTTGGGCGTAGGATGGATGAGCCGGACATGGCTTTCCTGGTAACCTTTGGATGGTTTTCATCCGTGTTTCCCGCTGTAAGCCGAGGTAGATTCTGTATTCTCGTGCTTCATGACGTGATTTTGGTTTCTTCGGTTTCTGGGTATTAGGTTCATGTCCGTTGGGCGTTGATATGGAAGATGCATGATGGACATGAGAGGAATCATTGGGCCATTTGATGGTTGTTGAATATTCAGAGTCGGAGCTGCTATGTAGGATGAAACTGTCCTACTGGATGATGAAGCTTTCAAAGGGTTAAAGGATATAGACGTTTTACACGATAGTTTACGATTTTCAGATTATTTGAGATTTCTATATCTTCTATCCACAGTACTGTAACAGCTATGGGTGATATGATGTCGTTTCAGTACGATTCATATGTGACCTGACTTGGAATTATCAGATGTGCTATTGAATGCTTGCCTAAAAGCAGGCCACTGGGGGTTTACGAAATTCTACAGGCACGATGCTCAGCATGATGCTCACTTGAGAGTTCATTTGTGTAGAGGAGAGACTCTATAGAGAGGAGTAATGGAAGTCCAACAGAGAGATTAAACAACTACTTTGTAAAATATGGAGAGCAACCAGATGTAACTGAAGGATTTGTTGCTTGCCAATTTCTTGAAAGAAAGGGGGGACAAAAGCTTCCTTTATATAGTTTTTTGCCCGGGCGAACTAAGGGGTCTAGCATGTAGATTTTTTACCTAACGGCCTTTGAAGTACTTTATACGAACAGAAGGCACGTTGTCGATTACTGTATTGTATCCTGGCTAATGCTCTTCAAAGAAGATTTCGATATCTATTTGAACTAAGATGTTGAGAAAAGTGTGATTATGGGTGAATATGGTTGATACGTATGGTATTGTAGTTCAAAAGACATTCATCCTAGCCAAGAGAATGGTTTCTTCGTGTGAATCGACTTGTGTTCGGTAACTGATAATGAAACCATGGCCTCTCTTTGTCGTGATATCACACTTCACATCGCTTCATACAACCAGTGAACAAACACAACAATGATTACTTGTTTAACAATCATGAATTTTTTATCTTTACCGTTCTTCCTTTCCCAGGAAGTACCAACTAGAGCAAAGATTCAAGCACGTCTACTGAAAAAAAAAACGAGCAAAGTAAGAAATAACAGGGATGTCCAACAAACATTTTACGAGACTCCACTCTCAGACTAATAGGATCAAGAGCTCTTTCACATACCCTAAAACAGAAACTCGTTCTCCCTTTTTGTCGTTTAACAGCTCATACGATAAAAAGCAGACCCCGATTATTCGCATATCGCCGAATACTAACTCTAATATATATAAAGTTCCGATATACATCAATAGGAAGACAATTGGTGATCGTGATAGTAGGCGCGTGTATCTTGACGTCTAGTGTATGAGCGATTCTAAATAATACACATCTATAAGAGACCTCCCCTTTTCCCTCAGACCCTTCTGAATCTCTATCATACATATAGCTTATACAATTCGCTACAACAAGAAAAGCAGCACCCAATCCAAACACAACAATTCAAACCATCAAAACGCAAGCATTCATCAAAATAACAGATTCTGGTATATCCCTACTATATACATAAAAAAAATAAGGCAATACAAAAATCGCCCCAGAGGCCGTAACCCAAAAAGTGCCAAACTCATAAACAAAGCTTATTTGACACAAGATGCTTTGTAACGTATATCATGTCCATAGCCAAAAAACGCTTCCTCATAAAAAAAGTACAATCCCATTATTTATACAAAAAGAACACATCCCAGCGCATTTAGTCTCCTCTCCATGATCCGTGGAACATGTGTCTCATCATGGCCGCTGGGGGAATGCTTCCATCGTTGGTGCTTTTTGAGTGGTCCTGGCCCATGCCAAAGCCGTCAATAGGCAGGATCAAAATGTCGCCGATGAGGGTAGGTTCCTCCATAAAGGACAGGTCCTGGGTGTCGTTGAGAAGAGGGTTGTACACTTGCAACTGCTCAAAGACCATGTCAGTCCAGGCAGCCGGTCCCGTCGAGTTCATGACCTCGAAGCTCTCGGGCTGCAGTTGGCTGATGGGCACGCCGTGAAGATCCGCCAAGTCGTCAAGAGACTTCAGCACACGGTTCACCATTCTGGTAAAGACAGGATGCCCCGGAGCAGCAGCAATGGTCCACTGGCAGAACTGGAGCCAGTGGGGGATGTCGGCCCACGGGCCGCCGTCACGGCGATCGAATTCAATCCCCACTATAAGACGGGCTTTATCCCGAAAGGCTTCCGGGACCCAGACGTCGACGGGTTTGAGGGCGACGGTGTCGGTGTCCGTGTAGACGCCGCCGTAGACGCTGAGCAGGAGGTATCGCAGGAAATCCGACTTTTGACCCACGTTGCTGATGTTGTGGTAGGTCTCGATGATCTTGGGGTTGGTTTTGAAGTGGCTCTCGACGAACTCGTTACCACCCTTCTGGCCAACCAGAGTGCTGCAGGGATTAAACAGTATAGATTAGTAAATAGAAGACATATAGTCGTGGGATAGCAACCACGGGAAGATGGGGCCACTGGATAGACGTACTATTGCCAGTCTGGGTTCGTGGCTAGCCAGGAAGCGGTAAATTCAAGCTGTCTGGCGTCTATATGAACGTGGTTTGGATCGCCCATAAACGGCTGAGTCTTGGGCAAGACTATCTGCCAGATATTGGCGGGAATCAGGTGGCTATCGTTGGACTTGTTGACCCGGCTGGTCCATTCGGGCACGCGGTTGCTAACATAGTCGTCGTGGAATTTCTGCCTGCTGGAGTGAAGCGTCAGGCTGCCGCTCAGCCAGACCATGGAGAGCAGCACCAGGGCGATGCCGACGGCGGCGTAGTTTCGGTAGCGGCGCTGCGAGACATGGCCCAGGATCTGCCTCAGCGGCGAGAACGAGTCTTGCTTTTCGTGGAGAAGCATATTGCTGCTGAACTGAAGGTTGGGATCGCTGTTCTTTGTCTCTCTCACAAGTGTGATTCACGATCACGCGACGACAAGAACAAAGAGCGAAAACCGCTCACGATGGTGACAACGACGACGAGGACAAAGAGCGCGAAAGAGAGAAAGAGAAATTACGGCCGCATAAAGAAGAAAGCGAACCACCCCCGGCTGAAGCTAGGAAGCACGACGGAGCCAATACGACGGCCTTACATACTCCTTTGAGCTCCTCCTTGTCGTGTAGGGAACAAATATGTGAGATTAAGCTGTCTTAGAGCATCGTGCTAGCGCTGCGCCAGCACAGGCACAGATGGAGCCGGGCTGTGCCTTTTTGACGTTTGTCTCAAATACGATACGGGCACGGGCTGAGCTGCTTAGGCTGTTGTTGGGAGAAATCCATCGAGGTCCAACGTCGACAATCCTCGTAGGATCCCCTCCTCTCCGAACTGGATAGGATGGTTGCAATATCGATGGCCATCCGACAATTTGGCTAAAACATAACTCTGTATTTAAGCCTTTTGTCCTCTCGGCCTTCCTCTCTGGACTCTGGATTCTGGATTCTTCCCACCCCAGTCTTGCCCAGTGGATCCTGCATTCGTCTAGTCGTTCTTAAACAGCTTCATGGCCCGGCGTCTAGAACCCTTTGAACGAGGCCACTCGGGCCGCCGTGATTGGCTGCTGCGCCGCACCATAAGCTGACGTGCCCAATAGCTGAAGAGCGCCATGATGCTGGTAAAATTGCCAGTCCAGTTTGCCGGCTAATGGAGCGGCTAGATATCGCCCAGGAACGAAAAGGCAGGCTTGGCTCTATTGCAAATTTTCCGGAGTGCAGCAGGTGGCGCGTCCCATTTCTTTTTTTTTTTTCTGGCGCTGGTTCTGTGCCTACTGTACTGCAGAGTCAGTATAAACTGAGAATAACCGCTGCGATGCGACTCAACGAGTGACAATCCGCATGGATTCACCGATTTGCCACAGGCAGTTGGTTGGTTTGACGATGGAGAAGGATTCAATGCAATGAATTACGAAGAGGTTCGGCGACTGCCTCTTGCAGTTAGAGGTGCGCTGCAGCGGCAGCACGTGAGAAGAGCGTGACGAGGTTTCGGCCCACGCTAAACCCCGTATTCGATGCGCCATCAGACGAGCTTAAACAACGAAAGTCCAGTGACAGTTCAGGGTTCAATGCGAATACTTGCTGGTGATTATGTATGATGGTTCACTGCAAGTTGCAAGTCTCAGTGCTGACATGACCTACTGAGTTGATGATCATCTCGACAAGTTGCAGTGATGACAGTTGCCGGTAATATCACCTGTACTTACGCAGCAACACAACACAAACAGGCCACATTAAGCCCTGTCAACCGCGCAATTAAGCTTACCCATCCAAAGTAGCATCGCTCCAATCCCTCTCTCGCCGATCAATTCAATCCCTAACCCGTGATGCCCGTCATCCTTCCAATGTCTTACATCGAAGCGTCTTGTCTTGTCTCAATTTTTGGCGTGTCTTGTCTCGTCTGACCTACGCATGTCTCAAACCGCCCGTCCAACTGTCTTAGCCTCAACCTTGTTTTCTTCTCTTTGTTGCCTTGCTCTTTTTTTTTAGTTGCCAGGGAGGGATGCGTGTGCACGGGTACCTTACCCCCTAGGGATGGAAGCAAACATGCATGTAGTGGCGGGTGTTGTTCCGAGAGCTTTGGGCCGCCTGTGAGCAGGGCGATGAACTATATGAGACACACTGACAAAAGCCGGAGCATCATCTCCCTCTTCTGAATCCAAGCTCAACAACAAAGGGCATCATCGCAATTACCTTTGAGTTTCCCCCCTTTTCTTAAATGCAAAGCCCAGTTCGATCGATGCTCAAAGGTGTTGGTGACGCTTCAGTACCTCGTGATGCGCAGGGCAAGCCTCATGTCAGCCATCGTACTGGACAAATCATTCCCTGCAAAATCTCATGTAACGCGATTCTCTTTCGGGCTCGAATGATTTAACCATCAAAGAAGCTCTTTCCCACTCCTTCACACCCAAAGATTCATTTTACCAGCCGACAATGATGTTTGCCGCGAGGGTAATCGTAAATAGCCGGTATAACAAGCGGAGGGGACGACAGTACTAGTCGCGCGATGCAGTCCAGTACATATCAGTATCGGCGAAAAAGGTCGACTTCAACGGCAGTGTTGCTGCAAGCCTCGTAGATAGAATGAATTTCGCTGAGTAAAGGCCATTATCAAATCTGCTTGGTGAAGCAATCTCTATCAGCAAATGCTGCTGACATCTTGTGAACTAAGGCAGCCGTATTTGTCGACAATGAAGCTCAAAAAGAGAAGAAGCTAGGTCATGTCATTGCCCGGTGCTAGTAATTTCCAGCAGATAAAATCCAAGTATAGAAAAAAGACCAAGATACGTCCACTTGATGTGAAACACAACTCTCATAAGAGTAAAAGGAAGAAACAATCCAGTATAAGCGTCCACATAAGCTTATATAAATAACCAAAACCATAAACACAAAATCCCCATCCCCAATCGACAAATTAATCCCTCCAAGCTCCGTCCCCGTCCCCAAAACCCGGAACCGCCTCCGGGTCCCTCCATCCGTCTCACAAACACATCCGTCTTCCGGCCCCGGAAACTCGCAACGCCGGAACATCTCATCCGCTTTCACCTAAAGCCTCATTCAGCACGGAACCATCCGTCGCTAATCGGACTCAGCTATGCACTTCATCTGCAGGCCATCCCATCCCATCCCGACACATCACTTCAACTCACACAGTGCAAGCCAGCAAAACACATAACAAGAAATGCCTGTCAGTCTGTTTTTTTCCCATGGGGCTTTTGACAGCCAAGCCGGCATACGGCACATCTGCTTTCCTACATAGTACATAGAGTACACCGTACACACATACAAACACGCAAAAAGGGAATATCGTAAACTCATCTGCAAAAAACCCGTCGGCTGAATTGCGCCTCCGCTTCCTTATGCCCATCCATAAAGTGACCAGGGGGGGTGTGGTCAGGGTATGAGCGATCAAGCAACAATAAGACGAACAAATGGAAAAAAAGAACGAGGTAAAATCCACTCTGTCAAGCTTCCCACCCCCTCAAAAACCACTCAGAAAAGACGGATGCTTCTTCCGGTGCATGGCAACTTAGGTATACAGTACGCAATATGCTCCTACTACAACAACAACACCCACAAACCCACACACACATAAACAACATGGCACCGTGGACAATCACGCTGCCCCGAGTAACTTCCCGTGGAAACTTCTTTTTATTCTCCGAAGGAGGGAAAAATATTCTATCATAGAGCAAGTGGCATTCATTATTCAGCATCATCAAACAAACCGCACCTCGTTGAACAACCCGGCGCGGACTTGCATCAAACTAGCCAGCTCCAGAAGGAACCCTTGGTAGATGAGCACATTGGTAATAACATGCGATACCGACACCATGTTCTCATTCGTCGGGCTGGTTGGCTCGGCGTTGTCAGTCGTTTCAGTCACCACGGTTGGCTCAGTGGCAACCTCGCTCCGATCCGCACTGCTGTCATATCCGTCCAAGCTAGACAGCTCGTCTCCCGAGAATAAAGACTCGGGAACATCGGGAGTTGGTTTCCCTTCCAAGTCCAATTGTATCGGCTTGACATGATCGCCTGGCAGGGTTACCATCCGGGCGAGAATGCTTTGATCCACGGCAGCGAAATCCGCCGGCTGGACGACTATTGAACCCTGCCGACTGCCTCGGTGTTGGTGCCCACCGGTGTCGCTCTGAGCACTTGAAGGAGATAGGCTCCGGCTAAGAGCAATCCTGTTGGGGTCAGGCAGCGGCTTGGAGGTGTTTGGCATAGGGCTAGGAGAGAGCAGGTCCGACACGTTAAAGGGTGTGGAAGCACCGGATGTTCGAGTACTATTCTTGCGTCCCCTAGGGGTGACAGAGCGGCTGGGCGTTCCGAGTTCAGAAAGTAGCCGCTGGGCGAAACCCTCGAGTCCAGTTGGACGCGACGGAGATACAGACCGGATAACTTCGTCAAGGCTGGAGCTAGGTCGTGGCGGTGGGGTCCTCAGAACAGGAGGGGGGGGGGGGGTTGTCCAGAATTGAATCCGCAGTCTGGAATGCTTCCCGGCGCTGCTGGAGGAGCTCGTCAAACCGGGGCACCGTCTGCTTGAACGCCTCGACTTGGTCGCAGAGACGCTTGAGCACGATGAGGATTCTAGGTAGAGAGTCCTGAGTCCACTTGGGCCGACGCCTGCACTTTTCCATCGAGTCCAGACGATCTGCCTCCGTATCGTCTGAGAATGTAGAGAAGCCGCCAACCGAGTAAGCATCATCTTGCGATCCGAGCTCATCAGCCAGCGATCGATCACCAATCTCAGTCTCGGCATCTGCCCCCGTTTCTGTTTGCGTCTCTTCATCGCCCTCTCCATCCTGCTGTGATTTAGTTTCCTTCTTTTCATCAGACTTTGACTGCCGCTCGTCCTCGACATAGACGTAGCTGCCGGGGCTCCGAGCCAGCCACCCTTCGATGCTCATGTAGCCACATATCGCCATGTCCACGATAGTATCAGTGACTGACAGATTCGTCTCCACCGGATTCATGAAAAAGTTTTCCATCAAGTCAAGGATAGAGTTGAGTAAAAGATCGTCATGGCGAAGGGTGTGCTCCCGCACGTCTTTGGGCGCGCCTGGAAGACTGTCTGGAATTGTAGGCAGTTTGTGATTGTGCTGTGACAGCCTAGGGGCGACAAGTCTTAGAGAGCACGGATGACTCTCAAGCCGAGCCATGGTGTCTTTCAAGATGCTCTCGTACGTCTCGTTAAAGTCGTCTCGGCCGCCAACGCTTTCTGCCAGGGCCATCAAGTACTCGATTTCTTGCTCGTGAGCACCCACAGTTCGATTGATGTTGTTTTTAGGGAACATGTCGGTTCGGAGGAGGGTGAGGACTGCATATCGATGGTGCCTTTTAACAATTGCTGATACTAGCTGGAGAGTCACGTAAATGGTCTGCTGGTTGCGCGATCGGAGACAGGCAAGAATAAGATCCACCAGGTTGAAAAGGAGAGGAGTCGCGGTTGTATCGGGCTTTTCCGCCATCATGGTAGCGAGATCCATGGATTTCCGCTGGCGAGCAGCGCTTATGGCAGTCCCTGAGGGAGGGCCTTGCGAGGGAACAGTTTCGGGCAAGGCTAAAAGGTAGTGAAGAATGAGGTTGATCATGTCGGGATGATCCAGGGATTCAATGATGCGGCGGAGGTAGGTCAAAACTGCCACAGACGAGCCTCCGTCTATATCGGACGACTCAAGCAATGATGGGTATCTAGAATGGTTGGTCATTAGCGCACGAAGCTCTGCATTGCGCAAACATCAGGGGGAGCATTAAGACTTACAGAAGCTGCTGTAAGAAAATAACCTGAAAGTGCTCCAGCAGTGTCGACTTGACTTCGACTGATTTGCAATGATTCAAGACGTCCTGCCAAAACAAAAGATGGGACAAAAAGGTCTCGAGGTGGGACTGAAACTCGCTAGAGCAAGAGCTCACAATTTCGTAGTTGGAAGTAGGGTGTTGATAGTCGGAGAGGGCGAGGATAGGCGGCAGGTTGTTCGGCAGGTGATCGATGACGAGCTTCCGACTTAGCTGACTGTACAAGGCTCCCAAGCCGGTGGCCATGAGAGTAGACAGATCACTCTCGACAATCCATTGCTCCAGGGACTCGGAGCTCGACGCGGCCTCGATGATGTATAAAAGCCCTGTGCGCGCAAAGTCGCCGACCTTGCCCTCGTGGTGGATGTAGTCCATCAGGATGTAAAAGAGTGGAAAGTCAGCCCTCTTAGTTCGGCCAGCGAACTTGTCCCGGACACTCGCGGCCCTGTCACTCGGACGGTTGACATCCTGCTGCGTCTTAAACCAAGCAGGAAGAATCTCGGGGTCCAGGCGGATCTTGGTGGTGATGTTGAAAGCCAGCTCCACGACGCGTGACTCGGTATCCAGCCCGAGACGAGCGCTGTTGACTCCTGTAATGCGCACCAGCAGATTTGTCAGACTGGCGGAAAAGGTGTGGTTTTCAACAAAAGCCTCTTCCTCGCTCTCGATGAGCGTTGCAAAGAAGAGGACAGCCTCCTTTATGATCCACTCATTGTAGGACGAAGTGGCAATCTTGCCGATGGGCACGTATATCTGCTTGATCGAGGCATACTGGATACATGGATGCGGCAGTGGGCGTCGGCTCTCGTCGCTGAGGATGTTGGTCAGCTCTTGAAGCCTGATCTCGACGGTTTCGGCGGCGTCGATGTCTTGGGACAGGTTCGTAGATTTGCGCCAGATGGACTAAGGGAGGGCAAGATTGTTGCTGTTAGCACGGACGAAAGCGCAAGATGACACGACAGACTGTAAAGCAGCAGAGAAGAGCAAAAAAGGAGGACAAACTCACCAACAAGCCGGCATATTCCTTCTCGAAGCGATGAAGACGCTTGGCAGGGTCCTTTGCCTGGTCCTGACGAGAGCTCCCGGAGGAGAGGGGGCTTAACAAGCGCGACCACTGCACAGACAAGGATGCGTTAGACTCGGATCCCACGCACGTTTTCTCTTTTTCCCTTTTTTCCCGCTCAGGCTCAGCGTCCTGAGGGGATCATCTCTCCCCCTTATTGTCATGATGGGCTGCTCACGAAATCCATGGCTCTGGCCGAGTCATGTCTGGCTCGACGCTGTGTCGACTGCAAAGATCGGAGCAAATGCCTCGCACTCGCAGCTCGTCTGAGGCGCGGGGGTCCGGGCAGAGGCGGGGAGGTTCAAAGGTGGATTGGCGACAGGACAAGACTGGGCGGACAAGGGACAAGGACGTTGGAGTGCTTGTGATGATGCCCGGCGAATCCCAGGCGGTGAAAGCGGTGGGGTAGCCCGGACCTGTGCTTTGCGCGTATCTGAGGCGTGCGGCGCGGTACCTGATACTTGCAGAAGGGAGCTTGGCTGGGGTTTGGGGCACCAGCACGTGCGCTAAAAAACGGACCGTCATTTAGGGTCCGTTGGATGTAGGGTAGGATAAATATCAGTTGATCAGGTTGGGCAGCAATGAGCGATGCCTTTCGTCTATGTAACAGCATCTGGATATCTAACCATTGCACAAGGCACATACAAGATAGATTCGTACCTAGTAGTAGTTGGCGGGTATTAAAGGTACTAGGTGCCCCCAGATTAATGTCTATCAACACTAATGTAAATCATCCGGTAAAGTTAAAGTCCATCATCTCCATCTGCATCTCAGCACTAGAGTAGACCCTTGACGCAGATACCCGTACCCGCTCTCCATCAAGCCAGCCGCAAAGGCCTCTTACACAGATTTGTTTCTTTAATGACACGCCGTATAATGCTTAACACAAACTTATACACAGTAGTGATCTATAAACCGCATATTATCCAATATACATACACACTCGCCTCCCAACCTCAATACCAATCTCAAACATCACCATCGCCATCACTCACCTCACCCTCCTCACCATGACATCCTCAACCTCCCCAACTCCCCGAAACTCCTCCTCCAGCCCTTCCCTCCCAACAATCCCCAATTCCCTCTCCACCTCCACCACCCTCCCAGCCCAACTCCCGTTATCAACCCTCCACGTCCCCAGAATCTCGAACCCCATCTTGCCATACAACCCGCGCGACTCCGCAGACGACATCAAAAACGTCGGCAACTTCTCCTTATCGCTCCTCGCCAGCACGGCGCCGAGTAATTTTCCTCCGATGCCCTTGCGTTGGTAATCGGGATCGATCATCAGGTGGTTTACATCTTAACCCCATTGTCAGTTGGATCAATCCCATCCAAATCCACTCTCAAGAAGAAGGGAAACCTACAGATATGCCTCTTCCCATCAGCAGCCTTCTCATAACACCCATCCATCGCAACCTGCTTCTCATTAAACTCCTCCCACAACCCCTTCAAATGCTCCTTGACACCAAAAAGCGACGGCGGCCCAGCTTCCTGACCCCCCTCACTCTCATTCACAGCAGCAGCTTCTTGTTCTTTCTTCTTCTCTTCCTCCACGACATATCGCATAAACCCAACTACCTTCTTCCCTTCCTCCTCATCCACAGCAACCAAATACACATTCTCCGGCTTCTCCACCGCCCTCGCCGTCGCCTGAATCAATATGTCGTGCGGGCTGTGCACGAAAAACGCCCCGTAGAAGCCGTGGTACTTTTCTTGCGCGCGGTAGTGCACGGCGGCGATGGCGGGGGCATCGGCCGGGGATGCGGGCCGTATCGTAACGGAGGCCATCGCCAACTTGTGTTTTGGTTCAAAGGTGATTTGTAGACTCGTTCTTTGTTTTTTTCAACCTAAAATGGCACTGGAATGAAAATGGAGATGGGGATTTTTTAACCCAGCCACCAAAGGACCTCGACAGAAAGCCCCCCCGTGTCACTTGAAGGGCGTTTACTCCGCCAAAAAAATAGTATTCTCACATAATTTAAAGGACCATTATTCCCTCGCCGACATGAGTCACGCCGATCAAAGTAAGCTCGTTGTGATTTCACCAAACTACCTACACATAATGTTGCATAGAAGACACTCATATCCAACCCCATCAAGTATTGACAAGATCCTGGCTTCATTTCATTCTGTCTAATGCCCTCCCATATCATTCAAACCTAGTAGTAACTAACCCCAAGAAGAAATCTCAAATGATACTACCAAGTCTATCCCGTAAATAATTGAAAACAAAAAAACATCGATCATGAATGCATGCATCCCGCATCTCTAGGGTATCGCGGCCGTGCTCATGCGCACTCTCTGCGCGGCTTTTGCTTTTCTTCTTTAACGCGCCATCTTCCCTGATGGCCATTTTTTGCCGCGTGTGGACATCCTATCCCATGTAGCCGCCGTCCAATTCCCTGTCATTCATCATCCGTTCTATAAGAATTTCAATTGCCATTTCAATATGCACTTTTAAATTTTTGTGTCTCATGCATTCGCTCCAATTACACAGCACCGGCCGTGATCATCTTCTTGCGAAGGTAGTTCTTGTACTCGCCAATGGTGCCGTCCCATGATCGGATGGTTTGGTTCTCGCACACCAAGATCTGCTTGGCAATCTTGTCCAGCAATCTGTAGAGAAAAGTTTGTTAGTATCAGCTTAAAATATTGTAGCGATTAAAAAATCTTACCTGAAGTCGTGGGAAACAACAATCACACCACCGCTAAAGGCGTTGATGGCATCAGCCAGACTGTCAATGGTGGGGATATCAAGACCGTTGGTAGGCTCGTCAAGCAGCAGCATGTTGGGGCCGTCAATGGCAAGCAGGGCAAAGACGATACGGCTCTTCTGACCCTCGGACAGCGTACCCATCAGGGCGGTCTGGGAGTCACCGGTGAGACCGTAGCGGCCGAGCTGCTGACGCCAGTACTGGTAGTCCTGGGACTTCTCCTTGTACTTGTCACGGACAAAGTCCAGGGCAGACTTGGTCAGGTCAAGCTGCTCAGCACTGTGCTGAGAGTACAGACCAAGCTTCAAGTGAGTGTGACGGGTGACAGATCCGCCAGTTGGGGAGAGCTTGCCAGTCATCAGACGCAGCAGCGTTGACTTGCCAACACCGTTGGGGCCGACCAGGGCAGTTCGGGAGTCCATGTCGAAACCGAGGTCAATGTTGCGGTACAGGTCGTCCTCGGGGTTGCCAGAGTAGGAAAAGGTGACGTTGTCAAAAGACAGAACGGGAGGGGGCAGCTTCTCGACGTCGGCGAAACGGAAGGTGAAGACCCTGTCGGCAACGACGGGCTGGATGAAGCCATCGGCCTCCATCTTGTCCAGAATCTTCTGGCGGGACTTGGCCTGTCGTACCAAATTGGCGTAGGTACCGGCACTGGCAATGAACTTCTTGATGTGGGCAATTTCTTCCTGCTGCTTGGTGTAGGCCTTCATCTGGTTCGTCTCGTTCTCCTCGCGAGTCTTTGCGTAGGAGTCGTAGTTACCACCATAGTACTGCAGGGCCTTTTCGCGCATGTCAATCATGTTGGTGCACACACCGTTGAGGAAATCCATGGAGTGAGAAACCAAGACCAGCGTTCGCTCCCACTTCTTGAGGTACTCTTCCAGCCACACACAGGCCTCGAGATCCAAGTGAGCAGTGGGGTCGTCGAGCAGGAGCAGCGAAGGCTTGACGAACAGAGCCTTGGCCAAGGCAACACGCATTCTCCAACCACCAGACATGTCCTTGGTCTTCTTGTGGATGGTCTTCTTGTTGAAACCCAGACCGGTCAGAATCAGGGAAGCACGGGTGGCGAATGTGGAGGGATCCATCTTGTCCATGTGCTGCCAGAAAATGTTAGTACTCGATTTGACGACGTTTTGGTGGGAGATATCAGGCAACATACGTCGTAGAGGTCAATCAGGACAGGGCTCTCAGGGCCCTCGTCCTCGAGCATCTTCTCAGCCAGCTTGTCGAGACGCTCCATTTCGTTCTCAGCCTCCTTGACAACCCATTCCAGGGCACCAAGCTCGCTGGGGGGAGCACCCTCGTTCAGAAGGTAAATGTCGACGTGGCCAGGGATGGGGTATTCGCGAGCGGCGATGGCCTTGAGCAGAGTGGACTTTCCGCAGCCGTTCTCACCGAGGAGACCATATCGGCGGCCGAAGGACAGCTCGAGAGTAGAATCGGTGATGAGGACTCGGCCGTGGAACACGAGAGAGGTACTGGTGATCTTGACGTCCTTGCTCTGCTGGGTGGACGACAGCACACCGGTGGTGACTCGGTCTGAAATGCCGTGCTGGTCCATCTGATCGGCCAGACGCTTCACCTCGTCCAGCTTGTCATCAGTGGTGGCGGGGCCATCGGAGTCCGTGATGGGATTTCCATGGACGTCGAGCTCGGGCTCAGTCTTGCCCTTGGCTCCCTTCTTGCCTGAAGCGGCGGCCTTCTCGGCCTTCTTCGCGAGTCTCTTTTCCTTGGAACTTGAGGGAGGCATTGTGACGGTCTAGAGGTTTTGTTTATGAGAGGAAAAGAGAAGAGAGATGGTGGGGGAGGGAGTGATGTCGTTAGAGAAAAAGAAAATGAAAGAAAAGGAAATAAAGAAACAAAGCAAGTCCCAATTTTTTCCCAGGCGTAATATTCAACGACAGCCGAATACTACTTTTTTCGAAGAATGCAAGAGAAGAAGAAAATCCGAGTGATGGATTACGGGCTGGAATAATCCGACTGGGCTGATTTGCTGCCTTGGAATTCTTCGAATGGGGGGTGAATTTTTTTTTTTTTGAATGGTGGGGCCCGGTATCAAAATTTTGGCGTCGAGGCAGATAAGGGGGGGAGCCACAGTCAGGCATCAAGCTAAGGCATAAACTACGGAGTACTCGTACATACACATGTAAGAGCCAACACAGCGATTAGATTACGGTGAGTCCGTACCTGAGATCTGATGCCAATTGCTTGTCACGCTGCGATACCTCGAACATACAGTGTTATCCACATAATTTTAAGTATTTGTTCTCCATTTCCGAAGCAGGTCCAGCGTCTATTCCACAGTCAATCTGCTGTCAACTTGTACAGTCTCGCCTTGGCACATGCTAGAAAAAAACCTTGAAGCAGCTTGACGTCACCCTCGCCTTAGTGGGTCGTCACCGCATCTGAGTTTTCCTCGCCTCTCCCGTCTATTTACCTACCCTACACCCATGCTGCCAAATCTGGTAATGACAATATTATCAACATTAAACAAGTATTCTTGGTATCAATTCTTCCAAACATATCCTCCGCAGTATCAGTTGTCGCTTGTTTCCTCCATGATTCAATCTCGGTGCCACCGGAATTCCAAAATTGCCTGTCTCTGTGTTGCATCTCATCCGTCGTTGAGACTCTCCTTCTTTCGCCCCTGCGCTGATATCATCGTCTCAATCATGTCCGTCGGCACAAGCTGCGGTTGTGCCTCTCCATATCGCTGATGCTCCATCTCTTCAGCTTCAACATCCCGCTTTGACGGCACATTCATATTTCTGGGCGCATCTCTCCGGGTCTCTTCTTCTTGTTTTGAACCTGATGTTCTGCTCTGTTTCCCTGAATCAACATCTGATTGTCGTGGCGGTCGAAGCGATGACTTCTCCTCCGGTATAACGGGCATGTCTTCGTATGTCTTGCCGTAAAAAGACCTGTCTTCAGGATGGTGATTCTCCCGAAAAGTAAATATTCTGGAATGAAATCGATCGAATAAATGACGAAACCATCTAGACATTCCACACATCAGCCCATTTTCCCTCATGTATGTAACGTCCCCCATTCACTTTTCTTACAAAATGTTGGTCATCATCACCAGAAGCGCTGCATAAACCAGCGATGCTCAAGGCGAACAAGGCGTATTTTATTGCCCACTACTACCTAATATACCGTCTAGAAGAGAACAAAGAGCCCGCGCTGGTCTTGTATATGGAAGGCTCGGCATGTGTTGAAATGCTGGTGCCTAGCCGCCCGTTTCAACTTTTGGCCTCTCTGTTAATGCCATGTCAGAAGTGGCGGGAACTAACACGAAACCCGCGGAGCAGGCAGCAAGTTAAAAAACAGAGCTGTATGCAAGGCTCCATATTATTATTTGTACAGAGAGACAAATCTATTCTGTATATTTGCAGTTGAATTAGGGGCGGTGACAACATACGCAAGTCATAAGGCGCAGCAGACACATCACGTAATGGACGGGTACTCTCTCCTTATACCAAGCTTCCAATTTGATACTATACTATACAGAACAGGCATATCAAAATCCCATCTCACGATGAAGTCTCGCTATCCAACTTATCATAAATAGTCTCCCCCTCCAAATGGCTCTGTCTCGGCCCAGCACCCCTCGCTCCCAAACTCCCCTTCTGAAACATCTGCGCTTCCGCCAACCTACTCGGATCGTCCTCACTCCCCGGCTCCGCCCTCAACGCCCTCGCCAGCCCATCATTCTTCTCTCCAGTTTGCCCTTCATCAACGCCTTCTTTGATGTTCTTCCCATGAGGGCCCTTTGTGTCCTTGATGTATTGATCTGCCACGTAGCCTGGCGCCTCACTCACAGATTTACCACCACTAACACCCGCGGATTTACCACCACTGACACCCGCAGATTTACCACCACTACTAATACCGCCTTCGCGACCGGACTGGGTTTTCAGGCCGGAACTTTCAACGCCCTCTTGCTGAGCATTGCGGTTCTGTGCGAATTCGCCGCCGTGTTGGACTGATTCCGCGGCGAGTGATTCCGGTGCAACGAGTCCAGCGGCTTCACGATGAACCGGATCATCTTTGCCCGGGTGGACCTTGACCTCATTTGTTAACACTAATATGCCAATTGATAGCTACCATTATGAATGAGACGCACCTTGGTTCCCGAGCTGGGGTTCTTGCGTTCTCGAAGAGTAGGCATTTCTCAAGTAATCAGACACTCTTTGTAAATGTATGCTTCAAGCTGTAGAGTAGACTCACTGAACAGCCATCTTCGACTTGTGCAACCTTAAATATCAATTCCACCCACGGCGCTTGAATGACATCACAACGTCGACTTTCTCACATCCACACGCAATTGTCACGTCAAGCTTGCACCTTTCTCCAATAACAATGCGGGATTGCATCATAGAGGCTGCCCCTCGACTCGACAATTGTTACCGATCAATCTCGATATGGACATGGCGGTATGGCATGCTGAGGAAGACATTGACGCCTCTCGAGGGCTTCATATTCAATTCCGACATTTGAACGTCAAGCAAGAGCTTATATAAAGTGACGCACATTTTCATCAACCATCTTTTTCCGTAAAACTCCAATGCCCTTAATACATATCTACTCTTCCAGAGGATATCAGTTCGTCACAAGCCGTCATAAGCCGTTGAAATCACGCCCACCAAACCATGGAATAGATGCAAAACTCCCACAAGTCAAGGCCAAAACACCAAAACCTTCCCTCGCTGTATGAAACCAATTTCCCTCACCTAAGCGATTCTCCACTCTCATAAATCTCCTCTGATCTTCTTGGTTGCTTTTGCTGTGCCAATGTGGGTATTGTGTACCTATTGCATGGGTTAGCCGAGTCAGTCTACAATTGTTATCATCATAGATTTTGCTCCTCACCTTTGTAGCAAATCTCAAGCTGGTCAGAGTCTCCTTCAGATGAGTCTCCAGTGGCGATACCATGACGAACATGAGTGTTTTGCTGTTTCCACCCAGGCTGTATTGCAATAGGTGTGTGAGCTTGGAGTTTCGATACGGAATATGGCCCGACCCCCTTCCCAGCGCTTCAATCACGTCTCCCAGGCAACTCAGGCTCTTGTTGATATTCTGCGTCTCCTTCATCCTGTCGCCTTCGACTTGCGAATGCTTGAGGCGTTCTGACCCGGCCAGGTCAACCAAGTTGAGGGTACCCTCACATCGTTCGCCCGTTGCTGAGTTTTCGCCAATGAGCTTCAGGATGAAGATACTGTGAGACCGAGAGGATCGCTCGTTGGCCTTTGTGGCTGCTACCGACCGATTCTTCTGTGCCTCTTCCAGCATCAGCTCTACGGTATCGGCAGAGTTCAGTCGAACAGACTTGCAGCCCATGATGGTCGTCTGCTTCCTGATTTCGTCATGTCGGATCTCCAGTTTCCTCGTCAATCGTCCCTCCGCAGTGCGTTCATTGGGTGTTAGCAAGTCGTTTAGTTCTTCATTGTAAACCTCGACAAAGGAACCCTCCAAGGCATAGTCCCATGACTTCTCCTTGAGCTGGGTTACTGTGTCGTATATCATATGTGTAGCTCGTGGAATCATGCCGTCGGGAGATGACATGGTATAGGTCTTTCCTGATCCGGTTTGACCGTAGCAGAAGATACACACGTTGTAGCCGTCCAGAGCGCTCTGTACCATCTGGGATATTTCGTCAAAGATTTCATTGTTTTGTATCTCGGGCGTAAACACTCGATCAAACTCGAACGGATAGCTCTTCCTCTGGACAACTCCAAGACTGGATTTCTCCTCGGGTCCGGCAACCAGGATCTCGGCGGAAGTCTTGTCGTCGGGATAGGAGAGCTGGGCTACCTGGCCCTCACTGTGTCCAAGAGGCGGTCGAACTCGGCACATGACGCGAATGTTGCCTTTGAGCTCCTGGTACTTGTTAAAGAGCACGCGGCGCTCGGTTTCTTCCTTCATGAGCTTCTGTCGTGCTTCCTCGGCATATTTTAGAGCATCTTGAAGCCTGTCTTCCATGGCGGCGAATGCATCGGATTGTGCCTTGGTATCGGACTCGAGAAACTCGACTTGGGATCGGAGTGAGTTGATTTTCGCTTCCAATGTCGTGTTGGAGGCCGAAAGCTCGGAGATGCTTGTTTGCAAACTGCCTGTAAGCGCCTTCTCGAGCTGGAGATCTGACCGTACACCTTCTGCCTCAGAGCGCATTTCCCGCACCTCTCGATCTTTCTTCTGCAAAATAATCTCCGCTTCCTGTTGCTCATTTCCCATTTTGCTCCGTAAACTCTGAAGCTCTTGCTCCCGTTTCTGCTGCTCATCACGTAGTTCTTGTTGATGCCGTCGATTCAATGCGTCAATCTGTTGCTGATGCTCGTGTGCTTCTTGCGTTTTTAGTCGTTCGAGTTCTCGGCTCAGATCGTCTATTGCTGTGTGGTGTTGCCGCGCGATATCGTCTATTTCGGCTTTATGCTTTCTGGTAAGGTCCTCGATTTGTCGAGAGTGTTCCCATTCAAGTTTCTCGATGTCGTGCTGGAATTTCCGACTTTCTTCTTTAGAGGCGTCGAGATCTGATTTCAGGGCTTCAGTCTTGTCTTCCAATCTTGACTTGTCGCTCTCCAACTCCGAGACTAGAGGAATACATGTTAGTTTCAAGTAACTCGATGAGAGCTCATTTTGTCCTTACCTCGTTTCGTTAGGAACTCGGCCGTGCTCTCTAATTTCGACTTGTCGCTTTCTAATTTTGCCTTGTAGCTCTCCAACTCCGAGGCTGGGGTAAACAATGTTAGCTCCACTGCAATCTAGTTAGAGCTGATTCTGTTCTCACCTTTCTTATTGACCAAATCAAGGGCATTGGCCATGTATGTTTTCTCCTGTTGTGTTGTATGTACCATGGCGTCCGTTACGGTCTTCTTTAGTTCTTGAAAGTGCAACTCCGTCATGCGGACATGTTCTTCGGCATCAAAGGCTACAAATCCAGTGAGGTTAGAATCCTTTGTTAAGAAACTCTTATAGCGCATGGGTGACTTGATGGGGGATTTGGTGGGAGAACTGGGTTTGAGCTGAGCAATGCATCCTTGAGGCTTTTCCACCGGCCGTTTGACTGGCTTATTAATTGGTGTCGTAGAGGGACCTCCCTAGGTTCCCTGCACGGCTACCAAAGCGGATGGTGGCTGTTTGCTGCTTCTCTTCTCATTGCCGGGGCGGTGGACAGTGACGTTACTTAAAGCAAGTGCAGTGTCTGGGGGCGAGGTCACTTGACTTGTGTTGTGAAGGGAAGTATTATCGTCGAGACAAAGGCCGTTGAATCTCGTGTTCAGAGAGCTATCTCTGGAAGAGGATAAGGATGAAGAGGATTTTGTATTTCTGATTTTGTGGTGGGAAAGCGTGTTGAAAGCAATGGTCGTGAGTTGCTGGGTGAGGATCATACCCTTACTATCCGTCGCATCTTTGCCTTCCTCTTCTCGAAAGCCCTGTGCCGTCCGTGGCCGCGCTACTTGACTTTTCGATCTCGTATGGTTGGCTGGTGTGTTTGGTCTGGGAACTAATGATTTTTCTGCGGCGCCATTTCGACCTGGACCGAAGCTCCTTGCGAAGCTGTTGCTTGCTGAAGGGATTGTAGATGCCGGTCGTGGTAGTTTGAGCTATCATTAAATGTCAGCCATGAGCCACCGGGGCGTTTACTTCCGAGCGTCCAGGAGATCCCTACTTGTGAGATGTTGGCTAGAGATTGGCCTTTGATGGTGGATCGTGGAAGCGCACTTGTGGGAGTCTTTGATGGATAGTCGAGTGCACGCTCAGCGAGGGGTCTGCGCTTGGCCTCGGATTGGGGAGCTGGCAAACGTTAGCATATCGAGAATATATGGCGAGTATATATCGCTTCTTTCGTACCGGACGGCGGAATCTCGCGCTTGAGGCCCCTTGGCGCGGGGATGGAGGATTGACTTCGAGCATTCTGCTGTGACTCGCTCCACTCGGTCAGTCCTCCGGCGTGCGCTGTCGGGGCTGGCAAGCGACTGATCTTGGAGGGTCGCGCAGCCTGTGGGAGCATTGCAGTCAGCCTTTGACTCTCTGCTATACATTGGCGAGCCATGGTTGTGCGAGAGAGCGAACCTGATTCTCGGTAGCGTCCATTGTAACGATAAAGGAAAAAATATCAACAAAGAAACCGAACGTTGGGGATCGCGTCGAAACGGTGGAGCAAGCGCTCCGGCGATTAGATATCGCTGCAGGGCGGGTGAAGATATTCAAACGATGATGGAGGATAGGAGCGTACAAGTGCAGTTGAAGGGCACGGCAGTGCAGTCGTCCCCTGGCTCGGTTGTTGACGCAAGATGATTTGAACGGAATGGCTTGATGCTTGATTTGTGTTATCGGTGTGGAGCAGTTGTTGAGAGCACGGGCCAGGTTATTTACTGCTGCAGGTGCGTCGGCCGGGCAACAGTGGCTGAGGTGCTGTGGCTTGACTTTTGGGCGCAGTCACTTTAGGCACATAGCATGGTGCTTCTCGTGACGCTAATGCTGTAGATTCTACGGATAATCCGGTGCAATTCAACCACGGTGCTAAGACGGAAGAATGCAATAGTAGTTCACGTTAGTCGCGGCTGTAGGAGGTGATGATCGCCTCCTAGGGCTTGAACCCAAGGGTTGTCGGAAGGACACACTGTAATGCCACTGATGTACTATACTGCCTTAACTTACACCACCGGGCATTGTATCCATCATTTTCAGCAGCCCAACATGAGGCAGCCGTCGATTGGCCCTATGGCTCCTCCCTTACCCCGAATGACAGCTCATCATCCGTCTTATATCCGCTGATTTCACATGCCAACCGCAATGACGTCTCTACCTATCTCGCCGAGCGTAGAGTTGCGTGTACCATGTACCGGGCTCGACGAGAGCTGAGAGTGTCCGTTGAAAAGAAGCTTAGTGTCATTGCCGCTTTGAAGAAAGACACGACTTTCACATGCCAGTTGAATCGATAACACTTCGTTCGATTTATAATACCTATATTGCAACGTTGTTGAGAGTATTCAATTCGGGTATATATCAATTGTTATTGATCATAATGATACATCACCAGAAGAAGAGTATGTTTTTTGAGGTGATGAATTTGTACTTGGTCAAAATCCTGGGACTACTAGGTACTTCTTCTTTGTACTAAACTCATTACCATATGCGCGTCTCCGTCAATCACAATACCAAAAAAGTCGTATTGGTCCGTTATTCATTTCCATGGATCTCGTCTTAATTATAAACCTATATCGATCATTCCATGAGCTTATTCCATACGTACGTGTCTCATCCATCCCGCGACATGCCTAGTAACAACCCCACCATCAAGAGCTCTAAAAGCAGCGCTGCTGATGTAATCCCACCTCCAAACTTTCCAAACTTCGTCCCAAAGTTATGGAGACCTTTATTCCCATAGCTTTCTCCATGTTCCCACACAAAACCGCATCTCTACTGCTAAAGTAGATACTCCACCCTATCTTCTTCTCAGCTTCCCCCTCCCCAACCATTCTCACGGATTCTATTTTTCTTAGTCAAGAGAAGAGGGGAGAGAAGAGCTCATCCTCTTCAGCTTAGCTGTCTTCAATGTCTCGATAACGCCACGTTGTCTACTCGACCTTCGATATTACAACACAGCCGCTTTCCACGTAGCAGGTGGAGGTACCGGAATAGAAGCAACAATTCAGATACTCAGCTGTGCTCAAGATGGAGAAGTACAGCCAGTTTCGCGACAGAGGTAAACACCTCTTTTCCTCATCCTCTACATGAAGACTGACTTATACGCAAAAAAGCAACCGGCATCGCGCCCTTCCTCCCCGTCTCATCCCCCAGCTCCGCCATCTCGACGCTCACCCACGTCCTGCTCTTCCTCGTTCGCCTCCCCATATTCCTCACGTACGCCCTCGGCTACTTCATCGTCTTCCACCCGCTGCCGCTCCCCGTCTTCGTCCGCAAAATCGCATTATGGGGCCTCATGGCCATCCCAGGCATCTGGTGGATTGACCTCCAGCTCGACGGCGTCAAGCGCGGCACCTTGTCCGAGCAGCCCCGCGAGAGAGTTCCCCATCCAGGATCAATTATCGCCGCCAACTTCACCAGCCCCGTTGATGCCATCTATCTCGCGGCTATATTCGACCCGGTCTTTACCATTTCATATCCGGGCGAGCGCAAGGTCAGGAGGATAGGATTGGTGCAAGCTGTGATGAAGGCGCTTGCGCCAGTCACCATCCAGCCCGCACCAAGTGCCCAGTTGGTAGACCTGAAAGACCTGGTCAAGCAGTATCCAAACCGCGTCATTGCCGTGTTCCCCGAATGCGGCACCACCAACGGCAAGGCTATCTTGCCCTTCAGCCCCAGCATTCTTCAAACTCCCCCGGACGTCCACATCTTCCCAGTCAGCATTCGTTACACCCCCTCCGAGATCACGACGCCCATCCCCGGACAATGGCTTCGTTTCCTGTGGACTCTACTTTCTCGACCGACGACGTGCATCCGCGTGCGCATCGCCGAGGGACAAACGAACAAGGCTGCCGCAAAGTCCGACAACATTCCTAGCGATTTGACTTATAGAGGTGGAGCAGGCGCTGGCATCAACAGCGAAGAACAGAAGCTGCTGGATTGGATAGGCGAGGCACTGGCGAGGCTGAGCAGAGTCAAGAGAGTGGGCTTGACGATGAAGGACAAGGCTGCATTTGTTCGGGCGTGGACTGGAAAATAGGCGTGATTTAGGGCTCTGATCTGTTTGGCTGGTGTTTGTAGGTTATTGAGGTCATTGTACATTGTAGCTTCGAATGCGTTGTAGGATGCAGCATAGCAAGAACCGGGGTTTTCGTTTGCCAAGATACTACGCCTTTCACTTACTCTTCAAGTATACATGTGTCACTATTTAATGGGACTTGCATTTGACATGTTCAAATATGTAAATGGAACTATAGTCAGCCCTATCAAGCCAATCCATCCGGATATTCAAGCAAAACTCCTCATGCATTACAAAAATAGCCAAGCATCATACTCCTTTTTTCTTCTTTCATTCTCTTTGCTGGGCCGCCCAATTTAAGCAATGGGACCGTCAGTGACACAGCCAGTGCTGGCATCGCTAACCAGCTTGGCGTACTTGGACAGCGTTCCCTTGGTGTATCTGGGCACAGGAGGCTTCCACTCCTTCCTTCGCTTTTCCATCTCCGCCTCTGAAATCTCCAGGTCAATGATGCGCTTGTCAGCATCAATGGTAATCTCGTCGCCATCCTTGACAAGGGCAATGGGGCCACCCTCCATGGCCTCGGGAACAATGTGTCCGATGATGAAGCCGTGGGAGCCACCAGAGAAACGACCATCAGTCAACAAAGCAACGTCCTTGCCCAATCCAGCACCCATGATGGCTGAGGAAGGCTTCAGCATCTCAGGCATACCGGGACCACCCTTGGGGCCATCGTAGCGGATAATGACGACGGTCTTCTCGCCCTTCTTGATCTCACCACGCTCCAGGCTGGCAATGAAGTCAGACTCGGCGTCGTAGCAACGAGCCTTGCCAACGAATCGCAGACCCTCCTTGCCAGTAATCTTGCCAACACAGCCACCCGGGGCCAAAGAACCGCGCAGAATCTGGATGTGGCCGGTGGGCTTGATAGGGTTGCTGAAAGGTCGGATGATGTCCTGGTCGGCAGGGAAATCGGGAGCACTCTCAACGTTCTCCTTCATGGTCTTTCCGGTCACGGTGACGCCAGAGCCGTCAATGAGGCCCTCCTTGAGGAGATACTTGAGCAGGCCGGGGGTGCCACCAATCTTGTGCATATCAGCCATGACGTATTTGCCGGACGGCTTCAGATCAGCAAGGAAGGGGATACGGTCAGAGACGGCCTGGAAGTCGTCAATAGTCAGCTTGACTCCGACAGAGTCAGCAATGGCAATCAAGTGAAGCACTGCGTTGGTGCTTCCACCAAGAATGGTGGTGACAATCATGGCGTTCTCAAAGGCCTGTCGGGTGAGAATGTCGCGTGGGCGGATGTCCTCCTTCAGGAGGTTCCGGATGGCAGCACCGACACTTTCACATTCGGCCTTCTTTCTCGGGTCCTCGGCAGGGCTGCTGCTGCTGCCAGGTAGGGTCAGACCCATGGTTTCGATGGCCGTCGCCATGGTGTTGGCAGTGTACATGCCACCGCAGGCACCGCTTCCGGGACACGCGTGACGGATAATGTCGTATCGCTGATCTTCGGTGATTTCTCCGGAGATGTACTGGCCGTATGCTTGGAATGCCGAGACAATGTCAATGGAGTCGCCAGTCTTTGTGCATCCAGGCTGAATGGTGCCACCGTAGACCATGATGCTGGGTCGGTTGACACGGCCCATGGCAATAACGACACCGGGCATGTTCTTGTCACAGCCGGGCAAGCTGACGTTGGCATCGTACCACTGGCCGTTCATAACAGTCTCGATACTGTCGGCAATGATTTCTCTGCTCTGCAGTGAGTATCGCATGCCAGTGGTACCCATGGAGATACCATCACTGACACCAATGGTGTTGAATCTGTAGGGAACGAGACCAGCCTTGGCCACAGACTCCCTGACAAGCCCGGACAGATCCATCAGGTGCATGTTGCAAGGGTTTCCCTCGTACCAGACGGAGGAGATGCCGACCTGCGCCTTGTTCAAGTCGGCGTCTGTGAGGCCGGTGGCGTAAAGCATAGCCTGGGATGCACCCTGGGACTTGGGCTGTGTGATGTTCGCGGACACCTTGTTGAGCTTCTCGTCCGCATATCGGGCTGATGAAGTTGACAGCAGGCGACTGCAGGGATGGTTGTCAGCTTGATTCGCATTGACTCGGTTGCGTGTCTTTACTTACGCCTGATTTCTTGTAGAGAGAGTACCGGCTCTTGACAGAGCGTTGAACGCCCTTGACGGGGTCTTGAGCAGCGATCGCGAGAGCATCGTGACGATGGGCTGGTGGAAGCCTGGGTCCTATTATCGGAGCAAGAATTAGATCTCTGCTAGATGGATGAGCCACGTCGCATTCCGCACAGAGGCGAACAAGAGGGAAACAAAGAAGCAATTGCACCAAGATGGCTCTGGTGAACTGCGAAAAGCAATGGATGTTGCCTCTCCGAATCAACGCTGTAGAAAGAAGAAGAAAAAAAATGTCTTGGACCGCAGATCACGGATGCCTTGGCAACTTGGGCAGCTAAGCCCACACTGACGTACCTGTCAATCAATCAATCAATCCAGCAACTCGCGCCAATCTCCAAAGCTGCAGTACTGTGAGAAGTCGAAGCAAGTCCAAGTGCTGCCCGATGACTCTTCAGCAGTCGATATCGCAGATAGTCGGACCGCAATGGCTGACGTGATTCTCTGGGGTTTGTCCCTGTGATCTTCCCTGTGATCCCGCGAGCTGCTGCAGAGAAGCTCCCACTAAGAGATTTGATCGCAATTGGGAAAAATTGTTGCCCCGCACTGCCGCTGAAAGCTGCGAGAGAGCAGCTAATTGGAGGCGCGTGATTGGCTGGAGCGGGCTTATAGCGACTGGAGCCCCTGCTAGAAGCAAGATGTCCAGATTCCTTGCATGGCTGCAGCTTGTCTGACATGAGATGAGAATCGACTTTAGTCATATCTATCCTGTTGGCTGCTTTACGTGGCAGATACGAAACTGTATTACACGGTGTCTTTCAGCGATAATATTCAATTATTGCACTTTCATGAAGCAAGATTTAGAATCCAGGAGATACAAGTTCCTCGGACACCGAATGAAGCTGTCCCACTTGAACCAAAGCTGCCGGTGGAGATGCTCAACTTGCGACGAGCCGATATCGGCAACTCACGATATCTTGTGAAAAGAACCTGTACCGATGCAGCAGAGTATTACTATTTCAAATAAGAGTTGACTCAGATTTATGAGAAGTCTACCGGAGAGATGGCTTCCATTTCTGTCGTGATTTTGCGTGTCAATGCATGATTATTCATTGCTACCTATCTTACAATGAGTGCTGGATCGCCTACTATCGGAATCTCCACGGAGCCATCTCCATATACCAACCATAGCCCAAACAACATCATCGATAATTGGAAAACTGTTACTGTTTGCCTTATTGAGACTATAAGCATAAATATGCTTGAACTTCTCCGGAAGCAGCACGGCTGCGCTCATATCCTTTGCCAGGTATTAGCACACAAAAAAAGACACGATTGAACCTATGTCATTAGTACTTTCTCTCCTCCTCTTCCTCCTTCTTTGGCTCGGTATCCTTTTCCTTTCTCGTTGTGAATACCTCATCAATGACTCCCAGCTCCAGCGCTTCGTTCACACTTAGGTATTTGTCTCTCTCCATGAGATCGTTAATCTCTTCCAGGCTATACTTGTCAAATCCTTTTGCCTTATTCAAGTGGTATCGCATAATTTGGTTAGACTGCTCTCGTATCTTTTGTATCTGGTTCGCGTAGATCAAAATGTCCGATGCCTGCCCTCGAGTGCCGCCCAATGGCTGGTGGATCATGATGGAGCTATGTGGAAGGGCACAGCGCTTGCCTGCCTCGCCACCAGCTAGTAGGATAGCTGCCATGGACGCGGCACCTCCGATACATACGGTCGCGACGGGAGATTTGATATAGGTCATCGTATCGTATATCGCCATGCCTAATCCTGCTATAAATCACTGTAGCCATGTCGCGGACGAGGATGGGAGCGCACCTGATGTGACGGAGCCGCCCGGTGAGTTGATGTACATCGTAATGGGCTTCTCGGGGGCGTCTGATTCCAACCAAAGAAGCTGTGCTACTATGGAAGCTGACATGTAGTCGTCGATTTCGCCGTTTAAACATATTATTCGTTGCTGGGTTGGTCAGAAGCTGTAGACATGATACTCGTGAATGCCGGCATAAGCCTACCTGTAGGAGCTTTGAAAAGATGTCCCCTTGAACCTGTAAGTACATTGATCACCTAACCAGCGATCCAGAGGTGAGCGTACATGTTTTTCTGCCAGTTGCCTGTTCCCTTTTTAGCCCATGTTCACGGCAACAGCACTGATGCCGCCGCTTACTGAAGTCTCTTCGATATACGGCATAGGGATGTTCATGGATGGGGAGGTGCTGGCGGGGCTGGCGGTGCTGGAGAAGCCAAAGGATCTGGCATGGCGAATGGGCAGTACCCGAAGGCTTGGAAACAATCTTGATCGTAGCATTTCGAAAGAGGATTGATGCGCAACAGAGAGAAGCTGATGAATGGTGAAGGGATCAGCTCCAAAGGTCCAAAGTATGTCATCATGCTATAGCTTGTTCCCCACATTAAGCATCTTATCTCAGCCGAGCTTATCGTTATCGCGCGTCACTCAAAAATTAATCGCATGCACAAGCTGCACTACACACAAGCGACATGATTCTTTGGAATTCAGTCGACAGGCGATGAGACGATGCACGGTGCTCCGCCCAAGTAGCTTTGGGACACTGAGGCCTCGCCAGGCTCAACGATGGCACTCCTACGATAAAGCCTCCTTGACGAGAGAGGCGCTGCTAAGGAAAGTCGAAGCTGGCCTTGGACACGACGCGGACGGCGAGTCATTAAAGGTTGATCCCAAGGCCAAGATCATCTCCACGGCGGCTGGAGATCTTCCCATCTCGCCGATATTTGATCCAGCATGGATGCAAGCCAGGAGAAGGACTGAAAAGGCTGCTCCTGGTCCGCCGCTTGGCAGGTTTCGACGGAAACTGGCAAACAATCCATTTGGTATAGCAAGTTTTGTTCCCATGATGAGGGGAGAAAGAAGCTAATAGACAGTAGCACAAGCTCTCGCTACACCAATACGAAGATGCCCAAGCAGCAACACGAGCTTACCACGCTACTTCCTACAAGACTTTGAGCTTATAAAGCACCCGACGACTGGCACGCCCTGGTGGGCTCCCGGCCCGTTATCTTTCGAGCATGTTCAGCCCACAAAGAGATTAGACGAAGCACAAGCCAGCATCAGCAACGGACACGATGGAGAGGCCTCGGCAGCGGAGCCCATGTCGACTCCTGCTGCAGGTCGAAACGATAACGCAGGAGCCCCGGAGGAGCATGTCCGCCGACTGCGGAGAGCACCCATAACGAGTTACATGCTGAACCGCAAGCTGCTGGTTGACATGGTTGGTGGGCCAAACAAGAAATACCTCGCGATGCTGCTGGCGGCCCGAAGTGGCATGGCTATTGCCCCGGATAGTAAGACTGCTGTCTGGAGGGAAGATATGGGCGATGTGCTCCTGCAGATGATGCGTCAACAGGCAACTGATGCGCTAGCTACTCGTGGCAATCGGTTACACGAACCAAAACACAAATTCGTCGAACCCTGTGCGGATTGGAAGGATGTCAAAGGCGTCAGATTGCGGGGCTGTGTTCTCTGGCTGCCTGCGAAGAAAGATGCGGAACATCAGTATACAACGCTGGATATCGGGGAAGCTCAATACGGAAGGAAGATGGTTGTGCATAATCTACATTGGCTACTCGGCGAGGAGGAGGTGCTGCGGCTGAGAGACTCGGCTCAATTGTTTCGAGAGGGAGAAATATTCGTGCTGAAGCAATGGCCGAGTATGAGCGTGATGAAGCTGCATCTCTTACTGTGGAGGCTACAGGGCTATCTGGCGGAACCGGATGCAGGCAGCTCTCCACGACGGCAGTGAGATGACATGGGCGATGCCAGGCATGTTATCAGCACGGCAACTGGGCGAACCTGGACCTTGTGTATCTGTATGGGTCTGTTACGAGGATGAGTCGCATCGAAGCATGGATATCAATCGCCACGTGAGAGAGCGAGGGAGCAGCACGCAGGACTCTGGGATGAAGAAGATGCCCCTCCACGTGTGCGGCACGAGCAACGGATAGGGCAGTACCTGCAAGTCCCAAGTCCATGTTACGACAGTATGTACGTGACTGCTGCTTCCACTTTACATACGGAGACTAGACTGCTCGATGGAATATTCCTTGCACGCATGCGACGGCGATTTTGGACGCCCACGCGAATGAATCATAATCGAAAGCAGCAATCCCGAACCAAACTGACCACTCAGAGCGCGGCCTGGGCCCCGGAGACGCCGGCCCTGGACACTAGCTGACCTCGGAAGGATGGAGACTTTGGCTCCCCTGCAACTATTCTTGTTCCATCCTAGCTTGCCTAGCTTCGAGAGGTCAGCGTCGTACAGGAACACGGGCGAGATAAGCAAGATGTGCGATTACAGTGATCATCTGTACGCCATGACGGAATGTGTCTGTCTCAGCCCTTCCAAATTCTTTGGCCCGGAGTCGCGGAGTGCGCTTTGGCGAACCGCCGCCTTGTGTAATCTACCAAGGTAAAGAGAAAACAAACTGGAATTCAAAAGCGGGTGTGAAATCGCGGCGGAGATCATGGGGCCCACATGGCCGAAGGCTCAGTTTTTTTTGTTGGGTGAATCGCATACCAGTGGCAATACCTTGTTTGTGCGTGCAGAGATGCAGAGATGGAGAAAGAGACGGGACACACATATGCAGGAGATGAGTTGTCAATCGCGCAATCTTGGTTGGTGCCAGAGTCTGGGGCATGTGTGAGTGTGTGAGTCCGGAGGATTATAGTTGCGAGGACCAATTGTTCCCCCAGGATTCAGCCATTCTTCTGGGAGTTTCTTTGAGTTCGGACTCCGAAGACGACACATGATTCCATCTGCACGATGCATCTCGGGGGACATTTGTGCTTAGATTCGCACAAGGGTCTCAGAAGCTCGATTGAATTGACACAAGGCGGCTCACATGGCACAATCGAGAGAATCCCTACCATGCCAGGCAGTTGAAGCATAGCCATTACATCCCGTCAGCCAGATCCCTGGATGCTCGGCAATGAGTAGCATTTGCTCCGCATTGCTGCTTGTCAGATCAGAGATGCGCAAAAGGCCTCCTCAAGCCAAGCGCGAGCTTAAAAAGCCCTCGACAAACGCCTGCTTTCCGTTTGCATTCCCTTCTTCTATGTACTCCGTACTAAGTCTCGTCTTGTTCTCCATTCATATCACCATCTGGCATCCTTGATCCCCCGCAAATAGAACAAGAACCACTGCTGCTACTAGCATTTACATTGGTCAGGGTGACGTCTCGGAGTTCTTCGGTGGACCCAACAAAAATCCTATCGAGGCTCGTCTATTGACTTCGTCTAGACCGGCTCCCTTGGCCCGTTAAATTCGCCGGCTTACGGGGGGCCGTTTCATTTTTCACTTGTCTTGTGTGATTAAAAATCGCCGAATGAGAGATATTTTTTCTTTTTATTCATTCGGCTTCGGGTGATTTTCTTCTGCCTTAAAGCTGCATTTTTCTCTTCCACCACAAACAGGTCAGGTGTTTGTTTGGTTACGGAGAGCTTTGTGAAGCAGCAAAACCGTTGAGATTTTAGTCTCGCCTGCACAACTGCGGCTTCACCCCAACAACGCCCGGCTTGAGATCCACTGATAAGCGAGGCTAATTGCTGGACCCTGGGGAACCGGAACTTGGGCCGTTTGCAGTCATTCGAGCTTGTTTATTGTGATTTTGACTTTTGCATTACTATTTCTGTCTCTGCTGTCCTCTCCAGCAACTGTTTCTCCCCTCTTCAATCTGTCGCCGATCTCTCAGTTACTGTCTTTGTCTCTATTCTTGGCGCGTCTCAACAAAACCACCAGCAGCTCAGCTCAGGCTTATCGATAGCCATCCACCAACAATGCGCGGTCCCAACCCAGAGCTGATCCAGCCGGAAGACTGGGCTCGGCCGGATCAGCCCTCATACAACACGCCCGTCTTCCTCATCCACGATGGCGGCGGCACCACCTTTGCCTATCACTGCCTGGAGATTCTCGGCCGCTACGTCTATGGCGTCCACAACCCCTACTTTTACACCGGCGAGGTCTTCGAGGGCGGCATCCCCGAGATGGGCCGCACCTATGCAAAATGGATCCGACAGACGGTGCAGGAAGATGAGTTTCCCGCCAGGCGAAGGAATCACGACGGTACAATCAGCATCATGCTCGGTGGCTGGAGCTTGGGTGGCCTGTTGAGCATGGAGGTTGCGCGGCAGCTGGCGGACGACGACATCGTGCGAGTGTCGGGCATCCTCATGATTGACAGCATCTATCCGGGCAAGTCAAGGTCTACAGGCTACGTCCCTCTCGTGCCCACATCCGGACCTCCCGTCAAGCGTTTTCCCGACGTCGAAATGCCCAAAATCAAGATTCGCGGCCTCAAGGTCGACGACGAGTCCTCCAGCGAAGAAGACACGTCGTCGGACGAAGCTGCGACAGATCGAGAGGGCCTGACACAGAACCAGATCCACTCCAGGCGATGCATGGCGGACGCTGTGCGCATGGTCCGACAATGGCGTCTTCCCGAGTGGTCTGGCAGGCTCTATAACCGACGGCCGCGGGTGGTGTTGCTGCGCGCAAAGGAATACGTGCCGACAAAGGACGGCCGCATGGTTGGGCTGGACTTGAACCGCGAAGACGAGTTGCTCGGCTGGGGCGATTACGACGACGAGATGTTTTGCGACGTGTTTGATGTGGACGGTCACCATTTTGACATATTTGCGTTTGAGAGGATAGATGCCATGACGAGGACTATCAAGAAGGGCCTTGATAGGCTGGAGGAGTGTTCGCAGATGATGACGTTTGGGGATGGCTGGTAGAGAGAGAAGCGACCGCAGAGCATGCATGGTATCTAGGCGTTGGCATATTTTTGTTTTGATCTGTTTCAAGCATTGGAGCATTGGTTTGGTTGTTATACCTGCTTAAGTCGGGATGCATTTAGCCGGAGTCTTGGTTGCAATATTGTTATTCTCCTTTTCTCTCTGACGATGGCTTTATTCAGAGAGTGGTTGCGGTTACGGCCGTGTGGATTGGTTATTACTTGATATCCCTTGCTATATATCAGAAGCATCAGATTCATCCAACTTGTTCCTTTACTTGCGCCGTGCCCTTTGAGTAAGAATGTCCGACGAGTCTTTTACAGAATGGAGGATGCTTTTCCAAGCAGCTACTCGCATGGAATATGCGTAGTTATATAGTATCTGTACTCCTGCTCTATATGAAACGCGCAAATCAACATCCATCTACACGATGAAGCATCTCCTAATCGTCCACTCTGAAATACTTTTTCAACCAAATCGATCCGGGTATTATATCGAGGCCATCTAGGTAAAACAAAAAACGCACAAACAACTTCATATCGTCTCCAGGTTAGGATCTCTCTCCAAAAGCGCCCTTACAGCCGTCATACCCTTCTTCGCCGCCGCAAAATCGACCCAATATCCTCCTTCGGCCTTTGACATGATAAAGGCAGCTACTAAATGCACAAATCAAGTCAGAAAAAAAATGAACCGTTTAAAAATTAAGGAGATGAACAACTTACGTCGATTAGGATGATTCCGTTCCAGCGAATGTCCCAAAATAATAGGCGATGAATCACTCCCATCCATCGTCTTCGCATCATCGCTGTCTTTCCTCTCAGCCACCACGCTGTCTTTCCTCTCGCCAACTTCTCCCCCCGTCTTGTGTGCGCTGGCCGCGGAGAACTCGATGCCATGCCACGCGTTGCACCAATTCGTCGGCCCGTAGCTGAATTCCCACGGCTCGCAGATGTGCATCGGGATGTTCCTCATGCGAAGTTCTCGTGTCACTGCTAGGCCGCGCTCCATCTTGTCTGGCTTGAGGGTGTCGAGCACGGCGAGGCGATTTCCGTAGGCGATTTCAGAGGTTGGGGGTTTGGAACGGCTGATTGCTGTGTGGCTGACGGCGAAGATGAGGGCGTTGTGGAGGTAGGGAGTGTTTTTGGGGAGGAGAGGATGGTAGCCGCGGACTGGCGAGATTTTGATGTTAGTTGATATGATATTTATATATGGTGTAAAGATCTAGAAGACTCACGGTTTACTGGACCGGTGACGACTTGTTTCTTGGGCTTTTTGCGGTGCATGTTGGCGAACTAGATGTTGAAAGACAGCATTAGCATATAGATATCCCATCATAAGAGTGAGCATCACGTACCTTGGCTACAATTCCAACAAGCACATCTCCATTTGTAATATTCGCTGCGTCGGAGCCATGTTTCGCCTTTAATTCTTTCCTCCATTTGTCCCGTAGACCATTGACTGTGCCCACAGGTATGAAAATAGTGCATCTCGTCTCCTTTGGGCGGGCAACGAGTTCTGGGACAATTCCTATCAGTACTTCCGCCCGTTCTCTCTTGGTTCTCAAACGATATGCGTATTTTTTGTGAAGCTCTTTGAAGGTAATGTCTTTGTCGCCGTCGAGGCCATCTTCTGGCAGTTCGATAAAAGGCTGGGGTTCTTTTCCCTTCATGACGTCTATCCAGGAAGTGATGAGGCTGCCAAAGCCCATCTGGTCGCTTACACAGTGTAGTAAATTGAGAGAAATAATCGTGGCATTCTTGTAATATGTGAGATGGACGAGCAAGAGCGGCGTGTCTGGCTTGTCTTGGTCGCGTCTGACGGGCCAGTCGGATGGTATCCAGCGCCGTTCCATAACCGTCACATCTTGTAAGATGGTGATGCCTCTTTGTGGGTTATGTTCCGGCACGAGATTGGCTTCTTCGAGCGTTGAAGCAACATTGCTGGTGGACCAGCCGAATATTTCGTGACTATCAGGGAAGGGAGTGATTAGATGATATTGAAGTAAGCTGTCGACTCCGCTGGGCTTGATTCGCGCTCCAAGGATAGGTATATGGTTCCTAATTAGCTTATCCAGAGACGCTCTCATGAGTTCGCCATCGAGAATATCGCGGACAACGATGAATACCAATGTGCGAATGTTGTCTATGGGTCGCCATTGGTCTTTTGCCGAAAGAGGAATGATCCTTTCGCTGAAGGATTTCGCCTTGATGCTCATGATGTCGCTGTTCCAGATGTACGTCACAACAGCAATCCTGTTAGATATGAGTGAAACAATGTGTCAATGGATTGTGCTCTATTGCATTCCTATCGTCTAACTATATATGAGGACTTCCCCTTGGATGTCATCAGCTGATAGATTGAGGAGGGCTTTGAACTTAATTTCATTCACCCGTGATTAGCGCTTAGGGGGGGCTTGACACTTATCACACACGAGGGACTGAAGTTCGCGTCTTGGGATTCTGCCGAGAGCAGGATAGTATATGACCAAGCATTGAACCAACGAAGACAAGCGCGTTATAGCTGTTGGTTCTTGAAACATCTATAAATAAGATTCTGCTCTCATCATTGGCACCCCGCATGACAAATTGGGGAATACGCATTCCATCGCTCACTCATAAGCAAGTTCTTGTTGAAGGACTCATAATAGCTCGCTGTTGGCATGTTATCACTGCGCGCCACGTTGTCAAGCTCTCTTAGCGCTCTGTAAGCATTAACGCCTAGTCTGTTTTGCAATTAGACAAGACAAGAATGAGCAGAATCATTCGTATCAGGTTGTTGGTGAATTGCTGAACTAACTATCTGACAACACGGGCTGGCCATACGTAAGATTGGAAAATACGAGTAAAGCAGAAACGGTTGAGCTAGTTTCGTCAAAAGTTGCTGTCTTTAGTCTACCCCTGAATAAATGGTTACCAACCCGGGTTATTGGGCTGACAGTTACTGGGGTATGAAAGAGATAGGGTCAACGTCTTTAACCGCACTGTTGATTGTCAGATTTAATTACCGACAATACCTGTAAATACTGGTATGAAAGCCTCGATATCGGAGAAGCGTCATTACCAAGGACTGAATACGAATAGGCGATAAGGGGTAACGAAGTAAATAGAGATTTAGTATATTATTACTATGTCCTGTTTCTACATATCGCTTTCATGAAATGATAGGAGTTGCACCAAGCAAATGTTTCACCTCCTCATGTCCATTTCGGGTAGCCAATGATAACGGCGTCCGTCCAGATACATCTCTTATATCAGTCTTCACACCCTTATGTGTAAGAAGAAGTTTCACCACAGCTTGATGCCCATGCCTAGCTGCCCAGAATAGTGGTGTCCATCCATCCTCGTCCCTCGAATTAACGTCAACCTCATCGCGAGAAAGCAATAACTCCACCACGTCCCGATGCCCTTGTTCAGCTGCTCGAGACAAAGGTGTTCGTCTAGAAGTATCTCTTGAGTCAACTTCAATCTTCTTATAAGCAAGCAATAGCTTTACTACATCATGGTGCCCTTGATCAGCCGCCCAGGATAAAGGTGTCCACCCTTTCGTGTCTCTTGAATTGATTTCGACGTCTATGCGATCAAGCAGCAGCTTTACCACGGCTTCATGTCCTTGCTCAGCGGCTCGGGATAATGGCGTTTGGCCATAATCATCTCTTGAATCGGCTTCGACGCCCTTGCGGCCAACAAAACGCTTCTTGGCGCCTTTGTAATACCGTGCAAACTTCGATAGCAACAGCTTTCGTTTACTTTTCTTTTCTGACGTTACTTGAACGCCATTTTTGTGGTCAAGAAGTAGCCTGACTACGTTGTGTTGCCCATGCCACGCTGCCCATGACAACGGCGTCCTGCCGTCAAAGTCCTTTGAGTCTGGCTCGACATCGTGGCGTTCAAGTAGCAATTCCACTATGCTACCATGCCCGTGCCGAGCTGCCCATGATAAAGGCGTCCGGTTGTATTGATCTTTCGAGTCTGCTTTGGCAATGTTGCGGTTGAGCAAAAGTTTCACAATGGCATCGCGCCCTTGCCCAGCTGCTCGCGACAGTGGTGTTCGCCCATATCTATCGCTTTCATCGGCTTCGCCGTTGTTCAAGGCAAGCAACAACTCTAGTATTTCTTCGTGTCCTTGTTCTGCAGCCAGCCATAACGGTGTCCGTCCGTGTCCATCTCTCGAAGTAGCAACAACATTATGCTGGATCAACATGTCGGCAATGATCTTATGTCCGTTTTTCGCCGCCCTTGAGAGCGGTGTCCGTTGAGATTTATCTACAGAATCAGCGTCAACGTCATTGCAGGCAAGCAACATTTGTACCACAGATCCATGTCCTTGTTCGGCAGCCCAAGATAGCGGTGTCCGCTCATCCATATCCTTTGAGTCAGGCGCAACATCATTGCGGGCCAGCAGCATCTCAGCAATCATACTGTGGCCCTTTTCTGCAACCCACGAGAGCGGTGTCCGCCCATCTATATCTTTTGTATCAGCCTCAATGCCAAGATGTGCGAGTAGCAACTCTGCAATGGCTTCATGCCCTCTTTCGGCTGCCAATGACAGAAATGTGCGCTCTTTCTCGCACCTCGAGTTGATGTTGGTCCCAGCTGTCAACAAGATCTCGACGGCCACAGGAAAGTCATTCCAAACTGCGGCATGTAAGGCTTGAGCCCTGAATTCCATTGCTTTTCCTTCGTGCTCATTGGCATGTGAACCTTGGACCCTTGTCCCCATATTCGATAATACCCAGCTGTCCAACAAGTAAGACGATGGTTTGCCGGTCAGGCTCTTTGTTAGCCGAATAGCAAGATACGAAACACTTGTGTCTTGACGACTGTGACTCATATGATGCTTAAGGAAACACAGAGCATATTTTGCAAACGGCCTTTTTTGCAAATATTTAGCGTACTCATGAAAGTGCTCCAAAGTCCACGATTCGGGAGCAGGTAGTGTCTTTGCCAAAGTAGTGCAGGCAACGCAGAGCATGAGGTAGCGAATACAGATTTTAGACATGAATATGTGAGCGTCGTCGTCATTGCTCATTCGCAATTCTGAGTTTGCTACGCATCCGCTGGAGCTGAGAAAAAAGTCGCGCACTGTTTGATGCATAGCCTGAACAACCTCATTCCCCATAGACTTATTCGTTCGACGGTACGAAGTGCTGGGACGGGCATTTGCCAAGGAGGCACCATAAGGCTGCTTGACTTCCAAGAAATTTCCTCCGCAATGAGTGATGCGTGTCTTGGTTGGAATTCGTCCGTCAAAGACATCATCGGAAAGGTCAGATTCGATATCAGTAACACGTGACATGGCCAAGGCGTGAAGTAGCTCGTTTACCGTCAGAGGTCGCACTGCCCAGAGAACGATTTGGAACATCGTTCTTGATTCTGGAATATATGGTTTGTTCTCGCTCAAGCTCTTAAACATGAGTTTGTAGAAATCGTCCAATTCTGTTGGAAGATGTTCGAGACATTGAAAAATGACGTCTTCAGAATCACCGACCTCTATAGAAGCTTTCAGTCGATCTCCAACAAGTTTCACCCATAGGAACACCCCGTGTGCGTTCTTGATAATGAAATCCGTAGCTTTAGCGAGGAGACGCGAGATATGCAGGTCGTCTAGCATAGAGCGCGCGAAACGGGAAATGTCAGACACGGTCTCTTCGTGTAGCTGTATTATGTTATTTATATTCTTCTGGCGGATGTCGAGCTGTTCAACTGGCCGGCTGGTTATGAATATTTTCACGACACCATGTTTCATCTCCGCACAAAGCTGAAACAAAAGTTTGAGAATATTGCGTCTATCCTCGTATTCAGATTCGTCCACTGCATCGATAATTAGATAGAGTGGCCGCTGCAAGGAGTAGTCGCGTAGGGATATGAGAATACGTTTTAGCGACTCATATTCCCACTCGACACTAGTGTCACTACGAGGCTGGAGACGATACTCTGGTTGAATATGATAAAAGAAGGCTTCATCCTGATATAAGATATCATGGATGATGGACCGTAGCATGTTGTAATGGCTTCTTTGAAGAATATCCTCCCTATAGCTGTAAAAGAATCTGGCTATGACGGCTGAATCTGCGGCTGGTTCTCGTTCAAGTATGTGTTCGTTGAAATATCGTGTAAGAGTGCTCTTCCCACTCCCAGGTTTTCCTTGGATCAGTAGTACACGGGAGACGCTTGGTTTTGACCATGCATCATATTGTGCGTGTTCCCAGAGCCACTCAAAGGTACCCTCAGATGCCTTTACGATTTTGCTAAAGCGTGTGTTGACGAAACAAAGGCTGGAAAGACATTCTATAGTATATTAGAGCAGATTCAGCGGCGTATGGACACAGGATTTACAGCCAAACCTTTTCTTTCCTTATCATATTCGATGTGAGGCAAACCATTGAATATTTGCGCAGTATCAGGTTCTAGCCCACTAGTGAGTAGAATCTTGGCCTTGGACGTTCGTTGTAGATCCTCGACAAATTCGCGGATTCTCCGAACGAATTTCCCTCTACGGTCGCGAATATGTTCAATCCCATCAATGACAATCGATAATTCCGGACTTTGTTCTGTCGGCATGATGGCCCATAGAGCTGCCCATAAGCTGTCATCTGGAGACTCGAGTAAATTCTTAATATTGGAATTTGAGTCTCTTAATGAGAACCGTTGCATTAGATTCGGAGACCTCCTTTTGAAAGTATTACTCAAAATGGTCCTCAGGAATTTGCGCATGATTGACATCTGCCGAGTCTGTGATGAAGTCGAGATAATTTGATGGGCAAGAGCTCTGATCAATATTGCGATAGATGATCCTTTTACTGACGCCGCTGAGCAGAAGAAGTGCAGTACGAGCCGATTTGTCTTTGAAGACTTTTCCATTTCTCGATGTAGGATAAAGGACGTTGCTTTGCGTATGTTACACTCGGGCGGTCCAGTAAGCCACAGGATTCGGGAAGAGTCGCCGGTGTCCCATTCTTTATAATCCGCATTTCTGAAAATCCAGTAATACTCTGGCGTCTCCCAATCTGGTGGTGGATGATCGAAATTATATTCTCCTTGATCAATTGCTGGCAAAATGGAGAGAAACCAGCTCAAATCCACGGTATCAATATTGGAATCAATCTCAGCTCGAAGCATTTCCTATGAACGAGAAGTGAAGTCAGTCTCAAAATTTCTCTCTCATCGTGAGAATAATCCAATCATACAGTCTTTGTAGTATCATCAACTATGCGAGCTATTGATGGTTGATCTGAATTAACAGCCGCCAACACTTCTCTAGCATAGGAAGCTGCGGCTGACGCAGCGTAAGGTTGCCAGGCCTTGTTCTTATGTGAATCTGCATAGTCGCAAATGCCTCGTATGACCAGACAAGGGAAACTGTTCATAAGTCCCGCTGCTTCCATCTCGAAACAAAGGATCCCTCCGAGCTTCGAGCTTAGTTTATCTCTGGTAATGCCGTCTCTTATCACCTGGTTTCCAGAGGCTACTGTGCCATAATGAATCACAATGTCTTGGTTCCGAGGTTTTCTGTGTACCAGTTGCTTGTCGTCGCAATTCTCGCATGTTGGCCCTTCCACGTGCTCATAGCTCGACTCAAACAACGTGTCGGTCTTGGGGTCATCGGGCATGATCCCAAACTGGTGAGTAATCCTTTGCAAGTATTGCGAGAACTTGCTATTTCCAGACAAATGATCCGCTTGTATCTTTGAGAGTGCATCCAACAGCACAATTGGAGGTGTATTGAGAAAGCCAGTGGTTTCGAACTCTCCAGGACGAGTCTTACCAAAGTCATACTGGACCACTCCACCATATCCGTTACGCGGCTGACTGACCACTACATCTCCGAGCCGTATGTCGGATTCTCTGCTCGGAACTCCTCCTCCAATACCCACCAAAAGACCAAATCGAATAGACGTAAACTGCAACATCAACTTGGTCGCGACGGTGGCGGCAGCATTGGTCCCTGTCAAACCCGCTGGTAGACAAGCAATAACAACGTTATGGTCACCGATACGGCCGAGCGTGTACTGGCTGCTGTTTGAACCTCCATGTTTGCAGTCTAGCATCGCCTCTGCCGCGGCGCGCTCGAGAGGGAGTGCGCAAATCCATCCTACCGTATAGTCTGTGGATTTATAGCTGGACATTCGAAGCCTCAGCTTAGCGACCTAGCTGTGCCAGCCGGTAGATGAGATGTTCTGATGTCCTCTCTATACCGCTAAACGAGTCCACAGGGCGCCTCGCGCGCAATCTCATACCTAGGGCGTATCAATCTCTCGAGGCCCAAAAAGCGAGGCAATTTCATGTGCATACACCATCAAGGCTAAGGCACAGGTTGCCGGCTCCCTCAGCAGTCAGAGCGGTAGACGCTCCTTCGTATGCGATTTGACCGGTAAGATATGGAAATATTGTAAACCAGACGTTGTCGGCACAGCTGAAATTCAATGATCTGTGAGGCCTCCGCATCAGGCTGAGGATAGGATTGGTCAGCACTATTCAAGGGAGGATGGCAGAGTTGCTGTGACCCCTGTTACAGGCCGTTCATGACTAGGAGAGTTGGGGAGTTGTTAAGTTTGAGTGCTAGTCAACTGTTGGGGATTAAAAAGGCTTCCAAGGTTGCGCAGCCTCGCCTCAATTTTCAGGTAACACCATCGAGCCTTGTCATGCTCGAAACATAGCCACCCTGACAGGTACTGGATTGGTATGCGTACAATGAGAATGCTCTTGCAAGGGTATGTACTGTTGGTTGTGGGGAACCCCTCTTCAATGAATGTAACACTCAACTAAGCTCTTACTAGCATCAATATCATAGTTGATCAATTGACGTCCGAACAGTGAGAGTGAGGATGTTGTCAAATAAGCCGCTCTTACTCTCTTCTGCTGAGAGATATCTCATAAATCGCGGAGGAATGAGCAGAGAGTCATGATCTCCCACCCTGTGATATGTTATGAGCATACTCCGTATATAAAGCTGGTTTCATGAATGGGCGGCGAACAGGTCTCGAAAAAGGACCAGCTTCGCCAGCTCTGAGATTAGCCTTGATCATAATCTTTTCGACTTATACAGCCCTTTGCCTCTAATACAACTGAATCGCCACCCACATGGCCTTATTCATACCACAGCGTCTTCTAATTCTAATCCTCCGGCTGGTCAGCATCCAATCGAGCGGATCCGATCAGAGCGGCGACGCTAGCGGTCCGTCGCCGCCGCTAAGACAAAGCGCCGACAAGCTCCACCAAGACGGAGATATGAAGGACATTGGATATAACACGGATAGTTACTATGAGTGCTTGTAAGTATATATAGAAGAGGTGATCCAGCCAAGATGTAGATATTACTTGAGGCAACAGATCTAATCTCTTGCATACAATACAATACTCTTACAGCAAACCTCTAGCATCCCCTCACTATTACCATTAGCACCACCATGGCCGTCCTCAAATACGTCAACAAGCTTCAAGGCCACCGGGTCCTGGTCCTCGGCGGCTCTTCCGGCGTAGGCTTCTGTGTTGCTGAAGCCGCTCTCGAACACGGAGCCCAAGTCGTCATCAGCAGCTCCAACCAATCCAAGTTAGACAACGCCGTGTCTCGTCTCAAGGAGCACATCAAGGCAGCTAACCTCGGAGACGCGGACAAGCTACTATCTGCCAAGACGTGCAATCTCGGAAACCCCGCTACCATTGAAGAACAGGTTGTCCAGCTATTGGAATTCGCGACCAAGGATGGGAAGCTCGACCATGTTGTCCACACAGCCGGCGATGCTCTAAACACCGGCGGTCTAAGCGACGTAACTGTCGAGAAGATCCACGCCACATCTCAAGTTCGTAACACTGGCGCCATTATTATTGCAAAGTACTTGAACAAGTACATCAACCAGGGAGTGAAAAGCTCATTCACCTTGACTGGCGGAACAAACACCTGGCGCCCTCTACCCAACTGGTCCATCATTGCTGCCGCTGGAGGCGCCACTGAAGGCCTTTCGCGCGGCCTTGCAGTCGATCTGCGGCCTGTGAGATGCAACTGCGTGATGCTCGGTGGTGTTGAAACGGAACTGCTCGACATGATCCCAAAAGAGCACAGGGAAGCAGTGCTAGACAGCTTTAGGAAGGAGACCCTCACGGGCACAGTTGCTTCGCCGCAAGAAGTAGCGGAGGCTTACGTCTATTTGATGAAGGATTCTTTTGCCACGGGGGCGATTATTGAGACTACAGGAGGTCGTCTTGTTGGAGATACCAAGACTCAGCTCGTACTCTAGGGGAATCAAGCTGTGATATGGAGGTTGTATGTGAAAAGGTGTGTAATGCCGAAATCTCATTAAGCCATAGATATGCAATAGACTCCCCCCCAAAAAACATTTGTCTTTTAACAAACCATGTTCATGTTCATTTTCTTCAACTTGGAATAGTAAGCTCATAGTCATCTGGAATTACGGTCCAGCTGTCGCATACCCCGAGCAGACTCCGCGCACCGCCGGCCTTTGTCTTGCGCGCGAAATCTTCCCCTTGGTGCAGGTAAAAGTGCATCCCTTTGCTAAACTTCTGGCCTAGACCTTGCCACACTTCTTTCATCCTGAAAAACGTCATGGTAACAACCTCCAGGTCCTCACGTAGCTTCGGATCACGAGCTGGGGCTGAACCAACACCATCCGTCGGTTTGACTTTTTCGTCATACCTCGAAGGGCAGAAATATTCTGTCATGAGTATCCTAGCGCTAGTGAACAGCAGACACGGAAAATGCGCGTTGCTCACAAAGTCGACGGATACGCGAGAGGCATCTCGAAGAACGGATATCGTGTTCCGTGCAGCAGCGACACAAAGCGGCCAGTTCTTAGCCAACTCTGTTCCCGCATCGTCGAGAGATTCTCCTTCTTGAAGAGGTCGGTGATGCAAAAGAATTGTGCATGCATTCAAGATGACGTTGAGCCAAATCACTTCTATAAACTCGTCGTAGTTGGCCATGGAGAGCTCTGTGGCAGAACGAGGAAGCATCAGTCGAATCTTGGCAAGTTGCGTGCAAAGGGTATCTATTCGCTCTTTGCGCCCATCCTCGTCGTCATCAGCAGCAGGATCGAGCGCTTCGCTAATGCGCCCTAGCATTGCGTATCCCAGAATGAGATACTGCAGCTGGGTTGCCGAGCCTCGTGAACTCCTGTCTCTCAATGCTGTAATTAGGTTGTCCATATTATAAGTAAACCGATTCGGACATCGAGGCGCGGGTACCTGGTCGGATTGAAAGTCACGTTCCGCCATTGGAAACTCAATTTTCATCCGCCGGTCATCAATTGCATGCATCAATCCAATCGGAAAGCACATTCCGCGATCCATGATGAAGAGAATCCATGAGATTCTTATAATCTCTTCTCTCTCTATCCACTTTGCCTTTTCTTGAGTGCCTAGGGTCTTCACAATCATGTTTCGCAGGCTGTCACCAAAGCCAATGGCAACAGTCTTCCTCCAAGCTTCGCCGAGCATCACTATCGAGGTTGAATAATCGACGTATGCAAGCCCAAGATAGACGACTAGAACGGCAGCTTGCATAGTTTGAAGCACGTGGTCCGGCTCTCGTATCTCTCTTGAGACTCGACACTTTGCTTCCTCATACCAGATCTGTTGTAATTTCCGAAACCGCTGGTTGGGATGGGCACCTGCTGAAACAGCAATGATTGCATAAAGCAAGACTGGTGGAATGCCCTCTGCGCCGTGTGATTTGAGGGCGGATAGTATGGCATTCTTGTGAAGTATAGGAAAGTAACGGTAGAACTTTTCAAAGAACAACTCGACTAACTGCAATATGTCTGGCAGTTCCGGCAGCTCTGGCAACTCCGGTAGCTTCGGGTCCAATGCTGGCGGTGTTGGCAGTTCAGTAGCTTGAGCTATAATAGGATTTTGTCTTTCCGGGCCAGAAGTATTCATGTCAATTGCTAGAGGCTTATTGTTTGACAAGATCCACTCAAACGAATCTTCTAGTGGCGGCGCAACTTCATTGGTTTCAAGCCCCAGCAACGCGTCGATCTCGTCCATCGGCCAGGAATTCCAGGTTGGAACGCCGGAATCACGATGTGTGTTTCCATTTGTACGGCCCAAAACTTGTCCATGACGGATATTGTGTCTGTTGCTTCTCTCATAGTAACAGAGCTCACCTCTGGTGGAACAAGATGAGCAAGACGGTCGGCTGCCCTGGTATTGTGTATTAGTAAGGCGGCTGTTGGTTGCTGTTTGTGAGTCTCACATCGCATCGCTTCTTTCTTGATCTGCATCCCCGACACACGTTTTGAGGCTTAGCTGGAGTTGACATGATGCGTGCGTTTCAATATTTAAAAACAATATGTGAAGGACTAAGGCTTGTCTGTACTGTAGTTTGCGATCTCGAATGCAGCTCTATTCCTTTGATGATCACGTAAGGCGGCTTCGGATATTTGACTCCTAACTCCGCCGATGAGACTTGTGTCATTGTAGGGCGACACAAGCTCCGGTAGTTGTCGTTTCTCTTCTCCTTAGGTAGGTCAAATGCACGTATTATCGAAGCAATCGTAGTCTATCTGTCGGGAGCAAATCTCATGGTGTGATGCTGACGAGAATGAACATGAAGATTGCTGATGCTTACATCCTGTCAAAGGTGCAGATGACGCTAGCTCCAGGTACTGTTTCTCTCATATGACTTCGGACATGAAAGTCTCCGGCTCGGCACTCGGAGTCGTGATCCTTCGCTGATTAAAGCGTAAACGCCATTGTCCGTCTCATCTCGATGTTGCAAAAACTTCATATTTATTGACAACTTCATCCAACCGGAGAAAACCTTTAAACCCGAGTTATAATTCTCAATTGATTGTTAGTGCTCCATTGACTATGCTGCCGAATTCCGCTTGTCAAAACCCACAGTTCTAACGTGATTGTGAAGCCACGTTGCGGGGTCCCAGAATTGAATCCTATACCATTACTCCAAGACTCCTGTCAAAAATCAAAACCCATCGCCATCTATATATCATTTCTATAATAGGTGAGGAACTTGTTTTCAATTCCCTCTTCTTTTGAACAATTCCTTTTCAGGGGCGCACAATATTAAACGGTCCGAGTTGCTATTCTGCTTCCGTTCTGGCTGTCCATCAAGGTGCAAGTGCCAGCCCTGCACCAAGTGTCCTAGCCGGTGTCTCCATCAGAACCTTGATGTCTCTGACATATCTGACAATACTCCATCTCAATGCATGGTCTAGAGAGATGGCTGAGCCATGCTGAGGAAATTGAATCCCACGATACCCTCGGCCACCACATGGTTGGGGACGGAGCGGGAGTACAGCGATACTCGGCGACCGATGATTCCATCGTTACCGACCTCAAGTGAGAGCGGTTTATCGAGCGGCAGTTCAATAAAAGCCTTGTCGAAGGATTCCGCCGTCGTGGGGAGTTTAAACTGCTGAAACGTGCCGCAATCTTCCACCCTCCTCGTTAAGTCGCCGCTGGAACTGTGTGGCAAAGTTAGCTGCATCGAACCCGTCGGGGGCCTCAAGTGAGCACGTACTGAATAACGACATGGAGATTTGACAGCGTTTTTGCGTCGTAGGCAGCGTCTGGCGTCAGTCTCGCGTGCGTTGCCTCGTTGCTCTCTGGACGGCCGGGAGTGTGAAAAGCAAGATCGCCGCAAATGGTTCTCAGCCGGCCAGCATCATCTGGTGAACTGAGGGCAGCAAGTGCGCCTCCACGGGGTTTGTTGGTGAATTCTGGGCCACACATGATGAAGTAAGTATTCGATGCGGTTTTGGTTGGGTGCTCTGATAACAAAGAGTTGGTGAGAAGGGCTGGTGGGTTCGGCCTCTGTTCCAGACCCAAACAGTGCCTTTATATACAAAGAGGAACCGCTCTTTAAATCGTTCAATAGCCCCGTTCATGCCACATGACAAAGCCGCATGCGAGCTTGTTTCATGGCGGCTCATTTCATCTCATCCCTTTGCGACGCAAACGGTGGCTGAGAACAATAATACAGAGTCATTCAATGTAAGCCACTTGAAACGGTGCCGAGTGGCCCAATCATGGCGCCGCATTTCTCGCCTCCTTTCCCCATACGGTAACCGTAAGTGAGCAAGTTTGAGCGGAAATGCTCCCGAATCTCCAACGTACATCCCCGGTGATCTGAGCGAGAACCTTGATGGAGAATCTGCATAGATGACGAGTGATTCTATTCGTGATACTTGCTGCATTAGTAATTCGCACGCGGTATTGTTGATCACGCCTTTGCTAACCCCCTCTCAGGCCGTGTTAAAAATGGCGTCTCGAGTTATTCTCCTGACGGCTCTCTCCCTGCTGCCTCTTGGCTGTTACTCTTCTTCTTCTCCAGACCCCTCGAAGCCCGAGTTTGCCAGTGTCAAGATTCAAGAACCTCTTACCGACCCTTTCGAGCCCACAATGTCGATTGGCACCTTTTCACTGCCGGCATTGCCATATGCCTACAATGTGAGCCCGCCTTAGGCTGCTGGTCCATCAAGGTGCTGCGTCCTGCTAACCATGCCCAAGGCCCTTGAGCCGAGCATCTCCGAGAAGATCATGGAGCTTCACCACAGCAAGCATCACCAAGCCTACGTTACCAACCTGAACAACGCCCTCAAGACCTATTCCACCGCCATCACAGCCAATGACGTCCCTTCACAGATTGCTCTGCAGGCTGCCATCAAATTCAACGGTGGTGGCCACATCAACCACTCTCTCTTTTGGAAGAACCTGTCGCCATCCTCATCCGCCGACGCAGATCCCGCCAGCGCCCCTATCTTGACTGCTGAAATAGACAAGACCTGGGGCAGCTTGGATGGTTTCAAGGAGGCGATGGGAAAGGCCCTGCTTGGCCTCCAGGGAAGTGGCTGGGGCTGGTTGGTCAAAGATGGCAATACCTTGCGAATCGTGACTACAAAGGACCAGGATCCCGTCGTTGGCGGAGAAGTCCCGATCTTGGGTATCGACATGTGGGAACATGCATACTACCTGCAGGTGAGCTTCATTCCGCCACGGTCTTCTAATTGAAATCACGGTTGGCTAATCTCATTTTTTAGTACCTCAATGGCAAAGCTGCATATGTGGAGAACATCTGGAAGGTCATCAACTGGGCAACTGCTGAAGAGCGTTTCAAGGGAGACCGTGAAGACGCTTTCAAGATTCTCAAAGCTGCCTTGTAAGATGGTGTAACCAAGTACTTTGGGTTATGATGCGAATCAGAGGTAGGCTCCTTGTAGGAATCTTGAAGATTACGAAATAAACTGTGCCATTCCTTCTGCTTCCATGTGTGACCGGCAGAGATCGTATCCCCCTTTTACCATCTCAACTGTGTGACCTAGTGTACGCGATGCTGTGCTGTACTACTAACGCACAAATATGGCTATAATCAGGAACGTCTCTTCCCTATATGTGACGAACTTGGAGTATCGCGTAATCAGACGAATCTCCTCAATAGGGGCATGCATGTTAGATTGGCCTTCAGCCGGTGTGTCACCATCGCATTACTTCGAGTTTAACAAGAACGACCATAGCCATGCGATATAGCCATGCGATAGTGGCTTGCCGGTATGTCTTTTATTTTAATGCAACTTTGAACAGTGACGATATACTGCGCCACCTGGGAGCTGCCCACGTGTCTGAGACTTTTACCGTTGTGTTTACCCATGCCAGCTGGCAATGTTGAAACAAATGATGTCGTAACAAAGAGGAGCGACATACCGTTGGTGAAAAGATACATCGAGAAACTTTAATACGACGATCAAATTGTACACTGGATGCAAGAGTAAGTCGATAGTCATCAAAAAGAAAAGCGAAATCTCCCCATTAGCACATATCAAAGTGTAGATAAGTCGATCGTGTTATTCATTATTGCGCAGGACCGAATTACATTGAGTTACTCCATACGTGGGTAACCACTCCTCATTTGATCTTGACTCGGCTAAGGAGTCGGAGTAGTATGATCGGGCTTTGAGGCTCGATCCACGGCATATATGCAGGTACCCAGATCTTAACACGAGGAATAGGTGGAAACACACATATCTTTCGTCAAGCTTCCCGATAGAGTAGCGGCGCTGCCATTTATTCATCCTACGGATCTATAGCTTATTGGGCTCTTATTTCTGCCACAACAAAAGAGGTACGTGCCGAAGAAAGGATCGAGGTTCTATCTATAGGGGGATGTTACGATAGAGTCTACGGTCCACGGCAGCTGAAAGTGTCTCTCATCTCGTGTAGCTTGACGGCTCGTGGCATTTTGTGCGACTTATCAGCATGTCCCTGATTGAAACAATAGCTTCGGATCCACGGCAGCTATGATCTCCAACCAACGGTTCTAGTAATGTTGAACAGGGAATCTGACTGTTACTCGACATACGATATGTTCTCATACGTAGAGTTACCATCTTATGATGATGATGAACGTTGGCGGATCATTTGGAGTAACATCTAACGGAAATGAGCGTACGGTACGAATCCGTCGGGATACGGGACCATGCAGCCGCAATACGGACTCGAACGGGAGGACCTCGTTGTCTCATCCTGAACGGTTTTGGAGGCCTTTTCATGAGGTAGGACGACTCCTAACACATATAAAAGATGGTAGCTCTCAGGGGAAGTTTATGATCAAGACTCTGCTTCTCAGCAACGACACAGACCAAAACAGTCCCTCGTTTATAGTCACTCGCTTCACTACACTCGCTAAAATATTCTCTCGCTGCAACGCCTTTCACTATGGTGAATAAAACGATCCTCCTGGCCCTCGTGGGCATTGGGTGAGCTTGATCCTGATTACATGAAAGATGAAGAAGACCTTAAGCTAACATAATAGCAGCGCTAGTCTTGTTGCTGCAACGGATCCCACCGTCACTATCACAACGACCAAGACGGAGACCATCACGGCATGTGCCTCGTCGTGTTATTCAACCGTGACAAGCTGCACCTCGACTACGTCCTTGACTCTGTCTACTTTGTCCACAACGGAGACAGAGACGGCGTCCAAGTCTACTTCTACTGCTACATCTACTACTGGCTCTGTTTCGTCTGGATCAAGCTCTTCTCAATCTACATATTCCATACCATCGGTGTCTTCAAGCACCCACAGCACCACCTCAACTACTGGTACAATCACGAGCAGCACTTCCTCTTCCACCACTACCGGAGCTTCCACCACCACCACCGACTCAAGCCAACTTCCTGGAACCACCACATCAAACTGCTCCCAAGGATACAACTGTGGGTCCCTCACTGCGAGAGGAAGCACAGATTCGTCTATTCTCTCTAGCACTTCAATTTCCCCATCCACGTCGTCTTCTTCTCTGCACTCCACCTCGCTTTCAACTTCAACTTCCAGCCGAGAGACTACTTTCAAATTTCCCTCTACGACGCAGGCTCGTGAGACGCCTTCATCATTTGACAGCACAACGGCGACGACTTCTGGAAGTTCTACAGTGACCAAATCTGAAAGCACAACGGTGACAGCTTCTGATAGCACGACTTTGACGACACTCAAGTCGACTATTACGCAAACTGTGACTGTTCCAGGAAACTCACACTCTGAAAGCTATAGTCACACTCCTTCAGACACTACCAAGTCTATGACCGAGACTTCCTCGCAAACCATTTACTCTACCGTATCCGAGTCCACCGGGAAGTCCTCTACTGCATCCTCCACTACATCCTCAACTGAATCTACCGGAAAGTCTTCTACTGTTTCTTCTACGGAGTCTAAGTCCACAACTACCTCTACTACCACAGGCCAATCTTCTTCAGGAACATCCTCTAATTCCAGCGGTCAATCTTCCACTGCTTCATCAACAGAGTCTACAGCTAAGACCTCTTCTACAAGCACCGGTATAATATCCTCCAAAACATCCACGACTTCAGGAAGTGAATCTTCTACCGCCTCGTCAACAGAGTCTACAACTAGGTCTTCTTCCGCCTCCACCAGTGGATCATCTTCAGAAACATCGACGTCTTCTACCAGTCAACCGTCTACCTCGAGTATCTCAACAAGATACACAACCACACCATCCGGAACCTTGTTGTCCTCCTCTACTACTTCCACCTCTTCATCTGTATCTTCGTCTGCATCCTCCTCCTCCTCTTCTTCTTACTCCTCGTCGTCCTCCGTAGGATCCACCGACTCATCAGCTTCACCCGCAACAACCACCCACACCACCCACCCCTCAACATACACATCCTGCACCGAGTCTTCCACAGGCCCATCCTACACTCTACCCAACGCAACAACAACAACAACAACCACCACCGGAACAGGATATTCCTCCCGCTCCACATCTCTCAGCACCAGCACAAGTTCATACATCCTCCCTCCCTCAAGCACCTCCATCGATTCCTCCGCCTTAGCGGAAACTACTTCAAAAGCATCCAGCACCTCACACTACTCCGTCCCATCCAGCTCAACATCCACCACGTCTTATTTTTCATCTCTATCTTCCACTTCATCTTCAAATTCGAGCACCATCTCATACGCATCCACCGCCGACGCAGTCACACAGCCCTCAGCCACTTCCACCACCTTTCACACCACAACCACGACCAAATCATCTTCGAGCAGCGCGACAACTTCAACTACGTCGAGTTCGTCTACTGGATACCCTGTTCCGCCTTCGTATGGACCTCCGTCTTATGACATTCCGTCGTATGAGCTCCCGCCGTCTTATGGATTCAGGGGCCGAAGGATTTGGTAAATTCCGGACTACAAAGATTGATGATGCTGAGAAAAGATGAATGGAAGAGTGGTAGGGAATTGGTAAGCAAACAGAGTGATGATGGTTATTCTTTTGGTGGATTCGAGAGTTTTGGTAGCCAGTAGTCAGCTGAAAAGGGGTATTTTGTCCGTTTCTTTGCATAGGTAGTTAGTCGAATATGTTAGTAAATGCTTCTCATCAGTATCAATACTTTCGCCAACTTTTATCTTATCCTGAAGACACAGAGAATACTGAATCTATACCTTTTTCCTCATCTTGGGCTCTATAATCTCTCTATACATCTATGAGTCCATCTTTTCCAGGTTTTCATTTAAACAGATTCTTCGACAAACATATCGCTATAATACCATTTTCTATTTTATTTGCCCTCAGACAAGGACACAACCGCCCACTTGCCGCTCCATGCCCATTTTCTAGCGCCAGAGTCACCGCCTCCACCCTCGAGGGCTCTCAACTCTTCATCTTTTCCAGCGGGAAGATCAACAACGACATCGGCCTTGCAGGTTCGTAGAGACATGACGTTGACTCCTGAGCCAGCGCCCATAGAGCCGAGAGCCTCTGTGAAGGGGGTGGTAGGGTCCCAAGAAGCCTAGAAATGTTAATGAATGGACTCTGTGGATATTGTCATAATGGGGTCACTTACATCACCGGTCAGCTTTCGGTAGTTCAAATCACCCTTGAAGATGACAAGCTCAGCCTGCTTCAAATCTTCGTACAGCTCAGGGGCCTCGTGGGGAAGTCGCCAGAAAGAGCCACCAGCAGTCCAGTACCTGTTGGGCCGGATAGCCAGCTGGCCCTCGCCATGCTGTGTCGCCCAATCCTGGAAGACGAATGACAGACTCTGGGCCTCCTTTTCTGACAGAGGCGCAGGGGTCTTTTCCGCGACCGTCTCTTCTTCCGTCGGAGCTTCGAAGAATTTCTTGGGGTTGGCGAGAGCGCTCAGGAGGGCAGCGAAGTCTGCCGGCATAACATCAGAGACAAACCAGGGAATTGACTTGGGGCGAAGCACAATGTGAGTAGCAAGACCCGTGTTTAGAAGGTAGCCAGCCAGCACCAGATCGACATAGAGCTCGAAACCAGAATTATCAAGCACAAAGTCCACGCGACGCTCCTTCTTGCCCTCGGCTCGAGCCTTGTTGAGCAGATCATAAGCTTGGGGAAGTTTGTTGACAAGGATATTCTTTTCGGCGGCCTTTCTAGCTTCGCTGCCCTGCAGCCTCTGGATATCCTCGTAGGTCATGGTGGTGAGCAGCGACAAATCGGTCGCATTACCCCAGAGGCAAACCTCGCACATTTCCATGAAGAGAATCTTTTCGGCCTCGGAGTCATGAGTAATGTTCTTATCAGCGCGAATCTTTGTAACGATGTCTTCATATCTGGCGGCAAGCTCTGCGACGGCATTGCGAGAGGTTCGGAAGCTGTCGATCTTCTGACGGGCAAAGAGGTCGTAGGATTTCCAGTGCTGGGTCGTGGTGAAGAATGTGTTGATGCGTCTGTGCAGTGATTCAGTATGATAGAGCTTGCAAGAAGTTATTTTTCCGAATTTGCGACATACCGGTACATGTAGCATTCGGAAAACAGCCAGGGGACCTGGAACCAGGTTGGGTTACCCAGCTGCTCGAGCTCCTTGTTGTAGGCGGCCGTCTCGTCTGAGAATCCGTCCTCGACCAGAGGCCTATAGAGTATAGCCGTCAGTATTTGAATCTTCCGTTAATCAAAAGTCGGAGTCCATACGTCATCTGTCGGTCGTGCAGCATCTCATATTTGAGGGCGCCCAACTGCTCAATAATCTTCTTGCCCTCGGCCTGCTTCTCGGGGTCCTCCGTGGCAGAAACGGTCTTGTAGACGTCATCCACAGCACCAGTCTATCAAATGAAGATGGTTATTAGATAGAAATAAAAAAAAAAATTATTTGAAAGCCGTCGAGTCGAGGGATCGCTCACGAGAATGATGGGCCATCGCATGCGAACCGAGTCGCTCGCAAAGGACGTGGGGTCATTGGTGACCGACTTTGCTGCATCGCGAGTTAGCCACGGATTGAACAGAATAGCAGGAGCAGTAGATGAAATTATTCCGTACGTGTCTTGGTATCAAACTCCATTTTGGTAAGATCAATGGCCGTGATTCCTGGCAATGTCTGTTGAGGTTGAAGATGCGAAATGGGCAGAATCAGAATCTCGACCTGACCTTTTTGGAGGGGTCCTGGGCTAAAGAAAAAGGCCCCTATGGCGGGATTGGCGGGGTACATGGCGGGGTTATCGTCGGTACCTTGATGGAATGCCTCGATTGTACGTAAGGGTAGGTACCGCTGCTGTCAGCATCCCGTACCCCATGGATGCAATTAATACCGCCCGCTTTCAAAGGGGCAATTCCGAGCTCGAGGATCCATATCTGCAGCTCGCGACGTCATTCTGGAGATGCTCAACCGTGTGCCATCTCCAGTCGTCTAACTCGCTGAGGACGCGATCTGCTCTTATCATGTCTACTTCTTCCGTCTTGGCGGTAACGAGGCATTATTTAATACGGCGTTGATTTGTTACGGTGAATCTACGACCCGCATATTGACGTTTGGGTGCGGGCTGTGTGGTTCCTGAATATCAGCTCGTGTAAAACAATATAGCCTTTTTGGCTCAATCTCTCGACTAGGCCTAGACAAGCATAGCGATGGTGGTGCTGCAAGATGAATCTAGGCATGGATATTACCAGGAATAGCATAGCAACCACATTAGCTGAGGACAAGATCACGTTGATTAATCATTGGATGGATATAAAACCCCGAGCTTTCTTCTTCTGGCTACTGAAAGCGGTGAATGCTGCCGTTATTCCAGGGTCTGGGGAACGGAATACCCTTTTTGTCATTTCGCCGTGCTTGACAATGCTTCATACCTAGGGTAAGGCTAACGAATGGATGTCTTCTCCTGTTGATCACCGTCACCGGCCAAGCTGCTGCATTTTTCTCGAGCGGTATGTATAGTCACATGTCAAATAGTGTTGCGTTGATCTTTAGTAAAGTAGCTTGATGATATATACGATGGGGGTTGCTATACATGGGTAATATGTAGAAGCAACAACCACGTATACTCAAATCCCTTGCCGTCGATACTGCCATCATACAGCTTGCTTTCTAGTATTTACTACCATCGCTACATTCATCTAATGTCCGCCACATTCTCCATGTTCCTCTTATATCTGCCAGCATCAATGTTAAACTTGGGAAGCGAGATGCTGGATGATCACTCTCTTTAATTAACACCTTCCACGCTATAATAATAACATCTGGATATCGAAGAGCACGTCTAACCTACGACAAGCGCTACCTAAGCAAGAATAACATTATTACGCCTGCCAAATTTAACCACGATACTGATCTTTTCCTCCATTTCATCACTCCAAGCTCTTGACGTCGTCAAACTGATCCTCCTTCTTGACTTCAACACCATTCGTCACCACCACCTCGGGTACAACCAGCGTATTCTCGCTTCCCGGCGACTTAGTATCATTCTTTTCGTAGTGAATTGCTGCCGGCGCATAGTGGTACAGTTTTCTAGCAACAACAAAGCTCCCAACTGACGTTCCCCAGCATAGTACTGCGAGAGATGCTGTAATGAATAGAGTCGGGATCAAGAAGAGGCACGCAATACCGATCCAGAAAAACGCAAAGGCAAACGCAGCAGAGAGAGCCAAAAGAATAGTTGACAAAGCAAAAGAGAAGAATAGTAGAAGAGGGAGAAGCGCGAAGAAGGCTTGGAAAACGGTAAAGGACTGTTGAACATTCACATGCATGTGTTAGTCAAAGGATGCCCAACTCTCTCTCCCGTCGCGTTTTCTTATATAAGAGGTTTACGTACAAAAAGTATCGGTTGATCGGAGGCAAACGATGATGCTGCATCGTATGCGCGTTGACGAGAAGACGGCGGAATCAAAGAGTTGAAAGAGCCCTGAACATAAGAGTACGCAGTGGATAGCAGCGCTGCTGGACGGCTCTTTGTTCCAGCATTTGCGTCGCCATCGCTTTGCGTCGGGTCTGTTGCGGCGCACATTGTTTTGCAGTAAAACAAGATGGAGCAGGGATTGATATCTTGTGTGTGTTCCTTAAAGCTGTTGCTGTTGGTAGCGATTGAATATCGAGGGCAAGCTCAGAAGTGAGGTGAGATGAGATGAGACGATATGAATAAGATCAATGATGGAATGGGATGCGATCGCTTGCGGGATGGTGGGGGCGACTAGCGAGCGGCTGCGGTTGCGGCTGCAGGAGACCAAATGCGGAGGTGGAGATGTGAAAGAAAGGACGATGATGGTGACGATGGTGATTATGCAGAGAAAAAAAAAAGAGAAAGGGCGGGATGTGCACTCAGTATGTGTGCGTGCGTGTGTGTTTGTTTTGTTTTGTGTTTTGATTCTGGCTTGTATAAGATAAGATGAAATGAGCTGGAAGAAGGGGGTGAGGTGACGTGTGCGCTGGTATTGGCTGATGTCACCACGTGCAAGTGTTTGGTACGTATACCTGAGATTAATGAGATAGACGAAGGGGGAAATTAAGCGGAATGAGCATTGGGATGCTGAAATGGTGGTAGAAGTGTATGAAGAATAGAAAGAGCACTGAAATTTCTACTATCGCTATTATATAGGGTAGGCGTTGAATATGTGTGATGGAAGTTTATTTGGGACATGGAAAAAGAGTCAATTACAAAGGACTTTATAAACCAGGGGTTGGGTATAAACCAGAGATTGGGCATAACACAGCACATCATTGACATGGACCCAAACATGGATTGGTGCATAGACAAGCTACCCCTGATCAGATTACAATCTCCAGGTATACTACAGAGTACATGTTAACACAGCATGAAGGGCAGACAGACGACTTGGATTCGTTCATAGACACGCTTGACTGCATCATTACTTTCGTTCTCGATTCACAGCTCGCATCAACTGGTGGCTGATTACTTTGCCCCGTGGCCCGGCAATTTCCTATGCTTCTATAAAAGATTCGGGTCACAGCCATCCCCGGCTCCCTCAAGAACCACTCACTACCTAATGCTGCACTTGGATGCCACAAATTACAGATACAGACCCTCCGGCTCACCCTCCTGCTTGGTGCGCAACACTCGCTCTCGAGCAGATCGGAAATCCGCCATCTGCACCCGCATGCGTCGCTCTCGTAGAGCCATCATGCCAGCCTCTGAGCAAATGGCCTTGATATCGGCACCAGACAGGTCATCCTTCTGGGAGATGAACTCGTCCAGATCTACATCATCGTTCAGGTTCATCTTGGAGGTGTGTAGGGTGAAGATCTTGCGTTTCGTGTTCTGGTCGGGGTTCTCGAACAGAATCTTTCGGTCGATTCGGCCGGGTCGGATAAGCGCAGGATCAAGCGTATCGATCTTGTTGGTTGCCATGATGACCTTGACGTCGCCGCGGTCGTCGAAGCCGTCAAGCTGGTTGAGAAGCTCCAGCATGGTTCGCTGAACTTCACGCTCTCCTCCTGACGTAGAATCGTATCGTTTCGTACCAATGGCATCGATTTCATCAATGAAAACGATGGAAGGTGCATTTTCACCAGCAACCTATTTTTCTCAGTGTTAGCATCGAATGGCAATTGAAAAGCCGGTGCAAGGGAGAGACAAACCTGGAACAGCTGTCGCACTAATCGGGGGCCATCTCCCAGATACTTCTGAATCAGCTCGCTGCCCACAATACGCAAGAACGTGGCCGATGTCTGGTTGGCAACTGCCTTTGCCAAAAGGGTCTTTCCGGTACCGGGAGCACCGTATAATATGACACCCTTGGGGGGCTTGATGCCCATCTCCTCGTACAGCTCGGGGTGAAGCAGTGGCAGCTCCACTGACTCTCGAACCTCTTGAATCTGCTGCTCCAAGCCACCGATATCAGCGTAGGACTCCGTTGGCGCCTTGTCGAGCTTCATGACGCTGACAATGGGGTCTGTGTCATCCGTCAAGACTCCAACAATGCTGACGCTCTTGTGGTGCAGCAGAACGCTGGCGCCAGGCTCGAGGAGGTCCTTGTCGACAAAGCTCATGATGCTGACGTAGTATTCAGGACCCGTAGTGCTGCTCACGATGGCATGGTCGTCGTCAATGAGCTCCTCCAATGTGCCGACGCTCATTGGGCTTCCTCGCATGTCGTCAACACGGCCCCGCTCGTCGGCTAACCTATCGACATCAACGTCGGGGCCGGCAGTCTGACCCTCCTTGGCGGCCTTGGCCTTGCGCAGTCGCTCCTGGTTCTCGACATATTCTTCTTCGAGGAGCAGGTGGTCGTGGATTCTCTGCATTCGCAACAGTCGAAGCTTGCATCGGCTCGTGGGATAGACAGCAGGGAGCTTGGCAGCAGCGCTGGTACCGCCAGCCTTTCTCTTCTTGCGGCCGACCCGGGTTGTTGGCCTCGGCGGGGGCTCGTACTTGGGCTTGTCCTTCTGCAACGGGTGTTTAGTTGTGATGTTCTATGTCGACAGCGTGGAGAGAGAATGGCTGTACCTTCTTGTCCTTTTCATTCCGTCCCCCCTCACCACCCATACCAGACTGGCCTTGACCCTGGAGAAGCAAATGTCAGCATAGATGCATCATAGCAAGAACAACAAAGACGCAGTGCAGCGCACCATCTTGACTGGTCAAGCTCTGGAAGGCTGCTCTTTGAAAAGTTTGTTTGACGTTTCCTCTCTCTCAAAATAGCACTCCTCTAAGAATCGGGCAAAGCTGGAGAAGAGGCTGAATTGATGATGATAATGACGGAGAGGCGAGTCGGCAGTCGCTAGGCTGATGCTGCACAAGCACCCATGCCTTTGGGCTAGGCGCCAGAGAGACACGACAGCTCCAGGCGGATCACGTGCCTTCAGCTTCAATACATCACGTGATTAGCAACAGAGAGCTGGACGTTGGGAATTGTCAGCTTCTTCCATTGGGCTTCTGTTTCGATAATCCCGTCATTGTTGATGCTAACCCTCAAGCGGATTAGATTCAATCCATTGAAGCTTGTTCGTATACGGAGTAAATGCTGAATGAATGCAAGATGCATGGATGAATGGACGAATGGTACGTCAAGGATCACATAAGCAAGCAAGCTTGGCTACCATTTATCCACAAGCCAGACCTGATTGTAACGACTGCATCATGCCTGGATAGATGCTACATGTTACTCTTCCTTCGTACATTTTTGTTTCAAATTGATGGAAAAAGATGAGTTGCCCATGCTACGCTACCAATTAAATTGGCCTCCCACTCACTGCGACCTGGCATCTCTGGAATCTTCCAACCAAACACCCCGCATATACGGAGCCATGTGTGCCTGATTCACAGCCTAGAAAAGCCACTCGAGTTTGTTCACGAGCACAGCCTGTTGCCAATACCGCCTCAATATGGGTACCGATACCGCTACCACCAGTCTTTACCCACCTCGCTCTCCGGAGCACAAGTGACCGGTTGGCTGTCGGTTGCTCTGTGGTGATGCGGCGCAAGGATTCGGTTCCCTGCACGCACTTGGACTAAATATGGACCTCAATGCCTTACTTCATGCCCTCTGCCTGACCAAATCAAGAGCAAAGGTGCCGTTGCGTGACACTCGGACTGCGGTGGAGGGTTTTGCTCGGAATGTTCCAGCGCTTCAAGTGCCACTCACAGCGAATATTGAGTTCTAGGTTGCACCTACAAAGCCCGTCCTAGGGACCCGGACCCGGTAGCTGCAGCGCTAAAACTGCCCGGCCTGACGTCGATAGCCGCAGCGCCCCTCCTCAATCGATTGCTCCTGGCACAAACGCCGATAGGCGACTTCTTCTGCCCATCCAGCCTAAACCCAAAGCCTCTTCGACCACCCCTCTGCCATCGTCAGACTTCGACTCTCTTCACCAAACCTCGACAGGCGACATATTATCGTCACCGTGCTCCAACGCTCGCTCCGCCATCGCCAGTATACTTTGGACCCATACTTTCGCTCTACGATACACACAACCCCTCAAGTCCACGATAGCTTCGGCTACGTCAAGTTTCGGCATCATGTCTAGCAGAGATCGCCGTATAATGAAGGAGCTGCAGGACCTGACCGAGGACAAGGACACTTCCGGCATTCATGCTGCCCTGGAACAAGAGGGCTCGTTGACCGCTCTCAAGGGCTGGTTCTTTGGCCCTGGAAATACGCCGTACGCTGGTGGCAAATTCGTGATTCACATTCAGCTTCCCACCGACTACCCCTTCAAGCCACCCAAGATGAAGTTTGAGACCAGGATCTGGCATCCCAATGTCAGCAGTCAGACAGTATGTGTCCCCCATTTGCCGGATTTACTGGACTGCTGGCGAAAAGTCTTTACTCACGATTTCGCTTGCTTCTAGGGCGTCATTTGTCTCGACACCCTCAACAAGAACTGGTCCCCTGTCCAAACGATCAAGACGGCTCTCCTCTCCGTCCGAATGCTTCTCGAAAACCCAAACCCCTCAGATCCACAGGACGGCGAAGTTGCACGGATGCTGCTCGACAATCCCGACTCCTTTGTGCAGATGGCTCACGAGTGGGCAGTCAGGCACGCTGGTGCGCCGCGACAGCGAAACCTCGACGTAACTATATTCAGAAGTCTGGCCAGACCAACAACTGCTGTCGATGCGAGCCGGTATGTCGTCATTCTTATGGATGCTCTGAAACAAAGGGCAGGAGGCTAACAACGAGGCGTAGATACCATGGATACAAGCCAGTCTTGGTCGAACAGTTTACCGCAATGGGATTTGACCTCGATAATGTGGTGGCAACTCTCGAGTTTTTCCGCATCGACAAATTCCATGAAAACCTACCTCCGTCTCGCATGTCGGACGTAACAACTCGACTTCTTGGTGAGCAGCCTTAGGAAGCATGAGGGAAATTTAGGAGCCACCAACCTGCCCCCTTCCCAACATCGAGTGGCAAAATGAATTGGAGTTTATTTACATGGACTGAGGGTTGAATTTTTTTTTCTGGGTTTTCTGTTTCTTCCCCTGAAGCTCTGTTCTTTGGCTCAGTTGTGCTCCAATATCCCGTCCCTGAAATTTGTAGACTCGGGATTGACGGGACAGTTGCTTACGAGAGCCGAGTCGCTTATTGAATGGTGGTGACTAACTGGACACCTGAAGAGTCATTTAGAAGTTCAGGAGAGATGGGTGTTTAGGGCATCATTGGTGCCCCGGGAGCGCATGCTATCAGGTATACAGCGACTCTGGAGTTATCAAGGTCGGAATTAGGTAGCATATTACACTCAATATAGCGTTTGTTCTTTTTATTTTGGGTAAAGTATCACAGGGAGAAACACGCCTACGTATGTTCAGAGGTAGACCAAGAATAGCGAAAAGGCACATTGCCCTCCCATGACACCGAATCTATCACGTACCTACGAAACAACAGAGTTAAGCGAAAACAAACAAAGAAGTCAGCCCGTCGCCCTGACAAGGACCTATTCTTCCGTTTCCTTCCTATACACATGCTCCAGAAAGACCATCACCAGCCATTTTGAAACAGCCAACCACTCCCTCCATGTGATGATTTTTTTTTTTTATAAATTTAGTTTATCTGAATTAAATGATGCAAAGTTCACCAAGCCCACTCTTTGTTGCTTCTTTTTTCTTGTTTCATTGTAAGAAAAAAACATCAAAAGAACGAGACTTGATTTACAGCAGGTCGCGGCGGACGAACTCGTTGTACAGAGCCTTGCCCAGACCAGCGGGGGAGCGCTCGACAATGACGCCGGCGTTCTCGAGAGCGGCGATCTTGGAGTCGGCGCCGCCCTTGCCGCCGGAGACGATGGCACCGGCGTGGCCCATACGGCGGCCGGGGGGAGCGGAGATGCCGGCGATGAAGCTGACGACGGGCTTGCCGCCGTTGACGGTGTTGGCCTGCTTGAGGAACTCGGCGGCGTCCTCCTCGGCGGAACCACCAATCTCGCCAATCATGATGATGCCGTCGGTCTCCTCGTCCTCGATGAAGACCTTGAGGCAGTCGATGAAGTTTGTGCCGCTGAAGGGGTCGCCGCCGATGCCGACGACGAGGGACTGGCCGAGGCCGGCCTGGGTGGTCTGGTTGACGGCCTCGTAGGTCAAGGTGCCGGAGCGGGAGACGATGCCGATGCGGCCGCGCTTGTGGATGAAGCCGGGCATGATGCCGATCTTGCACTGGCCGGGGGCGATGATGCCGGGGCAGTTGGGACCGACGAGGCGGGTCTTGGACTGGGTCTTGAGCATCTGGGTGATGCGGACCATGTCTGGGGATTCGAGAACCAGGGGCAAGGGTTAGCTATCGAAGGGGGGAAACTTTTTGTGATATCTATGGTGGGGCTGACCATGTTGAGGAATTCCCTCGGTGATGCAGACGGCAAGGGGGATCTCAGCCTCGAGAGCCTCTTCGATACCGGCGGCGGCCAGAGGAGGACTTTGTTTTTGGAAGCGTAAGTCAGTTTATGCCATTGCATCTTGGAATTTAGGGGGTTCGGGTCGCATACGGGACGAAGAGCGCAGTGGCGGTTGCTCCCGTCTCCTTGACAGCGTCGGAGACGTTCTTGAAGACGGGCAGGTCGAGATGTGTCTGGCCAGCCTTCTTGGGGTTTGTTCCACCAACAACCTTGGTACCTAGAGGCGAAAGCGGTGTGAGTATTCGTAGCTCAGTTTTTGTTGCGCAGCAGCATATCGAGGCTTTATCGTACCGTACTCAATGGCTTGCGAGGCGTGGAAACTGCGCATATCTCCAAGTCAGCATGTCATTGGCACCCCCACGTGGGATGGCTCTCCTTCAGGGCAGCCAGTGTTCAAAAGAGACGTACGTTCCCTGCTTTCCGGTGAAGCCCTGAAAGATGACCTTGGTCTCGCTGTTGATGCGCAGGTTCTCGATCGTCTTGGAGTACGGAGAGCTGGCCGAGCTGTAGTTACGGCGGGCAGCGTTGCGCAGCGCCGAGCGCGCGGCGGTTCTGGGGATGGCCTGCATGGCTGTGGAAGAGGGAGAAAAAGAAGAGGAGAGGAGAGGGTTCCAAAGAAGGGAGGAAAAAAGAAATCTAGAGAAGCGCCGCGAGTTGCAACGCTGCGAGAGGGAGAGCGAATTGAGTTTTGAGCTGCAAGCTTGCAGAAAGGGAATATCGTCGGTCCAGCCAGCAAATTACCGGCTCTGGCAGCTCTGAATTTCGGGTGCTGCCGGGCGCCCGGCAGTTGGCTTTTTCCGAGCGGTGCAGTATTTTCTGCCACCGAGGAGGGAAAAAAAAAATATTGGTTACGGTGAGGGGCATTACGGTACTCCGTTTGCTTCCGTTTGCCTTATATTTTCCGTCTGTTACTGTGAGCTTTGGCTTTCGCTCCGTAACGCTAACGGAACAAGGCAATTTTTTGGCTGGAGATCAAAACGGCCCCACCGAGGCGATAGTCTGCCAAAAGTTCTTATCAAAACATCAACGAGGGGCATCAAAATCAACTCCAGTCCGTAATTCACACGCCTTTGTCGTCTGTAGTACAAGCGCGCAAACGGCGCATACGAGATTCGATACAATGGCCACGACCACGATGACGGCGATCGCCACGTCGCAGAAGAAGGGCGTCGAGCTTGCGCCAGAGAGCGAGCGCTTCCTGCGGTGCTGCGCAGATCTTGCCAACGCCCTGATCGAAGACCACGAGGCCACCAAGAATGGCCGCCCGGGGCGAGACATCAACTTGAACGCGCTGCGGGCGAAGCTGGCAAAGAAGCACAAGTTGGCCAATATTCCGCCGCTGACAGCCATCATTGCTGCAATCCCCGAACATTACAAGAAATACATCCTCCCGAGACTCATCGCAAAGCCCATCCGTAAGAGCAATTAGATGCATTGAAATAACGATGGAGCCAAGGGACTAAGTGAAATATAGGAACATCATCTGGTATTGCCGTCGTCGCCGTCATGTGTAAACCGCATCGATGCCCGCACATCGCATACACTGGCAATATCTGCGTCTACTGCCCTGGCGGACCCGATTCAGATTTCGAGTACAGCACACAGTCTTACACTGGATACGAGCCGACTTCAATGCGAGCCATCCGCGCACGTTACGACCCATTTGAGCAGGCCCGAGGTCGAGTCGATCAGCTTAAGAGCCTGGGACACTCTGTCGACAAGGTGGAATACATTATCATGGGAGGAACTTTCATGTCCTTGCCTGAGTCATACCGAGAGGATTTCATCGCCCAGCTGCACAACGCCCTTAGCGGATACCAGACCTCCAAGGTCGACGAGGCAGTTGAGGCCGGCGAGATGAGCAACATCAAATGTGTCGGCATCACCATCGAGACACGGCCAGACTACTGTTTGCAACCCCACCTTTCAGACATGCTGAGATATGGCTGCACGAGATTGGAGATTGGAGTACAGTCTCTATATGAAGATGTTGCGCGAGATACCAACCGAGGTCACACAGTAGCGGCGGTGGCAGAGACGTTCTGTCTGGCCAAAGATGCTGGCTACAAGGTGGTCAGCCACATGATGCCAGATCTGCCCAATGTGGGAATGGAGCGTGACATTGATCAGTTCAGGGAATACTTTGAAAACCCTGCCTTCAGAACAGATGGTCTGAAAATTTACCCCACACTTGTTATTCGAGGAACAGGTCTATATGAACTGTGGCGAACAGGAAGATACCAAAACTATACCCCCAACCAACTGATTGATCTAGTGGCCAGGATTATGGCCCTTATTCCACCTTGGACACGCATCTACCGTGTTCAGCGAGATATTCCCATGCCATTGGTCACGTCTGGTGTCGAAAACGGAAACTTGAGAGAGTTGGCTTTGGCCCGAATGAAGGATTTCGGCACAACATGCCGAGACGTGAGAACGAGAGAAGTCGGAGTCAACGAGGTCAAGCACAAGATTAGGCCAAACCAGATTGAGCTGGTACGCCGAGACTACGTTGCGAACGGTGGATGGGAGACATTCCTCGCCTACGAAGATCCTAAGCAAGATATCCTTGTCGCACTCCTGCGACTCCGCAAATGCACTGAAAAGTATACCTTCCGAGAGGAGCTTACCGGCCAGCCGACTAGCATGATCCGTGAGCTTCACGTTTATGGCACTGCTGTGCCCATTCACGCGCGTGATCCGCGCAAGTTCCAGCATCAAGGCTTTGGCACTCTGCTGATGGAGGAGGCTGAGAGGATAGCTAGGGAGGAGCATGGAAGTGACAAGATTAGCGTCATTTCGGGTGTGGGTGTCAGAAGTTATTACAAGAAGCTTGGCTACTGGCTGGATGGTCCGTATATGAGCAAGTGGCTCGATGGACGAGATGAGGCAGCATGATTATGCGGAACTGCTGGGATTTTGGCATGCGAGTGATGATAAAATTGGCGAATTACATGGCGCAATGGATAGGATATGGATATCATGTCTGAAATAGAACATATTCGATATACAGGATGCTTTAACAAAACACAATTTACGTTGGATAGTATTGATTCATCGTCACTTTCTCCGTTTCATAAGACGGCTACAGCGTCGTGTAGACTGTGAAAGGGGATCAAGCCTGGCTGGATGTGAGATGACTGCGATTTCAATGACATGATGCTTATATCCTGGGAGATCTGAGTTGTAGCGAATGTCGGAGAGAGCAAAGTCCGTAGCCACTAGTTGTGTAAAAGCAACCGTAGCTCCCTTGGTGGCCAAATATGCTGGCATGCCCGTGATGGCCTCATATCGGTCTCGGTCTGCCGTTGTGTAGACCAAATGGGTACATTCATCCGTCTATTAGGCTTTTGGCGAGTCATAGGAAAAGAAGTCATGGTGGGAGCTCTCCAGCTGTTTTGTCCTGATTTTCATCATCATGATCTCCCTGTCTGTTCAATTCATCGGTGTAAGGCAACTCCTGGGATGCTTTCCTAGCGGCCTTGGCTGCTGCTCGCAGTCGACGCTTTGCAAATATGCCTAATTTAGGCTTGGTCTGAGGTGTGTGTGAAGCCGTCGGTGGTATCTCAGTCCAGATTGGAATCGCGACTGGGGCATGTGCAATTGCGTCAAGGATACGGAATAGGTCTTGGTGTATAAGCGTAGTAGTCTCAGGTGCGGATGCCATTTGGCCATCTCGAACGGCAATCATTAGCAGTGCTTTGAGCGCAAAATGAGCATCATTCCCAGCGGCGTGGAGCTTCGCGTAGCGGATGTTGAATTCGTCCAGAAGGCTCTCTAGACTATACCGATAGTAAAGCTGTAGAGGGTGCTGAGCAGCCTTGACCGTATCCAATATGTAGCAAGCGCCGTTTGCAATTTCCGAGTTTAGGTTATTAAAGAACTTGATATCGGCATCTATTCCATGCGCTACTAGAACATAATCGCGGCCTTGGGTAAGTAAGAAAAAACTTGCTGGAAGATCAGCAAGTTCGATCAGCTTTGATTCTCCAAAAAGAAAGGACTTGGCAGCCCATCTGCACGGCTTTGAGTTATTGTTGATAAATTGATACGACTTGACGGTGTCGTTGAGATCTTGGGGCTGCTTTTTGAGGCTTCGCGTATCGAAGATGGATATGCCAATGTGGAAGCTCTGCTCTTCCGAAATAGCTTCATAACCCCCTCCTGTATCCACATCAACGCCGACGAGTAAAATATCCTTTATACAAGTGCCTGGTAGGCACTGGCCAATAGAGGGCAGTCTGTATGGCGAAGAGCTGAGGGTTCCAAGGCGATAACCCAGAATTTGCCTTAAGGCAATATTCTCCTCGCGCAGAATCCCGGTATGCTGTCCGGGAACCGAAGCCATTGGATGTGTTCTGAGAAAATCGAGAGGCCAGTTGGCTCCTCTGGTTAAGGAGTCGAACTTGAGAATCCGCCTGTGTCTTTGGCTGAGGCGATGACTCAGATCTTCTCGGAAGATGAAGCATCGAACATGGCCAAGCTATTCGGGCCTGGGGGAACATTCCGGCGACGTCACGGGATAAAAGATGTACAAGATCCTAACCTTAATAATGAAAGTTTACAGCAGGAAGATGACGAGTCTCGGCTGGCTTGTGAGGGGGGCATGCTCGGCTGAAAGTCTATATCCAGGCGTTATCTATACTCGTTCACCTTGTTGTATACGGTCATAAACACAAAAAGGTAGAATCTAGCCCTAGTACACAGCTTGATGAATAAAGGCGCAGCATTTTTAGGACAGATTAGCAAGTATTTATTTCCTCATTATAGTACATTTCTTCGCAGGAGTAGCCTCACTCTACCGCACTCTCTCTCCAAGACCTAAAATAGACCCTATTCGATTTACCGGATGCTTCATCTAATTATAGTTCATGTTAGATGATGCTGATTCAGAGCCTCTTTCATCTCCTCTTGAGGCAGGTATAGCGTAATGTAGAGTTCGGTAAGCGGGATCTTGAAGACTGCGAGAACGGTAAGACAAAGACAGTTTGCGGAGATAAGCATATAACAACTCCGCCAATATTGTACCGATCCCTGGGTATACCATCAGAATTTGGAATCTACTATTGAATTCAATGTTGTATTTGCCCCAGGATGCCCATTTACAGGTCGATACCTAGCACGTGCATATGCCATGTAACACAACCTGGAATTGTCTCAGAAGACGTCAACTGTAGGTGGTCTATAAAATGGCCCTCAAGTTCATGCGGGGAACCGAAAGCACCAGGCAGTACCAGCAGTATAACCTGAGAGATCGTATACCTATCGAAGTGAAAAGATGACACTGTCTGTGTTAGGAAAGCATGCCATTATCACCGGTGGTGGCTCAGGTACGACGTCTTGCAGTTGAGTGTGGTAACCTAAGCTGACTTTTCTATAGGGATCAATCTTGCATTTGCAAAGAAGCTCCTCTCTCGCGGATGTTCCGTCTTAATCGGTGACTTGGGCCTTCAGCCAGAAGCCCAGGAGCTTCTGAAGCAATATCCACACGAGCCATCGAAGCCGCCATCTGCTTCCAGGCCGGCTGCACTGTTCAAGAAGACGGATGTGAGATCTTGGCCACAGCTCACAGAATTGACTAGGACAGCCGAGGCAGCTTTCCCACAAGTCGACATTGTCGTACCAGGCGCCGGAATCTTCGATCCCAAGTGGAGTTCTTTCTGGGAGCCGCCAAAGTCCGCAACAAATCCAGATAGCCCATCAAGAGACGACGCGCATGGCGATCCGGGTCATTATGCCGTGATCGATGTTAACTTGGTACACCCCATACGGCTGAGCCAGCTCGCCATTGCACATTGGATCTCGCGGCGAATTCCGGGCTCGCTACTCGTAGTCGGCAGCATGGCTGGATATCTATACGGCCTCGGGACGCCGTTGTATTTTGCTAGTAAACATGGCGTCCACGGGTTCGTTCGAAGTCTCGGTTATTTACGAGAAACGGCTGGTATTCGAACGGCGGCGATTGCGCCAGGCGCTGTAAATGTAGGCATGCGATTGTACCTCAGAAATAATGGAGGATGGATGGTGTCTGACTGCATTTGAACATTTAGACACCACTTTTGACCGACGATCTAGAAAGAAGAAGCGCGTTGAGGGCAGACTTGGCAGCTAGTCCTGAGGATATTGCCGAAGCCATGTTGGAACTGCTGGAAGATCCGAAATATGGTGATGGGACGATATTCGAGGCGACGGCTGAAGGCACGAGGGTTGTGCCCGCGTTCAACGCCCCTGCGCCGGAGTTCAAGGATGGGGCCATAGCAAAGTACATGGTTGAAGTAGAGAGGCGATTGATAAAGAAGATTACGGAGGAAGGCCTCAAGGTTTGAGTAGGTGACGCCATGCGAGTTCTTTGTGTAAGGGCAACGTTTTTAATTTCGCTACAAGTTCTTTTATATAAGTTCATTTATGAGTGGGACTTGAATTCTGGTTGAATTGATTCAGGAGGGACGGGGCATAGCCTTTTATCGAGCCATTCACTACGTTTAGGATTAGGTCGCTCTGTGAATAAGTCATTCCATTCATGTATTTGCTATAAAAATTCTGGCACTGATATTTCTATTTTTGATACCAAAAGAAGTTCAACAGAGATCTGGAAATAAGTAGGTTGAATGTACTCTCAGATATGATGGATCTGTAACTTAAATCAGTATTAAAAGTCATCGCAATCAAGGGCAAAGATCTTACAGCGACAGGTCCCTAACCCGCGCTGTCATCAAGACTGGGTCACGACGACAGTGTTCGCAGAAACCAGAGCCCAATGCTGCCCGGAGTAATCGCCGCCAGCTAGATGAGCTTGATAAGTGTCAGAATACACATCTAGGTGTTGGCCTGTCCCCGTGAAGCTGTTGCTCAGCCTGTACGGATAGGCAGGATTCGTGTTCCACTGGTCGAACCTCCAATATTGGCCACTGTATTCTCCAGTACTGGCAAAATGAAGGTTGACGCTATTCACTCCATTGTCATTAACGACATCAAGTGCCTGCTTAACTCCATCGGTGAGGGTGTGTAGGCGATAGTAGCCAGCTGAGTTCGTCGGAGTCAGGAACCAGAGGCTGTTGGAAGTAACATTGGCTGCGTCTACCATAGAGAGAGAGTTGCCATTTCCCGATAGGGCAAGTATTTTAGCTGCAGCCGTAAAGCCGTTCTTAAGGACGTAGATTCTGCTTGTGTCGATGTTCACCATTTTGCCTTGACTCTATGCTAATATGCGTATGTGATTGTAGATTTTCAGCTGGGTGGTGAAACCTTTTGGCTATGGTTGAGTCTTTATAGTTAACAACGGACGGTTGGATTACTAGATGATGCCCTTGAGAATGAATAATCGCAACTACGACATGTTGTGAGAGCTGAATACCCCTCTCTGCGGCTGAAGTTTGTCTCAGAGCGTGATACGAAGGCAGACGACTCTTTCAGCCCCCTTGCAGCTATTCATTAGTCTAGCTTCACAATAGGATTTGGCAACTTAGTAAGATCTAGGTTATATGCTATGAAAAGGAGGCAGTGCTGATGGTCTAGACCGTCCTGTGATGTTCTACGACTTTCGTGCTGCATACACGGGATGAGTCTCCGCTGAGCCGCACCCTGCATAATCACATGTTGAGACGGTTTTACTCGGTATGAGATGAAAGAAGTGAATAAAATGGTCCTATTTGCTGTTCTAGACGATACAATGATCACATGCTCCATCCGTTAGGATTCTAGACAGAGCGCCACCATCCTAGCGAACAATGACTTGTTATACAACGATCCCGCGCTTCTATGCAGAGGCACTGCATATCTTATGTTACGGTAGTAGTTATATACCTTCATAAAAAGCACACTGAATTGCCAGTTCTTATGCACCGGCAGAGGTTCATACATAGTATTAAGCATCATACTAGTCTGGACTCATTGTATCTACAAGAGGAATCATGATTTCAGGCACATCTATGTAGATAAAAATGTATGACTCTGGATTGCATTGGCAATGGCCTCAATCACTATTGTAAATAATGCCTCAAAGTTCACATAAAGTAAACCCTAGCCATGCATCAGATAGCACCGTTTAAGTATCGTCTATCCTAGGAGCATGGCAAGGCTGCAACCGCAAGATTACGGCGTTTTTCAGTTATTCTGTAATAGGGTGGAGATCGCACAATCCTTTGTGCAACATATGTGAATGTTAGTTTATGCCAACTAAACGATACCAAATGCCACAAACATGAACTAGCTATTATAGTGGTTCTTCGAGTCTCTCTAGATATATCTAAGCGACTCTTCTTACTAGGGCCGCACCAACGTCTCTGACGGTTAAGGATGCTACACTACATACAACTTCTTCGTGCTCATCCAATTGTAACGTATCACCAGACTATTGATGCAATGTCTTGTAGAAGTGCTGACGTACTTTTCCTATATCACATCCTCGCTGCCTAATAGGATCTCAGGACAGTTCTCGACCCGGCCATGGAGCTGTTGGTTCACTACGGTACATAACCAGCGAGTAACCAAGAGCTTTAATACGGATCCAGGTTGCGGTTTTTTTCTACTTCTGCTATGAAATTCTCGCAATTCTCCAACAACCATCAATCTGCCAGTCCTAATACTCATCAATTCCATCAAACACACATATGACGGCGCCAATACTTGACTGTGAAGCAATCGTAGTGAGTATATTCTATAGCGGTCGAGAAAGGGTACATAAATTGGACCTATTCCCTCTGATACATTTGTTGGCATATTTTAGAAGCCCGTGGTGCCTACAGAAGAGTTCGTGTAACATTGTGCACCTCGCTGCTGCGCTATCTTGATGCTCATCTCCACCGCCCCTGAAGAGAAAAGTAGCAAGGAGAGTAATTCCGTTCAGCTAACTTATCCACTATTTTCTTGGTTAACATGGATTCACGTCTACGAAGATCCGCAGAGAGCCACAGAAGACTACTATCATTGTTTGAAAGCCAATAAAGGTATGCCGAAAGCTTGAAGAGCCCCTAGAAAGGTCCTAAAGCGGGACGGGGGTGCCGAATTTAATAGTCCTCATGGTTTTGAGGTCGAAAATAATTGAAGATGCTCTAACGAAACGCCTAATTGTCCCGAGTCGGTTTGATTCGAGCAACGAGTCCAAAACCTAGACTGACCTAGCCCAGATTGAACTATGAGGCTGATCTACAGCACTCCGTTGGCTTGGAGGAGCTTTCATACACGCAATAGCGGTTGCAGAAGAATATTTCTGCCGCATGTCAGCCTTGTGGTTATCTGTATAGTCACAGACGCCCTTGATGAGACGGTTGGGAAATTATCCCATGCGTTGACTCCCTACATCTCAAATCCTTTAACATTCCTTCCTTCACATCCAGGGTCGGCATTTTTGTAAGATTTGTTACTTCACCTAACGCAGTTTGCTCAAAGCCTATCGCGAAAGTGGACCGGCCTTGTATCTGCCACAGGTTGTCTCAGAGGCGACGTGTTCGTAGATCTTATAGCATTTAAGCCATGATGTTTCGCGTTCAATTCCCTCGAACTGCAGGATGACACATGTCTGGTAGCCTACGTATAAACTGCAGTGATTGTGGTCTAATCAAATTCAGTATCTGTCCATGACGATATTCTATTCCCTTGGACATCACCATTGAAACTATGCAACTTCATCTTCCGTATAAAATACCTTTCATCTTCAAAGACGAGCACGGGCATAAATATATAAGACGTACCATTGGCAATGTGATGTGATGTAACCTGCATTAGCCACGGTACTCGTCATTTCCAGCCGTTGAGCTATTGGCTGTGTTTTTGTTGATCCTTTACCGTGTCTCGGACCTCTCCCCAACATGGCAGTCATTGGACGTAAAGATCTGCCACCAACTTCAATAGAAGAGTTATTTCATGGATAACGACCACTGTGGAGAATGAATGGTCAGATTGATGGGGAGAAAAAAACTTTCTATAGGTAGGAAGATACCAACTACGTATTGTCCCAAGCTGTGGCTGGCTATCGCGCCTAATTGAGCGAGTGTCTCAAACAAGAAGCACATGTTATATGGCGCCATGCCTCCTATGGAATACGACTTGCACTTGTTCAGGCAGACTATGTACATCTATAGTCAGTCAACCTCTACTGTTAATATGGACTGTTATCTTACGGTTTAGGTTTCGAGTAGGATGTATACCCCACAGTTTATAGTGCTATTTTCTCTGAATTCTCATCTTTTCCCATGAGCGCGTGGCTCTTTCTGACCTGAGTCTCAACCAGTGGGGTCCCTGGTTCAGTGAGATTGGCAACACGTAGTTCTATCAGGCTGGCGCTTATATGAAGTCAAAGGTTTCAAAATTTGGTGATAGATCAAATAAGGAGACTCCAATTTTCTCACACCGAATTCTGGCACAACGAGACATGGCTCAGACCATGTAAGCATGCATCTTCTGACCTATAAGAAAGTCTCCTAGGCCCTAGCTACGTCATCTCAACTACAGAGTTACCCCATGGCCTAATAGACATCAATGCCACATAATATCTGTAATCTCTCTATAGGATCATCCGTGCTTTCACCATGACGGCAATCGCCGATGGCAAACAGGGGATGAGTGGGGTACCAAAGCTTGCCTGACCTCGCGTATTATATAGCTGTTGTAGATACATGCCCTATATACTCTACCTACCTAGCTAAATATAGTACGAGAAGTTGTGCATGATAGTGCTTCTTTCGCCTTAATTCCTCTTTCAAATATAAATCCGAATATGGTAGTGGCCGATTCCAGCAAAGGCATACTAGGGGGGTCACGGCGAATTACAAGACGGCGAGGTGCTTGCAATCGTTGTAGAGCCCGCAAGGTTCGATGTCTGTTTATCCTACTGGCTATTTAATGGTCTGATGATCGTTCTAACCTGAATGCAGGTGATGGAAAAAAGCTATGTAGTGAATGCGAGGTCTTGGTCTCCGATCTAGCCGTGTTTTCGATATGAGACTAACCACCAGAATATAGAGGCTTGGCTTTGATTGCAAATATGTACCGACGCATCAATCACGACCGTCCATCGATGAGGCGTTGCCCGAGACGCCAATCTCACAGCAAATGGAATCGCCATTTGACAATACTCCATTTAGCGAAAATGGCTTGTCTTTTCTCGAACCAGAATATCTTGGAGATATTTTTGCACCCTGTGTTGTTCCTTACTCCACGAATCATCTGGAGCCGGCTGAGTTTCTCGACTTGAATGCGGTTCCTTCTAATGGCACGAGCGACACCACTATACCTCATTGCCATGACCTATTCGATACAAAGGGACAATTTACATTTAACGAGCAATTATTTGTGGATTCAAAGATGCCATCCACACAACTTTTGTCAAACTCATATACAAGCCCCAAACTAGGCCGTTCGGTAAGAGCGACATCTCCTGGAGACCAGTCCATGTCAGAATTGAATGATGCGAACCCTTTGGTAAGCTGATCTATTCGTATTTATCTTAAATATAATTAGAAGGGAGTCATATTAACTTAGTTTTATAACAATAGAACGGTTGTATCTTCAAAGGTACGTAAAAGTTCCCCCCAATACAACTAGAGTGAGATAGTAGAAATGAGATTGAGGCTGAAAGAATCCCAAGTCAAAACTAGACAAAACAGTTTGATAAAGGACAAGATACTGGAGAGCATTGAGCAACATTGTAATCAACGGCGCCTGGATAAAAACGACCATCTTCTTCACACATTGGAGAAAATGATGACGAAACATGTCATAATCTATCCTCCCGAAATCTTTGGTAGCCTAGAGGTGAATGTAGACAATTTTACCATTCAACGAAAATTCGTGTTCGATATTATCGACGGTATGTACCATCTGTAACTGTCTTATTCTCGCTTGTTGAAAACATGTTCATGGCTAACATGTTAAACATAGTGTGTTTGAGTGATCAACTAGGGTAAGATGTCTACCACTAAATTATCCGCATAAGAATTGTGTTGCCAATAAAAGCTCTAGTGTCTTTGCATTTTTAGATCGGGCGTCACTGGAAAGCGCCGTTCACGATGCTCTGGGTCAGTTACCGTGCTCGACGCCCACAAAAGCCCTTGCCCATATGGTGCTTGCGCTTGGAACACATTTTTTACACTGCGAAGGCCGATGTGAAAGACTACCAGAACTCCAACACAATCCTATCTTTCACTTTAATGAGGCCTTGAAGCTTAAAGATCAGCTGTTGAATGACATCTTCTCTGTTCAGAGTTTACAGGTAAGATTTGACGTTTCCCTGTCAAGGTATTTCACTAGATGGAACACTAATAATGGAATAAAGGCTCTCGTCGCAATGGTATAGTATTTCTAATACTTCATGACTGGCTAGCTCATATACTAAATTCCCGTCTGCCTTAGGCTTTCTTTGGGCTACTCATTGAATCGAGAGAAGCCCGTAGTCTCTTATTTGACTGCATTCGATATTCACAAATAATGCGCTTGAACAGAAGCAGCTCAATAGATGCATTGTGTGCTACACCAGAAGACAGGAGAAGAGTGAAGAAGGCCGTGTGGTTTTTATACGCCATGGAGCAGCGCTTTTGTCTTCGGACAGAGACTTTTCCTGTCAGTCTGCAGTCATTTCTTCATATGACCATGTTACGAACTTTCCAGCACTGACAAACACATAGCTTCTTAATCACGACTTTATCGATCATGAACCGCCAAAACCAGAAGGGCATTCGGCCTCAGTTGATTGGTTGTCAATATTGTGCCACCATGCAAGTCTCTGCGCGTTCATCTTACAAGAGTTCTACGGCCAAAAAGCACTGCAAAGCCAAGGCTCGAGTTACATCTTTGACCTCGAAGAGCAACTCCGTAAATGGATGCAACGACTGCCATCAGAACTTCAATTAGTAGATGGCCAAATAGTTGGCTTGAACACCATGAGATCCCAAGAACGAAGAATAAAGCTCCACATTTTCTGTCTGTACTATGAGATTCTTCTTGCAGTATATGCAAAGCAGACATCCACAGAGTCTCTAGCTGTTACTGATGTCATTATGTGGCCATCATTTGGGGATCAGCAACAAACTTCGGCAGTGAAAAAGCTCCTTGAGGCTAGCCATCAGTTCACCGTGGCAGACGTACGTTTGGATCTGTATGTTTGGTACGACGACGCACCTTCTAATGTTCAGCGTGACTAACAAATTTCCAGGTCATTTTATCAACTAATTCGCGTCGCTTCTTGTAAACTAGCGACTAGTACAATTTGCGATGGTAAAAATAGTAAAGATCTTTCTTACCTTTCCATGGCGGTTGGGTTCTTTGGACGTATGGCGATTGGCGACATCGACGGTCCCCAAGAAGAGGTTACAGAAATTGTGAGGATTGTGCACCAGTTGGTAAAAGAGAATCACGATACTCATTAGTAGTGGAATGAGAATGGTTAAGATTAGTTAGAAATGAAATTGATGCATTCTCTACTCGTCAACGTAAATATTTGTTGCCTCATCTGGCCTTCACTACCCCCTCGTATATGGATCGAGGTCAATCTTCTTATACTGGTACGTCAATGGTACAAGGTGCAAATCCAACATAAAAGCCCTCATTCAACTCGTCCATTGGCTTTTTATTTGGATTGCTAAGCTCTTCCAAGCAGTGCGCTGCATGCCAAAACTGCTTATTCTCGTCATTGAGCTGCACTTTACCCTCGGCAGCTCGATGAGTACGCCGAAGGAGATATTTGCAGTGTGCCAGGTGTTCTTCTCGAGTAGTATACACGTGCTGGTCAGCGAGAGTTGGGCCGTTGGCAAGAAGTGCAAAGGCACGTTCGCCAACGATGCGATTCTTTCCCTCGGGGTCGAGAAAGTAAGGATAGGGTCCCATTTTGCGATCATGGCTGCTGACGTATTCGCGGTACTCCGATTCTGTCAGGGAATCCATGCATTGCTTTGCTACCCAGTTGTGTGAAAGCAAGTCAAATGCACAGCCGCGCGCTTCCGCTTCTTCTGTGGTGTTTCCGCACTCTAGCGTTTGTTTCTCATATCTAATAACACGAGGAGTAGAGTGAAAAGTGGTTCTCCATGCTGTCACTAGAACTATCCAGAGGCAAAATAAACCGATTGATGTACGGAGTGCGTCGTAGAAGTACTGGAACATGCTGCGAGGGTGAGGATTGGACGGATGAGGCCCGTCTAATTTCTCAGCATCGCCATCAGTGAACGAGTTTGAGGCTGAAGAAACCTCGCTTCCTTGAAGGCGTTCATAAGCAGTCTTAACTTTGAGAGGCCACATATTGAAATTTCTCTATGAAAGACAATTATTCTTCGATTCAAGATTTGAATTGGTGATTCATAGGGCAGCAGGCTCACATATCTCCATGGAACTATGGTATAAGCATCTTTTAGATTAAGCTCTGCGTGTCAAATTGAATTGAGTAAGATAATACTGTGTATTCATATGCTGCACAATGACGATTTGTTGTTTCACTTCGGACCGACTTGGTGTGATGTGCTCGGACTCGGACCGGATCCAATTCTCTACCTCACTACTCCGAGAAATGTTCCACATGCATGTTATTTTGCGGCCTCTATTCTCACATTGTGTCAGTAATGATCAATTAAGCTGCGATGAATTGGCTAACGCCTCCTCTCCATCCGACTGCATAGACGTATGAATGCAGATGTACACTTACTCGGACCAGGAACCAAGTGTCTCACAAAGCGACCTCTGGAAAACACCAACCTTTCTCTGCAAAATGGCTAGCTGTCTTCTTTCTATCCCAACCATTCGACTTAGAGGCCTTTCTAGAATGGAATCATCTTCGATCTACCTTTCACTGCCAGCTAGCAAAGAACGGTTGTATGACTACAGCCAGGCGATGGATTGGCCCTATCAATTCGTTACCCTCTCTGAGGCTGATAGACAAAAACGCCGTATTTTGAACGATCAGTTCGGTCTATACGCACATTTGTCACTCCTTGTACCTATCCTTGGTTTGCTCTTAGTGAGACTTGTACGATGGAGGCTAGGTAAATTGACTGACAAACAAGCACCTTACGATGCTGAGGCAACATCATCTGCCGTTGCGTTTTATGAAGCGTCTGTTGCAAGTTCACCGTTGGCTTTATGGCGCCGTTTTACTTGGTGGCTCAGCGACAACGTCGAATTCGCCGGCCTGACCTCGTGTCAAAGAGATCAGTTAATATTTGGTGGTGCCTGGGCAGCTTGGTTGCTATTTCTCTGTACGAAGGACACAGGAACAGGTACGAATAGTCGGCGCAGTCGTTGATAGAAGGATATCTGCTAAAGAAATCTTCTAAGATTACCATCATCTAGCTCGACGATTTGGCATTATTGGCATATCTCAGCTACCCATGCTCTACCTGCTATCACTAAAATGGTTCAATCCAGTTGCGCTCATTTTACGCACGTCGCATGAACATCTGAATCGATGGCATCGAATTCTTGGCCGTATAACATACTTATTCATTATGTTTCACGGAGTTTTATATCTCAACTACTACTTTCAAGTCGGGGGATTGCCAGCAGCTTTTCTTCGCGTTGTTCCAGCCCTGGGCATGAGTGGGTTGTTTTGCATGACATTACTCAACACTACCTCGTTGAAACTGATACGCCGGCTATCGTATCGGGTATTCTTCATCATCCATATTATAGTCGCCCTGGCTCTTCCTTTTATTGTCTGGTTCCATGTTCCTCATGGGAGGATCTACATGGCTGAAGCCTTTGCAGTGGCTATTGTTGATCTTGGTATCCGCCGATATACCAGGGTAACGAGCTGCTGTGCTGTAGAAGGAGTCATCGGCACCGATATTGTCAAGATCAAAGTAAAAAGCTCAGATAGTATGATGAAGAGCCTGGCATCTCGCCCTGGGTCGCATATCTACCTGAGCATTCCTCCTATGTCGAGATCCAAGAAAACTCCTCTGCTGTTATCATATCTTGGCTCAGAATTCATATCCAATCCATTCACAGTGGCATCTATTAATGAAGAAGCAGGGGAATTTATGCTTATTGTCCGTCAAATGAGAGGGCCGACAACGAAGGCTCTTTCGAGCTTTACCAACCCATTGTCAATAGACACCAATGTTGCTCTTAGCTTTGACGGCCCATACGGAGGTTATGCCAATTTCCCCAGCTTCTCCGGATCTGAATTCGATGGAGTGCTGCTATTTGCCGGAGGCGTCGGTGCAACTTTTATTCTCCAGCTGTACAAGTACATCAGGACGCAGCATCCGTCGTTACGGGTTCAGACAATCTGGGCAACCCGCAGCATCAACGAAGTGGCGTGGTGCACCACTCAGGCAGACAGCGGCATTTTAGAAGAGGGTGGGTTACGTCTTTTTTGCACAAGAAGTGGATTTGAATCAACAGACAGCTCGGCATACGAATCTTCAAGCATGAGTGATGTTGAAATGAGCAGCCTCGACAAAGAGAGTAAAGTGGACGATAGCAGTGTCCCTGTGGACAGTTTTCGGCGGCCAAATATAAGGCAAATTGTCAACGCTTTTTTTCAGCAAGGCCGCGGTGGACGTGTTGGAGTTGTCGTATGTGGCCCTGATGAAATGGCTGCTGATGTGAGACGGGTAGTGACACACTGGGTCGAGAGAGATAGAGATGTTTGGTTCCATAACGAGAGCTTTGGCTGGTAGAGTAATGATATAGGATGAATAAATATTAATTATTACTACTGTTCTATCACGTCTGTTCTTGTTGATGGTGCATAGTCACTTGATTCAATTGGATATACCTTTACCCCAAACACAGCACCGTTTCCTTGCAGTGATACTTCCATTTTATCAGCAAGATCTCATAGGCTGAGGAACAAGTCAACCAATTTGGGAAAATAGGGTGTTCTTCTGAAGTTAGCTTCAAATAATGAACCAAAGGTCAAGCTAAGTTGCAAGGGAGATTCTCACCCAAGACCACTGACAGGATCCCATCCCTTGACTGCTGGAAAACCAGTTGTATTACATCCCGAATTAGATCCTTCCGTGATATCAACAAAGACTTCGGGATGAGAGTACTAGAATCGGTTAGCCCATGAATATCACCACTGAGAACTGGGATAGCCATACCAAGACAGGGTGGATGAAGCCAACAGTGCTTTTGTTGGCAGCGAGACGGCGCTCGTTTATCAGCGTGATTACAGCCGCCCATATGGGAGCTGAGAGAGATGTGCCGCCGACATGACCCCATCGGCCTCTCTTGAAGGCAACCAGTCTTTCACCAATAGCTGATACGTCAGGGTAACCGCGGCCACCAGCCCTGTAGACACCATCGCCAACATCGCTGAAGTTGACACCAGGATTTTCGTAACTAGTAAAGTTTAAAGCGACTCGATCGAAATATGAGGAAATGGCGTCCGTTTGCCATTCGGGTGCGTCGAAATAGTTAGAGAATCCACCGCCGCTGTACGAGGTAGACGACTCATAGTACGTGGTATTGCTATCCCTAAGCCTCTTGAGCTGCGTGGAGCCGACAGCCAGGACATAAGGACAGCTTACATCGGCGGAAGGATAAAAGACTTTTCCATCGGTACCAGCACATCCATTATTCGTGAAAAGGTTCTCTGGGTAAGAAGCCACGCCATAGTCTCCAGATGACTCAACCACAGTTACACCTTGTAAGGCGAGCTTCATAATCTCATTGCACTGTCGCCTCAAGTACGATGCAGGTAGATCCGCTTCACCGCCGCTGTAAGAGATAGATATAACATTCGTAGGACGGTATACGCCACATTGCAGCTGACCCTTGTATCCATCGGGATTGGGATTGGGGTACGAAGGATCAAGGCATTCTGGTCTAGTACAGTCACCAGTCTCATTGTACGCTGAGTACGTACAGTATGACCCATCAATTGCATCAAAGAAAGTGTTCCAGACGCCATGATATGGTGTGTCTGGTGCCTTTTGACTAACTTCATAGAATTGATCGTCTGTTTGGAACAGAACAACGCCTTGTGGCCAAATCAACGGCCAGGCAGCCTCTATGTCCATATCCGCTTCGACACCCGCAACAGACTGGTTATATCCTGGAACGTCTTCAACTGAGCCAATAGCGCCGTCAATGAGTCTTTCCTCTGGGTAGGTGCCATTCGGTATGTGTGGGTGAAGCGTGGCAAAGAATGTGTCGAGATCAGCTTTGCTATAGTGCTCATCCAGACCGCCAAAAATACCAAGCTCATTTCCAGGTATGGCAACTGTATTATTGGGAATGCCGTATTGAGCTCTGATACAAGCAATGGTGAGATCTGTATCGCAAGAACCCGAGACAAAAGGTCTTAGCGTCGTACTGCGGTTGTCGCTACCTCTGCCATCTTCATCATTTATATATGGCGCATTCTTATGCGCGGATCTGCTCATAGGCTTCTCTTGTAGCTCTTGTACTTGGCGCTGCATCAATTTCTTCAGCTTATTAGGATGGGCTTGTAGCTTGATACCAGGAGTGATGTAGTCTATGTACTCTCGAAGATGGAGAGGAACATAGTACTCCTCGACAGCGACAGTCTTGCTGCCCGACGCAAGGTGCTCATACTCAAAAAATTCTGCAAACAGAACATTTTCAGCGTCTTCAGCTCTTGAATCAATTTGGATCCACTGCTTGTTGGCTGAAAGTGAGATGGCCTCATCAGCAAAACCGGCGCTAACAAGCCAGTCCCTCACAGCATCGAAAGCAGTCTCAGACGGAGCAAACATTTCGATTACTTCTTCTGGAGACATGTGCTTTCCATAATCTGGCGAGTTTGGATTCGAGCTAATACTTGTGTTATTAATGGGAACACTTATGGGAGGGCTTAGGATTTTGCTTACATCTTTTGTAGACGACGCGCTCCCTCGTCAATGTTACTCTGCACGAGACCAATACGCATGGGAAGCAGACCATTGGCTGGCACTCTGATTTGTTTTTCCCATTGGCCTTCCCAGTGGGAGTTTTGTCGCTCATGTAGCCTGTGAGAGTCGGGTATCTCACGTTTGGTCAGTGAGGCTTTGCTGCTCTGTGTCGATTTGTTACTCGACAAGCTATCGATTGCAGCACCCATAGCCTCTAACACGAGGATATGAGCGATGATGGTGGATATGACAGTCAATCTCACGGCCATTATGTATCAAATATTACAAGTAATCAATTTTCAATATGATGATTACGTGCAGTGCCTGTTCCACGTCTCTTGAAAGTCTGCTGTCGTTTGTGGTTGCTTTGCCGCGCAACTGCTAAGCCACTCGCAAAGTATGGTAGCCGACTTCTCTGCTCTATGTGACTATGTGAAGATCCAATGGTAGAATCCCTGAGCGAAGATGCCTACGTTCGTTGTCACAGGCAGCGAAACAAAACGGAGATGGGGTAGTTTGCCATCTACCTAACAGATCTTGTCGTCGCAAACCTCGGTAACGAATTACCACTGATCAAGCTTACAACACTGGTACTTGCCAATGACCTACGCCAAGAAAGTTCATCATCGAAGGATGAGCGGCTCGGTCCGTCCATTTTATTAGATGGATCTGCACTTCGGTCCGTCGGATCTCTGAGAGTGAGGTTCTGCGACATTTCCTATTCCGGCAACTGACTTCCATCACCGACGTCGTTTTCTACATCTCGTCATACTGAGTTCTAATGATGCCAAGCTTGTCTCGGAAGGTCCGTTGAGTTTTGTTTGACGTTACTTCTCAGCTGCGACTCTGAAATGCAAAGGCCTATTTGCGATGAAAGAACGGTACTGACATTGTCTGGGTCCGATAGAAGCTGTGTCGGTGCGTCAAAATGCTTCACATCGAGGCTGTTTACTGTCAGTTCGCTGTGACAAATGATGCAATATTCTAATCTTGTTCCATGTCTTGACAACTATCGTATTGAGACGTAACTATGGGAGATTCGTCGCTTTCAGGCTATATAAGAAGCCATTCCCCGCGGTGCTTGGACAGTATTCTTGCAACTCAACAACGATAGCATCGCATCTAAACCAATATCTTGAGCAAAGTTTTTAACGAAATTTTGATAACGTATTTGCATTATGCGGTACACTAAAGCTTTTGCTATGGCCGCTTTGGCCTCCACTGCCATGGCGCTCGCGCTTCCAATGGCACAACCGTAGGCAAAACATATTCTCTCTACATATTATCAAACGCTAATCCGCATAATATAGCTTTGATATTGTCTCTCGCTCGGAAGATACTGTTGTTCCTGACAAGCAACATTACGATAAGCGTCATGAAGATACAGTTGTTCCCGATAAACAGCATTACGACAAACGCCACGAAGACACCGTTGTTCCTGACAAACAGCATTATGATAAGCGCAACAAGGATACCGTGGTTCCTGACAAACAGCACTATGACAGACGTAACAAGGACACTGTTGTGCCTGATAAGCAACATTATGACAGACGTAACGAAGACACTGTTGTCCCGGATAAGCAGCATTATGACAGGCGTACCGAGGACACTGTCGTGCCCGATAAGCAACATTACGACAAGCGAACTGAAGACACTGTCGTCCCTGATAAACAACATTATGACAAGCGCAATAAGGATACAGTTGTTCCCGATAAGCAGCACTACGACAAGCGAACTGAGGACACTGTAGTCCCAGACAAGCAACACTATGACAAGCGTACCGAAGACACTGTGGTCCCCGACAAGCAGCACTACGATAAGCGTACTAAAGATACTGTTGTCCCTGACAAGCAACACTATGACTAGTGTGAATTCGATGATATCTACCACCTGTTGACGCTGGAAGCCGAAAGTATCAATACGGGCATTTGGTTCGGGCTTTGAACTGGCTAACAGGGGGGTTGATAATGACCAATATGGTGCCGTATGTAGGACATGTGAGGATAGTTCAATTCGCCCTCATTAGCTCTCCCATAGGCAATATACGTGAAATTTATTACCTTTGCCGCGTCCTTAGGAGCTGTTCTATTGATTGACAGGCTAATATCTCATGCCTCAATGTATTGATTAAGCGTTAAACTCTACTGGCTATACTACTAGCACACCTCATGAGGTCATGGTTCTTTTGCCATTTCTTTTCTCTTTATGGCCATTACCGTTTCGTAGTCTTAGCCATGCTTAAAGTGCCTTCTGTTCTAGTTATTGCTGTGTACAAAAGTATGCGTTACCAAGCCTTTGAATTATGTTTAAAGTCTTGCATTACGAAGTTGAGTGATAAATTATGGAACCAGTGCAATTACAGTCACCAAATACACCGTCCTTTCGCTTGCCACGGTCGTTGTAATACTTGCACTCTGAGAAGCAAATCATTGTGCTAAATCCGATTATTCGCGATTATTTCTCTACTCAAAAAAGAGTTTACACCTCTAACTATTGACTATGACTTCTCCGGGGAGATATGCTTCCGTCTAAGTTAGGTGCATTCATGAACCTATGTAATTGCAAGCGGCCAGATCTTGGTCTTGCAAATGACGGCTGAACCATTGTGTTTCACTAATAGATAACCTTTATGCAGAGGGGTGCAGCACAGTCCCGTTGGCCGAGTCATCGCGATTCTCCTACCGATGCGCAATGAGCGACTCTCAGCTCTCAAATCCGAGCCTCGTAATTGAACGTTTGGTACACGTAGTTTCCGATCTCCATGACGTCTTAATTCTCGCATGTTTGAAAGCGGTCCGAGATGTCTGTATGTGTCTCGGTTCGGATAGGTGCTGTACTTCGGCCGCCATGTCTCTCAATTCCGAGCCTAGAGCTACATCATCGGACTCGGACCTGGTCTCGCGGCCTCGAATCAAAAGTCCAGCCTACCTACGTGTAGGCACCACCAAACTCTGGAATACCTTACATATTTCAGATTTCGCATCCATAAGGTCTACTATTGACCTTACGTTTAGACTAGTTTGCATTCTCAAAATGGATCTTGGATCAGCGTCGAGTGCAGAGAAGGGGCGCCCAAGCCTTGAAGCCGAAAACAAAAAGCTTCTGGGCTATTACGATAGGCTTGAAGATGAACTTGATTCCACGTCGACATGGATTGGAGAAGACGATACACCTCAGCGATCAAGGAAATGGAAACCCAATTCGGCAACAGTATGGAGATGGGCTATAGTCAGTCTACAGATTATATGCAGTGTACTTGTGGGTGCAGCCATAGGGTATGTGCTGAAACCAGGATGCACTGAGTTGGAGTGCGTCCGCATGACTTCAAGCTATTGTAAGTTGTTCATAGTTTTGTCGTCAAATTTGGCCAAGCTGACACAAACATAGCGCCGTTGCTTGAGGCAGTGGAATATTACGATTATCAGTTTGAGGCGGAACTTGACGCCGAAAATGTGTACAAAGGACACCCTCGACCAGAACTTGACGAAGCTTGGACTCGCGTTGGTAAAAGTAAGCATTCAAGCTTATCATTGCTTCTAATACCGTATTTTATGCTTACTTTGCATCACAAGTCCATCCGCTTTCTATGCCTGAAAAGCATCGCGCAGAGTTAAATAAGACAAATTCGGGCATACCTTATCCTAAAGAACAAGGTGGTGGAATCATGGTCGAGATTGAGGTTTTTCATCAGCTCCACTGCCTGGTATTAAATTCTCTAGATCTGTTGACCTAAGACATTTGCTGACCCGTTGAGTAGAACTTTATCCGAAAAGTCATCTATGCAGATTATTACTCAAGGCCCGAAAACCTGCCAATTGAGTTTGAAGTGACGAATAAACTATTCTTCAACCACGTCGGTGAGTCTAGCTCGCATTTGTTAACCATAAATTCATGCTAATGAATCGCTTCCTTCTGTGTCTTACTCCAGACCATTGCATCGATTATCTCCGCCAGGTCATAATGTGTGAGAGCGATGTGACGCCCGTCACATCCAACTGGGTCCTCACTCACCACACTCCTCATCCTGACTTTAATACCATGCACAAGTGTCGAAATTTCACTAAATTGCTGGAATGGGTGGAAGAGCACGACAATGGAGGTGTGCCAAGACAGACACCAAATCCCAGTTGGAAGCCTGCGCCAGGGCTTGCAGAGACGATATTGGATTACGAACACGGTTTTCCAATACCACCGCATGGGCCTCCAGTCACTGGAAAGGATAAATGGGGCCACGATTAAGTTTGGAACATGTAAGGGTTGCGTATGTAGCTGGTTCATCTAGAGACTCTTTATGGCGTCAATGTATGTAATAAGATATCTCAGCGCCTCCGGTGTATGAGGCTATGAGGCTATAAGGAAGCTATTCCAGCTGAATGAGGATCAGGGCAGTCAGGTCTGTACCTGACTTCGCATTATTAGTGGTTACTTCGAGATGCGATAGTTGCAAAGCATGAAATTCGATAACATTAGTCGAATTGGCTAACGAAGAGTATCAAATAGAGGTTATTAGATACATGGACCAAAATTACATGAACCATATATTCGAGGTATTTTCTCCAAGATAATGTATACATAATTGACTCACTATGTTAAATCCATTTCTTCATTTTTACAACTGAAATGTCATGCGCTTTGTTCATCTATCATGATACTTAGACGCGACAGCATCGGAAACCAACAACGTTGGCATCTGCTTGTGATTCGGGAAGAGACTTAGCCGATGACCGAGTAAGACATGGCAGCCAACCGAACCGAGCACGGAATAGAAGGAGGGGAGCACGCTGCATGGGCCCTTACATTAATTGGATAGGTGGCCACCTTTCTGCCTCTCATCGGAAGCGGAGAACTACCATTCTACATTCTCGGCGAGCATCATCAAAATCATCAATGCACACATAGGTAGCTAGTATACGAAACTTAGTAGCATTTTAAGAAGTCAGGAATATCTTATCATTCCATATCTATGTTCCTTTGAGCACAACAAAACGGCTCAGAGGACTTTTATGACTAAAATCCTGCGCAGCGCCATTGCAGAACAAGACCAAGCAGCGCCTGCTACCAGCAACAAAATGCCACTTCAGCTTGAGGACATGAAATTTGGAGACGCCGAGGCGTACGCAAACACGTATGCCACCTCGTTCAACACTGACCCTTACTCGAGAGCTTCCTTCTCAGACCAGACATATGATGAGCGGGTAGCTGGCCTTATTCGCCGCTGGCCGAAAAACTACTGTGAAGCTTTCAATGCCTATAAAAAGGTCGTCGACACCGACACGGGAGAGTTGGTTGGTTGGGTCAAGATCGGGTTTCAGAATACCGATATTGATCCCGATCGATTTACTCCAGCCGGTTTGTGCTCTGTCTTGTTTTGAGTGCCAAATGCATCCAACTAATGGCAATAGACGCCCCAGAAGATATAGTCAGAAATCGTCCACCACCCCCAGAAGCCCCAACTGCTGCTCCCGAGGGGTCTGGATTTAGCAGCAGAGCTGCGAGGGCCCAATTTCGGGATCTAGGCAATCGGCCTGCCATTAGTATGTCCTAGGCCATCTTTTACTACGTACATATCTACTGGGCATTGAAACTAAGCCTCTATTTCTCCAGTTTTGAAGCTCATTGGCACACATCCCAAGGCACAGCGACGTGGTGCGGGGAGCTTACTGATGGCCTGGGTCACAGAGTTGGCCGACCAAGAGGGTCTCGCCTGCTGGGTGACTGGCTCACCAGTGGCTGTGCCGTTGTATAAGAAATTTGGATTCCAAGTGATGGAAGAGATTACCGTGGATTTGCCCGGAAATAGCGATGGGGAAACTTATACACATACGTGTATGCTTCGCGAACCGAAGAAACCCGAAGCCACAGCTTGAGTGCTTCACGGTACGCCCTAAAGGTGCTGGACAAAGAGTCCTCAGATGTGAGAGATAATCTGAAGTGTTATTATTGTTTGACTAAACTAATTTATTTCCAATTCTTATTGACCTTGTAACCGTTCTATGGGCTTGGTCGTCCCAGTCTTCTAAGCAATGTTTCCGGGCTAGCATCTGTAGTTGTAGGAGTCGACGAACTTGCTGCACCTTCTCTTCTAATAATCCGAAGCGCTCTTTCAGCACATTCCTCAGCCGTGGTGTCTTTTGTATAGATAATATGCTTTGCAAGCCTCTTATTGCTTGGATGCTCCATAAAATGCTTATTGAGGCCCAGCTCATGGCCCCTCCGCGCTTCTGTAATCTTCACCACCTCATCGACGTCCTCACACGGCATTATCAAGATGACATTTTCGTAAGGCCTAATCAACGCCTCAATATTCTCCAGCTCTTGCGGATTCTCAAAGACTGAATGTCCAGCTCCGAAATCGAGAATCTTGCCATAAAACTGATCGCCCTCTTGTCTTGCATTCTGCAGAATGTGCACGACGGTCTTGTATTCAAACGTTTTCCAGTGCTGGTAAAATGCCCAGAGACCCTTTTCTTCATATATTTTCGCCGCTAGGTCTTTGTCGTAGCCATAAGGTGCGTAGAGTTCATCGCGGTGTCGGTCAAGGGTATACAACTCTTTCGACAGAGTTTTGGCTAGGATTTTCCCAATGGTAGACTTGCCAGAACCTTCTGGGCCGATCAGGATTATGGTTTCGTCGTACATGATGATTTGTATGTATAAATTTAGTATCGCAACCCAAATCGGGTGGCTAATGTAGGAGGGAAGTCTTGGAAGTGTATGGAGTTTATGTTAAAACGGTGAGTCATAGCCCAATGGCCAAACTAATAACCGCTCCTTCACCCTGCACTTCTACACTTCTGTGAATGGCTAATTTGTGGGCGCCAATCTCTCATTCGTGTTTCCATCCCCGATATCTCCGGAATGGTATTCCATGAGAACACTCCAGTGTGATGTATGTGCTCCGGTGACATCGAATCTGCGATGGATTTCGATCATGTTCCCAGCGCGATTTAAGTGAGCCCACCTCATATACTGCTGTCAAGAGTACCAGTAGCAGAATTTACTTTGGACCAATTGAGACATATGGCTTCAATTATAATATAATTTGCGTCCGCACTGTTACTATTTACATGTACTTATATTGAACTTTACACAGCAACGGCTTGATACTGTTCCGCCACGGCGATTCCCGGCGAACCAACAAAGAAGCCCCTTACAACTATAAACATAAAGTCAACCGTCACCCGGCAACGCTGTGAGGCGTAATAATTTAGTATTGTTTTCCCAGAAGTTATAAAGGCTGCTGGTCCCCGGTCTGAATCTCTTCTCTGGAATTTCTTCTCTAGTCCCTCTCAACATTCATTGCCAAAGTTTCAGTCTTAACATCTTCTTCAATAATCACTAATCCAACAATCACTCTCTTTCCAAAAATTAAATTCCGATTTCAAACATTTTATGAAGTGTCTTCGATTTCCAAGCCGCCTACTTGACAGATTCAAGATGCAAGACCCTGCCACTTTTGTGCCCATTACGGAAAACCTCTCTCTTGAAGTCAACAGTCACGCCGCCATGCTCCAGGTTCCACTAGAGATCATCTATCTCATCGCCGACAACCTAAGCTTGTCCGATAAACTCTTCCTTTCACAGACATGTACAGCATTACGGCGAATCATGTTCCGTGATTGGAAGCAAGAAGCGTCTAAGCTTTCCCGAGAGGATAGGTTTGCATTTTGGGAAGGAATTGCACACCAATCCACAAATCAGGGGGCCTGTCAGAAATGTTGCAAGCTACACCTTGCCAATGACAATACTCTGAAGACTATAGGAGAATACTGTCCTCCCTGCGGTTTCAAACTGCCAAGCCCACTATATCTGGATGGCTGTTTCATCGATTATCTTCATGTTTAATTTGCCCTAGAGCTATCACGGCTGGGCAATATAGAACAAAAACATCTGAAAATGATGATGATGCCGTTCCGATCGATATTGAAATTCATGGGCCCTACACATTACACGGCAGATGCTAGGATTATCAAAGAACGGTTTCTTTTTCGTCAAGAATGGAAAGCTGGCGGCCATGAAGACAAACATAATAAGATGTGGTCGCAGACAATAACTCGTTGGACACTTTTCCGAGAAAGAAATATAACAATTTGCCCACACTTGTGTCTGCGAGGTGGACTTAATTACAGTCGTGCAGAGAAGAGAAAAGTCAGCGCTACAATCCAGACACAGAGCTGGACCACCACTCCTCGAGTTATAACTGATCTTGAGGATGGGCTTGATCTTGCTATAAAATTAGCCGACCAGTGGGTGTTCATTTCCTGCCCGCGATGTCCTACAGATTGTGGGATAATAGTTTCCGAAGGAAATAGAGAGGCAACAATCCAGAGTTGGCATGATCTTGGCACAGAAGGACCACAGTCAGCTACTCGCTGGGGAGTACATGTTAGTGCTGGCAGGTATGATGACTGGATCGACCAAGGAATGAAGGTGGATTATACTCATGGTAGTATTCGGGCAGTATGGTTGGAGGATGATGTTGACAGACAGGTCCGATCACATATGTAGTTAAGTAAATGGACAAAAGTGTGAGACAAGTGAGACGACATGTAATCAATACTAGTTGTATTAGGCTATGATATGCAATTATCCGCTTTTTCTTTTATTACACTTGCTTTGCATATCATATAATTCTACATATACGGTTCCTTTTGTTTCCTCTCTCTCCTCTTTATGAACACTTTGATACCCTTACAAGCGCCACGTGGACCATCATAACTACCACAGACAACTGATTGCCCTGGCATCAAAATGGCTGGCGATTGAAGTGATAATTGAGGAGAATATCTTGGAATTAGATTGAATATATAAGTTTGTGTAGCCATCAACATGCGTAGTAGATGCTGTCTTATACCGATTCTCTAAATATGTCTCTTCTATACTATATTTGCTTTGTCAAAAAGTATTGACTCTATAGCCCTCGGCAATCCATGATTAAAAGCATTAACATGCCAAAATATCTCGTTTATCTGATGGCAAACACTTCTTGGTAGTACATTAAAGCACTTTTACATCTTTGGTGTTTGGCATCAAGCTGCTTTCATATATAAGTCAAAAATAACTCCTCTTATCGATAAGCAAACGGCCCTTATAGCTCAGGGGTAGAGCGTTGCACTCGTAATGCAAAGGTCCTTAGTTCAAATCTGAGTGGGGGCATGTTCTTTTGCTGTTTTGCTCGTTGAAATGCTTCAATAACGTTTCAAATTGGATAAGAAGAGTCTTTACAAAAAGAAGATTGAGCATCTAAGAAAAGGTCTTCATTTTTTTGGGACTATTCGGGAATGTTTTCTACAACCCATTGCTTGATTTTCTCCTTCATTTTTGGTAGATGAGGGAATGTGAGGATTCTTTCTGGCTCACTCCAGCATCTTATTAGTAGAAGCTTCAAGCAATGTAGCTACAAACTGTCTGTCCTGCGTGGTCGCTATGGCAATCTATACAGAAATGGCAGCAGTGCTGTCGACATGTAGCAACTCACTTAAATGCATGTAGATTGTCTTTCTTCCACGTTGGAAGAATTCGGGATGATCCCCGCGTTTGTCAAACCCCTGCGAATCAGTTTGCCCCTCACTTCATGTGCTTTGCCGTCTCCAGCATTAAAACACATACTGGGCAATATCTACATTACTTTTTATCCATTCCCAATTACTTCAATAACGAGACTCTCATGTCAAAATGACGCAACGCAGGATTCCTATCATAAATGAAAAGCCAATTGCTCCAGGCTCTAGCGTCTTGGGGACAGGACCGGAGCCGGATCTCATCAAGCCATGGAAACTCCCTCCCCAAAAGACATACATCTTCAGGAGCGCAAATGTCGTTGATACAGCAAACGGGAAGATCATCCCCAATAGCGTTGTCAAACTATCAGAAGGTCTAATCAAAATAATTGACGATAAATCTGCTGAACACGCTGAATGGTATCCTAGCGACGCTATTGTCGTGGATTTGGAGGGCAAATATCTTAGCCCCGGACTGATCGACTGCCACGCCCATATATCTTCTGTTCCTGGGGAAGAGGGTCTTACAGCGAGTATAGTTCATCCCGACATGGCCGTGTCTCACTTTCGTCAGCCTTATATGGCGGCGCAGGTGCTGTACCGAGGCTTCACTTCATTGAGAGATACTGGGGGTGCAACGCTGGCTCTGAAGGAGGCAATAGCAGACGATGTATTCCCTGGGCCTCGACTTTTCATTGCCAACAAAGCCCTCTCTCAGACGGGGGGTCACGGAGATTCTAGATCCGCCCACGAAGCGTGTTGCGGTACCACGAATTGTCTTTCCACTGTTGTTGATGGCGTGCCGGCTGCCATACTAGCTACTCGAGGGCAGATTCGCCAGGGAGCAGATTTCATCAAGATTATGACCAGTGGAGGTGTTGCTTCACCGAACGATCGACTGGAACATATCCAGTTTACCGCTGCTGAGATTATGGCGATTACAGAGGTCGCAGAAACGTACAACACCTACGTAACTGCCCATGCTTATACTCCTCGATCAATCAGGCATGCTATAGACAATGGCGTCAAAGGAATCGAGCATGGCAATCTCATTGATAAAGAAACGGCCGAGTACATGGCCAAAAATAATGTGTGGTTTACTCCTACACTTGTCACCTACCATGCCATGGGCTCCGATAAATACGCTGGGTTTCTGCCACCAGCAAACCGTGAAAAGAACCTTCAAGTTCTGGAGCAAGGTCTACAATCTCTACGCCTAGCAGACGAAGCCGGAGTTACCATTTGCCATGGATCTGATCTGCTGGGGCCTCTATGGGTGGAGCAGAGCAAGGAATTCGGGATCCGGGCACAGGCGTTGAGTGCCACAAAGATTCTCCAGGGGGCCACTGTTAATGCTGCGAGGATGTTGAAGCAGGAGAATTTCCTGGGCCAGATTAAAGCTGGGTTTGCTGCGGATGTATTAGTACTGAATGCAAATCCACTGGAAGATATAACGATTTTGGATGAGCCAGAGAAGAACATTCTTGCAGTACTGAAGAATGGCCGAGTGTATAAGAGCCGGTGGACAAAGTTAAAGGAAGACGTTATCCGGCCCCAGACGCTGATTGAGTGATTTCAGGAGAAAATTACGACGGACAAAAATAGTAGAATAATTTAAGTATCTGAATTTCTTCTTGAAAACAAACACATGATAGTTGTAGTGAGAGAGAGAGAGACTGTGTGTTCTTTGTCTTGAGACTTATATGATAACTGTGAAGCTTAGTCAGCTAAATCCGACGATAGCCTGCAGACTTTCTGTTCTTCCAAGCCCAACTCCGGCTTCTCTCTTACAAGCTCTCTCATGCCCTCGCTGCATATCTTTTAAACCGGACCGAAACTCTCCCACGATGAGCCGAACGAGCCGCAAGAGCCATGATCTCCGGCCGCTCTGAAGCTCCCATCCTGGCCCCTCTCCCCGACTCAACCACCGGCGTCCTCCCCGTCCTCCCGCCTGGAGTTGAGCTGCCCGATCGTCATCCTCGAAACAATGCCGCAACAGCAGCTTCAGCGGCCGGAGTGCGGGCTCTCAGTGCGCAGGTCGTTGCGTTTTACTTCCGTGCTCCTGCCAAGTCCTTCTTCCGCACCCGAGTCGACTATCTAGCGTATGCCCGGACGATTCACCAGCGGCAGACGAAGAAGCTGATGCAGGCTGTTGCGGAAGATGCGTCGCCATCGAGGCTGGTTGCGGCTCTCCGACAGACATGGCTATGGATGCGAAGCACGACTCCCGGCGTTTTGACGTCGGCGATCCGACACGAGGGCTGGGGCATCGTGCCGCACCAAATCATGCCGCCGCTCATTGCCAACATTGGCGTCAACGCTGTGCTGTACACGGGATATCTACAGATCCTGGGCCGTCTGCATGAAGAGAGCTCTAAGGCTACCAAGAGAGTCTATCCTCCACCGCCTCCCCAGGCTACATTCATGGCTGGATTTCTCGCTGGTGGACTGCAGAGTGTTCTTGCGGCACCGTTGGACGCACTCCAGGCGCGGTATGATCATCGTGACATGATGCCCAACGACGGTAGCGGCCGGCCTCGAAGCATGTGGACGTTTAGTGCCGAAAAACTCAGAGAAATTGGGCTACGAGGCATCTTTGCGGGATGGGGGGTTTCATTCTTAAAAGACAGCGTGGGATGCGCAATCTTTTTTAGCACATTCGAGTATATCAAGGCCCAATCGTATTACCGCTTTGTAGCATGGTACTACGGAGGCCTGGAAGAGGACATTATAGATCTTCTCGCAACCAAGCGTCCCACCGATCGACCCAAAGAAGAGGGTGGTCTTCAACTCATTCGGCCACATTACGCAATAGAGCCCATGTTTCTGCTTGGAGCAGGCATCAGCGCTTCCTTCGCCCAGCAGCTTCTTCTCCATCCTCTCACTCACTTCCAAGTCAAGCACTGGGACCATCTAGAAGATTTGGACGACAAAGCTGCCCGCCTACGCGCATCTCGGGCCGCCAACCCCGACAAGCCTCAGCGAAGATTCAGGATGCTTCGGGCATACTATCATGCATACCAAGAGACGTTGGCGGTGTGCAAAGCTGAGGCATCAGCAGAAGGCCTGAAGCTGGGTAAGTGGCTGTATCGAGGGTTCTGGTGGAATACTATTCGACAGGTACCAAGCACAAGTGCCGGGCTGATCATCTTCGAACTCATACGACGAAAGTATGGGTTCGGCATGGAAGAGGTGCGCATCACCAGTGATGGATACGATATTTTGCTGCATTAGAGGGTAATTTCGAGGATTCATCATACTTGTAATGGTTTGTACTAGAGTATATACATCTCCCTCGGATAGATTAGTAGGTGATAGATCACTCTGCTCCATTGTTACACGTAAATATCAACATATTCAATATTTTGTATTAACGATATATAAGAAGGAGCCGATTCCTTCGTCAAACCCAGCGCTGTTTTGTCTAACTGTGTATCTATGTTTGATCAAGCCATCCTTTATGCTTCAGCTTGCAAAAACTGTGCAAATGAATCCTTCATGGTAACTTCCAGGGGAATGTACTTGATTCCCAGAAGGCGCTCTGCCTTGCTTCCGTCAAGCTGGTAGACGGCCTGCGTCTTACCCGCACCGGGCGTTCCCACTGGCAGACGGCTTTGCAGCTCTGGTAGAGTCTCACGCAGGGTATCTACCGCACTCTGGTAGTCAAAGTGCTGGCCGCAGATGAAGCGCTCGCCGGCAGCTTCAGGGCGCTCAAAGGCATTGAGATGGGCAGTGGCAACGAGGCGAACGTCGGCAAAGCCAGCGAAGTCGACTGGAGGGACTTCCTTTGCGCCGGCGAGACGCCACAGTGCCTCGGAAGACTCATTGAGATGGTGAAGATCAGTGATGGGGCTCAGGTGAGGACCAAAGATCCAAGGTGGGTTGATGGAAGTCAATGAGAACGATGGCTTCTCGGTCTCAACCCAGTTCCACATGGCCTTCTCAGCCAGGGCTTTAGAAGCACAGTACGCGGTGGCATTGTCGGCTTTGGCGGCCTCGGCATGTGTCATTGGGTTCCAATCCTTCTCAGAGTATGTGTATCCAGGACGGTAGCCCTGGCTAAGATCGAGAATGCAGGCAAAGGACGATGTGTTAATAACGCGACGGACGTTAGATCCATATTGACGAGTTGCTTCAAGCATGCTAATAGCGCACTCAACAGCCGGATCCAGCAATTGGGTAACAGGGTCATCGACTTTCAGGGAGAAGGGGGCAGCAACATTGATGACACCCGTGACAGGCTTAGGAGTACCGACAAAGGCGGGCTCATAGAGTTCCTTCTTGTTCAATTCGGGGACAATGGCGACTGTGAACTTATCACCGTAGTCGGAGAATATGGAACGGACTTTTCCTGCTGAACTGACGGATCGGACGGTTCCTCGGACATTATAACCGCGGTCCAGGGCCTGCTTGATGATGTGGAGGGCGACGAAGCCATTGGCGCCGGTGACGATCAGTGTCTGTTCAGATGGAGCCGACATTGCGTGTGTCTGTGTTGGTGTGTGTGGAATTATGGTCTATTGTGGGATCTTGAGCAAGGATAGAGTTGTAATTATACTACTGTCTTGGTCTTGGCAAGTATAGTAGAGTTGGAGGCTGTGTCGTTGTTGTGATTGTTGTTTACCTGTGTAATTACGATCGAGAGAATGAACAGCGAATGGGCACTTAATATATACACATTGAATCGCCTCCATCGCGGCTACGATAGTCTCTCCATATCCGATTCCGATGGAATTGCTTCCCATATCGCCTATATACAAAACCTCAGCTTCTCCGATTTAAAAAACACGGCCTTTTCGCAGCTTTGGTGTAGCTTTCGGTGACTGCAGCTGTGGGTGGATGAAGCTAGGCGATAAGCTTGACTTTAAAGCCGATTCTGTCCAGTCAGCAAGTCCGAGTGACAGAGACAAGGGGGTGCGGGCAGGACAAACTAAGTTCCTAACCTGAAAGAGTATGTCCAATGATGAGATCATTACTTAAAGATTTAGAATAAAGTACAGCGATAAAAGTAGAGAAGGTGGTCAGATAGAGTTGATGCCTAAGCGGAAGGTTGAGTGTGGAAGAGATGTGGTTGGACGAGGCGGTTTAACGCCGATGCACGATAGCGTCTATAACTCTGTTTGGGGGTCAATTGAAGAAATTGCGTCTGGGTCTAAACTTGTTCTCAAAATAATTCTTGCGAATGTAACATTGTATGTTTACGCGTCGTAAGCTATTCGTATCGTCACTGATTTCGATATGCATGCGATAGAGAGGTTTCATCATGTTTGCGAGATGAACTGTAGAGCTTCCTATTTTGATGTTTGAGAGGCAGCCAAGAAGTTCAATCATCCACAATACGCTGTTGGAGATTGCGTGTACGTCGCATGATGATGAATGTGAATATGAGAATGGTCAAAACAGAGAGGAAGAAAGGTATATAAAAGGAGCATTGATGTCGCTGCGAATTCAAGAAATGGAATCATCACAGGATTCACCAGCACAACAATCAACCATCTCTTTAGTATACCAATAAAAGTTCCAAAATTTCCGCAGCAAAAGAACTCGAGTATTCAATTTTGATCAATACTTCAACCGAGACGCCACAATGCAGTTCCAGTCTTTGGCCTCTCTGTACGTTCAAACTTCAAACCCAAAGAGATATACAGAACAACCGAAACCCAGCTTCATGGCAACTAACAAGTAAACAAAACATCTAGTCTCTTCGCCACTGCTTCAGTCTTCTCGCAGTCTGCCAAGGCCCAAGACACCTCCTGTCCGCCTATCGGCTGGTTCTCAATGGCCTATTACGCCAACATTCACAACGCAACCTACGACTCGACCTTTGACATGGACTTCTACAGCCAGCAACAGATGCCGTGGGTCTACTCTCTTTACAAGCCCTATGGTATGAAGGGATATACCATCAATACCTTGGAGAGCGATGCCCCATGGAGCGTTGTTACATTCTTCTACTTTGACACCGCTGAGCAATTTGATGCGGCATTGGCTGCTCACGAGGATGAGATCTTGGCGCGTGTGCCGCTCTTCAGCAGCGAGTACCCTTCTCGCTTCGTTGGCGATGTTGTCAGCACCACCTTCTAGATCTACGGCGGCAATTATCGGGAATAGATAGCAAAGTCAACTGATAACTCAATATACTTTTGCTTATAGTTGTATTAACTGTAATCCCGTTGCTCCACATGTCATGCATGAACTAGACGCTGTTGAATCGTCCCTCCAAAGCGAGACTGCAAGTTTATCTCCGAAATAGACCGGGGGCCATCCGGAACGGGGTCCACATCTGTACCACAACTCTTGATGACAGATTCCTTATAAACTTAGCCACATGATTTCATCTGAGCTCTCAGATCCTAACCAACCTACCCGTGCATACCTCACTGGTTGGGTTTACCTAGCCCAATCATCTCCAAGCTTACATCCCACAGCTTCGAAGCACTCTTCTCATCGTGAATATGCGCCGCATGTCCAGGCGCCAAAACCGTCATATCGCCATTCCACAGCTCGCTCTGCTGGCAATCTTCTAGGAAAAGACCACCCTTCTCGTCAAAATCGTGAGAAACAGCCGCCCATACGGTCGTTGCGGCGCCTTGTTCCGCATTCTTCATCCTTCTTGAGATCACCGCATCGACGACTTGAGCGTTGACTTGCGACTCTGGCGTCATTCGGTTGAGTCTCGTACCGCTGATCCCTCCCGGATGAACTGCCAGACCATGCACTCCGCTGGCACCATAGCGTCTCTCAATTTCTAGAGCCATGTATATGTTGGCCGTCTTGGATTGCGCGTATCCGAGCAGAGGCTGATACTCTTCTTCGCGGTCGAAATTGATGTCGTCGAACCGGATACCTGATTGGCGGTGGCCTGACGCTGACAGACATACGACACGAGAATGAAAAGATGGCATGCTGGATGCGATTAAGGCGTCTTTGAGAGCTTGAAAGAGGGCAAAATGGCCCAAGTGGTTTGTTCCAAAGTGCAGCTCAAACCCATCTTCAGTCTTTCCCTTAGGATATCCGCGAATACCTTGCATAAGCAAAGTCAGTTGATGAGAGGAATGCGAGGCAGATAAAAGGCTAAAGTCGAGAGAAATTCCCACGTGCAACTCGGCTCACAACTCACCAGCATTGCAAATCAATATGTTGAGCTTCCCCTCCGTCCGCTTGAGGAAGTCAGCGGCAAAAGCCCGTATACTCCGGAGAGAATCCAAACCCATTTCCACATATTCCAGCTTCCCCGCTTTGCCGTCGCTCCGCAGCCCTGCTTCCGCCTCTTTACCCTTTTTAGTATCACGGCCAGTAAAGTAAATGTCCGCCCCTGTTGCATGCAGCGCTCGCACGGTCTCGAATCCGATGCCAGAAGTGCCCCCTGTGACGAGGATGACTTTTCCACCGAGCTTTCCATCCAAAGATTGGTCACGCACGATCTTGAGGGCGGTAGGGCGCGCATCTCCGGGGCCGTTCGTATCCCGGTGCTCTTTGGCGTATGGTGCGATGATAGACATGGCGGAGTTTGTGTTTCTGAACGATGTTGAGGGACCGGTTGTCAGTGAATAGAGAGAGATACGCAGTCGTACGAATTTTATGAGTCTCTTATATGATATACCTTCCAGAGACCAAACCAAGAGATATCGGGCATCCCACTATTATTGAGTACTTTGGCCTCTTGATATATCTTCTTCGCTAGGAGTATGCTTCCGGCGAATACCAAATCTGGCACAGTTTGAAGCGCAATTTCTAACCACGGGGTTCACGGAATTACTGTTTAGTGGTCTATGGCGATCTGGAACCAATTCAAATGCAAGATTTGAATGCAGAGAGCAGAAACGGCCACCGGCCCGTGGGAGCTAGCATCGTCGGCCGGGAGTGGGGCCGTGGGAAATGGACTTATCGGCATTAGACCGTTTTCTCATAACGAAGAAGACGGTACTCCCCAACATAAAGCATAGGATTTCTTGTTTGTTTTCTGCGAGTTTTTGTTTGTAAAATAGAATTGTATAAACGGATCTTAGTCTGTGATATAACAGAAAGTGAAGAAAAAAAATCCAGAGTCAGTACGAACAAAATGCCTTCCGCAGCGACACACCCGGAGTTTGGAGCCCACACAACGGCCCTAACCGTTGCAGCAGCCTTTCCGTCTGCCATCTCAGGAAAAACTATTCTGATCACGGGCGTCAATCTCAAGGGTCTCGGATTCGCTACCGCCGAAGCATTCGCATCTCAAAACGCCGAACTCATCATCTTAGCCGGCCGAACCCCCGCCAAGCTGCAGGAGTGTGCCGATGTCCTAGCGGAAAAATATCCAAAGACAAAGTATCGCGTGCTTGAGCTCGATCTAAACTCGCAAAAGGGTGCTAGAGCGGCCGCTTCCACGCTAAACGGATGGACTGATGTGCCGGCCATTGACATCCTGGTCAACAATGCGGGTATCATGAACGTGCCCAACCGCCAGCTCAACGAGGACGGCATAGAGCGACATTTTGCGACCAACCATGTTGGACACTTTCTCTTTACGAGCTTGATTATCCCCAAGTTGATTGCGGCCGCTCAGAAGCCGGGTGCCGTAAAGGGGGCAACTCGTGTTGTCAACGTTTCCTCCATGGGCGCCAACTACAGCCCCATTCGCTGGAGTGACATCAACTGGGAAAAGACGAATGGGTCATTGCCTCTATCTGAACAACCTGATTACGTCGGACTTACTCGCCTATGGCCTGTTGATGTGGAAACTGTCAAGGCTGACAACTATGTCTCTATGGGTGCATATGGGCAATCCAAGGCCGCCAACGTTCTGTTCAGCTTGGGTATCAACGAGCGTCTGTACGAAAAGTACGGAATTCTGAGTTTCGCTGTGCACCCCGGGTCAATCATTACGGAGCTCGGACGAGAGGTCCCTGCAGAGGAGTACAATGCGAGAATCGAATCGTTTAAAAAGAAAGGCATGGTCTTCAAGGACCAAGGCGAGGGCGCCAGCACATCTTTGGTAGCTGCTGTGGACCCTGCATTGACGCTGCCGGCAAAGAGGCCCCTTGCAAGCGATGCGGATCTTGCAAAGACTGGCCCAGAGCTCAAGGGCGAAGATGGAGAATGGGAGGGTAGGGGCGTGTATTTGAGCGATTGTCAGATTTATGACAATGCGAAGATTTGGTACACGAGCTGGAGCGAGGGAGAGAAGCTATGGGCAAAGAGTGAGGAGCTTGTGGGCGAAAAGTTCTCATACTAAGTGTGAATAAACACTTGGTAGCAGTTTTTGAACAATCTCTCTATGGGAGTGTATTCATGTACGAACAACTGCACATAGTATTATATGAACTATCATGTCTGCCAGCAAGACTGCTTCCTTTGCGAATAATATTGAGCTCGGATTCTAAATCCACCCTACTCCATTTCGATTTTCTCATCATACTAGTTCAATCCCTACTAGTCTATGTGTTTAAACAAACCGCATCATAGAGATCTAATATCGGAAATAAGCGGCCGCCTGGAGCCCCTTTCGCGATCCGGAGTTAGTTTTGGAGGCGAGTTATATACAAATGGCTTAGGCATAGTGACATGAGTCCTAATCACTTCCGTGATGAAATACCCCGCTGAATAATATGTGTTTCGTAGTCGTTGCCGGTTTTGGTACGCACCGAAACGCTTATAAACAGCATTTCCTAATAGTCGGTCGCTAGGATTAACCTGGATACAACACTGAGATATAAGTATGCTACTCCCGTCTCAGAGATCCAAGCCTTTGTGCGCATAGTAAAGACATTGACCGAGCCCTCTTAGTTAAGAAGATGAGGGAAACAAAGTCTGCTCAGGAGGGTGGGAAGGTTGCATGTAATCATTATTGCTGATGGTATTGGAGTTCCTTCAGCCCCCCCATCATCTTGCCTCATACCAACAGCCAAACTATACTAGAACTAAACGATGGGAGTATTTATAACCAAACGGAGCTAGTGGTAATGAGAAAATCGCCAATTCCACGATTATCATGGCCAAAATAACTTTGACTCCTCCAACAGGCAATTATAGAGTCGACTGGACGCCAGCTCCGAGACTACCATGAGAGCTTATCAAGAACGGAGTGGATCCTTTATCAGTCAGAAAGGCTGTATATTGATAGGATAGTGAGATAACATACCGTTTAATCCCTTCACGTACCATGCGAGGGTCATGTGTATAGACAAGCCTAAACCAGCCAGCCTCAACAGCATGCTCCTCACCAGGATGAAGAAAAACTCCGCCATCAAGCAATTTCTGAGCCAGAGAAAACTCTCGTTCAGACTTAGACAGGCCAGAACTCTCTGGTGGAAGGTAATGAGACAAGTCAATCCAAAGGAAGAGACCAGCATTCGTGCCACGCAGATATTTAACACCGATATTGGACAGTTCAGTCGTGACTAGTCTGAAAGCCTCAGAAATACGGCTCTGTGCCGTTTCTAAAAACTTTCTGCACCACTCTCTATCTTCAAGCATAGCGCTTGCCACGGTGACTGACATGCCAGAGGGACTGTGGAAGCGAATAATGCTTTGAAATCCCTTCTGGAGGGCAGCATTGCGGGTAATCAGGGCGCCCACACGTAGGCCAGCGGAACCAAAATCTTTGGCCATGCCATATTCGACGTGAACAAGATCTTGATCAATAAGTCCTGTTGGATCAATGGAGAGTACGGATGTAAAGGGGTGGGTATCGGGCTCTCCTGAGTCAAATACAGTGGAAGCATAAACCTCGTCGCTGATGAAGTGTATGCGGTGCTTCTGGCAAAACGCCATTAAAGCAACAAGAGTTTCTCTTGGATAACAGCGTCCTATCTGATGTCAGCACGTATTCCAGCTTCTGGATATTGGTGGCATATACCAAGAGGGTTATGCGGATTGACAATAAGGAGAGCCTTGATTTTAGTCCCAGCTGCGTTTGATTGAAGCAGCTTCTCTTCAAGATACGTTACAACTTCCGGCTTAAAGGAATTTTCGGCATTAGAATCAGCCCAGACTACAGGCATCTCGGCTTTGTTCCCAAAGTCTAGCTCAAACCGTCCATAGCATGGCCGGCTGACGAGAATGCCATCACCAGGATCGCCGAAGCTGAAAGCTAGAATTTCATGAAGCGCTGTTGCTGTTCCAGTTGCCAAGATATCATCTCCAGTCAGTTGCTTATATGGATGAAAGTACTCGTTGAGGTGTGCTGCTAAAGCTTTGGGGAAACGTTGTCCACCTGCTGTACTGTATCCATACATAAAAGCAGCTCTTGGGATGTGTATATTCTATATTACATTAGTACGAATGACGATTAGACATCATCAAAGACTTTTTTTTACTTACGCCGGAGTTCGCAAATTGCTCGAGCTCCTTTGTAACAAGAGCCTAATGCGAATGTTAGCTTTGTGCAGGCATTGTTGGACGAAAGACTTGCATTTTCTGCAGTTGCAAAGGATATGACTCCATCTGTATTCGCTACTGGATCATACTTCTGGAACCGAGGAGTATGTCTCCAAGGCGCGTCCAGATCGGCAGATGTTCGAGAGATTCGTTTAGACAACATTGTTCAAGATTGAATTAGTTACTGTGAAGAGCGCCCAGAAATGAGCATCGCTTGCGGCGGTCTTAAATATTTCATCCTTTAACTAAGAATAGCATTGTAATTTCCCTGCGGCAATTTCGCCGTTCTAGTTTTCTTATCACGACTTTTGTGATTCACGGTTCATAGTATCATGGCAATAGGTTCGTGTGAATTCACGAAGTCTGATCCGTGGTCAAGCCGAAACTAAAGATGACAAAGTTCGAGTCATCACGGAACCTTGATGGCCTCGTGTATCATGACCTCGTTTTCATCTTCAACTGACCAGTTATGAAGCAGAATTCTGCTCAAATATGCGCATGTGTATGAAGAGGGCGTAAATGGTAGTAGTAAGAGGGCGCAAGTCGGGGGTACGACATTTACATGTTCTACAAGATCAAGATTTAGTTACGAGTTTCGGCTCCAGCTCCGGCTTCGGCTTCGGCTCGAACATAAATTAACATCCATGTGAATTAATGATGAACCTACGAATTGCGAATATAGACTGTATAGTAAATGTAGTTACTAGGCAATGCCTCTTCACGTATAAATTAAGAGAGGATATTTTTTTTCTCATAATTCAGGCAGTTGGTTAACCCATTGGGCTCGACTACCGAGACTACTATTTACCAAGTTTGCAGCAAATAGACTGCTGAATATCTTCGCCATTATCATCTTGATTTATCAAACCCTAAGCTATGGCAAATCGAGATATCTTGCCTGTCTCTCTGAGGCCTTCTCACTATTCTCTTGTTATTACCAATCTGGACTACAACACTTGGACTTATACGGGATTTGTAGAGTAAGCCTTCCAGTCTCGATATCAAGCAGAAGACAGTTTGGTTGCAGTCTTCGATGTATTGACCAAAGCAAACACTTGAAGGCTAATACAATGGACAGAATTAACGGTGAATTCACTTTACCCACAGCCAAGGTGGTACTCAATGCCTTGGATCTCGAAATCAACAAAGCAACACTATCCTATGACTCTACAATCTCTGAAGCCATATCGATTGCACAAGATGATCAAGTACAACAAGCAGCGATAATTTTCAAAGAAGAAGTACCTGTTTCCAAGCCATCAAAATTATCATTGAGCTTTACTGGCAAAATCCGCCATGACATGACGGGCTTCTATCGGTCAAAATACACACCTGCTACTCCCGCCGCTGCTTCCACACTCGCCTCTGATGCCTCTCACTATATGCTCAGCACCTTCTTTGAGCCGGGATATGCACGAATGGCTCTGCCTTGCTTTGATGAGCCGAATCTCAAGTCCACCTTTGATCTGGCTATTGAAATACCCGAAGATCAAGTTGCGCTAAGCAATATGCCTGTTAAGAAGATCACCCCCGTGGTCCATAAACAAAACCGGGTGCTTGTTACTTTCGAGCGCTCTCCCATTATGAGTACTTATCTACTAGCATGGGCGGTTGGCGATTTCGAATACGCTGAAGCATCTACGGACCGTCTATACTCTGGACGCCCGCTGCCTGTTCGGGTTTACACAACTCGGGGATTAAAGCACCAGACTCAATGGGCTTTACAACACGCAACCAAGTTCATTGACTATTTCAGCAAGATCTTCGGCATTGATTACCCTCTTCCCAAGTCAGACATCTTAGCAGTACACGAGTTTTCTAGCGGTGCCATGGAAAACTGGGGTCTGGTGACATATCGTGTCAGTGCAATCTTGTTTGATGAGCAAACCTCTGAAGAGAGATTCCGAGATCGCATCGCGTACGTCGTGGCTCACGAACTAGCTCATCAGTGGTTTGGCAACTTGGTTACCATGGATTGGTGGGATGATCTGTGGCTTAACGAGGGATTTGCTACTTGGGCAGGTTGGCTGGCCGTTGCTCACGTCCACCCAGACTGGGAATTTTGGACCCGATTTGTCAATGAAGGGATGCAATCAGCATTCGAAGCAGATTCTATTCGCGCCTCGCATCCAATTATAGTTCAGGTTGGAAATGTTTCAGCGGTGTCTCAGCTTTTCGATCTCATCAGTTATCGCAAAGGCGCGTCTATTATTCGTATGCTTGCGAGTCATATCGGCTTAAATACGTTCCTTGATGGTATATCGTTATACCTTAAGCGACACGCATATGGTAATGCTGTCACAGAAAACTTATGGGATGCACTGTCCGAGGTTTCCGGGGTGGAAGTGAGAGATTTCGTGCTGCCGTGGATTCAGAACATGGGTTTCCCTGTTGCATCTATAGAAGAAAACGGGAACCAAATCACTGTAAGGCAAACCAGGTTTCTCTCAACAGGTGACGTGAAACTCGAAGATGATACAACCGTCTGGTGGCTTCCACTTTCTCTCAAAGATGTCCCCGACAAGCAAAATACATCAAGCATAACTCTAGCTCAAAGAGAGGATACTTTCAACATCAGCAAGGAATTTTATATCATCAATGCTAATGCTATCGGATTTTATAAAGTCAATTATCCTCCCGAGCGCCTATCTATCATAGCTTCTCAGCTAAATCGACTCAGCACCGAGGACAAGATCTTCATAGTCAGCTCAGCTGCGGATATGGCGTTTGCAGGCCTTAGCAACACAGCAGCGATGTTGGATTTATTGAAGGCATTTAAAAACGAGACGCACTACCGAGTGATCAAACAGGTCTTGGACTCCGTCCACGTTGTTCGCTCTATATTTTATCATGAAGACGCCATCAAAAAAGGGTTGGATCAATTCATCCTTCAGCTAATTGAAAAGAATCTCACCATATGTGGATGGGATACTCGACCAGGTGAAGATTATAATACAACGTTGACGCGAAGTCAATTGCTTCTCGCAGCGGGGGCAAGCGGGCATCCAAGGCAAGTCCTCAATTTTATATCTTTTTTCCTTATCCAATTTTCCGTCTGACATCTCCATAGTATCTTAAAAGAAGCGAATCGCCGGTTCATTGCTTACAGCACTAATCCCCTCTCTGATCCTATTCCTGCAAACCTTCGAGCCATCGTATTCCGAATTGCAGTGGAAACAAATCCTGTGGATGCTGTTCCCTTCATCATCGAAGAATGGAAAAATACGACCACTATTGACGGAAAAGAAATATGTCTTACAGCGCTCGGCCACACAGAAGACTTGAAACTTGTCGAGTCAGATGTATTGCCTATGCTTTTCGAAACGCCTTCAAATCCTACGAGGGCAAAAGTTGTGCCTCCCGGCGATATGCAATTTCTAGCGACATCTCTCGCCGACAACCCTGTAACTCGCGTCTTGCAGTGGAATTGGATGAAGATCCATTGGTCTAGCATTGAGGCGAAGATTGGAAAGAATTCTAGTCTTTTGGACCGCATAGTTGGCGCAGTGCTTCAAACACTGACTGATGCATCAACATTGACAGATATTGAGATGTTCCTTAAAGATAAAGACACAACTGCCTTTGCCCGCGCGTTGGAGGTATCTAAGGATAGAATCAGGGGTAGAGCAAGATATTTTCAGCGGGATCACGAAAAGTTGAAAGAGTGGTTAACTGCTAATGGTGACGTCTAGATAGAACTTGAAATAATCGCTGAATAGTCTCATTCTTGAATTCTGCCTATAAGGGGAGATTTGAATACATGTATAATTATTATCTATACGGGGTAGAGTGCCGATTTATCTGGTAAAATGGTCTGCAATTCGGCCAAGTGCTCGGATTTTCTTTCATATTGGATAGAAGCATAGAACAACAGTGAAAATGTATTTAGGATGATTAAATACGCTGAAATAGAAATACCATGGTAAAGATGCTGGCTAATGCCTATATATTTCTCGGACGCTTCTACGGAAGCTCTTATAGAAACACCCGTTATGAAGTGAGCACAATGGCTAATAACTGTGATATTTTCGCGTCGAAAGGCGTACCTCGGCGCCCCCCTCTAGTGAAGTCCCTTAAATGCTAACATCTACATTTGATTGGTTCATGTGCATGACTATGCCGATAATTAGCTTGTCTTAACAAAATTGTAACGAGGGTATACGGCTCTGCGATATCTCGTTTCAAAAAGAGCTGAGGGAGAGGGGCTTACGCGTGCACAAATATTAACGAGCGCGATACCTACTTGCCTATGCGTTTGCCGTAGAAGTAGATGTATAAAACAGTGCTACGCAACTCGACAGGTTACAAGGAATGTCGGGCATGATTTTAACTGTATGGATACACTTTGAACATCATACGAAAAATGAGAGGGAAAAGAAAGTTGCACGTAGCTTTAGGCAAGGGATGCAGGATATCAATAAGGCAAGTATTTCCCCCAAATGCCAAGAGACGAGGCTGTGATACCACTTCCAGTTCTGGCGAATGAGCTGCAGACGAAGCTACATTGGACTACTCATTGATTGCCACGTAGCTGATGCAGCGGAGATTTCATTGGTTGTCTCATTGTTTCCAGCTCGTTTAAATCGTAGAAGATTACCATTGGAGAACCATTGGGCGCTGAGGGTTATTTCGTGCCAATCCGGAATACATGCTCCGCGTGATTTCACCGACACCTCAAAATACATTGCAGTCTATGGAGCTTGAGTTAGCCCAATTTTTGCATACACGGACACGACACGGGCTTCAGCTTTCCAAAGTGGCATCGCGATACGCATTTGTGCTACCTTCAGTTGCTACTGACGTTCTACTCTGAGCGCTTGCCTGATAATTCACAACATGGGCACAGAAAAGAAAGATAGAAAGCGGGATTCCTTGAACCCGTTGAACTTGATCAAACGGATTAGGTCTAAATCTTCATCTCGAGCATCAAGCGAGCATCGAATTGCTACATCTGCGAGACTCAGTACATCTTCTCATTCAGATGCGCATCTAGAGCGATTTAGAGCCTCTCAGCTTTCTCAAACATCAGAGCCTCCTTCACGCCAAAGGCCATCTACGCCTCTCGTAGAATCTCAACTGGCTGAGGTTCATCTGACCCCGCCTTTGCCGACCACAGAATCCCAACCACCACCGCTTTGTTCACGCCCTTTGTCACCGTCTTCTTCTTCAACAGTCCAAGTTCCAGAGCTGTCGACTCCGTTTTCAGACATCTGGGCTCGAGCCTTTACTGAGGCTAATGAGGAGACTCAGAAGTGGATCAAGAAGCATGGACTAGACTCCTCCACAGGTCTTGCGCAAGACCAAATCAAAGAACTCATTAAGCTTATCGAAAGCAATCGGCTGTCTGAACAAAATGACCAACCATTGAAGATCGAGATTGGCGACCAGACAATTATCGTCCGAGAATACGTTGCTGATGCTGTTGCCTTTATTACCATGGTTGGTGACGCTGCCATCACTTTTGCCCCTCCACAGGCCAGCGCGCCGTGGGCTGTTGCAAAGGCGATCCTTAAAGTAAGTATATATACTACATCTACTACATCTACTACATCTACTACATCTACTACATCTACTACATCTACTACATCTACTACATCTACTGGCCGCAAATATCCAGAAAAGAAACTAATTATTAATAGATCCCGGTCAAACAAATCGAGCAAAAGGCTGCTCTTCTGGGAACCGTTCAGTGGTTTGCACGTATTGTACGTAGAGGAGAAATCTACGCGGCTATATATAATTCTGCGGTTGCAGATGAAAGAGCTATCAAGAATTTATACGATGTACTCTTGGACGTATACAAGACTGCTCTAGAGTTATTGGCCTCTTCAGACACCTTATTCGATAGCGGAATAGCCAGACAGACTTTAAAAGCAGTCTTGAGGCCAGAGGGTGCTGCCGGAAAAGTGAACGACCTACACAAGAAAGAAGAACAGCTTATTATAGAGTTTCAAGCCTGTGAGGCCTCGCGGTGTGCCATTGCGTCCAAGCAGGCAAACGACGACTTGAAACAACTAAAAAGCCAATTATTCCAGCTATCATCGCCTCTTCTTCGGATGGATGAAAGGGTTAAGGCTCTTCTAGAAAAGTGGGAAGAAAAAGATTTTGATGAATTGATGCACTTCATTAGCTCAGAGATGTTCGGGAAAAGTCATGCTGCTGTTACAGACACAAGGATAGAGCACACTGGGGATTGGATATTGGACAACAGAGATTTCCGTGCTTGGCAAGAGATACCTTCTTCTTCGGCTGTATTATGCCTTAAAGGAACTGGTAAGTTCTCTCTTGAAAGACATTTCTTTGATCTAGATGAGGTAGCTTTATCTGACGTCGACTCGACCGTTTAGTTGGCACCGGCAAAACGTATCTGACGTCTAAGGTGGTCGACTACGTTAAGCAAACACTTGATACGTCGCAGCATGATGAAGGGTTTGCCTATTTTTACTGTAATCGATCAGGCCCTTCGATGCAAGACCCGATCGTTGTCTTGAGAAGCTTTGTTCGCCAGCTAGCTGGCAGGGCTTGTGGTGAACCTGGCCTCATCCAAAGTAGCCTCGCACAAAAATGTAAGTCTGCGAAGAGAGAGGGGAGAGATTTAGGTTACAACGATTGCAAAGCTTTGATTCTGGAATCTTTGAATTTATACTCAAAGACGACGATTATTCTGGATGCTCTGGACGAATCTGACATCACCGCATATAACTTGTGCACTATTCTTATCAAAATGATGGAAGAGTCCAGAAGACCTGTCAAGATCTTTATTTCTACCCGACCCGATCGCAAGTATTTAGAGGCATTCCGAGATAAGCATATTATTACTCTGGATGCTAGCAATCAGCAAGGAGACATTGAGAGATTTCTCGAAGAGAAGCTTTACTCAACCGAATCGTTTACGGAGCGAAGTCAAGAAGCCCAATACGAAATTAAACATGTTTTTGCAACGCGGAGCTGCGGAATGTAAGTTTTCATTTCAGACGATGTTATTGCTTGCATGGGGATCGTGATGAGTGAGATCTGACACGCGTGGCTACAGGTTCCGATGGGTTTACTTACAAGTGAGAAGCCTTGAAAGGCATATCACGGATGACGCAGTCCATAATTGGGCCGGTAAATTGCCTGACAATTTAACAGAGGCGTATGACCAGCTTTGGGATAATATCAGGGGATATGATGACTCTGACGTCGACCTGGCTGAGCGTGCCATTATGTGGGTGCTGAGTTCTATTGAACCACTCCGATCATATATCTTTTTAGAAGCCATTCGGTATGCGTTTCAAGGATCCACAGTGATACAAAAGAAAGAACAGACGCAGCAGCAAATTCTATCACTTTGTCAAGACCTCCTGACTATTGATGAAGAAAGGGGTGTTTGGATGCTGCCACATGCCTCTGTGGCTGAATATTTTGAATCGAGAGGCTACACGAATTGGAAGTGCGATTTATTTGCGTCAAAAGTATGCCTCGGCGTGCTCGAAAACTTTTGGCTAGAAGGGATAAAACATGACGCTTTTGCGGAATACGTTAAATTCTACTGGGGCCAGCACGTTGGGCGATACGACCAATGGCTAGGAAAGATGGGAGAAGGAAAGGCCGACCCGCATCTTGTAGAGGCCCTGGAGCGCTTCCTCGGCTCACCAGATGAAAGCAGCGCCAACTATCGAAAATGGGCCGGCACTGAGGGAGCCTTCATACCAGCCAACATGGCTTTGTTTGCCGTGTGTCGATATGGATTATGGTACACCTTGCACGACTGGTGGCTGCACAGCAAAATTACCATGGAGATGGCCTTCGAAAAAAAGAACTACGACGACGAGACCTCCTTGATGATCGCGGCTGAGAGCAACTGCTTGCCAATGGTCAAACATTTGGTCGACTTGATTGATGTTAAGCATCCGGATGCTGCGGAGAATTGCGTTGACGCGTTGAGATCCGCACTCAAAAAAGAAAATTTCGACATTGTGAAGTTCTTCATAATGGAGGCAAAGGTAGATGTTAACCTTCCCGATAGCAAATACACAATGACTGCTGCACAGTGGGCCACCAGGTTTAGCCCCGCAACGCTGCAATGGATGCTGGATCAAGGCATCGTGGACGTGGAGAGGGAGAACGACAGCGGTTGCGATTATGGCAACGTCTTGATTGCAGCGGCGTATTGGCGCAAATTCGAATCGGTCCAAATCCTGCTCAAAGCTGGAGCCAATGCGAATGTTGCCGTGCACAACGGCCTCCGCGGGAGTGCTCTTGTCGCAGCAGTAGACAATGCGGACCCGGCAATTGTACGGCTGCTACTCGAACATGGCGCAGATCCAAATTTACCACTGAAATGTGGAGAATATGGCAGCGCGCTTGAGGCATCAATGACACAGCAGGCGTGGATGACGCCAGATTATGGTGGAGAAAGGCGAAAAGAGATACAGCACATGCTGCTTGATGCTGGTGCAGATCCCACAGCCGTCCTTGAACAAGGGAAGTATGGAAGTGCACTGGCTGCTGCAGCTTTCTGGGGACAAAGGGAAAGCCTCAAGGTCATGATTGACTACGTTGGGGCGGAGCGTGCCATCCAGGCCCTTCGTCGGAGCAGACATCCTGATGAACGATATTTTAGGGATAAAAAAGACGTCCAGAGATGGAAGGAAACAGCCGCATACCTTGCTGAAGAAGTGGCAGTTGGTAAAGAGGTTCTCCATAGCATCGGCTTGTGGGTGGATATCGAGCCTAAGAGGGATGTCTATTTGAGGGGGTATGTGCTGGATTACCCAAACCTAAACCATTACGATAACTGAAGAGAAATATCCATAAGCCAGCACCCCAGCGGCTGCCTGAGTTTCAAGTGTCAGAACAGGATGCGAAAGGAAGCATTTTATTTACTTATTAGGTATCTACCTAGGTAGTAGGCAGTAGACATGCAGCTGTTTGAGCACCTACCGCTGTTACTTCTTTTTGTTACTATCGATACTTTATTCCAGTATCTGCTATTATCGCTATACGTTTCTAGTATCTACTACTACCGCTATGCTCCTCTAGTATCTGCTACTATCGCTATGCTTTTTTAGTATCTGCTGCTATCGTTACCTTTATCTAGTATCAGCTGCTATGACTACCATATTCCTCTGCTTTCTGATATTATCAGAACCTTAGTATATAGCTTTGAATCTGAGACATGGGATGCTGGATAGCAGACTTGGGGTGCTGGCTAGTAGTTCTCGAATTAAACGACGATCCACGTAATAGCCATGATTACACGTTCATAGGTATGTTTTAGACTCAGTGCCACAAGTCAAGGCTAAAGGATATACTTCATGGTGTATAAAGTTCCATCACGTCCACATCATCAGCATCATTTACATATGTCCATCTATTAGTATACCGCGCTGATCTTAGTCGAACGCCAATATGATGAAGTGTGATACAACCTTTAGCTTCGCAGTTTGCGCGATAGTGTGTTAGCAACCAAGCTTGATACGAACTTCGTGAGATGATTTCACTTGACAAATGACTTTTAATTGCATCAACAAACTCCCTTTATCCATGTTCATTTCCCAGCATCGCCCATCTGCCTTTCGCGCTTCCAGTAGGTAAATATACGCAGCCAATGAAATGGCTGCATACGATAGCCACGCATCCCAATCGGGCCACTTACAACGTGCCACTTGGGTTCCCCTCAGAAGGCAAGCAATACAAATGTGAGGCGAGTCGGAGGGTTGCGACATAGCATTATGGTGCCACGTCAACAGCCTGATTCACTTGCAAAATCACGATATTGTTGGCATTCGGGGCTTTTAGTAGAATTGCCATTTTCACATAACGGTAAAATCTGATCATCGAACACGTACATGTATCTAGACTTGTAATGGGCAACCTGGGAAATGGAGAAATGGGGTAATGCACAGTAAACTCTCAATGGCTTACATGCAAATACTTACACGAACTCGGAGCCCGCATTAAAACTGACAACGCATCATACATGCTCGTGCAGCCATCATGCACAGCCAATATACATGTACTCATTCATAGTATGACACTCGATTAATTGCTGCACGACCGGATACAGAACCATGGTTAGGCACATGTATAATTGATACCCAACTCACCATCTTACACCTTATACTCCCAACACCAGCACCAACACAACACACAACGCTTTCTTCATCCATCATCAACACTAAACAACACAACACAACACCAATCTTCATACCCAAAGTCCCCCATATCCAAAACCTCACAATGCCACCCCCCAAGCCCGCAACATCAACATCCACAGAAAACCTCCTCCTCAAATGCCAAAAAGAAGTATTACATCCCTCATCCCCCTCATCAATCTTCCTCCCATCAAACCGACTAAAAATAATTCCCCTCCAGACTCGCAAGAAATGCCTCCCCCCAGAATGGTCCATCTACCCCCCCAACCAACCCACAAAACCTCCCCCCGACACCCTCGCCCTCGCCATCCAAATCGACGCCTCCTCCCCCAGCGCAGTCACCTTTTACGAGTCCGCGACCGACCGCCTCGTCGGCTCCATCGGCTCCGAATACCGCGGCTCCATCGTCGTCGTGCCGTGGCGGTCGGGCCTCAAATTCGTCTGCCAGTCGACGTGCCGCCGTAGAACCGGGTGTCGCATCGGTGTGGTAAGGGAGGCCAAAGGCAGGGCGGGCGTGAGGATGAAGAGCGTCGGAGTCCGCAATATTACCAATATTCCTGCTGCTGCGACTGTTTCTGCTGTGAAGAACAGTACTTCTGCAGGGAATAAGAAGAGCACTGCTGATGCTGAAAATGCACCTCCAGCTGCTCCTCCAAAGATTGCTTCTCCTACAAGTAAAAGCGGTTACATCAGCCGCATCCCCAGGCGGGTGTCAATTGACAAACCTCCGGCAACCGGCAAACATGTCACTTTTGATGACAAGAGCATCAGCGGCAAGAGTCCCATCCAGATAAACGGCGGCAGATTGCCAAGGCCAAGAGCCAAGAGTGATGTCAAGCCAGGACAGAGATCCTAACGTCACGGATATGCATTTCATTTATTTTCATTTCACTTTCATATCGGTTGGTTAAAGGTAAAGGAGCGACAGAAACGTCAGACATCATGGCCTCAGAGATATGCCACAGCATTAGCGCTTCATGATCAAGAATATCATAGATCATCTATTATTATTCGCTGCTTCAGCAGCCAATTTGCAAAATATCGCTCTATCGCTATTCCAAATGTTCTAAAGAACCAAAACGACCGTCTCAAAAGTATTCCGTTCCTCCGCCAATGTCATCCACGAGCCCATTGTCGAGTTGCCGGCAATACTCGTAAGCGTGCTCCCACAAGCCTTCCCACGCAGCCTCCTGAAACTCAAAGAACCATTCGATTGGGGCCCCGCTGGATTCCTCTGGATGCCAATAAGGCCATATTTGGCTCCGTATAGCGTGGCAGAGCTCAACAACGGTTTCCCGATGAGCATAGTATGGCATATATATCGCAATGGCAATGTAAAACCGAATGCCCAGAGCTCGGCCCTCGGCCCAAGACGACTGATTCATTTCCGTCCACACCTCGCCGTCGTCTCGGTTCCAACACTGGGCCATCGCGTGCACGCTGCAGCACTATAGCAGCTCGAGGAAGCTCTGTACTCCGTCGCCGGGCATCTCTTCGTGCATCCACTCAGGGATGTCATATCCCGCCTCTGACACCAGGTCGCACCGCAGCTTCAGTTCCGCGCAAAACATCTCTCGCTGGTACAGCGTCATGAGCTCTTTCGAATGGTTTATTCTGGGTGGCGCGCTGTGATGATTTTCGAAAGCCGCATCTCGCACGTTCCAGAGGCGCGCAGCCACCAGTTGCAACTCTTCTCTTGTCGACGGGTCGATGGAGACGTTGCCGTCAGGGACGCAGCCGTCGGGCCATCGGTTGGCGTACTTGCGCAAGGCGTGTTTCCAAAAAGGATCTGGCTGCTGTGGATACGTGTAGATTGTCACCATGGTGTTGATGTACGCCGTCAAGTCCACCATGTTACGGAGCGTCTTGAGATCGCGTATTGTGTCCACCGTTGGGCGCTGTGAGAGAGCATACAGACACTGCCACACCTTCTCTCCACTCTGAGCGACCTTTAGTACCCCCATGGTTAAGAGGCAAATGTCCAGGTTGGAAGGACCAAGCAAATTGCGCGCCATCGCCTTGAGGATCGGGACCTCGTGCATCTTCATCACGGCGAAAAGATACGGCGAGCTCAGTGCGAGGTTGATGAGCTCAAACCTCGAGTCCGTAAACCCCATGATTCTCATGATAATCTCAGGCGGCATACATTGGAGGGAGGCCTTGTATTTGCCCGCCCATGGCAATGGAGAGCCAGGAGGCGTCGGCAAGGGCTCGGGTTCGTCGGAAAGAGGCGGCATCGCTTATCTTTAGGATTGCTTTCGTAAACGACAGGCGCAAGTTCCATAATAGTAATACTCGGTATCGATGCTGGCTGTGTTCGCGCGAGAATCACAGGGAGCGGTAACGAATGCGTGATGTGTGTGTTTGATCGAGGTTGAGGCTCAAAAGTTGGCATTTGGCGTTTGATGTTTATAGGCTGCTCAACACGCTCAGCTCATGTTTGCTCAGGTGCAAGGCAGAGGTAGTTCTTGCTCGGGAAATAACTCTACAAACACCTATGGACTTCAATCTGCCTAATCAAGAACAACAGGTAGCAAAGTAGAGGAAGCACTGCAAACGGCCATCGTACCTGGTATATATGGAGAGTACCTGTGTAGGTAGCCATTTGATCTAATGGGGCACTCCATCTGGGACACTCTCACAGAGCAAAGGCATCATCGACATATGGTAATGCGTCTGATTCAATGTTTAGCTTAAAAATGTATCGCTATCACCAGACACAATTTCGAGATCAGTGTCCATTTTCTTTCATTCATCTGTCCCTATTTAGTCATGCATCACAAACCTCTGCATACATGTAACAAGACAACCATCTCCAAAGCCATCACAACAAATGTCATCTATCTAGATGATGCATGTTCGTTACTACTCCATCAATACCACTGAACCAGATCAAAAGACAAAAAAAGCTAAAGCTTGAAGAGATTAGGCACAGAACACTGTCATGTTCCACGATCCACCAGAAATATGCGTCCAACTACATGTCCATAATGTTCTCCCACGGCTGCGCATCTTCTTTTTGCTGCTGAGATGATTCATGCCAGGAAATCCTCTTCAGCGATCCTGAGCCCTCAACCAAGGTCGTACACGAGCTATCCCTCTCTCGTCTCCTCTTCTTGCCCTCTTCCTGTGGGTATGTTACCCGAAATGCCTCTTCGAGAGTCGTATCGCTCATTGCATCGTCATCTGCACCTATCGTCGCTTTGTGGCCCCCAACGCCATTTTCTCTCTCATACATCTCCCCAATCCTATCGTCCTTCATCAGTTCGGCAAGGAGACCACCAGATTCCTATGCTGGTGCCCAGTCATCATTATCGCTGTCATTCTGACTCAAGACTCCGCTGTCTTCATCAAAATTGTCTTCTCCATCTGTATGCTGTATCAGCTCCTGGCGAGTGTGTTGGTGTGCATTTCGAGACTGGTGCAGCTTGTCGGCAATTGCCTGATTCTCTTGCGAATTTACTTCTTCGAGGCATTTCTCGTAGCCCTTCTGAAAGCCACTCTGAAATGCTTGATAGGCGGCTTGGTACCCGGCGTCATATTCATGACTAAATGTGCCTGAAGCTTGATTATTGTCTTGAATGGAGCCAGCTGCTGCCTTTGCGTCAGGTTTAGCACCCGAATGACCAGTCTTCTTCGCTTTCTCTTCTCCGATAGCCTGTTTCATATTATTTTTTCCTTGGTCCGCCTTCTTTTCCTGACCTGCATCCTTTTCGTTCAGAACTTTCCGCAAAGTTTCTGCTGATTGTTTCGCCCATCCTTCAAACTTCTTCGGTTGGAGAATGGATTGAAGCACAATCTCTCTGGATATCAGTGCATTACCAAACACATTTCCAGTGGAATGATCGTAGATGGAATTTTGTTGTATCGGCTTGCCAAGAAATTCCCTGCAAATCGTGGACAATGGGCATTTTATCCGTCGTTTGTTTTCCGATTGTTGGTCAAAGACTGCAGATGTTGTGAGCACTTGCGAGTCAACAATTGCCTTGTGAAACAACCGTAGCAACTTCAAGTCTGCGCTAGTAGTATGCCCGACAAGGATAGTCTGTCTATCAATATACTGAAAAAGCTTCTCTCGCGCTTCTTTCCAGCCGTGGAGACACTGCTTCTTCTTCACTGCGGCATCAATGTTTTTCTTGGAGATACCGTGCATCTTAGCACGCCAGTTTTGCATTGGCTGTGACGGCGCAACAAGAGAGTCTATTAATGTCTCGCCGGTAAGAATGTCAATGGCACAAATAGCCAGCAGTTCGCTTCGACGGGTTTTAGCCTCTCCCCATTCACAGCTGATAGCTACAGCTTTTCGTCGTTTAGTTGAAGGAAGTCCTTTCGGAGCCGCCTCAAAGTCTTTCAGTCCAAGGTCTGCCCTTCTCGCAAAACTGACAGGCAGTCCTTCATTCTCAAGGGCATGGAATTCCACCCGAAGGATATCCAGCGAGTGGCAGCTTTTCGATAGCTCCTTGGAGACGATAGATTGTTGCCTTCTAGTGAGTCGACTGTACGTATTACCTCCATACTCCAGCTTTGGTAGTGACATTTGCATTGACGATTCTGCCAGGATGGACAAGAAGGCGGGATTCATTAGAGGGGCGTGGCCGAAGATGTAATGTTGTAAAGAATAAAACAAAGGTGTGGAAAAGATAGAGGCTGTGGGATCCTTTGCGGCGAGGGTTGAATAAGTATTGCAGGAGAGGTATGCTGGATAGAGAAGAAGAAAAACGAACACAATATGGAAGCAAAATGGAGGGAAACAAAGAGACACATCGCGGGCTTCGCGTAAACTTGTGATTAGCAGCGGAACAGTCCAAGGGCCAAGACGCGTAGAAGCGCGTGTGCGTGTGTTGTGTAGGCAGCTGCCCAGCAGTGCCAGTTGAACAGAGTGGAAGAATTCACTGGAGCAGCTGCAAACACGCATCTCTAGGCGCTCAAGTTCAGCTTCGTCTCATTGGTAACGTCAATCGTTCCAATTCCTTTCAAAAAATTGCATTTCTGCGCCTTCCAACTCAGTGTGAACACTCCCCACGAGCCGGCTAGGTCATCCAGCCCCTCAAGCGCCGGATTGAGTATGTAGTTTGGATGATTCCGATGACTTCCTGTGCCTTAGACTTGGTCTCGGGTCGGATCTCTAATGCGGCCAGCTTCGCCGTAGAAGAGGCTGTTGCTGATCTTCGTGACCGTCCTCTTGTAGTTCTTGTAGCCTGCGAATTTGGGCGTGACTGTGACCTCTTTGTCGATCGGGTTGACGCTGCCCGGCTGCGGAAATAAAATACTAAGCAACACCAGTTGTGTCGAACTGTCGTGGTATGCATTTCCTGAAGGGAAGTCGGAGTCGCACATGGCTCGAAGAAAATAGAGTCGAATATGCTAAAGAAGTAGGATTTGGTCTGCCGCCGAGATTTTGATCTTTCCTCTTGTTCTCGCTTCATAAGGGTATAGGTCGCTCTGTCTGTCCATGCTCAGCTGGCGAAGGAGAACGCCTTCGGTCATATACGAGAGCCGAGTCTTCTTCTGCTTGTTTTTGTTGATCATCTCGACACCACCAATCCAGTAGCCAACTTCCTCGCCAAGGACGACCCCTATGTCGTAGGCAACTCGACTGGCGAGTTCAGTTGCAGCCAGTCGGCGCGGCTGGGTGCAGGCAATCTGAAGCCCACTTCCAATATTCATCATAGATAAGAAGTTGGGGGACCTGGGTTGACTTGCCAGAGCCAGTTTCGCTCGACAAGATCATTACCTGGGACTTGTGATAGTTGTCCAGAACCTAGTGATATAGCATCCAGTGGATTGTCGTCTTCATCAAATATGTCCATCAACATCATCGCATTGCTGACTGGGGAAATCTAGCTCCAGAAGTAACTGTCAGCAAAAGAGGTCTCAGATAAAAAGATCCGATGAGCAATCATCCAAGCCGTAGGACAAAGAGATCCACCGCCATCTTGTTGAAAGAAAACAGAACTCGAAGCAGCACATACCAAGTATAAACGCACCAATCCCCTTGTTGTTCACTCATTATGTGTCAATTATTATGATGACATCTGTTGTCCGGTCTTGATAGAAGCGAAATTGGCAAAGAGGCTTATTTCTGTGTAAATTCGAATAAATTGAAATGTTGTCATGGTGGAATAATAAGTACGAATCCGCAAAATGGGGGATGGAGGTCAAGTGCGGCCTCGAGATTGTGTGCAGCTTGCGGGTCTTGTGTGATCGTCATTTGCTCGCGAATTCTGTTAAAAGTCTCGAATAAAAGCGGCCATGGCTCCGATCTCATCGGAATCGCCTTCAGCAAGGGGAAATATTGCCGGTGCTCTCCTGTGGATTCGCCAGGATGTTCATGGCCAGAATGAGTTGCAGACTTTAGCGCTGCATATACACATGCAACTATAAAGTCTCTTTCCAGTGTAAACCAAGTATTGGGAGTCCTCCAAGAGATATTCGTAAAGTAATTTGATTTCCATTTTGACCGGCGATTGGGAGCCGCAGTCTAGCTTCTCGCCACGTTCGATTCAACAAGATCCTCATAGCGTGGCGCATCGTTATGGAGCATCAGGTATTCGAGCGCTGCATGGTGCAAAGAACGGTCCATGTTCTGGCAAGCAGCATTGCGTGTTCTGTCATATCCATAGTGAGTATCAAGTGAGATTTTACTCATAGCGTAAGTTGCCAAAAAAAAGTGAAAAACAACTTACTGCTGTATCCATGGGGTATCGACGTAGATCACAATACGCTCTTTTTCCACGTGGACGGACTTATGGGCGAGTTCCATGCACCTGGTGAGAATGGGATTCGAGGCGCACAGCCAGTATATGTAGCCGCTGCGGCCGTGGGGGGCGTTGACAAAGGGGTCGGTCGTCGTGCGAGTAAAAGAATAGTCCAGTCCCAGGTTATGGTCAAAGGACACCAGCTTGTGGATAAGTGATTCTCAATCGAGGCACCTTGACGATCCTCTTCGGCTTGGGATTGACCAAATGCCACTTCGTAGTTCCGCCGAGTAGTGATTCGTGCCGACGCAGCTTATGTCCGTGTCTTCCCAATATGTCAGACTGCTGTGAAGGCGTTAGATGATATGTGTCGTTTGTTTTCGGGAGTGTGCAACTTGGGTAGCAACAGTAATCAACGGCTCATGAGATAGGGGAGAGGCACCGTGCTTGAGTAATTCGAAGTAATCAAACTTACAAGATGGATGTTGGTGGTTTGACTGAGGTTGGGTGTGTCCGAAACTGCTCGGGTCGAAAAGGTAGAATTTTTGTTAGTGCGCGGCACCAACTGTGAGGATCCATCCGCGTCACGTCCCTATTGTTACGATTGTTCCCTGAAAGTTGTCTTCTATTGTGGCATCGTGTCGCGTCGTCGCTCGTGGTTGGTGTAGTCTTCAGATCAACAGTCACGGATCAGTTAAAGAAACCGGTATGGCCACTGAAGAAGTCGTTGAGGAGCCCGAACAGTCGAGCAGCCGGCGTATATGCATTGAAAAGACTGTGTACAGTGTGCTTCGTGTTTCTGTCAGTCCAATCTATCCCTCTATTCAGGGCGTATGTGTCCTTACCTTCGCTGAATCCGAAACGGGTCTTTCAGTTTCGCGTCTCTGTGTCTGCTTAAAAGTGGTGTGTTTCGACTTCCGAGCCGACCAACTACTCATTGAAGCTTCTGTCACTCTAGAGCCTTGAATCGTCGTACAGAGGGTTGCTCACCAAAATCGGCCTCCCATAGTGCAGTTGCAATGACGGCTGATACCTGCTTGGGATGGCGTTCTTATCGCCATGACTATGAACGATGGTCTGGAGTATGCTCAACAAGCCCAGAGCGTGGAAGTTCTTGTTCAACCTCCCATCTGTTCCCATCTGTAAGATGAGGTGTCGCTCCTTTGCGATCCAGTGTATTTGAAAGTTCAATGTTGTGTCTTTTGATAGTGAGGAGATTTTGTGGAAATGCGTTTGTCACTATTGTAGACAATCAGCCTCGCACGCTCTTGTAACATAAGTCGTCCAAATCAAATACTTACATTCTAGCAAGATATGTTCGTTTCTGGATGATGGTTCATCCAGGTGTTGTTACGGGTTGCTTGCCGTGAACAGTATGATCGGTGGTGTAAAATGCCAGTTCTGAATGACACAATCAGTGGGAAAAGGATGGATGGGAAACTGCGCCAGGTAGTCTCTCTCCCCCTTCTGTTGTCCTGTTGTCCTGTTGTCTTCGTAGGGTGGGATGCTTGGCCTCATTCTTCCCAAGCATAACATCGGCCATTGGTGACCGGAGAACTGTCTAGGGGAGCCGGCGGGCCTGACTTGGCATACTATGCGAAGAGGAGGTCAATATCACTCCTCCAACCATCATCATTGATAGTCAAGCAATGGGGAGGGAGAATGTCTAGAGTCACAAGAATGAGAGAGGAAGATGATGATATTCATACATACTGATTGATAAATTTCGTTGTAAGTTCGAAGTACCTGGGGATAAAGGCCCCTCGAGTCTTTGTGTACTTGGAAAATGTTTGGCCGGTCTCTGAACTTGACCGTCAATTCTTTGATCGGGGCAACGCAAATTCGAGTTGAGTTTGCAATTTGAACGCATCAGTTCTGTAATGCCGAATTCCATCGTGCTACTTGAATGAGTTCGCGACCAAGTCAAATGGTGTCAGAGCACTTACATGTCTCTGTTGTAATCGCGGGTCGGTCGATAAAAGTCCGCATCTCTCTATCCGAAGCACCATCGATAATTTCATCTGTAAGTAGAACAAAGGAAAGAAAAGGAGTGACTGAAGAGTAGCAAATCCAGAGGAAAGCAGCCATCTTTATAATTTTCAAGACAGCAATCTGCTTCCCAACAAGTGCTCACCACAAACAGTGAATGAAGCTCACTCTCACCGACTAAACGGATATCAATGTCAGATTCCTCATCATTCACGCAACTCTCCGCCTTCATAAGGTGATGTGAAACGCCAAAGAAACAACGTGTCATGGACAACTCAGTAATCTTCACGGCAATTTACATGAATTTCAGCCTTCACCGACAGTTGACGCCTCTCATCATCGGATTCTCACATATCAGACGTCAACACCCGCACCACTTCACACGTCTTACCCTAAACTAAGGGAGCGGTTATTCAGCCACCCAACTTTATTATCCAGCATCCCATGTCTTACATAAAATCTATACGGACTAAAGAATAATCTTAGATACTAGAAGAGTATATTTATAATAGTAAATACTTAAAGAAAGTAGTGATAGTAGTAGAAAGTAGTGATAGTAGTAAAAAGTAGTGATAGTAGTAGAAAGTAGTGATAGTAGCAGAAAGTAGTGATAGTAGTGGAAAGTACTGATAGCAGCAGAATGTAGTGATGGTAGTATAAAGGTGGCTTCTATTTATATTTAAATTCCACGCAGTCGCTAGGGTGTTGGATAATGAATTTGGGATGTTGGATAACATTTCCCTAAACTAACGACTCAAAACTTCATTTTTCACTCAACAAGAAGTACCTAGCCTAAAGCAAAACAAATTCACATAGTACACTGGCCAAGCCAATAATAAATAGTGCAAAAAGCGCATCAACTCCTACCAGTCCTATACAGAGCCGCTGTTCCCCCCGCTTCCACCAAAATCCCCTGTTACACATACATTGTTACAGTCGCCTACTTTCTTGCCGTACCACCCCTCCGCTAGGCCGAGAGCCACGCTGTCACTCCGCACGAAAAACAACAAAATTAAAAAAGAAAAACGAGGGGAAGAGAGAGAGATAGATAGAGGTGAAGAAAATGATTCCGTAGACTCCATTTACAAAACCCAAAACTACATCCAGATTTGAGGCATAAGAGGTTTCCATTCGTTCAATCACTAGCGGTTTCGTCCTACCCTTTGTATCCTTCTATCCACGCGACACCACCCACCATGCCAACCAAAAAGAGGACGAAAAAAAGAGGAGAGGGAAAATGAGGAAATTATTCTGACACTTGTTTCTTGTCTTTGCGGTTCTTGATGACAAATTCAGACATGATCTGGATATGATCGGCCGGGAAGTGCCAGTTGGGGAAAGCTGGGATACGCTTCATATATGTCGGGTCGGGAGGGCCCAGCAGCTCGACAACTTCCAAGGTGTTGGCCGAATACCAAATGTAGTCGATGACGTCGGCGAACCCGGGCGTGTAGTTGGTAAAGGGAAGCTCGTCCGGTGTGTTCTGAATGGGTGCATAGGAGTCTCGTAAGCTGAAAGGATGTTCGATACCGTCGCGAGTGAAGCTTCCATAGTGGAAGCTGGTCAGCTCCGTATGGTCTGGCGGCACGCGACCCATACACATGAGCTCCCACACCGAGGAATCTTTCGTTGAGTTGAAGTCACCACAGACGATGAGTGGAATGTCAGTGTTGGATCGGTACTCTTGGCTGGGGCCTGGTTCAGCTTGCGGCGGTGGTGGTGGCTCGTCACTGTCCTCGCCTCTCGGTAATGTAATCATCTTCTTGTCTTTGACAGCAGGCCACCTTGCGTACTTCTCTGCCAACTTGGTCACATGCTCCATGAGAATACCCGTCTGGATCAGCTTGACGTCTGCTAGTGCCGAGTCCCACGTTAGATGTGCGTTGACCAGGATGATGCGAGCACCAGTCAGTCGGGACTCAAAGAAGCAAATAACAGCAATGTTGTCCTTTGGCATCACGCGGTTAAAGACGTCATGCTGGTTCTTCATGTCAGGTCGGTTGATGGCAATTGTAGCAAATTCAATCAACTGCTTGTCGAGCAGGATAAATTTGCTCTGCTTGTAGAACACGGCGCAACCATCAACAGTTTGGGCATCCTTTTCAGACATTGTCTTGGCTCTAGACTTGGGCCAATGTACACCCTTGTAGTCCATCTGTGCCAATTCAGGGCTGAGGTCCTCTTTGAAGGCATCGGTGGAGACTTCTTGCAGAGCCAGGAAGTCGGCATCTCGTATCCGCAGCTCTTCCAGGATGCAGTTCTTGCGATACTCCCAGCTCAAAGCCCCGGTGGGCGTGTAACCATACGTTTGCGTTGTCGCATATTTGTCGCAGAGAATATTCCATGAAAAGACCCTGATTCGTTCTAGAGATTCGGGCACGTCCTCCTGAATGATGATTTCTTTTCGCGGGCTAGGGGGGAGAGGAACTGGGAAGAGGAGAAGTTAGCAATGAGTATGAACAAAAGCGAAGCTTGTGATGGTTGGGCAGCGACATACTTGGAGCTCCTTCCATCAAAGCATTGATTAGGCTCTTTGTGCCCTTTTCAATTATTTCCTGCTTTATGCTGGGTTCTAATGGATTGCCTTCAATGCCGAGCATTTCTAGCTGATGAAGAGAGCCAAGCTCAAAGGGCAACTCTTGAAGGTTGTTATTGAAAAGAAGCAGCTGCTTGAGGTAAGTGCACATGCCCAATTCCGGGGGGAGTTCGCTGATTTGGTTGAAAGAAGCATCGAGGTGTCGGAGTTGGCGAAGCTCTCCAATTGCGTTGGGGAGACGAGTGAGCTTGTTGGAGGCGATGTAGAGTTCGTTTAGGAAATGGTACCGGAAGAGCTCCGAGGCGAGATTTCGCAGTCCCTGACCGCTCATGTCCATATTGTGCCAATCTTGGCGATTCGTGCCCTTCTCCACATTCAACGGCCTTCTCATATCTGCCGGATCGTTCTCGCTGTCCGCCTGGGTCTTACCGTTGGAGGGAGGAGGGCCGCCAATGCCCCTGTTTTCTGACGCTTTAAGTCTGGCATAATAGTGCGGCTGCTGCTGTTCAGTCATGGCAGCATGCGCCCTCTCTGCCTCCTTGTGAAGTCGCAACTGTTCTTGCCACATTTCATTCTGCGGAGCCTGCCCTGCCCTAGCATTGGTCGCGTGCCCGTTTGAGAGGCCGGCAGAGTTGAATGTGGCAGAGCTTGAGAGGATACCGGAAGCGAAGGATGAGTGATGGCCCAGCCCATTGGCGCTGGGAAGGATATGGTCGTGCTGTAGCCCTTGGTGATGCTGGGGCTGGGAGGGGTGCTGATGCTGCGCATGCTGCTGGAAATTATACAGCATATTGGGCATTCCCCGCCCCGCCCCATTCAGCCGGGCATTGTGTCCCTGCTGGTGGCTTTGTGAGTACATGCCGCAGAGATTGTGTTTGACGTTTTAGAGGTCGGCTCTGAAGCCGCGGCGTTTCAGGACCGCGCCGATGGGCGGTTCTGAGAGAGGCCTAGGCCGGACTATAGGGATATCGGTCGAGGAAGGGGGTTGGCGAGTCTGTCGTGGCAAGCCAGTCGGGAGCAGATGTCATTTGTTGTCTAGTACGCGTTGAAGAGTGATTGGAGCAGAGCCCGGGTCGGGGAGAGGGTGGAAGAAATCTTTCCGCTAGACGCGCTGTTCGAAACGAGGGACGCAGGACGGATTATCGCGTTTGCGCATGGGTTCGGCGAGACGGGAGCCCTGGCATATGCAACTGTGATGGGCCGGTGCAGTCGAGCGGATGTGAAGCCGGATCCGACCTCAATTGTCCATGGATAGCTGAGCTCGTCTGAATCCCGGGGGCGAGGCTACGTCGTAAGCTGGCCGAGGTGAGGAGTAGCAAACCGCGGGGTTCGGGGGGTGGCGTAAAGCTCTGATCGGAACAAGGAGAGTTGAGAAAACGGCGAGACAAGAGGGGGCGGGCGAGAAAAAAAAATCCTGAGGTTCTGGATATAACAAGTGCAAACGGTTTGCCGCGAGCTGAAAGGCGACTGCACAGGGAGATGTCAGCCAATGTCTTTGAAAGTCAGGACACGCGAACGAAAGCGGGAATTGGTGAGGGTCCCACTGCAAAATGGAGGGGCCACGTCCGCCAGGGCGACTCACAAATATGAAAAAAATAAACGAGCGAGCGCAATACTGAGATGTTACCACTAGATAAGATGCAACTAATACCTGTGCGGAAGAATAGTGGCTGTCGATATCGAGAGTTGGAAATTCCGGGCCGCTTTGGAGTTGACGATGTGCTTTTGGCGATGACAAACTGCGTCGAGAAGCTGGAAAGGCGAATCACGTGCGGCTGTTGCTCCGCATGAACCGAATCAGTGAGAGGAAAAAGTCACGTGATCTTATCTATGGCGTTTTTAAGTGCGATAACAACTACATGCCAGGTTGAAGATCTGGTGGGCTTTGAATCAACTTTATAGTCATTGCAAGCCACGTTTTTAATTAAAGTGAAGTGCAGAGTGATTTGGTTCAAGAGGCCACGTAGTTCTTTCCCTCTACAGAGAGAAGGTTTGTCGACCTTGAGCTATGGAATACAAACCACCACCTACATCATGTGTTGATGCCTGTGTGCAAGTCTAGGCATTGGCCAGATCTAAAAGTGTGAACAAAGCATCTTGAAATAGACGTTCGCACTCATAGTTTGCCAGATGTGGATGCAACTTTATTATCTACCGGACAATCTCACATCGGCATGACCAAACCGGAGCTACTTCTGGAGCGATAGCCGGGGACACGCTACGGCCGTACCCATAGACACAATATCTGACATCCAATACTCAACATATAAGTAGGAGTACAGAGAGCTTTACACCTTACACTAGATTAGTCAGTCTATGATTACAGTTCAAGATGTTGATTAATATTAAAATCGCAATCTACGTCATGCCTTTTCAGAACTCAGTTTAAGCCGTCTTGTATTGGAAGAGCTTGATAGAGTTACAAGCACCAGATACACACGTCCTTTGTCGTCGCCAGCTTATCGCCCAAGTGCGCAATTTGTTTTCTCTTGCACGAAAGTTGCAGCCAGCGCAAGACTACTAGGACTCACGGAACTTTAACCAGATGCTAGTCAAAATCTTGACCGCATAAATCCTATTTCACATGGGATTCTGCAGTCAAGAAAGCTTCGACGGCATGAGGATACCTGTCGCGGGCCTTATTCCCCATTCGGCGTCCGTGCCGAGACTTGTTTGTCGAGATTAGCACTTTATTCCTTTTCGCTACTCGCGTCTTGGGCACGTCCTTTTGGCAAAAGGAAACTTTTATGTAAAGCAATGTGAAGGCACTGTTATCGGGGATTTCAAGCACGCAAATAATCGGTGGCGGCGTAGCGAGTTGGCTCTCGATCGGAGAGACAAGCCGGAGCATAGTCCCGTAATGTCTCTTGCCGGCATGCACATGTGATCATCGGCAACACATCCGCAACGGCCTGCCTTTTCCTGGAACATGTCCGAACACGATAGATGGAGTTGATCGGGTCGGATAGAGAGAATCGCAACCGAAAGACATGGATATGGACATGGACATGTCAAAGCAGCTGATAGCAGGCGGCTGGCTGTGGTTGGTTAGATGGGGCATGGAGGGTCTTATCGACGACGGTGAGAGATGCTCCAAGATGTCACGAGGCCACTTGCTCGGTGAGCTGCTGATGCACGGTAATGGTGTGAGTTCAGGGATTTGGCAGTACGCGTCTTGGTTTGCCTATTCTCCCCGTCACTTCTTGATCCCGCAGAGAGCAGCGAGGAGGGGTTGTTGATATAGCAGTAACACAGTAGTAGTCACGTTCAACACGTCCAAGATCATCTAATCTGAAATTAACCTGCAAGGAAATTATATCGACAGCTGACGGCATGCTCATGTGCTTGGAGCTCCATCGGTTCCCGTCCTTGCTGGCCAGCCATTGGCCCAGCTCGAGGCTTGAAATCAGCCGCTTGGATGACGGCGGATCCTGCCAGGAAGAGCCAAGAGTTTCTGATGAACTGAACTAGAGCTGCAGCCAACCAAAGGAGCGAAGCGGCCTGCTGCACGGGCCCCCAAATTAGAGAATCCGTTACCGCAAAATGCTGCGAGCCATCGGGCGAGACAAAAAGACAAAGACAGCGAGAGCACAAGCACAGACTCGATGAACGCGGGGAAAACGCAGGGCTGCTCCACACATCCCGGGCGGGTTGCTGCGGTCGCAGCAGACAATGGCACGCAATTGGCAGCTAATCGAAGGGCTAGCAGTAGGACTACTGTAGCAGCTGTAGCTAGCTGTAGGTAGTAGCAAAAGCTAGCAGACGACGGAGCAAGAAAGAAAAAAAGAGAAGGGCAAATGGAACGCTGAAGCAAGCTGAAGCAAGAGGCAGAAGCAGGGTCCAGACACACCTTGGTGAGATTGCGAAATTGGGCAATCGATATAGCTCCAGGAAGATGCATAAGGTGGCGGGAAACAGGACGGGGCTGGCTGATGGGCTGAAGCAAGACCCAAGAAATGCCGAGATAAGAAGGGCCGGCCTTGGCTAGATTGCATTGATTTCAATGCGGTAACGGGGGGAACTTTTTGATTTGCTCATGCTGTGCTTGTGCTTGTGCTTCCAGTTTGATAGTGAGAGTGAGAGGGAGCTCCAAGCCACCAAAGACCGGTGTGACGTCTGATTGACCTCGCCGTCGTTGCGTGCTGGGCTGGAGCCAGAGCCCGCCTCTTCTTCTACCTCCACCAGCCAACCAACCTCTCTCCCCTACCTCTATCCCATCTCATCTTCTTCTTCCCTATTTGTATCCCGTCACTTTTTGCATACATGCAGTCTTCACCTTCAATGGAAATCACCTGCCGCGCTGACTCAAGTGCATGAAGACCGCCGTCGATCAGATGCAGCAGGCTCGCTAATGGCACAGATACGAATCGAGTCTCCACACAGACGTCGGTCAGAGCCAAGAAATTCCCGCGCTGCAGCCTTGCTTGTACTGTAGCAGAATCGCTGCGGACGCTTAAAGCAAACGGCATCCCCAAGTCGACTCGAAATCGCACGGGCCGAACAAAAGAGACAACAATACGATCATTACAGGCCTTGTCACGTCGAGGCCGCTGCATCGTTGCATCAAAGACACACACCACGGTGCGCAGTTGGCACCTCGTCTTGCCCTCTTCGCTTCGCTTTCACCGTGTCAAGGCGGTTTGGCTGCCAATCCGACACGCTGCGCTGCTAGGGGTCCATGCTGGCTGTTGGTTGTCTGTGACGGAAGTGTGATCAAACGTTGCTGAAAACAACGGCAATCTGACGCGGCGCCGACGACTTGCAGCAGTTGAAACGTTGAAACAGGCACTCTACAGTCCCCTGTGCCATCTGGTTTTGGCACCATTCTTCAACCGCCAGCCGTTGTCGGATGATACGTCACCTCGCTTCATTGCTTGCTTCTCTAGGACGTGTTTCTACTGTACGAGTACATACGAGCGCTTGTACTGCTTGGAGTCATAGCACGAGGGCATCCTCGTACTGCTACTAGCACCACGCCACTGAATCCAGGGAATTTCGAACACAAGCGAACGGCAGGGAGCATTGAACCCGGACAAAGAGCAGCAAATCGGAAGACCAAGTAAAATACAAGGGAGCAACGACGACACCTTCACAGCCACAACAGAGACGAACACTAGGGACTTGCACGAGAGTGTTACAGTATTGTACTGACGGGCAGCTGCCAAATCCAGGCTTTTTGCGCACATCTGCGTCCGCATCCACCTTGGGATCGCGTCGTTCTGCACAGACAAAAAGAGCTCCAGGTAATAATAACTCGCGCACCGCGAATCCCACACGCAACACAACACAACAGAGAGCGCGACAGTGTCCGCACCGGCTTGTTTCAAAGACAGGGCCAGGGACCAATCTGCAGTCCGACGGATTGGGGGCATTACAAAGACAGCACACTAACACGACAAAATAAACGCTCCTGTTCGCTTCCTGTCGACTTGGCCCGTTTTGTTTACCGGGCGCTTACCGGCGCAAAACCTGCAGAGAGCAGCATTTCCGCTTGTGCGCCGGAACCGTCAGCCCCTTGTCCCGCGGTCTCAGAATCGTTCTAGAAGACCGGCTCAGCGTCCCTAGAGGGAATCGCCTGCGTTGGTGAGCCCTCTTGACAAGCAACGCGCCGGCGCTGATTGGCCGGTGTCGCAGCCCGGCAAGGCCGTTTGCGGAGCCTGCATGCATGGGAGTGGCAGTCCGGGCAATAAAAAACTGAATTCGAGTTGAGACAGACGACTCGAAACACGGCCTCGAATCGGGGGGCACGCGCCGAACCCTGACGCTCGAGTTGTCCGGGACTTTGTGCGGCCTTTTGCCAAGCAGCAAACACGGCAGCGTCTCTTGTTCTGTTGCCCCTGGCCGGCGCCACAGCGGGCGAAACCCCTTTGGACTGCAGCAAGACAGGGGGAAACAATTGCGGAACTGCCAGGGCATCGAGTCGTGTGGGCATTGAAACGGGGCGGCACGGCCATTGAGCACTGTACAGTACGATACTGACTGCTCACAACCAACCTCAGTCTGGTGCTCGCTACACTGTGTGCCCTCGTTCCTCGACCCCCCAGCTCACTCATTCAATTAATCGACACCTGCTACACCCCCATACCGCGACACGCTGGAGCCCTCCAGGTCCCGGGGCTGGGGCCCACCGACGACGCCCACCATGTCCGACTACAGCGCCGTCTTCCTCTACTCCAGCACTCTCGGCGCGCTGCCCCTCGATAGCAACTTTGCCAGGGCCGCGCGACGAGAAAAACAGCACGCCCGGCGCCCCAATTCGACGTCGGACGCTCTGCACTCTGTCCCAGCGCGACACTCGCGCAGCTCCAGCAGCCACTCGCAACTGTCCAGCTCCAGCTCCAGCGCCCTCGGCCCCGCCGCCAGCGCCTCCGTGGGGCCAGACAGCGCCAGTTTGCGGCTCAGTCCAGCAACCAACGCCAACACCAAGAAGAGCACAAGCACCAGCGCCACCGGCTCAGCAGCTTCTGCTTCTGCTCCAGCCTCAACAAGCTCCAACCCTTTCTCTCCTCCTCCCTCTCTCCCCCATACTCAATCTCATCCTCCTCCCCCGACCCCGACTCAGTCCAGTTCTACCGGCAGCAGGGCCTCCAGGACCTTCTCCCGCCTGCATCGCGCCAGGCTCAGCGGCAGCGCTTCCACTGTCGTCGATGCCGCCGGTAGAAATGCAAACGTCCAGTCGCCGCCAGAACAGGACAACAACAAACAAATGACGGGCTTTCCCACCAGCCGCGCCGAGTCTGTCTCGTCCGCCAGCGGCCACACGCCTGCCTCGTCGCGCACAATCCTCTCGACCGACCCTTCGGCCACCGACGGCCTGCCCGCCTCGCGGCCCTTTGTCCAGCGCAATGGCCGCACCTTTCTCAACGACCACACGCTCGTCTACCCCTTGCCCTCGGATCTCACCGAGTTGCACAGGCAGGTCTTGCGAACGATGCTGCTGATCCAGGTCATTGGCGCTCCCGTGCTGTCGCCGGACCTGATCAAGAAGCCTCCTCAGCGCGTCCTGGAGATTGGCTGCGGGTCGGGCTTCTGGAGCAACATGTGCCACCATTACTTCAAGAGCCGCGGTCACGGCGGCCTGTCCTTCACCGGCATCGACATTGCGCCGCTGGCCCCCGACAACAGCTCCAGCACCTCGGATGACGCCATGAAGCCCAGCCCCGACATGCAGTGGAAATTTGTCCAGCACGACTTGCGCCAGATGCCCTGGCCGACCCCTTCTGAGGAGTATGACCTGGTCATGGTCAAGGATGTGAGCTATGCCGTGACCAACAAGATGATGCAGCCCTTTATCGAGGAATGCGTTCGCATGGTCAGACCGGGTGGAACGTTTGAGATTTGGGAGTCGGACCACGTCATTCGAAGTCTGCGACCCCATGTTCCCACATCCACTGTTTCGGCAGAAGATGCAGAGGAGCAGGCCGCCGCCGCCAGTCTCGGCGCCTATGTCATTAACCCGCAAACTCCCCTCTCAGTCCCTTCAAACAACTATATTGCCGAATACAACTCGTGGTTGACGAAAGCGCTGGAGAAGCTCGACATCAACCCTCTTCCCTGCACCGTCATTGGCCCAACCCTGCTACAGGAATACGAAACCTTGGGCGACGTGCGTTCCCGAAGGATAGCCCTTCCCCTGAGCGAATTCCGCTGGGAAAAGGAGGGCATCGGCGGTGTCATCACCACCGACAGCAAGCCCGAGTCCAAGGGCAAGGAGGCGTCGGCACCAAAGTCGGACAAGAAGACGCTGACGGCGGGGCAGATTGCGCTGCGTCAGACGGCTTTGCTAACTCAGGTGCAGGAGATGCAAGCTCTTGAGCCCATCTTGCGAGACGTCAGCGGGAAGAGCCAGGACGAGTTGGACATGTGGCTGACCAAGATGATGAACGATTTGATGGACGAGAGCGGCACGTCTCTGGGAGAGTGTCTTGAATTTGGGGCTTGGTATGCGAAGAAGAAGAAGGTGGTTGCGTGAAAGAATGAACCAAGGTCACCAAAATATTTGCTTGAAAAGATTTTCTGACTGGATATTTTTTTCTTTTTTGCATACTACTTTTTTTTCCATTTGTTTTTTGGCGGTGAAAAAAAGAACTTTTTTTTGGGATCAACTCTGATTCCACACTTGATGTGCATCTATGGCTGCGAGTTTTAAGGAGGGATTCTCTTGTTTTATATTATATACGTCCCTGCAGCGTCTTTACTTTATTCTTACAACATTATTCCCGTTTGAACAAACAAGGAGCGATGCCTGCTTATATCCTATATATTCATATCCCTGCATTGGTTTTTTCGTTTCAACTCACGCGTCGCTGTCATATCGTTTTCTCAATGCTCGATATCGTTTCAAGTAGTACCTATTATACCCCCCATCGGAGATTTGATTAGCAATTGGAAGAGTTGAGGATGGCATGTATATGGTTTTTTTTGTTTTGGATTCTTTGTAAATGAGTGCAACGGTGCTGTAGATTGGCATTCTATCTTGGGGTGTGGTTGCATATTCTTTGATAATATTGGCATGTACTTATCCTTCGTCACGATGGGGTTAAGGAGAATCTTACAGAGCTTCAATTTCTACAGAGAATAATTTGTCAATGCTTCTTGATTCTATAAATCATGGTAGTTTGTAATTGGTGAGAGTGTATTTACCTTTCTTTACGTATTCAGCTTGCTTGATGCCTGCGCGAATCTTGTCTTCGTCACGCTCTGTGGCACGAGACATGAAGGCCTTGTGTAGACGGGGGCGGAAGTAGCCGTATCCGAGGGGATATTCACGGCCAAGATATAGTAATTCTAGTAGAAATTATTCAGTTTATAATCGTTAAGTATGAATTTGTTTAGAATTGAAAATGCGACGCGATGTGTTTGTTGTGATGTTTTGTTCGGACATGGTTAATACCCTCGGTAAATTTGACGGGAAATACAACATTTAAATGCCGTCGCGGGCAAAGGATATAGCTCACCTTTATATATGGCAATGACTTGCCTCCTCAGCTCAGCATTAGGACGCATCATGACTTCTAACTGAAGACCAGACGCATGCTGCAACCAAACTAAACAAAGAGACAAAAGGTCAAGCTTCAAGCTCCAACTGAAAAGAAACAATGTCATCACCGCCCCGCCACTTTCTCAACGGAGCTAAAATCCCAACTCTGATCCCCTCCAGCCTATCACAGCTCATCTCCATGCAAGGCTGACCAAACGCCACCTTTTTCGTCGTCGCGAGCCTGCATTTCATCATCCGATATTCACAACTATCTCATCCCATCACTCTCTCCCTCAATAAATCCTCCACCAATTCACGCAATTGAGTTACCTCCTTAAATAGTTACACCTCCTCTCCCCATCACACATTCCCCCCTACAAAAAAAAGACGATGCCGCGCCTCCCTCCAGCACTACAAGTCTTCCCCACGCTCACCCGCTTCGCCATCCGCCCCCGTCGCCTGGCCGAAGTCCCCATCGGAGGCCCTGCAAACAGCGTCTCAGCCCAGGCACTACAGCAGAGCGCGATACATTTGTACCATGACCTCGGCGTGCTGGTGTTTGCGGGGTGCTCGGTGAGGGAAGTTAGTCGGATAGGAGATGTGCTGAGGGAGGTTGTTGCGTTGGGGGGGCAGGGGGGGTTGGTGACGAGGTTGGATGCGTGGGAGGGCGGGGTTGTGAGGAGAAGGGAGGGGGGTGTGAAGGAGGGGGATGTGTATAGGGCTTTGGATGAGAAGAGGGTGAGTACTTTGATGTTTGAAGTGAAAGGTGAAGATTGTGGGAGGGATGAGGCTGATTGGGTTGTAGACGGGGATTATCAAGCCTACGGCTTTGCTACGGCTTGCGACGACACGGTTTGAGGAAATTCTCAAGGAAAAGGTTCCGGAGCTCAAGACTGCAAAGGACATTGACCTTCGAGAAACACAAGTCATGGTCCCGGCATCACCTCCACCGAGAGGAATTCTTAACGTATGATAACTTTCTTTCAGCCTCATTTGTTTAGCTACGGCTCATGTAGATGGTAACAGAAAACGGTCGACGGACTACGCCGAGTCCCCATTGAGTCCTTCACCACCATTGGCGTCAACCGTGTCAGCGGCTTCACCATCGGAGAGACACGCTTCTTCACCGTCGGCTCAGGCAACTACGTCGGCGGGGCAAGGGCAGACTACATGATGCTAAAATACAGCGAGGACAAGGACAGCAAGGCCATCAGCGTGACGCCTTACTGGGGCCACGGAAAGCTCAAGCAGCGGCGGCGAACTAGTGACGAGGCACAGGGCGCCATCTTTGACGACGTCGTGAGCAAGGTGATGCAGCCGCTGTGGGATGTGGAACGGAGTGTCTGGGCTACTAAGGCTGAGGAGCTGGAGAAGAAGAATAACAAGGAGAAGAAGGAGAAGAAGAGGAGGGGAGAGAATAATACCCAACCAAAGACTGCGGCTTAAGCGCTTGTATAATTAAAGAAAAAAGCAGAATAGCATGTACGATGGACGTTTACGAGTTATGAATCCTTGCAACGAGAATTCGCGCTGTACACCCCGCAGGCATTTAAATTGTAAGCTCGGTACTGATCATCATCGAATTGCCAAACGTATATAGAAAAGTACCAAACTAACAATTTAGATGCCTGTGGGGGAGAAGAAGACTTACTGGTTGTAAGGTGTAGTATAGCGATGGCTTCACAGAGGAAGCAAAGCTAAGTGGGTGTAAACACCGCATATCGGCAGATAAGACCTGTCAAATCTCCCCCGCTCACCAATTGCCGCGCTTTTCACCGGGCACAGATTTAGACACCAAAGCCGCGTGTTTGATGGAACCCCTCATCTTGCGGCATGGGGGATTGTCCTCAAGAAGGTTATTGGTTGGGGGATTGTCCTTGAGACCTATTGGTTGGACGGGCAGAGGAAGAAGATTGCCAAGTACTCTGTACTACCTCACAAGGTAGCAGTCCAAACACGCCATTCCAAGGTTCTGGGATCACCCAGAACTGCCGAACCCAACCGCGCCCAGCCCTGGAAATGACGGGATAGGAAATGACGGGATAGGAAGTGTGTTGGTTGTGAGCGCCGCCCCAAGCGATGCCGATACGGAGGTGATGGGCGAGATAGTCGGGTTGCACTTAATAGACGTCAAATAATTAAGTGAGTCAGTAAAAATAGTAGTACCGTAGTACTGGGTTCTGACAGCTAGCAGCAGGTAGGGCGAATGTCGCGGGAATAAAAGCTCCATGTAGAAAGGAATTGAACGTCCCAAGATCGGAGCCGCAGCCCCTTAATGCCGTCGTCTTGCCGGCTCAATGCAAATGACACCATCCAAAGCCCACGATAAAGCCAGGAGGTCACGCTGGTCGCAAGCCGCTCGTCCGCGTCTGAGAAGATGGGCTAGGTCGACGACGATCACTTTGAGGCAACGAGAGCGAGGGTATCGCGGGGTATCGTGACCCGAGGAGGGGCAGCTAGCCGACTTTCAACCCTGCTCTTGAGCATTGTTTAGCACTCATTGATAGGGCAAGGCAAGGCAAGGCAAGGCAAGGCAAGGCAAGGCAAGGCATCCTTCGTTTGCGGCATGTCAAAAGAGGCGTTCCGTATTACGGTGCGAGGATATTGTCAGAGGGAATTGGTCAGTAAGTAAGCGAGTAGCCGATTCAAGGGGGAGAGCTGGTGAGGTTGTCTGCCCGTCTGTCTGCCTCTGCCTCTCTATCTCCCCCCATCCTGCTCCGTCTCTGCTCCCCCACACAAACAACCTCGCCCAAGACTAGAAGGATTGCCGTCAGCTGGCTTGGTGATTTAGCGTTCCGGGCGGCTGAGAGGCTGGATCGGAGATTTGACCCTTGGGCCACAATTACGTTAGCGGCCGTGCAAGCAAAAAAGGTCGATGCGATGCGATATGCAATGGTCAGAGCCAAGGAGCGGTCAGAACAGGCCAAGTGCAAGTTGCATGGGAGCGAGAGTCAGCACTCATGCAGTGACTCGCCTGCTGTCTGCCGCTTCAATGTCACGCTGATTCCAACCCCCTTTAGTGGGATGAGGACTGAGGCATCGTCTGTATGTGCAGCGGCAGTTCAGTCAGGGATGCAGCTTGCACGGAGTAGCATTGCTAGCAACTAGCAGCAAACAGTACAAGGACCGTGTCGGTGTGTTTCCGATGAGGACCCCCCACTTTTCGTGATCGTTGTACTGTAGAGCGTGAAGAAAGAGTCTGCGCTGGGAAATTGGAGGCTCCATCGGGCCAGAGATTTTTCAACTGTTAGCGCCTACGATTGAAGACTGAGAGCAAAGAAGAAGAAGCTTGTGCGTCATTAGTGGTAGCGTGAGAATGACTTGACAGCTGATTTCTTCTCTTTTTTTCATTTTTTTTTTTTTTTTTTTAAATTTGGCTTGCAAAGAAACATAACATCTGAAAGCGGGGGTCCCTTGAACAGCGCTTGCACGTGCAAGCGGCATGATGTACCGAGTACATGTACGAAAGCGTCCTTTCGAAACACGGAGCGCGTGCCCATCGGCTTTTTCTTTGTGCCAATGGTGATTGGTCTTCCTGGATGGCAGCAGCACGAGATGAGCGAATTGCGGCTTATGGCCAGGGACTTTTTTTAATATTTCTCAATTGCTGCTGGTTTAGCCTATGCTACAGTACGACTCTACTGCTGTACACATTTGACGATCTATTGACGCTGCTTTATTTCACTTACACTTTTTTACACTTTGCAAGTACCAACAACATGGCGACTGGGGTCCCCCTCGGAAGGGGCTGGCAGCGACGTCAGATCCCTTGCCGCTGGCCCTCCTTTCCGTTGGTACGTACCGCATGGCAAAAGCTTAACCTGCCCTAGGCCATGCGCCAGCCTATCGAGAGTTTTTCCGGCCAAGAACAGCCGACAGCCTCAATCCAAGTCCCGACGTGGCCTATGAGCCAAACATCAGATTCAGCTGTGCGCTAAAATGGGCTTTGCCAGAAGGATCAGTTGCTGCGTCGTTTGCCCGTGGCCCGCTGATCCGGCGGCTCCGGGGGCGACGACCGCTGGAGCTGCTTTGCTCCTGGGGCGCTGAAAAAGCCCACAGCTGTTTGCACCGTTCGGTCTTGGGGCGCTGCTATTTCGGCTTGTAGGTACAGTACTTGACAATTGATTGCTCGGACGTTGGCTCGAGTACATACCGGCTTGGGGAGGTCACTCGGCGTCCCGGAGAGCTGCAAGGGATACACTAGAGGCCTATCGACTTTCCTCCCCCTGTCTACTTTAGTTGCCGCGCTTGCAGCGAGTTATGGGCATTTCTGCCGTGATCAATCCAGCTTAGTAGCCTTGTGAATCGTCAAGGTATGCTAGTCCGGTATTATACCACTTGCTGTACTATGCTCATCACACTCTGCTCCTCTCCCGGAGTGGATTATGCTTGTTATCTATCTAAGGTGCTCCTCGAATGTCGTGGCTCTGTCATGTGTCAGAAAATATTGAAGGCGGCGCCAACGGCTGGAGCACAGTACGGTACATGTACGTTGCTGACTTGTACCTCGAACTGCACTGCATTTGTACCCTTTCGCCGGCCCTAGCGGTCGGACGCTACAAGTCGTCGCTGAGAGTACCTCCTAATACTCCGTCAAAGTACCTCTGCTTTAGTAGCCGAGCCCAGCCCATCAGATGCCTTCGATCAAATGCTAAAATTGATCCAAGACATGATTGCTGTCCAACGCCTCTGGAGGATTGCGTCAGCCGGAAAAGCCATGAGCAAACCCACCGCTTCGTTCCATTGCATTACATTGCCAGTTTCCTCGCGCTCTCAAATCCAGCTGGGAGAATGACTTAGGGACAGGGGCTGCAACTCGCAAGATGCCCGTCCAGTTGCTTGCGCTTGCATGTGCCTTGTGCCGACTGGAAGCAAAGTACGAGTACAGGTACTTGTACAGTACATCCGCTGGCTTGTGAATCCCCACATGCCCCCTTAGCGCGCTGTAGAACGGTAGATCCAGGGCCCGCCCTAGCGCCTCCTGTGCCCTGGAAGCCCGCCCAAAGGCCCTAGAGCTCTGGCGCTGCAAGCCCTGCAACACGGCGGCTTGCCCCCTCTACCACGCTCTAATATTCCCCGGTTCGTGGGTACAGTCGCTGCTTTTCGTTTTTTTCGCTTCCTCTACCACTTCCAGCAGCTTCTGTCTTGGGGGGTCAAAATCTCACTCCTTCACCCCGAATTCCTCGCAACGACGACGGCTTCTCGACCAGCGCCCACCGACGGCACATTGTTTGGACCGTTGAAAGCAAAGTGCCTTGTTCCCTCTCTTGTCCAGCCGCAGACACATGCCAGCGGTCTCCGAATGACGACGACATCCTGCAATTATCAGCAAACCAACTTCGACTCACCTTCTCCCCCACCACCAAAAAAAAATAAGGGCAACAATCCTTCCCGCAATCCGACTCCAGCCCGCCGATAGACCAGCACGCGCAGACTGAAGCCAGAGGAAAGCAAACAATCCCCTTCCCGCTGCTGCTGGCCCTGGCCTTGAAACAGGTCTTTAGGGTTGCTCGGCAGTCAGTGGGGGGAGAGAAAGCAGCCGCGCATGCCTCGCGCATCGGGATCGAGCAAGCGACAGTCAGGAGCCGCTCATCGCGACACCAAGGAGAATGGGCTCGTAGCCCCGGCAAAGCGAGTTACTGGCAGGAAGAGCCTCAATCCTCCCGAGGGCCCTGCGAGGCCGGCCGACCATGGCGCGGGCCACGCAGGGCCGCAGTTTGTGCTGCCCAACGGCGTCTCCAAGGCCGCCATCGACTTCCACGACCGCTCCACCGATGCTCGCAGGGCTTCCGTCGGCAACTACTCTGAGACGTCCACGTCCGAGTCGTGCACCTCCCATATAGGCTCCGGTTCTGCTGCCAATGTCGACGGCGGTCATCGCCAGATCGACGTCAATGCCCTCAAGAACGCAGACGTCCACCGCGATTCCGGACCCATCGACATGGTGGCCACCGTCCTCAAGACGCTCCCTATGCAGGACACGCTCGCCATCCTCATCATCCTCATGCAGCTCCCGACGCTTTCCCTCTCCATCATCTACGGCATCTTTACCTGTCTGACCTTTGTTCCCCCCGTCACCACCAGCTCCGGCATCAACCTCAACTTTGCCGAAATCTTCGATGGCCACTCCACCATGCCCTCCCTCGTCACCGTTGTCTGCATGGACTTCTTCTTCCTCCTCGTCTGGCTGTTCCTGTGGCAGCCGGTCCAGGACGCCATCTTGGATCTCGCCAAACCCATCATCGCCATCACCCTCGGCGGCGGCACTACGTATAGGAACGGCGGCTCCCGAGGCCTTACTACCTGCTTCATCTGGATCGTCATCAACCATGTCATCCGCAGTACGAGAACCCACTGGTCCCGGCTTGCTAGGCACATCCCCGAGGACTGGCAGGTGCCCTCTGCCCTGAGCAGCACGTTCGAATCGACCTCCGTCATGCATGATAAGAGAAGTGCGTTTGCGTGGGTTCGGAGCGGACTGGCTATTCACATCCTGACACAGGGACTCGTAAGATATATTCGTGAGTGGTACCTGAGGAGAGAAAAGGCCAACGCAGCGTCCGGCCAGCATGATCCCGAAGCAGGGAAGCCCGTAGCAACCATTTCCATCAACGGCGAGATTGCCCACGACACTGGCTTTAATACCCCCGATACGGAGACTGGATGCCCCCCTCAACCGGCCGCCCCCGCCTCCACCAACAAGAAAAGAAGAAAGCAAAGCACGCAGGTCAGGCTGCAGCAGCCGCTATGGGCTGCCCTGGCCAGCACAAAGATTGTTGTCATGAAGGAATACGAGTCGTCCCACGTACCCTCGAAATCGCTCGGCGTCAACACGACGGACATTCACAACCTAGGAAACGCACCTTTCAATACACAACCCAAGCAGATATGGATCTCATATATCGGTAGCGACGAAGTATGCTTTAACACGAGCCACTTTCCGGATTTAGACGACGAACCGCCACTCCCCACCACCGCCAACGGACACGCAATCACGCGGCCGGCCGGTGTCGATACGTCCAAGCCTTTTTATGTCAAAGTGAACAACGCATTCTGGCAACCCACACGCATATTTCCTGTTGTCGAAGCAGACGATGGCGGTCGAGGCGGTACCCGTTGGACGGGAGACATATATGGCCTCCGCCCATCGTCCAAATACGTCTGTGAGTTTGTGGATATCAGGACTGACAAGGTTGTCTTCTCCACAAGTATCCGGACCATCAAAGAACCCGCCAGAGAGAATAGCAACGTGCCCGTCGCCGTGTCTGGCTCTCAGCAGTCACTACAACCCGATTCCCCAGCCACTACTCTAAGCATCTCCATTGCAGCCGCAGAAGTCAGACTCAACGACGAGAAGAATCGCCTCAAGACGTGGCGGAAAGAATGGAAATCAAGAATCAACGCTCTCAAGAAGGAAAACGAGCTTACGGACAACCAACTAGCCTCGGCCGGCCACAGCGATGACAAGTATAGACAAAAGATCCGCCAGCAAGAGACTCAGAAAGCACAGGCCGAACGCGATACGGAAACTCAAGCCGAACAGCTCAAGAAGTTTGACGGTTCGCCAGAGCTAGCCGAGAGCAAGAAGAAGATAGAGCGATCCTACTCGGGCGAGAAGAAGCTCTATGATGCAGCGCAGAAGAGTTTCCGCGAGTACAAGGCAACGCTGGAGAGCGAGGTCCAATCCAAGGACAATGAGAAGGGCAACCTCAATACCAAGCGCAACAAGATTGCCACTCGCATTGCCAAGGTTGAAAACGAGCTCGCCAACATCACCGATGCAAACAACCGGGGTCTCAACGAGGTGGAGCGCCGGAAGCGTGAACGTGCAGGCTGGCAGGAGCAGATTGTCAACTCGGACAAGTCGTTCAACGATCAGCTGGGGCAGAGTTATGCCAACAACAATATGAAGGCTGAGCATCTCCGCAGCCTCCAGAACGAGTTGCAGACAGTTAGAAGCTACATGAGCCAGGCCAACGGCTTGCCTGTTGACATGGCCTCACTCGAGTCAGCCGTTCACGCTCCCTTTCATTCGCCGCAGCCACAGCAACAGCAGTTGCCGCCGCAACAGCAGCCGCAAACTCCTTGGAATCCCAATCCCGCTGCTCCCGCGCATTTCCCTGCCAGTGTCAACTACTGGGGAGGCGTAAATGGCGAGAATCACTCCTCCACGTCTCTCTCTCTGGGTCCTCCCGGCTTGGCAGCCTGGCAATCCCCGCCCATGACCTCTTTCGAGCTCCGCGGCGCCAAATCGCGAGGTCGCAGCTCTAGTATGCTCAGCGACGTCAGCGGTTTCACCCAGCCGAGCGATGAGGAGCCTCGTTCTCCCGTCGGCATGGGCATTTCACGACGCCCCATGTACACGAAGCGGTTCGGCGTGCACGACAGCAGACGGAGCACAGGCAGTGGTGGCAGCGGTGGTAGTGGCAGCATGGGCGATCCGTCCAGCCCGGCGTGATGGCATTTCTTCTTCCTTGTCTATTTGTATTTATGCTTGTGAGTCTGAGAGCTAAAGGTTGTCAACGGTGCTGTTTGTCTGGCAGCGTTTCCCTACCATGGGGATCAAGCGGGCTGGCCAACGTGCTGGAAGCGATGAGTATGTAGTTTGGCATAGTCGCCTTTGGTTTGATGAATGAAGCAGCGCTTTGCAGAATCTGTGTGTCCCCTCGCCGTCCCAAGTGATGTAACTGTGGCTTTTTAAAACAGCATCTTGCATAGATGATGGTGTGTCTGTCCTGCAACGATTGGTCCATCTAAAATAGATGGGCAGCGGTTGGTATATATATTACCCCATGGCAAGGCTCGGCCAACAAGAATTAATCTATGCTGCCTGGAGCGGTTACACGAGTCCTATGAGGAGTAAAGAGTAAGTCGCCCAATCAATACATCTCTCAGCACCCTACTCTATATATCTGAGGGGAATGTGAGCTGTCAGGTGCCTTTTGGCTGCATTATGGCTGGGCGCAGGTGAGGAGAAGCTGAGGAGAAAGTGATGGGCCTCCCAGCGTGACAAAGATCATCTCGAGGTTTCATTCTCTCTGCTCTTTTTTTTTCTTTCTCTTCTTTATCTTTCTTTCTATATTAGTTGATGGTTCTTTTTATGATACCATTTAATGGCTTTTTGCCCGTCCTGCAATCGAGTGTTCAAAAACGACTCCGCGCTGTCGATGCATCTACGAGACAGCAAAGCGCACGACTCGGACCCATACCCAGCGGCGACAATGGTACAGGAGGAAGATGTCTGGAAGTGCGTGCGCTGTGAGACGGAGTTTGAGTCGCGGGAAGAGTTGAAGATGCATGTGCTTTCGTCTGGGAAGCATTTCGCGTGCATGACGTGTTTGGAGGCTGGGCAATGGGAGGACTTTTTGACGAAGAGGGCTTTGAAGAGTCATATGTGGGGGAAGCACAAGCACGATTCAAGCCAGAGAAGCGGTGAGTCGAAGAAGAAAGATACCAAGGGGAAGGGCAAAGGGAAGGTAGAAGTGCGAGAGACGCCGCTGGATGGATTCTTCGCTTCGTTTACGGGATTCGTGTACGATCCTCATTTGTCGCCGGAGGCCTCGTGGAAAAAACTGAGGAGGTTTCAGGGCTGGAAGGGTCTTTCGCCTGATGGTAGGAGGAGTGATGAGGAGAATCATGCATGGGGGAGATATCAGGGGGCGCTTGTGAGGGAGGTTGAGATGTGGTTTGGGGATGAGAAGGATTTGACGGCTTGGAGGACGCTTTGTAAGGCGGTGGGGGAGGTTGATCCGCCGGATGAGATTCAAGAGTGCAAAAAGGTGTGTGTTTTGTTTTTTTCTCTTTTGACTCTTTGATTTTTTGATGTGGTGTGTATTGGTTGAGATGGGAGAGGCTGATGGGAAAACATTTTGATGATTAGATTCTTCGGACCACGCACGTCAACATTGTCGACTTGATCGACTGGGGCAGGAAAGGCGGGGATGAGAACGAGGGGAAGAAGGTCAAGGTGTTTAAGTCTGTGCAGGCGCTGAGTAATTATAGTGTGGAACACCAGAAGATATTTGCAAAGAGGTTGCTGAAGCAGTACCACGGAGGGAATGTGGTGATGAAGCATCTGCTGAGGGTGTTGTTCACAAAAGGGCGGGTGATGCGGTGAAGTTGGCGGCATGATAAGATGCTGTATACTTCTACGGCGCAGTGCAATTCTAGTCTAATAGTCTATTCTAAAGGTTCTATTCTAAAAGTCTATCTACTGTCTGATATGCCGTGCCATGCCCTGCCATGTTGTGCCGTGCCTGAGTCCTTCAACCCATGTTCTCAACATCTACATACTCTTCAACTCCAACAGCGTCAGTCCCGCAATAATCACCGTCATTTAAGCCGATCCCCCACCCTCCAACAGCTCTGGTCCTCTCAATCATCACCATCTTCTAAGCCAACCCTCCAACTCATACAGCTCCAGTCCGTTCTCCAATCTTCTCCCTCTGCCAATCTAACCCTCCAACGGCTTTGTCGACCCCCTGCCTTCCGGGATGTGCGCAGTTCCCATCCCGAGAGGCTCCTCAAGCTGCCGAATGTTCCTCAGCTCCGGCAACGTAAACGGCTCCGTTCGGCTCAGGCTGTCGACCCTCCCCAGCAGCTTCTCCAAATGTCGAAGCGAGGCAGCCGGAGCATATCCCGGCCCTTGATGTCCTGCCAACTTGGTCACCACAAAAGTGAATCCTCGCTCCTCATGCACTGTCCCCATAACACCCGTCCCGGCTAGCATGTCACTAGCGTAATACACGGTCTGATTGCCAAAGGGGTCGAAGCCGTAAAGGGGAACATAAAAAGGATCTTTTGGCTTGCACTGAAAGCCCATCTTCCCGCCCCATGTCATGTTTTGGATGCCCAAGAGGACACCATCCATGGGAATGACCCAGTCAGCATCGCCATGGGCGAAGATAACATTTTGGGTTGCTTCAATGACTCGTGGGAGTTGCTTCTGGCCTGATGGCAGAGAGCTATCGTTAGGTTTGAAGACCTCACTAGGTGAAACGCACGATTGCCAAGTAGCCGAAGCGGGAGCATGGATGGCCGTTTTGACGTCAGCGCGGTTGAAATAAGGATTGTCTGTACGGCTGGAATAGGGATCGTCGATAGGGGTATAGACCATAGGGCAATGGTCGAGAATATTGTAAATATTGAAACAGGGGTTTGTCTTGAGAATCCCGTTCTGGACGGTCTCTGTCAACGTTTCGATACAAGTCGTGTTTGTAATGGACGTGACGTTGGGCAGCATGCCCGTTACAGGATCAATGATGGGCTGCGTGCCTGATGGAGGAAACGTAAGATACCTGTCATAAAATTCGGTGAAACCACACTCGTCGGAGATTTTGCGGGCAAGAAACAACGTATTGTCATCAAGAGCAAACTCAGATGCGTGGCGAGAGATGTAGGGCAGAATCGGGAGGTAGTATTGGACAGTTTCGACAGTTGTAGCTCCGTCGTAAATTATCAGGCCTGCCAGATTGTAATGATCCGTGTCGTTGGCATCCATGAAGTGGCTCGAGATGTATGGACCGTAGAAGCCGCCATACGACTCCGCGGCGATGTAGACACGCCAGCCATGCAAGCCAAAAACGTCGACAAAGTTGCGCCAGAAACCCATGAACTGGGCCGCTAGCTCGTCCTCATTGGTGATGCTGGGTTCGCCCTCGGAAAAGCCCGTGCCGATCGGTTGCTCGATCCAGACGACGTTGGTGAGAAGGTGCCAGCTCCAAGGGTTGCGCTTCGGCTTCAAGGTTCCGGGTTGCCAGGAAAAGGGGCCGTTTTCTTGGAGCAAGGCAATGAGAGACGAGCAGCCGGGCTATTTGTTTGGGCTCGGTCAGCAAATGGAAATCAGGGGTAGGAGATACTTTAGGTCGAACATACACCGCCGGTGAGCCAGATGACGATTTCCTTATCATCCTGGTGTTCTTCATTGACAGTTGGGAAGAACCAGAAGAACATCTTGTCTTTTTCATCGGTCTTGTTGCTGATTGGCAAAAGGCCCGCGTACGACTCGCCTACGTCGAAATCGACTTCTGGGATTCCAGTTCCATTGACGGCAAACTCTGTGCAGATATCAGTGTAAGGCCAAGACAAGAAGCTATTGGATCACTAGTTGGGACGTACTTTCTGTGACAGAGTTGAGGTATCGCGACGTTGGCTCTGGTTTGCAGGTGTCACCAGTGGAGTTTCTGCCGATGAGAGGTTTGGATTTCGTGGAGTTGACAGGATAATGGTCAAAGGTTTCGACGAGATTCTTAGCGGTGTTGGGTCTGGGTGGCCCAGCAAAGATACTGTAGACAGCAGGCAACAGGGATAGCACCCAGTGAAGTCTCATTGTGAGGGACGTGAAGTAGGTATACGGATAACAGTGGACAGGATATGTACTTGTGCAGGGTGAATCTTGGAGAAAGTTTTTGGATCCAAAACTCGGCTTCAGTGTGCGTCTTATACAAAGCAGAGTGCTAATGCTTTTTCGTAACTACATGTAGGTATCTACAAGCCAGGAACATTGAAATCTCTACATCGCGTACATATCCGCATTAGCTGATCTTACTATCTAGGCGTCATGTTGAATTGTTTGCAAGTATGTATCCGTGTTGTTAGTCTCCGTATTAGTTTCCGTCTTCTCAATTTCGCTCAGGCATCGGTAAGGCCGAGTGATAGCATCGTATTTGTATGCGGGCGCCCTTTGTGTTTGCCCAAATAAAGCTTTGATCAATAACCATCCATCAATCTTATTGATGGAACAAATTCAGCCGCACAATACAAGGTTACATGTTGTTTGCGTATACCCAGCTTAAGCAGCCATGATGCCAGTAGCCGATATTGACGGAAGGATTTTGTAAAGGCGCCATCTTTGCTCTACTTTAGTAAAAAAATGGGATCCATATTCAGAAGGATTCGTCATCGACCAGCCTCATTTCCTGTGTCGGAGATGAATTGGCGGATACATGCATGGTAGGATCTTTTGTTGCGGTCAAAGTGGAAGGGTCGTGTACAAGTGGCTTGGATAGGTACGAGTTTATCAATCAGGACGAAACAATGAGAAGCACCAAGGCATTGTTAATACGAGAATAGATTCATATATCTATAGCGTAATAACCATTGCCGATCTAACCAGCTGTTTCTCTATTAGACACAAACATAACAGAATCGCCAATACTGCGCCGTAATAATAGACGCGATAAGTCTTCCTACCCATTGCGGGCCCGTCAGATGCGTAGATCCTATAAGCGAGAACACTAGATGATAATTGTTGCAGAATGCACAGTGGCAAAATCCTGAAATCCTTGTCCATTACCGTATATCCAATATAGCAAAGGCATGTGCCAAAGGCGAGAACAAAGAGGGAGGTGCCTGCTCGAAGAACTTTTATGCCTCGGTCAGAAAGTAACATGGGAAGAGTTTTTCTCTCGCTTTTTCGGTCGCCCTCAAGGTCGTGAAATTCTTGGATATGCATTGTTCCCATGAACCAGACAAAGATGATGCAGTCAATGGTGAAACTGATGTTCCAAGCTTCCACATCCCTTGCCAGGACCGAGTTCAAGAGCCGCCCCAGGATGCAGTATGAGAAGGAACCAAAGTAGCTGCGCATGAACCAGCCAAACAACTTGGGCCATACATAGCATGCTGTTATCAAGAGCTCCCAGTGCAAAAGATGCATCGTTGGCCAGACGCCAAACAGATAATATAGGGCGACAGGCCCCAATACCCATGTTAACACCCAGCGAGTCTTGGCTTGTTCAATGGTCATTAAACCAGCAGGAATAGGACGATCTGGCTTGTTTATGTAGTCTTCGTCTGGAGACGACGTTTGGTTGGCAATGTCAAAGATGTAGTTGCAAAGAAGCCCCAGAATGGCTGCCTCCATGAGTAACGGGACCGTCTCGGCCAGCGGTAGGGGCGCTTTGACGACTCTAGATAGGAGTCCACCCATGAAAATGAACAGAAACCCAGTTGCATTCGATTTTAACAATCGAGCTGTTATATCCAGCTCGCGGAGCACAGTATGCCGTAAAGATGAGGATAGAGCACCAGTAAACGACTCAAATCGTGGAGTTTTCTTCGCCATTTATACTAAACAGATCTGAAAAGGGAAGAAACAAGAATCTGACCCAGCTTGCTGACTGTAGCAAGGTAGAGTGCTCAATAACGTTATTTGAATGCTCTGATCTGAATAATTTTCTGTATATCACTTGTTTATATATCTATGTTGTATCTACTTATCTTTGACGTTAACAGCCTTGTTTCTTGCTCATATTCGGGCCTTTTGGGGTTCTTTTGATGCTGCTCCCTCCATATTCAGCTATGATGAAGTCAAATACTATCCACGGGGAGACCGAAACGTAACCAAACAAGCCCTGATTCAGGTTAGCGTAGTCAATAATGCGATTGATGCAGCATAAATACATGTATGTAGATTCTTTTGTCGCTAGGTTTCAAGTTCTTTGTAATCGCAGCCTTCTTTTGTTATCGTAACCTTGCTTTTTGTATTACAACCTTGAACCTTGAACCTTGAACCGTTCTCTTGATATGATTCCACTGATATTCCAGCCTGATATATCTCTATTGGTGCCATGTCTAACTGCATACAGCTCTGTATGAAAGAAGAACTGTCTGGGATGTGGTCATGTTTGGCATTATCATGAGATGGCGAATTGGCCAACATGTGTAACAGATGGCTGGGATTTGCTAGCAATCCAAGTGCATGTAACACAGTCGTAGAGCCCATCTTTACTAATCCTATCGGATTTACTATCGGTGTATATGCGGATACATGTTTTTGGTCTGCTTGACGGAATTAAAGGATTCTCTCTAGACTCTAGAGTTACGTGGCCTGTCCATTTCATGTAGTTGCTAATCTCAAGGTCAAGCACAATTTCCATTGATCCCTTGCAAAATATCGCTATTCCGCCATCCAACGGCGGGCATGCCAGTAACCAGACTCCTGGTATATGCAGACAAGGTCCCAGATCTATCTATATTACCATATGATATAGAAACTACAAGCGTCTGCGGGCACTCTCTATGCTATCCCGAAGACGTTTATGCGAATCAGTGGATGCTTATTGCCATCATCTGCAGGTGCATCTTGATCTGCCACGGCAAGAATTGTACGGGGTAGTTCTAGCAGAGATTAGCCAATTACTTGTCATAGATGAATAAACGAGCAATGTATCATGAACCGGGGCCCCAATTATCCAATAGCTCCGGGTGCAGTGACACGTTACGGCTGTCTTTCAATGAAGCAAAGAACATGAATTTGCAGCTCTTGTCGAAGATTACGCACTAGCTAAGGCTGTTAAGGAACTGTTAGTGATGTCAGCTTTTTCAGTGCCACTCTTCCAGGACAAGTGTAGCTGGAGCTAACAGGTCTTTAACAGCAGATGACCCCTAAAGTCAGAGCCTCAATGCCTACTGGGCACATATGCAACATTACCCTGTACATGTAGCTAATAAATTGGTTGCAAAGGGGATAAATATTTGTGCCGGTTGATTTGAAGAATGAAACAATTACATAAGGTTTTTTCCCTTTTCGAGTAAATAGCTATTTCTTATATTTATTAGGAGGAGGTTTTCTTCATTGCTTCCTTTACTTATCTCATCAGCTAAAGAAGCCAATCGTGGAAAGTATTTTGGATTGCGGAATACCACGAAGTACAAGTGATTAGATAGGCCGTATGACGTAAAATACACTAAGCCAATCAAGGCATATGTACAGTGTCATATACGTAGACACTGTCTTCTTGGCACGGAGCTTAGAAAACAAGCCGGGCTGAAGAAAGATGCTATCGCCGAACGGCCCGAGTCTCAGTGAATGAACCAAGAAGGCGGAGAGGAAACGAAAATTTTTTTGAGACTTGTGTGACTTGCATCACGTATGTCTGCTTCTTCACAGTTTTTTTCCCCCGGGAGAGGAATAGGAAGGATTTGTATGGCTGCATAGTAGAGCGCTAGATAGGTGGTTCTATTGTCTATTACTGTGTGGTGTTTTGCGCTGTGACAGAATGCCCTTTGGTGGTAGCACGCCTGGGTTGCTTATCTCGTCACATTGAGGCTCTGGAAGCATCTCATCTCCCTGCCAAGAGACGAGGCAATCAGTCAGATTGCAAAGAAGAGTAGCGCGTGCTGCAAGGCGTGAGACTAGCGGGTTGGAGTATGTATGGGGAATCGGCAGGGCCCCTGTGGTGATGCAGAGTGCAGGAGAAACAGCAAAACAAGGACGTCCGGAATTAGTATGGAGATGGATCGCTGAAGTATATAATGGTGTCGTGGTGGCTCTACATCTTTTGGATACTGGAGAGGAGGATGAGGGTGAGGATGAGGATGAGGATGAAGATACAGACGAGGACAAGGATGAAGATGGTGAGATGCAATCAATGGTTTCGGATTCATCACATCTTTAATCCCGTGGCTTACGAGTATACCGTAGCCAGGGGACACAGCCCACAGCTTGTCGTTGCTGCATCTGGGCTGCATGATTGGCTGAGACGGCGCAGCTGGCGATGCATCGTGGGCTTGGAACGTGAATGAAATCCCTTCATGGCGATGAGACGTGAGGCGGCTAAATGCCAGTTTGTTGGACTGACACACACCGTGCTTCCACCAGCCCAGCTAACCGTGTCCAAGCAATCCAATCCATATCATCCATGAGACGAATCATCACCTACAGTACAAAGTTCTGGTCTGGTGGCTTTTCCCTCTTCTCCAGTGGCGCTGCTCGAGCCAATCTCCCCAAGAGCGACAGGTGGAGGTCAGCTAGCAGTACTAGCTAGGCCCGCAACTTGTGCCGTAATCTGTATGTGCTCGGGAGCTGCATGCGCGCCAGAGGGGAAAAGGATGGAAGAGGAAGGGGAAGGGGAGAAAAACTGCTTTGTAGATCCGGATCTCCAGAACGGCCCAGGGCGGACAGGCCGGCTCCAGACTCGGTTGAGCCAACGCATCAGTCAGTCCACCATCACCACGGGTCTCGTCTCGCCGTGCCTTGCGACTCCGCCTGGCTGGTCCCTCCCTTTCCGTAGCTGTGATTTTCCATCTTGCTTCTGCCATCTCTGCGCGCCGTGTGTTGTTGTTGCTGCTGCTGTTGTGGTGCAGCCCAACTTGAAGCCATCGCCAGCAGCCTCGTGGACGAGCATCAGCCTTTGTGACTGTGACGAGACCATTGACTACTGGCTTTGGCCGATAAGCCAACATTGGCGCAACTACTTTTTTAAATTCTTCAGTTTACTTCTTTTAAATAATACTCGAGTATATTCCTGCTCGTCTGCGAAGCAGCAAATAAGCGAAAAGCAAAGCAAATCAAGGCAAAAAAAAAAAAAAAAAAAAAGCACTCGCGCTGTGGCAGCTTCCAGTCCAGTCCAGCCCAGACTCTGCGCAGGCCTTCGTCATCGCCATCATATCATTCTTTAGCGAGGCTTTTCCTGCCAGCCCAGCCCAGCTCTAGCCGACTTTGTCATCCACCCATCAAATCCCATCCCATCCCATCCAACGCGACTCTTGCACTCCTCCTTCTAGTTCTCACCATTCCCTCGCCTGCTTGCCATTGCCGACAGATGCCCCGTGGCCGCGAGCGCGTGTAAAACACACAGACACATGGGCTCGAGTGTCTCGGACGAGTACTAGATTTCTCCTGCCTCTCTACCCTTCTCTACTCTACTTGTCTACTCTACCTTACTCTTGACTGCAAATCCCGGCCGGCCATCCCTTCACCTTCAGCCTTGTCCACCATGGACTCGAGCTTCCGATCGACGGTGATGCACCGGCGCGGCGACGACGAGCGAGATCGAGACAGAGACAGAGACAGAGATCGGGAACGAGACCGTGAGCGAGAGCGAGAGCGAGAGCGGGAGATGGACAGAGATCGCAGCCAGCGCGACGTGATGAACCCCAGCTCGCGGCACTCCACCTTCAGCCTGCGGTCTCCCTCGACGCACACGCAGGCCGAGTTCCATCCGCCTCTGCCCTACGCATCCAGCGACGCAAACCCGCATCACCAATCGCCGCCGCGCCATAGCCAGAACCACAGCCCATACATGCCGTCGTCGACGCCGGCGTCCTCGGCTTCTGCGCACCCGCTGCCGCCTGTGCTGGCGCCGTCGCCCGGCCATCACCAGCTTCAGCAGCATCAACAGCAGCCGCATCAGCAGGGCCCTTCTGCCTCGCCGCTGCACCCGCCGGGCGCCTACTATCCTCCTCCGCCTCGTGCCGTCTCGTCAGTGCCAGTGTCAGTGCCCATCGCGGCATCACCTCGATCGTCCTCAGCCTCAGCCTCAGCCTCAGCCTCGGCCGCCGCCTCTGACCTTCATCCCGGCGGCAGAGTCTACGATCCAACAACCGACACGACCAAGGAGCGCCCCATCGCCGCCTCGAGGCAACACGCGCCCCAAGTGGCCACGCCAAAGGTAAGCACCTCAACCTTCTAAAAGTCCACTTTCGCTTTTTGGCCTTAAGCCCACGCGCATGCGCCTTTTGCTTTGTTCAATTGAGCCGTACCCTTTTTTCCCTCTTCCACCAACGTCGATGCAATCATCTCTCCTCACCACCACCCTCTCCCCCCCGAAAAAAAAAATCGTCAACCCCAAATTCACCAACCCTTGCCATGCCGACACCATCGCCATCCCTGATTTCTCAACGCGTCTTCTAACGTGATTTTCCTCTCTCTCTTCCCTCTCCTATAGCCGTACCACTCCCGCGAGCCGTACCAGTACCCGCAGCCAATTGACCAGCAACACCAGTCGTCTTACCGCAACGGCGACAATTATTCATCGCCTCGCGCCAGGGCTTCGTCCTTCAACCGCCGGCCGACTAGCCCGCTGTCCCTCTCGCACTCCCACCCAGCCCTCGCAACGACCGGCTCCCACAGTCCGCCCAGCCGTCACTCGCACATGACTTCACCGGTCTCGAGGCATGCGCCTGCCGCGACGCATTCTGCAACAAACGGCACCTCCCTGCCGCCCATGATGAAGACTGAACTGGCAGCCCCGTCACCGCCGAAGCCGGCTTCTGTAAGTACAAACTCTTTTTTCTCCCCAAAGCAAGAAGAGGAAAAAAACACAAAAACAAACAAACACACACACATACGCACGCACGCATGCATGCACACAGATCCTGCCAGATCCTGTCCAATTCGGCCACACTCGTTTGTTTGACTTGATTTATTTCCCTCTCTTTTCACTATCAATACCCTATCGCCATTTTTGCCTCTTCTCCATCACGCCATCTTTTCCCTTCAAACAACTCAATGATCGATTGATCATCATTCGGTAATAAATCGTCGTGCTAACGGTGCATCTTAGAGCCGAGCTGCCGACCCAATGTCCTTCTCCAACATCCTCTCCAACTCCGAGCCCGCTCCCAAGCCCGCGGCCAAAGAGCCGTCACCCAAGAAAGAGCCTACGCTGGCGCCCCCCGTGTTTGAGGTCCGAGAGCCCGACAACGACGGCGATACCGAGATGGAGAAGGAGGTTGATACCGAGCCTGAACCTGCCCCAGTCAAGAGACCCGAAATCGTCATCAAGAAGAAGACCGCCAAGAAACCCACCAAGGGCCGTGCATCCGAGATTAGAGGAGACGATGGCCCCAAAAAGAATCGTCGCGCGTCCATCAAGAAGGAATCTCCCACTCCTCGACCGCCGTCAAAGCGACAAGCCAACGGCCAGCCCAAACAGAAGACGTGGTCAAGCGAAATGGAAAGGTCAATTCAGAATCACGAGGCACTGCTTGACAAGCAGGCCGAGTCTCTGGATGACACAGAGTTTAGCGATCGAGCTTACAAAGAGGGAGCTTTCAAACGCCAGCGCACTATGGCTGATCTCGACTCTGACAGAGCCTATGCCCGACGCGAACAGTTTGTCAAAACCACTGGAAAGAGGCTGGCCGAGCACTCGGATCTAGGAAAACGCCGATACGACGATGTCTTTTACGACGAGGCCCTCCACGAAGTCCGCGAACAAGAACTCTTTGCCGAAAAGGAGCGTAAAAAGGACATGCAGCGAAAGCGACGACGTGAAAAATCAATGGCCGTCACCATTGAACAGAAGGAGGCCGCCCTCGCTAGAGCCGAAGCTGCTGAAGATGAGGAAGAGCGCCAGAAACATTTGCGTGATGCCGAGAGGGCCAACAAGAAAGCCCAGCAAACGAAACTCATTCTACAAAAGGGCATCAAGGGCCCTGCCCGCAACGTTGAGCTCAACCTTGAAGGTGGCACCATGTCCAGCTTCCTGGCATCCGATGCTGAGACCCCTAAGAAGGGCAAGGGCCGCGGAGGAACACGGCCTAAAAAATCCAAGGAACAGAAGCAAGCCGAGAAGGATTCTGCAGAGGCTGCCCAGGCCGCTCTGGATGCTGGTGAAGAGCTACCGCCCAAAGAAGAGGGCCGAGTTCGCATCAAGATCAAGGGCAAGTCCAAGGGCGACGGAGAAAAGGCTACCAAGGAAAAGGCCGAATCTACCAAGGACAAGGAAAAGGTCGATGACGTGCCGGATCTCGAAAAGAAATTCATCTCCAAGGGCTACAACCAAATTTACGATCAGATTTGGCGTGACATGGCCCGCAAAGACGTCAGCAAGACGTTCAAGCTCGCCGTCGACTCTTATGCTACCAGAGGTTCCAATCTCAAGAAGACGGCCATTCTGGCTTCCAAAGAGGCCAAGCGCTGGCAGCTACGCACGAACAAGGGCACCAAGGACCTGCAGGCCCGTGCAAAGCGTGTCATGCGTGACATGATGGGCTTCTGGAAGCGCAACGAGCGCGAAGAGCGTGACCTGCGCAAGGCTGCCGAGAAGCAGGAGATTGAGAATGCTCGAAAGGAAGAAGCTGACCGCGAAGCCGCTCGCCAGAAGAGGAAGCTCAACTTCCTCATCTCTCAGACCGAACTGTACTCGCACTTTATCGGCAAGAAGATCAAGACGGACGAAGTCGAGCGCAGCACGGATAACCCCGACATTGCCCCCGATGCGCGGCGGATTTCCGAGAACAAGCTGTCCATACAAGAGCCCACCGGGCCCTTGGGCTCCAAGGTTACCGACTTTGAAAACCTCGATTTTGATAATGAAGACGAGTCTGTTCTGCAGGCGGCTGCCATGGCCAATGCTCAGAATGCCATTGCCGAAGCTCAGAAGAAGGCGCGCGACTTCAACAACAAGGGCCTGGACATGGACGACGAAGGCGAGATGAACTTTCAAAACCCAACAGGTCTCGGCGACGTCGAGATCGAGCAGCCCAAGCTCATCAACGCCCAGCTCAAAGAGTACCAGCTCAAGGGTCTCAACTGGCTCGTCAACCTTTACGAACAAGGCATCAACGGTATCCTGGCAGACGAAATGGGTCTCGGCAAGACTGTCCAGTCCATCTCCGTCATGGCCTACCTGGCTGAAAAGCACGACATTTGGGGTCCGTTTTTGGTGGTGGCGCCCGCTTCTACCCTGCACAATTGGCAGCAGGAAATTGCAAAGTTCGTTCCCGAGTTCAAGATTCTGCCGTACTGGGGAAGCGCTGGCGACCGAAAAGTGCTGCGAAAGTTCTGGGACCGGAAACACACCACCTACCGAAAGGATGCGCCCTTCCACGTCTGTGTCACCTCATACCAGCTTGTCGTGTCCGACGTGGCCTACTTCCAGAAAATGCGATGGCAGTACATGATTCTCGACGAGGCCCAAGCCATCAAGAGCTCGTCCAGTTCTCGTTGGAAGTGCTTGCTCGGCTTCCACTGCCGAAACCGCCTGTTGCTTACTGGTACCCCTATCCAGAACAACATGCAGGAGCTGTGGGCCTTGCTGCATTTCATCATGCCGTCGCTCTTTGACTCCCATGACGAATTCAGTGAATGGTTCTCCAAGGACATTGAATCTCACGCTCAGAGTAACACGAAACTGAACGAGGACCAGCTCAAGCGTCTTCACATGATTCTGAAGCCGTTTATGCTTCGTCGTGTCAAGAAGCATGTGCAAAAGGAACTTGGCGACAAGATTGAGCTGGACGTCTTCTGTAACCTCACCTACAGACAGCGGGCCTACTACAGCAACCTGCGTAACCAGATCAACATTATGGACCTCGTTGAAAAGGCTACCATGGGCGACGACCAGGACTCGGGTACTCTGATGAACTTGGTCATGCAATTCAGAAAGGTCTGCAACCACCCAGACCTGTTTGAACGCGCAGAAGTGACCGCCCCCTATTCCTTTGGGTACTTTGCCGAGACCGCCTCGTTTGTCAGGGAGGGTAGCACGGTCTCCGTGGGATACTCCAGCAGGAGCTTGGTAGACTACGAGCTACCGGCTCTCGTCTGGACGGAAGGCGGCCGACTTGACAAGGCTGGGCATGATAACCAGACGGCCGGTTGGCGCAACAAGGCTTTGAACCACATGATGAACATCTGGACGCCGGAGAATGTCAAAGCCAGTGCTGACGACGACAAAGCCTTCTCGTGGCTACGCTTTGCTGATGCGTCAGCTGGCGACGTTTACAAGGCTACACACAGCGATCTATTTGACCGTGCTGTGGGAGAGCTTAAGAAGCGTGATAGACTGGGTCCCATGAGCATCGCATATGATGAGGAAGATGAGAACTTTACGCCTGCTCATTGCCTGTTGAAAATTCGAGAGCGCCGCAATTGGCAGCCTCTGGCAGAGATTACCAACGAGGGCATTCTCAGCAGCCTGATGAATGTTGCCAAGGTAGCCTACCGAGACTCTGGCCTTAGCCGGCTGGAACCGGCAGCAAGACCTCGCGCGTCAGCTCCGCCCGTCCAAGTGTTCTGCAACAACCCCGGCGCCGTCGCCGAGCGCCAGAATGTCATGTTCAATACCCATATTCGCAAGACGCTTTATGGACCTACGATATACGACGAGCGTGCTCTGGTCGAGAAGAAGGTGCCGATGGAGCTGTACCCCATCAACAAGATTTTCCCCAAGCCGGACCACGACAAGAAGCGGTTCACCAACATTGCGGTTCCTTCCATGCAGCGCTTTGTCACCGACAGCGGCAAGTTGGCCAAGCTGGACGAGCTTCTATTCAAGCTCAAGGCTGAAGGTCATCGTGTGTTGCTGTACTTTCAGATGACTCGTATGATCGACATGATGGAAGAGTACCTCACTTTCCGCAACTACAAGTACTGCCGACTGGATGGTTCAACTAAATTGGAAGATCGTCGTGATACCGTACACGACTTCCAGACCCGCCCGGAGATTTTCATCTTCCTGTTGTCTACTCGTGCGGGTGGTCTTGGTATCAACCTCACGTCTGCGGACACTGTCATTTTCTACGACTCTGATTGGAATCCTACCATTGATTCTCAGGCCATGGACCGAGCACACAGACTGGGTCAGACCAGGCAGGTTACCGTCTACCGACTCATTACTCGCGGTACCATCGAAGAGCGTATTCGTAAGCGTGCTCTTCAGAAGGAAGAAGTCCAGCGAGTCGTTATCCAGGGTGGAGGCGCTAGCGTCGACTTCTCCGGCCGCCGTGCTCCAGAGAATCGCAACCGTGATATTGCCATGTGGCTGGCTGACGACGAGCAAGCCGAGATGATTGAGCGTCGTGAGAAGGAACTTCTTGAATCTGGAGAATATGAGAAGCAGAAGAAGAAGGGCGGCAAGCGGAAGAGGACAGATGCGCCCGCCAGCCTGGATGACATGTATCATGAAGGTAAGCAGACCGGCACATACTCCGTCTAAAAAAGAAAACGTGGAGCTCAGAGACTAACCTAATCCTACTTTTATAGGCGAGGGCAATTTTGACGATGGAAGCAAGCCTGGTGCATCTGGCACTGCTACTCCAGCCGAAAGCGAGCCAAAGGGCAAAAAGGGCAGAGGAAAAGGGATAGGCAAGCGGGCAAAGACGGCTAAGCAACGTCTCGCCATTGCCGATGGCATGATTGACACCTAACCGGAGCGGGTTCGACAAAAGACTCTTCCCCCTTTTATAGGCCAAATCTGCATATAATGAGTGGCATTTGTGAAACAAACAACCTCGCGGTTTGTATCAGTAATACTTTTTAGCTTTTCGTTTCTTATTCTTTCTGCTGTTCTGTTTTTCTTTTCTCTTTCAAGGATTGGTACTGGATGGAAACAGGGGAAACTTTTTTGGAGTGCATGGCGCAGAAACCTCCCAAAAACAAACTTCTTCCCGGAATGCTTGTTTTGCGAGGAGTGAAAATGAAAGCTTATTACACGAATCAGGGATTTGCTAGAGGGGAGGATTATAAAAAGCAACGGGGAGAGAGGTTGGGGGAAAAGGTTCAGTGATGAGATTGTGGGTTAGGGCAAATGTTTTGATGTATTACTACTAGTAGCTTGGTACCTAGAGAGGGGGGTTATTATATACGTGCATGGATGGACTTGGCCGTCTGGCTTAATGCTTTTTTTCTTTGCGTTTGTTTTTGGTGATGAGGTCTTTGTGTGGTGAGTGGTGGGCGATGAGTGATATTGGACTTTGAACAAGGACTCTCTGACGGGCTATACTGCTGTTGTGAATATGGTCAATATAAGTCAGGTCATAGAAGAGCATAGATGAGCCATGTCCTGTTAAGACAGAAGCTGTTGTCTCGCTGCATGATACTGCTATAATATTGTCAATGTAAGTCAAGTCACAGGAGAGGAGAGATAGTTCATTTCCCGTTGACACAAAATATATTGTCTCGCTAGGTTTTTTCTAAGTCGTAGACTCTTTTTATGGATGTGATGCTATTCCTTCCAAACCCCTTCCCTTTCATCCTCCCCTTTGCTCTGATATATCTAGATATATCAGGCGCATCACATCATGGTCGTTGTCCTGTCAGATGAGCCACTCCTTGGATCATCCGTGAGGGCGTGCGTACACACACACTCAACGTCCCCTAGAAGGGCGCAACGGGTTGCCAGGACAAGACGTCGCCGAAAATGGCACTTTACGCGAACTTCTTGAGGACGTCCTGGATGCAGCGGGCGAGGTTGCTGTAGCACTCGGCGACGGGCGTGCCCTTGTGCTTGCACGAGGCTACGTTACCGTAGCAGGCGGTGGTGGCTTCCGAGCCGTTGTCTCGGGCTTGGATGGCGGCCTTTTCAACGGAGCGCTTTTCAGTCTGGTTCGCCATGCACTGCAGTAGAGTTAGTTATATAGAGCTTATAGAAAAAAAAAAGGGATAAAAGGGGGATTATTAAAGCTTACGTCGTCAAAAACCTTGCTGCATTGACCACGGCCGCCAGGGCATGCCATGATCATTAGGTTTCTTCCCTCACTATAAGTACCTTTGCCAAAGGGGGCGCAACAATCGGCATATGCGGTGTTGCACTCATCCTCCTTGCTGTTGCGGGTTTCAACCGGGGCCGCCTCAACAGAGCGCTTTTCAGTTGCATTCTTGTTGGTGCACTACAGTAGGTTTAGTCATGCTGGAGGGATATACGAATAGCCGAATAGCTTATAGCGAAGTAGGGATTAACTGGGCAGGACTGTTGTGGCTTACCTGCCATAAGTCATCGTTGCATCCGGTGTAGCAGGACTTGTATACAATGGGTTCTATGAACCCGGCACTCGAGTGGCTGAACCTCGCTCTGCAGTTAGAGTAACACTGGTCAGCCTGAGCCGTGCACCCGTCTACTTGACCATCGCGGGTCTCGACGGATCCCCGGGACTGAGGAAGGGCAGCGGCCAGGGGGAGGAGGGCGAGAAGAGCGGACAACTGCATCTTGAAAGATTGCTAACTGTTTGTTATTATTGTTGAGGATGGAAGAGGAATACGAATGTTGGAATGGAGGGAGGGAGAAGGGGAGATTTATAGGAAAGATGAGGAGGAGGATTTTGGGAAGCGGTAGGCTGCTTTGGGGATTGCGTGAATCGGAGTCTGTGTTCGTTCTAGACGGGATGAGACTGGGAAGGGATTGTATGGTGGTTTGAGCGTTTGTGGATCAGCGGAGTTGGTTGGGAGTGTTATCGTCGTCAAGCGAGTCTACTGTATAGATGAGACTAGCTTCTTATGCTTTTTCAGCTGAGATGTAGGTTGGAGATACAGATTTATGCGAGATTGAGATTGCGGAGGAGTGGATCAGAGATGACAAGTCTCATTGTTTTAATTGCGAATTGCTCATATTCAGATACTATGAAGAGATGGAATTCAATCTTATCAAAGATTGTTGAGGATGAGATCTAGATGATCTTACCGCAGTTGTAAGCCTTAGGGGGCTGTGTAAGTATATCCTGTGAGTTCTACGAAGAGTTTGTTAGACGACCAATGGTTGTGTCAATTCTGCGAACAGTTTGTTGGGTGAGTCGTCGTGGCTGTAAGTCCAGGCGCTGTGATATTGTCTACTTGATCAGTATCTTTTTAGAGATGGGTTTTAGTTGAGTCTTTGTGCCCTTGACTGTAAAGTCTCCATTAGTGTCTCTCTGAGTGATATCTGATGTACAGTAAAAAAGAGGCAAATACAACAGCTCGGGCGCACCGCTATTGTCCCTAGATATCGCCGTTACCAGAGCTCCTCTCCGGTCCTCCGCAACGACGAATTGAACCACGTGTAGTGTACGACCCTCACTGGTGAAACTGCTAGCCTTATTCAAGTGGGTGCGTCAATGAGCTCGTCCGAATTCTTGCTATTATGCCTAAACGCATGGGCCTGGCGCATTGACGATTTCTCGGCATCGATACGGGGTATGTTGTTTGGACGCCGAAAGTGAATATCGGCATCGCTGTGATTGGATCAGCCCTCCCCCACATGGCTGATATACAAGTAGACGTCGGCTGGTCCTTGCAAACGCTTCGGAGACTTAGCCCACGATGCTAAGATTTGTTTGCCTCTGCTGCCTAAGCTTCTGAGGCATTTTAATAAGTACTATTAGGGTGTACTTTTTTTGCGAGAATTTATCGGAGAGAAGAGAATGATAGGGCGTTTCGGAAGAGTAAAGTATACGTGAAGAGTACATGCTGTACAGCACCTATTTGCTTGAATATGAGTTTGTTGTATCTGTGTAAGATAGGTAGGGAGAATTATGTAAGCGGAATAAGTGTCTGGGATCACTGTACAGTGGAAGGCGAAATGGGTGTCACAGGTTAGCTAGATAAAGATTATAATAAAGATCCATTTTGAGTCGGATTGTGGCTTAGCACCCCTGTCAGCGTGTACTACTGAGGTACTGTTACAAGCTAGAGAAAAAAGGAGCCATTTTTGACCTTGCGTTGGTTAAGTTTATATACATCGTAAGCTTCCGGTTTACTTTTACACCATGGGTCCCATTGGCTACGAAACGACAGTGCGAACTGTTTTGGGTAGTACCAGCTCCTCGTTCCCAGGTACATTCATGATCCAAAAACGAGGCGCTTGTTGCATGATTCAGCGGCTACACCATTCCAATCAAACTTCCGCCACAGGTAGATCTGGCCCATTCGAAGGCTGCATGTAAGATCTAATCGTTACATGTTATTTTTATATTATTGATCTAATCTAGAAAACTTTGAATAGCTTCATTAATGAGTATTTGGAGAGCAATATGGAATAGAAAATTACAACACTGTCGACAGACATGCTCAAGCGAATGCAGTGTATAGTGGAGCATGGAAGGCCATGGAATACCATAGAAAGCTGATCTACTCGTGTCAGACCACACGCTCTGAAGTATCATAAATGACGAAGACTTGCCACAAAATGCCATACGAGCTCCGATTGACGAGGTTGTTTTCTTGCAAAGAGTTGGTTTTCTCCCCTAACAGTGGTTGAACGAAGGTCTACGGGTTGCTGGATTAATTTCAGCGTTTGTGTCATGCGCCATGACGATTAACTATGGCCGATTGCTGAATATTCTTCTGTGTTTCCCAGAAGGACACATCAATCTTGAGCTTAATTTAGGCAAAGTTTGGGCATTTGGCAGTTGGTAAAGTCGTTGCTCTAAACCTTGGTCCCGGAGGAGGACATAATTGCTATTGCGTCTACTGCTCCTCTAACTTTAACTTATCCAACTTCACCTCATCTAAGATATCTGCACCTTCACTCTTAATCTCAGTTTCGTGCAGTATACTCTCAACACTTAGCTTCAGATCTGAGGGCCTAAAGCCTTTGTCTAAAGCTTCCTTTATCACTGCTCGATATATATCAGCAAAAGACTGTTTCCAATCCTCAATAAAAGCTTGTGCTTGATCTTTTGTCCTAAACCGTTTATGGCAGGCGCCAGAAATCTCATTAACTTTCAGCTCCGAGCCTCCCTCCCCGCTGTGTTCTGTTAATGATATTATTCAATGCCCTCTTCACATGGAGGACTCGTACTGGAAATACGGATATATGCCAGGTTTTCTACCGTTGGCAACAGCATAAAAGGCATCGCTGCCCCATAGCGGAGTAGTGCTACCGACTCCATCCTTAATAATCTCTTTAGGGTTCATCACCCCGTTTTTCTTCATATATTCCCGTGCTTCTTCGATCGTAACAAAGCTCTTATACACAGAGACACATCCAGTTACCCGTGGATGTGCGTCTCCCCTATCCCAAATTAGCCGGTGTCTCACAGCTATACGTATGTACGTCAATGGAAGTACCAGGATGAAAAGATCGTCGGTTCGTTAATACGTCCTTTGATGATCGCGTAATATTCCATGTTCTTACGTTTAGAGGCCATGTTGCAAATTGCTGTTGTGTGAGCAAGTGACTGTGGGAGGAAGATGTAAGGAACAGGTCGCCACATTATAAACGCATACATTATCACCTGCATACAGCTAGACGTAGACTGGCAGAATTTAACTCTGAAAGTCCTGCTCCGGACACTGAGGGTACACCGTTCAAAATAAAATATTTCATACTATGTGGAGCCCCATTTACCTCAAATAGGTAGTGTAAGTAGAACAGGAAGGTCCTCACGCTCATAACAATATTCTCATTATCTTGGTCTTTGTTATTCTGGTGATGCATTAACTGTAAGACTCTTTTCTTCTAGAAACCCTTTAGGCCCATAGTAACAAAGTCAAGCTCTGGCGACTTACATAGCGGTTGAGGGGAAAAAAAAAAAAAGAGTTGAAAGTGACATATGGCAGTAGAGCAAATTGTATTGTAAATGACAGAAGCAGTGTGGCGGAAACATCCTGTTTAGCGTCATTACTACCTAGTAGTAGTTGGTGATTTGGGTACTTGTGGTACTTGTTCGATACAAAGTGTGGCGTCATGCTCATCTAGCCCCATTTATTTTCCATGGCGGCTTATTATAGTTATATCCATTTTTGCGACACCCATTTCGCCTTTTACTGTACTACAGAGAAAGTCTATTTAATCAATTGTCTTTCTAAATATAAGTTTTCGGGATGCAATAGATCCGAAATAAGCGTCCGGGTTGCTTAAAGCTGAATCTCTGACTACATAGTACTAGTCCGTTTTTTGCTGGATCCCCCTTCTGGCTTCAGTTCTGCTTACTTAAAGCTACGAGATGATACAGGGGACCATCACTGCCTAGCTTCACCCTAACTCTCCTGCTAACATAAACCTACCCTGTACTAGTTTATCCCTTGGGAACAATCAAGCGCATCACATACCGAACAACTGAAAGGCACCTATCTACCTAGCCCTTTAGATCGCTTATAAGGACAAATATGGAGGGAACAATTGGATAAAGGTCCTGACTGAACCATTCGGTGCTCGAACCATAACAGATTTGTTGGCTGATTGCTCTGCGATTTATTGTCACATCATAATTCTCGTCAACTCTACTAAATCCTTCTTATTCGTCGGACTGCGTTTACAAACTAGGACTAACTACAGCGAGAAGGATTTAGCAATGTTAAATTCCCTAACGCCGATAAACCCTTCTCCCTAAATCCTTCTGCCTGAATCCTTCTGCCTACGGCTTTGCGTTGGGGCTATGAGGAAATGTATGATTCCAAATCTCGCATTAAAATGGGTAATTGCACAAGGGCTTTAAGATGCTTTGATATCTTGCTTATATACAGATCTCGTGCGAATCCGAATTTAGATTGGAGACTTATATATGTTCCAGGGAAAGGGCCTACCTTTCGAAAGATTCTATCCCTCTCCCCAGGCTACGTGCATACATACAAGTATCATAAACTTCCCTTCATCTAGGCAGAAAATTACATCATTACTGACTCACAATCACTTCTGTTGTCACATTTGCTCCCCTGGACACTCAAATCCAAACCAAGCCCACCTACTAGTTCAATTATGCCATCATTTAATAAAATTGCAGTCTACGGACATCGCGGTTGGGCGAGCTCAGCTATCGTGGACGCACTCATCGCGTCCGGCGCGCCAGTGAAAGTACTCTACCGTCCTGACTCGGATGTTAGCCGTCTTCCAGATGACGTGCCCAAGGTCGCGGTCGATCTAGATAACGAGAAAGCCCTCACTGACGCACTGAAAGATGTCGACATCCTAATGTGAGTTTATATCATAGATGTTACATTAGGTATTCGCCGTTTGACACAGACTCCAGCTCCTTGGTAGGCCACGAAGGTGTCGTAAAGCAATACAACTTTATACGAGCCATTCCGAACACAAATGTCAAACTCTTTGTGCCATCTGACCTTGGCTCTCGCGTTGATGAGGAGAGAGCGACCATTCCTGTACTAAAGGCCAAAGCCGAAGTGGAAAAGGCTTCCAAAAACGCGGGCATACCTACCACTGTGGTTCTGCCGGGTAACTTTGCTGAATCGACATTTGCCTCCCTGTATGTATTCTTACAAGATGCAGTCAACTTCAAGGCTAATTTTAGTTTCCCACAGCCTTGTTGGGATTGATGTTGGCGGCAATCGAATTGTCTATACCGGCGACAGCGAGCACCAGAAATTAAACGTCTGGTAAGTCACTCGTCATCTCAGACTTTCACAGGAGTCTGTTTCTAACAGTCTTCAGCTCGAGGCAGTATGTAGCCGCAGCTTACGCCGCAATCTTTGCCAAAACCCCAATCTCTCAGCTTCAGAATAGGAGCATTGGACTTTCGGAGTTCATCGTTACTGGGTCTGAAGTCACTGCAGCACTGGAACGTAAACATGGGACGCCTCCTCAGATCTTCCGGCCGAGCGTCGAGCAGGTCAGTAAGGAAATTGAGGCTCGTCTGCAAAAGGGGGATATTTCTGCGATACCCCTTGGATACCGCCTGGCCTGGGCGACCGGCAAACACTTGGAGCTTGTGGGCAACGATATTTGGGATGTCCAAGGCTACCCAAAGACGACACTCGAGAAGGTGGTCGTGGAGGGTGATGTGGAGCCTTATAAGGCCTTCCCACCTCAATTCGCCGCATTGATAGAGACAACATTCTTCTAGTTCCAGAGCGTCCAGGAATGGAAACTAGACAGAGGAGCCTGAACTCAATGTTAGTTGCCTTATAAAATAAGATATAGAGAGGAGAACAAAGTAAAAGACTCGGAGATGTCGCGGTCTTTACTTATTAGGGCGCTCGCCATATCGTGTGATCAGCCTCCACTAAACAGCGGAACCAAGTTGATGGTGGCTTTATCCTAACGAGAGCGGCGTTGAGAAAAATGCTTTTTTTGGCAGTGGCGATTACGAAAATGTAATACTGAAAAGCTACTGTGCAGTTAGCAAGTTCAACAAGGGAGAATAAAAGGCTATCAAGCTGATCTTCTGCGAGCGAGAGGGCAAACACATGAAAATAGACCAGAAGAAAGTCAGCCAACATCAGCAACGAGAATTGACAGCCAACCGGCATGTTCCGAGAGGGCGGGGAGGCTTTATATCCATTTCTGGATACAGCAGTTTGCAAATGTATGTACCTGCTTGTCAACTATAATAGCCTGCATATGGAGCATCCAACATCTCAATATCCCAGATACAGACGATAGCCAGTGGGAGAAAAAGAAGAGGAAGATGGAGTGGATGGTAATAACTGTGTTGTTCCCTGAGCTGATCTTGATTCACGCTGTATTCGAGTTCCACGTGGCGTGGAAAGCCATTCGATTGATGAGTGAGAAACAAAAGCCTGTTGAGTGGCCTTGGTGGTTTCAGAATCCACCTTTGTCACGGCTACCCTGTTGTCGCCGGCACTGGAAGGACAAGAGTGGAGAGCCAAGCTGTCAAGAGTCACTTGAAGAAAGAAAATTGGACTTTGGCTCACTGCTACTTTGCGAATATGGGCGGTTTTTTGTATGCCGCAGGAAAGAAACGGCTTCTAGTAACCGCTCAGCAGCTGACAGAGGACTCTTCGTACGTACACCCAGAGATCACAAATGAAGACATCGAAGACATCGAAGACAAAAGCAAACAGGATTGGTTAGCCAAACTCTTTGCCGCTCTTCAAATATTACAACTCATCCTTTCCATTATTAACGCGGCATATTCAAGGTGTACATTTTTCGCAGCTGGAGACAATCACGCTATCCTTTGCCATTTGTGGCGTGCTGATATACTACACTTACTTTCACAAGCCTCGAAAATTTGAACAGGCCATTGAGCTCAAAAATGATAGGCCAGCTTCTTACGACGCACCAAAAACGGAAGCAAATGACACTCAAGGAGCTGCCGCTCGGTTCTTCGGGCTGCAATCTGACAAGATTTATGATGGATTTTGGGCGGTGACGTCCACCCTGCAATGTATGTGCTAGCACTGGCTTCTGGACTTTTCGGCGCCATACATGCCATTGCCTGGCATTTTGAGTTTCCTAATGAGATGGAAAACTTGCTTTGGCACATAGCTACTGGCAATTCCGCGGCGAGCCCAGTCGCTGGCCTACTTGCGATCCCTTTGCTCAGTTCACGAAGGCTTCTGGGGATCCTGAGCCGTTTGCAAGAAGCTGCCTAAGGCTCATGCAAGAATTCGCTTGGCACGCTTCCAATATGTCCCAGACCAGGAATGCGATCAAACAATTAGAGGATGCCATTGACAATGGCAGATCCAAAAAATATTCAGGCATTTTGCTGGCAAGTGAGATGGGATACAATGAGCTCATACTAGATCTTTGAGACTTTCTGGACTTGAAGGGCCGTTCTAAAGGGTCACGATTAGAACTGTTCGAGCTACACGATGACAAATAATTTGCTTGAAACTTCCATCATCCCGTCAATACTGCGAATGGCCAAAAGACAAAGAAAATCGACGATGCAGCTCGGATCAACGCATGGCCCAGACAGCTGCCCCACGGAGTCAATCAGTGTACCTATTTTGTACGTGACCGAGTTTCTTTACTGCGCTTCTCGCCTAGTATTTCTGGCAATTTCGTTCTCTAGCATCCGGAAGATGCCTGGATCTGTTTATTTTGCGATAAATTGGACACAGTACCTGCCAACGTTTGGTACAATGGGTGGATGACAATGGTTATTGGCAATGGCCTCTTTCAATATGAGGCCTCTCGCTCAAGGAAAACTTTTCACATTCAACCGAGGTTGACACAATATACCGCAAAACTGGTCCGTGCAAAGAAAATTTTCATTATAACGAAACCCAGACACATGAATTCGGCTTCTAGTGTAAGATATGTAGTATATAATTAAACGTGAAGTTACGCTACAGTAGTAATCGAAAATAGTGCCCGAGTACTAGGTTTCGTTATGAGGCTAGTTGATGGTCAAATACAGAGAACGGAAAGTTATAATAGAATAAAATGGCTACTGATCGAGGCAAGCTCGCCGGTAAGCAAGAATGTTTCATATCAAGCCTCAGAAGCCTCTGCAACCCCGGCAGATTTAATAATATGGGACAGGTCCATCACTGATACCCCTGCCAATCGAGCCAGGGTCATCAACGTCGCGCCCCAAATTTCAGCAACGAATCTAAGAACATGAGGACTGAGGTAAGAACAATCCAATCAGACATGGATAGGAGGGAAATAGCACACGTTATTATTGGTAGTTGTTAGCTGCGGCCAGTAAATGAGATAGGTATATATCCATAATCTGGCAAATTTATTGACCGTTAACCAACATTGTTGAATAACTGCGATGCATGCCTCACGACATCTGTTGTATTGACTAAAAAAGCTCCCGATACGACTAATCATTGGATCTGAAGAGCTTATGAGCTGCTGTGGTACTTGCTCAGGCATTGCTAGTATTATATCTGGATCTAGATAAATCTTGAAATCTTGCTAGCTTGAGAGGCCTTATTGAATCATATATATGGTAAGCCAACGCCTGCGCGGTGCGGGTTATACAAGATGGATATGTGTAGAAATAGTCGTAATATGTCTCAGTTATAGGCAATCTAACTAATGTAGGATAGTAGGGTTATAACTAGTAATGATATTCTTATAAAATAATTCATTGATCACCACGCCTTTTCATTTTCGCTCCTGCTCCCATCCTTATTATTCTGTGTGACAGATTTTCCGTCTTGTTCTCCTTCTTTAACGATTAGCGGAACGGTCTGATTAAAATGTAAAATAATCGAAGACGCTCCAATTTTCGGGTGCGCATCCTCTGTTTCGACTGCTGTAGACCAGACCTGCATGCCGAGCTCCAATCCGACAGTATTATCATTAGCACAGCGCACCAAGCGCACCACTTGCTGCCATGCTTCTCTGCCAAATTCCTCAGTGAGTGCGGTTTTGTCTGGTGTCGCTAACGGAATCGCGGAATGATTTCTCTGTGCTAGGAGAATCGTGGCGCCTATTATGCCTAGGAGGATGCCAACCTTTCCAAATACAAGACATAACAGAATGGCCAAGGCTCCGCTGGCAAGGCCAAGGAGCGCGCCTTCTTGAGCACCATGGCGAATACCCTCAACAAGGCTCTTTGCTTCAGTTATTACCGTCCGAGTGCTTTGGGGATCGTAATTAGGCAAGTCGGGTGCCGAAACGCCCTGGTGCAATGGTCGATGTGATGTCGCAGACGGAGTGGTGACTTTATAAGAGAGGTCAAAGAACAAGCGACGCTTCTCACGAATAGTGAAGCGAAGCTTGTGGTCCACATCGAAATAGACTCTTTTCTGAAACTTGAATGGCTCTTGTGTACGGATGCTGGTGACAGCATCCTCCAGCGCGGACCCGATGTACTGCTCGATGGTTTTTCGATAGGATTGTTGGATTAGGTCTTGTCGGAGAGTATAAGTCACCCTTTCTGAGCCGAGGATGTTGCCAGCTACCCTCGTGGAGACGCCCCAGATTGTTGTCACGGCTATGAAACAGGCCGCCCCTGGCGGCAAGAGAGCAGAGATGGCGAAGAAAAACAAGACTACAACCACTCCACCAATCAAGGACGACATGATCATCGCCTTCCTATTTTTCTTCTCTTCCACAGGTGTCGAGTTTCCATGTGTGAATGAGGTGTCTTGAGACATTCTTGAGTCTGTGAGCGATGAATATCGAGTGTATAATGTGGTGGCGCGCTGTTGAGTGTAAGAGGGATCGAGGTGTGAAATGGGATCCAACGCGGCTGCCTGATGTTAGGTATAATCAGTGACCAAAATCGTGCCCTACAGACAAATGACAAGGCTCGATTCCCTGCCTAAGAAATATATTAAAGGATGAGGCTATGCAGCGCTTATTGGCTCAATATTTTCGGTACCGTATCTGTATACCGGTATTTGCAGCAAAATGACGTCTACGCTGCGTGTAGGATGCCAGGCAACGACGCTGAAGAGCCAGTAAGCAGTGTAGAAGACTGCTGAATATTTCATCATGCGGTATGAAGCATGAAATCACGAGTGTCCATCTTATCTGGGCACTGCTTATACCGAGTTGCTCATGTAGAGACGGACGTGTCAGGCAGCCAATGGCCTCACTCCATGACCCTCCCTCCAACACTCCACCCACTCCGGTCCCCAGACCAGTGAAAAGAAGCTGAATCCAAACTCGTCCATTTCGTTTGGATCACACGATTCCAGTGTTGTGCGGCTGCCCAAGTATGGCAGAAACAAGGGGTCTTCGGTCCGGCAGATGGTCGCCCACTGAGACGAAGTCGACGCGAGCCACAGGGATCGACGCGCGGTAAAGGGAATGCCGCCGGCGCATTCACACCAGCCGTCTTTCATTGTGCGGTAGGCCGAGATGGTGGCCATGACGACGAGCCACGTCCGGCGGATGCTCTCGGAGAGAATCCATAGTCTCCAGAGCCGAGGTGTGGAATTACCACTGCTAGAGTTGTTCTGTTGGTTGTTTTCATTCACAATAAAGTCTGGTGTGGCTTGAGAGGTTGTGATGCTGTCCAAGGTTGCCGAATCCCACATCTGCTGACACCATGAGAGCAGTGTTGGCATGGCTTCTTCGGCGCGAGTCTGCTGCCATACGCCCTTGTCGAAGAGGCGGAGGATTTGGTATATGAGTAATGCCTGGACGCGAGCTAGATGCTGAGAAGTGTCGAGCACAGGCACGGCCATTGACATGAGATTGCTGCTCCCGACTTCGATCCAGTTGTTCTTGATGAGCGAGTTTGCTCGGTCCTGGATGATGCGAGCAGTCAAGTCCTGGTTGCTGCTATTACACGATTGCTGGATGCTGATGGACGAGAATGCGTCCTGCATACAAGATGGGAAGAAGCCATCGGCGTAGAGTTGGCGGTGTATAAAAGGGCACTGGCCGTCATGGATCCATTGAACGAGCCAGTCCTGCAGCCGCTGGACAAAGGTTCTGAAAACGGGTATGGGTATTTGGGGAGCTCTGGGGTTGGCCTTTTCAATGTTCCACGTCTCAGGGGTCATGAACCATAGCTTTGAGGAGGCAGAGGCGGATAGACTGGAGACATGGGTGTTGAAGAAGTAAACGTGGCCTGGATACAACAATCACGTTTGAGAACTTGATGTTAGACAATATAACACTAAAGTCCTCATGATAGACTGGTTCATAATAAAACATGGATTTAAACTACTTGCCTGGAATCTCACTTGGTTCATCTGATGGACTTGATTTGACAACGGCGCGTCGGATCAAGACGGCATACCGGCAGTCCAAGCCCTTGTCTTCACACCGTCGACAGAATGGCCGAGCTTTGTCACACTTGCGCTTCGCAGCAATACAGGAAGCGCATGATTTTTGTCTCTTTTGAGCGACCATGACGTATAAGGAAATCAAGACTAGAAGAAGCAGCTGTTGATGCGAGTTGATGACTTGGAAGAGACGGAGATGCAACCCGGGCTTAAGATGACTGCGGCAAACTAGCGGAGCTAACGGTGGAAATGAGGCGGGAGGCGGACGGTTTTGGTGGGGATAAGACGGCAATTGCAGCCAATAATGTGTGAAGAGATGACCGAAAGGCGGTAGTACAGTTGACGGATGGGGGAGAGAGGTGGAAATGGAGTGGAAGAAGCAGTGGCAGCGTTTGTAAGCTGGCGATGCTTCCGGGACTGGAGATGCTTGTTGTGTTTTGATGATACATAGACAGTGTTGAGAGAAACTATAAAAAGATGCTGAAACCGCGCTGCTTTACCATGGAATCATTACACATTGCAATACAGACTTGTATCGATTAACAGCAGCGCTCTGCGACACTCAATTCGCCAAAATGGCTCCCAGTCGATCCCAGCTCATCAACACGGCAAACGCCTTCATCGAGGCCTACAACCAATGGACCGTCTCCGGCGTCCTCTCCATACAAAGCCCCTCATGCACGCACCGCGTTCTCCCTGGGAATCGACCAGCCAGAACCAGGGCTGAATTCGGAGAGTTTCTTGAGCGCACCATTCCCGTCATCCGCAACTTTCGCCTACACGCTGTGGAAACATCGCCGTGGATTGTGGATGTTGAGGCGAGGAGGGTCACGATGCACTTGAAGAGCACGGGGGAGTCGGATATTGGGGCGTATAATAACGAATACATTTTTATGATTACCATTAGTGAGGATGGGGAAAAGGTGGACGGGATTCTGGAGTTTTTGGATAGTCTGTATTCGTCGGAATTTGTGGGCAGCTTGGCCAAGCAAACGGGACAGGCATTGGGATAGACGAGTTTATGGAGTTTCAAGGTTCGTTCGTGTTCAATATTGTTTGTTCATTATGGGTACCGGGTACATAGTTGTGAAAATGAATTCCTGGCACAAAGAACTCGCAAATGCTGTGCACATATTGAACGCAAGATGTTGCATCACCTTTATTTACGGCATTCTTCAATTGTCACAAATCATGAGGTGCGAGAGAAGTTGCACAATGTCAGTTGGCTTATTTACATGTATTTCAGCATAGGGCACGTGTTTTTAATGCCAAAGAGCGAAGAAAATGTGAGCCTGAAATGTGAGCCACCAAGGCTGCGAGATTCACCCCATCCTCACTTCACCTTTAACTCACTCACCTGTGCACTCCACTCTCTCTTCACTTCAACAACCACAAGAACAGCTTCAAGGTTCATTCAACATGATGCGCATCTTTTACTCCAACCACTGCCACTTCAAGCAGCGACCCGATTGCTTTTGGCACCAACGCAACTCTCCGGCTCTCATCCATCTCGAGTCTTTCGTCGCTCCCTGCCGATATCCATGGAGATCCCCAACAACGAACCGATAGACCTTCGCGTGGAGCTTCCGCCGACGGGCTATGCTGTAGATAAGCCCGCCTTGGAGGGAGAGGGTGATCAACCATTTGCTTGTCCTTATTCGGGCTGCGATGGCTTCACGTTTGAAACGGTAGAGGAATGCCGCATCCATGAGGATGACTGGCACAACCCTCCATACTTCTGTTCCGAGTGCGACTCAACGTTTGCTGCGAGACCGGCTTTGAAGAGGCACTTCAAGGCCAGCGGACACTTTAATTGGATCTGCCTCGAAGAAAAATGCCTAATGAAAGGTACCTTGTTTTCGGGTCAATCCGAGTTTGTGATCCACGCCTTGAATACGCCAGGCCATGAACATTTATTCCCCGAAGAGCCTCTCAGCAGCCCAGTTTCTGCGAAGAAGATCAACTATGCTGAGGTCGTCAACCTCATGGAGGGAGAGACTACGGAGGAAGGCTTGTCGGAAGAAGAGGGTGAAAGGTGCACAGAGCCATCCTGTCGCCGGTACCAGAGAGTGTTCTACACTGAAAGCGAATTTACTCGACATCAAGAGTCACACAACCATGTCAACGCCATCAAATACTCCGAGTTTCTTCGAGAATCTGGAAAGTCGATCGCTGATATCATGGCTGAGCAAGAAGCTGCTAGAGAATTCCGGTGCACTGTCGAGGGCTGTCCCAAATACGGAGAGAAACTCAAGACCAGCCAGAGTTTCTATAACCATACTGCGACGGAACAGCATCTTCACCCGCGATCACCATCGGATCCAACATCTCCAACATCCGAAATCCGACTCAAGTTTGCGCAGATCAGTCTTGAGTGCGACGAGCCCGAGTGCCCGAAGTTCCAGCACTCTTTCTTCAACAAGGGAAACCACACGAAGCATACCAAGTCAGTTGCGCATTGCAAAGCAGTGGAGTATGGAAATTGGAAGAGATCGATGGGAAGCTCAGGTGCTAGAGATCAAGAGAACACGATGATACACACTCCTGTGAAACAGAAGGCAGCTGCGATAGCGGTACCGCCGTCGACTCCTCAAATTTGGACTCGAAGCTTGTTCACTCCTATTAGTCCGCCAGCTACCGACTCTACATATGCCCAGCCTACTCAATTCGTCACCCCTACGAAGCGGCCAGTTCAGGACATTGCCCTCATGACGCCACCATCGTGGAGGGAAGAGAACTTGAGGAAGAGGAATCGGGAATTGGAAGATGAGTTGGAGCGCATGAAGGACAAAATGGACCGGATGAGAACTGCTTACCAAGAGCAGATAAGTTCATTGTTCCAAACTCTTGGAGAAACCCAAGACCGCAACTGGCAATGAAGTTGTACCAATTTTTGCCTTTATGGGTTGGAGACTGAGATGACGGATTGATCTGTAAAGGAGCTGTTTGTCTTTGCTTTGCCCGAACGACTGTGCTGGATGAGAACATGATGGTATAAGCATTTCTGACTGGTGGATTTTATTCACAGACGTTGTACAATAGGGATTTTAGGCAAGAAGCGGTTTAACGTAGGATGTGAACAAGGAGATGCGCTTTGAGTTGCCGGATTGGGTGTTTGACGCAGATTCACGGCGCTGCCTGTGCAGCTCTTTTGCTTCTCAATGATTCGATACTGATACTGATAGATGGAAAGCTTTTATGATCTGAATTGACCTGTTGATGTCTGAACCTTAATGCATGACGAATTATCACGTAAATCTCTGCCATTTATGGCATTCACTGCCACATCATCATTGCTGTATTACACGCTGTGCACATGTAGTCAGCCGAGCGATTGAATGCAGCCACACGCAGCCAGCGCACCCATTGCCTAACTTGTAAACTATTCAAGGTAAATTTACCGATGGCCTCGTACGAGCTCTGCTGTCATTGACCGACACGGCGAAAAAGTCCGGCATAATTCCAATCGGCAAAGTCGTGCAATAGGACAGTTGAAAATGGCTCAGGACGGTTATTCAAACCGGCAACTCAATCCGAAAAAGGGCTGACGGATGCACCAATCCTTCTGTCTCGTATTATACGAGTATCGCACCGTCAACTCCGAAAATGACTTTGCGTATTTCCACAACCAATAGCTTTGTAATTCATGCTCACTACCGGGATTACGCGGGCATTAGCTGGTCTTACATACAATTACACACAACACACACTCCATACTTGTGTACTTACTCCATACTTACTCTATTTTGATGCGCAGGTGAGCTTTGAGCTTCTCCCTACTTGGTAATTTCCTTCGCAGTCCATGCTGGCGGGGCCGTGAAGAGACCCAAAACTCGTCAAAAATAGCTGCAACTCCTCCGTAGTCCCACCGCAACGCCATAACTTTTAGGTTCTCACCGGCGTTTACAAACGGGCAATAATGGTCGACGTGCCTCCTCCCTATAGAGCAGGTAAGTAATATGTGTATAGTCTTTTGCTGTTTCTTCCACCAATCACCAAGGCTCCGCCCTGCCAAGCTACTCGTGTCCCAAAGCAGAACTATCGAATAGACAGCGACGTTTCTCAAAGGCTGTGCGAAAACAGACGGCTTGACGGCACTATACCAAGCCAAACGACGCTAGCCTCGTCAGGGGCTCAGCTTAAAGACCTTCCCAACTGGTCATGCTCAAACGACGGTACTAGAAGCCTCGCCGTTGTAATAGGTGGAATATTCCATCAGCTCCGCTGGTTTGATGGAATGGGATTGATCAGGACATCCATGCTGCTGTCTTGCGTACGTACTCGTACATACAGCTAGTATTATGGGCACACTGACTGACGTCGACCCATTGATGCAAACAACTTGTATATAAGACGGCCCGGATCGACAGCTGATCATGTCTTGCTTCCTGCTCTCTCTCACAGGCAACTTCAAGTCTTGATCAATTGACAAAAGCCTTTCACCAATTAACCTCATACCACCGTCAAGATGCTCGTCAAGTCCGTCCTCGCCACTCTCTCGGCTGCCACCGCCGTCTTTGCTGCCACTCCCCTCGAGAGCGGCAACTGGGTTCCCGCCAACCCAGGCTTCTCGACCCAGACCTGTGCCGGAGGCAGCGTCAGCGGCAGCACCTTTTCCATCCCCGCGAACCCCAACGGAAGCACCAGCGGCTCCGGCTGCTCCAACGGCCACCTCCGCGCCGAGCGTCGCTACAACGACGACTACACCACCGGCGTCCACCAGTTCGCCGGCACCTTCAAGATCAACTCTCTGGGCGGCAGCCGTATCGCCATCAAGCAGACCTTTAACGGAAACACCGGCCCCTACTTTATCCTGGCCGTCGACACCGGCGGCCGCCTGTACAGCGTCGAGGGCGGTGCTACTCTGGCTACCGGCGTTGCCAACGTCGGCTCGAGCGTCACCATCAACACTGTCCACAATGCCGACATCCACAGCTACCGCGTCTATGTCAACGGCCAACTGGCTTTCCGTGACGACAATGCTCCTGGCGGAAGCTTCTATGACAAGTTTGGTGCTTACACCACTGACAGCGGTGTTGGTCCCATGAGCATCACTTGGTCTGATGTTGCTTTCTGGACCCGCCAGTAAGCGATTCATCGATTGAGGGATGAGTTGTTGTGAAGGGGTGTGCTTGACGGAGAGGTTATTCGTTGTATATTTGTTGGAGGATTTGTATATGCATACGCTTCTGACTTGAGCGGAATGATGTTTATAGCTCCATATGCTTATTCTGTATATAATCGGCTTCATGAATTAGCGGACGATGAATTGTTTCCTGTCTATACGACTTGCCATATGCGTGCTATGATAAGATTAGACCTGTCTGAATCCATCAGGGTGTTTCCAACGTAAACAACTCGTACCTACCTGAGGGACCACTCGGCCGGCGACTCCGTAGGCCAAGTGGACACTCGGAGGAACTAGGTAGTCATGATAATGGAGAGCTGGAAACAGCTATTCTGGAAACGTTTTTGACTAGCCCACAATTTAAGTTCTGACAGTTATACCCATTAAGGCAGTACAGATGCTCCCTTGGCCTGACGCACCAGCAAGGATGAGAATTCACCTCTTTGGTTGAGCTATTAACGTTATTGTAATTACAACATGTCACTACCAGAGACATCTACAGAAATGGCTGCGGCTATGCTGGGCAGTACTAGACGTCAATCCGTACCGTCATCGATCTCAAGAATTTTCAGGATTGCCCTAATCGGGTGAAAGATGCAATAGAGTGCAAAAGTTCTCAACCAAATGAAGCAACATTGGCAGGTTCGGGGGGAGGACAGTAATTCCACGTCTTCGTTACGTGCGGCTGAGAGAACAATATAAATCTGAGTCCACGTGCTCTGCTATCTCACCGAAATCCTGCAGGTGGAAGACAACGCATTAGTGACGAAAGTAAATGACCAAGTTTTGCCAAGTGCATATGCTCAATGCGTGGTTGCATCATCGATATGTCGCTTGCTTGAGCCGCATCCGCAGGTATTTGCAGAGCATGGCCGTGTCCAAAGCTTCAATTATATACAGCCTATCTGCAAATTTCAACAAGGTGACCCGATTTATTCATGGTAATAGAATCCGAGAACTGCATGTAGATTAATAGCATGCAACTAGATGCATGCATACTCCTATCAGCCTTGTCCCTGTCACGAGCCGCGAGCCAACGTGCAATAAGACCGGCTAGGCTACACATGTATTGGTCATGACACTTCATGACAGAATCAAAATGACTGGGCATCAATACCTATGACCTATACATTAGGGCCACGTATTTTAGTAGTATTGGTAATACTCATACCCGCAGTAATGAAAGCGCGCATGTGCGCATGCATGCAACAAATTGATCCAACAAGAGGCCAAGTTTGGGCACCCTTCCTACATGCATGTAACTCTATGTACATGTACGTTGTGAGACACCCCGATAATTTCAGCGTAACTATATGAATCCTGGCAGTGAGGATAGTTGTGTCATTGCGTAGAAGGCATCAGAGTAGAGTTCTCTGTGAAGAACGTTATATGTATGTATAAGCTTGGGATTGCATATACTGTTCAAACCAGGAATAGGAATGAGCGATGATTAAATAGAAAAAAAAAAGAAATCAGCGAAAGTAAACTAAGAGTTCAAAGTGACCTATTATCTCTGAGAGAAAGTTCTATCTTGCATGCTGGCGACGCCTAGAATGGTCATCTCTATCTTCGCCAAAACCAAAAACGTCCTTCCAAAGATACTCCAGTAGAGTCAGTATATTCCACCCGTTCCATGTCTCCTCTGTGAAATGTGTGTGATGTTCCTGGGGAGCCCTTTGTTTATTTTGCGAAGCGCTCCTCTTTTTCGTTCTCGAGCGCTCTTGCACGTCTTTTACTGCGGCGGGCTGCTGAGCAGCATTTGTTCTCGAGTTCTGAGGATCACGACTGGTGCTTTGGCGCTGCTCAAAGTGACTAAACCGTCTCTCCAAGTCTTTCACGCGGGGCCCAAGCAACGGGTCCGGAACTGTTGCTGACGAAGGCTCGACATTAGGCAATCTTGAGTGGAAGCGTGCCGCTACTTGTGCGGCAAGCTGGCCTAGAGAAAGATGCAGCCGAGCGTTGTCATTCTGGAGCTTGGCCATTCGAGACTCGGCTGCTTCCCTTTCTTTCGTGATGAAATCAACCGCCTCTGCGTCTTTCTCAGCAAGCGCCTGCTCAATGCTCTCTTGAAACTCTGCAAGATCCTTTTCATATCTCTCGCGGGCTTCGCGGAAGTTCTTCTGCAAATAAAGGCCGGCCCCGGTCTCGTCTAGAGTGAGATTTTGGTCCTTCATCTCTGTTTGTATCTCCAAGACCACATGGGCTTTCCTTTCAACAAGTTCGGAGACGATAGAGTAGGCTGAGTCCTTCGAGCCGTCATGCTTCCTCATGATACTCCCTTTCTGGAGCATATCGCCCCAAAACTCTGGGCGCTGAAGCTGACTGCAGCGTTGACGCCCAGTTTCATCTCCGTTTTCAATGGCATCCAGTGCACCCCACATGGTGGTGGCAAGTACAACATAGGGAAACGCTTTCTCGCCGCAGAGCTTCTGGAAGATATTCATATTTTTCAGGCTGGATCCAGAGACTCGCGTGTCTGTAATACGATGAAGATAAATAAGCCCAGCCAATCGTACATTATTGGCGTATAGAGCTGCGAGAAAGAGTGCTATTTCTTGCAATATTTCCGAATCGGGGCGATTCGTATCATCGAAGCCAGGCGTATCGATTATGTGGACAGTCTGTCGGTTATTATAACGGAAGCTATAAACGCCGACTTCAGTGGTACCTATATCTTGGTGAGTATCAGAGAGTCATGTAGCGGACGGATAAATCTTACATGATTTCAGATCGTGTCCGATTTTAACTTCTTGATCCGTAAGCAAGGAGACGAAAGTACTTTTCCCGGCACCTGTACCCCCCATAACAACGATTGCAACGCTATCTTCACTATAGGCTATTGCTCAGCATGGTGAATTATTCTGGTTCAAGTGAATCGGACAAACCTGGACCCTGGGTTGTCTCTGGGTTGTTCATTCGGCTTCAGGTCCATTGGTCTTGCGCTGGAGTCCACTACACCATGGTTCCCCGGTGGGTGAGACTTGATCGCAGTCATTGTGATATCAATGTTATAAGAAAGCTAAGGCTTTGTATTTAGTGCTGAAACTTGAACAGATTTTAGTTATCCATTTTTCAATTATCAAGCTGATAGATAAATGCACTTGAGAACTCCATCTAGCACATATGAAGCTCTTTTGTTAATCGAGGGAGAGCAAGAAATAAGGCGTTAGGCATGCAGCAACGTGCTGGCTGAGAGCTCATTCGAAATAAACTACCCAAAAATGGTAGGCAGGAAGCAGACCACGTCACCAGCTCACACCCATATTTTTTCGGTGACGATAAGAGGCTACGGAGCGGAGCGATGTGCGTAGGCTTGCCTCATGTGAGAATAACTTGGGCCGGACTGCGTTCAACTTGCAGAACCCGAGTAATTGCCCCATCTCATCCTTCAATCACACAAGCTTAACCACAGCAGGAAATGTGATATGTTTGGGCAGCAAATGCCTCCGCGTAGCTAATGGAGGGCAGTGTAGGGCATTGCTAGTTAGCCATTGGACGAACCTGAGCTCAAAATCTCAACATACATTGCTCCGAACTCGCAGGGAATGGTTTCCAGGTTTGAGGTCGTAACAAACTCTTATAAATATGCGAATTTGGATACCTAATGTAGTTGTACATGTAATGACGAGTAGGTAGAAAGGAAACATGGGAGGAGATCGCCAAACAAACATTCTTGTATAGTAATGAACAAAAAGACATACTTTTCTTATTATATTTTAGAAACAGTTTATCTTCTCGTTCAATCTAATACGGCCTCCATCAGGCTCTCTCATTTACACAGTACATACCAATTGCTTGATTAGGCACCTAGGGCAAATGATATCATTTGCCTACTTACCTATATTTAGGTAGGTATGTATGGCGCCTACAGAGTAGCATTGAGCCTCAATTCTGTACACGTACAAAGTAGATACTACACCTATGCATTAATTGGTGCCCATAACTGCCCAACTCACGTCCAGTTTCTATCTGCGTGGCCAAGAAGCTAAGTCAGCCGCACTCATAGTTGGCCAACAATTTGAATAGACGTGTACAATTACTCACCGGAGATTTTGAGGCGCCATCAAGGCATACTGCGGCTAAAACCAGAGAGTTTAAAACGATTGCCACCTGCAAGCCAAACATTGCTGGACTCCTGCTTTAAAAAAAAAAGGCCCAAATAATCTGGCATGGTTCCTCGACCTGCGGCACCTTATGTATTTACAAAATCTCAGCCCTTTCCAAGCAGCATGACAGTCTACCATAAATCAATGGACTTTAGCCGAGTTAGTAGCCCTACTATATCTGTGGAATCGGATAATTCAGAATTGGAACTGCCGAAACTTACGTGTGTATCATGCTTTATGCCATATAGCAGTCTACATGAGGAAAAGACTAACAGGTTTTAAATCTCAAGACCTGATGATACTGTTATCGCGGTGATGGGGATTACGGGCGCTGGAAAGAGTACCTTTATTTCTTACTTTGCGTCGGACGCCAAAATCGGACATGAACTCCAGTCGTGTATGTTATCAGCCAAAGGCAGAATACGGGTTGATTCTTGTGGCTAACTTCCTCTACTCTATTATTACCTAGGCACTTTTGATATCGGTATCCACGCCGCTACTATTGGCGATAAGAAGTTTTACTTAATTGATACCCCTGGCTTTGATGATACCCACAGATCCGACACGGAAATTCTTCGTCAAGTGGCTGACTGGCTGAACCGTTCGTACCAAGCCCAGATTCGGCTGGCTGGCATTGTCTACCTTCACCGTATTACAGACAACCGTATGGGCGGAACGGCTTTGAAGAACCTGAGCATCTTCAAGAAACTCTGTGGTGATGAGGGCCTGTCTTGTGTCGTGCTTGCAACAACGATGTGGGGGTTGGTGTCGCGAGAGGAGGGTGAGAGACGCGAGCATGACCTCTCGACAAAGCCAGAATACTGGGCCGGTATGGTGAGTAGGGGAAGCAAGGTCCTCCGACTGGACAAGGGTACCATATCGGCATTAGCCGTAATGGAGCACATTTTCGCTCAAAGGCGGCGCATCACCCTGGATATCCAGCAAGAGATGGCCAGCGGCAAGACGCTAGACGAGACAAGTGCAGGCCAGGAAGTGCAAGCAGATCTGGCGGCCCTACGAAAGAAGCACAAAAAAGATCTAAAAAAGCTTCGCAAGGAAATGGAGCAGGAGTTTAATAAGCGTGACGCGCGTGCCAGAGAGGATTTTATTCAAGTTCGTGCCGACCTAGAGAAGAAAATTCGGCTTGCCGCCCAGGATAGTGAGCGCTTGCGTGTCGACATGAAGCAACTACAGACCCAACGGAACGAGGAGCTACAACGATTGCGCGATGAAGCACACAAGAAAGAGATGGAAGCTCAAAAACAGTTGATGGAGCTCAGGATCCAGCTGGATCTAGCCAGACAACAGAATGAGTTTGAAGCTCAAATAGGGGACATGAAGGCAGAATTGGTAAAAAAGGAAGCTGAAGCTGCGGATAGGAAGAAGAAAAAGGAAAGCGATTGTGTGGTTATGTAGTGAAGGAGAGTCTGCCTAATTTACATACTTTTTATTATTTGTCCCGGCATTTTGTGACGCTTTTAGAGGTGTGCTGCCATCAACATGGAGTATCGTTGAACGAGAGAAAAACTACCACTAGTCTCGAAGGACCATACTAGCATATACCTGTTCTTATCAATATATGAACATCATAAGAAAATAGACGTTCATAGATCCTAATAGAAGAGGCCAGCTGGAGTTACGGGGAAGGTAGCTCGCGTGGCTGACCTTATTGCTCTTTTCTTTCTTTCTTTCTCTCTTTGTCTTTTGTTATTAGCCTCCTGTTTAGGATGTGAAAGTGACGCTCACTGAGGTAATGCAGGATACTTTCTTAACTTGACATATAAGCAAGGGTGATGATTTACATTATTAAGTGAAACTATTCCCCAGCCGCGTATAAGCTTCGGTGTTAAGATATGTCGTCATGTGAAATATCTCGTAAAGGATTTACAGCTACATATAGTGAGCTTGGTAGCATTGAACTATGATAGAGCTACTTAGGATGGACTGAAGATAAGGCAGTGGGTAGGATCGCTTGATGACATTCAGCGGCGTTGAGAATCTCAAGAACTGCACCAATTGTGAAAGCACTAGCATGTATGCCGCAATCACATGCACAAATGTATCTCCATCGTAGAATCTACATGACTGGATTTGGCTGATTGGTTACTTAAATAAAGATCCATGTCAAATAGTATCTATGAGAATACGCATGCATAGCCACCTGCTTTTGCTACGGAGTTCATTCTCGAGCTATGTGGTAATGTAAGGTACTATGCAATATTTTTTTTGACTAAAGTTTAGTTTTTCTTCATTTAGGCTCTGGTTAGGCTAAGGAGAAGAAGGCATAAATTGTTACGGATAATGACTACCTAAGGCATCAGTACATACTCGTGACGAATATATAGGCGCCACGTTGTTGGTGACACCCAACCTTGCCAATTATAAAAGAGCATACGTGCGGGTGCATGCAAGATGCCTGCAAGATACTATAATTTGCACATATCCGGCCTAACAGGAAGATGCATCCAAGCTCTCCATTGTATGTGGCTCTGTGCTATTTGCCCCGTTAATCCTGGCGCAGTTGGGAGCTGTCCACGTATATGGACGACGAGCCTGACTTCGACGTAGGCAATATTTGTTTGGGAAAACAAATGGGAACCACAACGTTTCACCAAAGTTCTACATCATCGAGACAGCTATTCTCGGCCATTGCATTGCGTCAACAAGAGTTAACCATGTTGTCAACCAACAAAGTCTTCTTGCGCATCATCCTGGCAGCCTGTTTGCCAACAGCCGTAACAGCATCTTGATAGGATGATTTTACCAATAATTTGGCAACGGATCTTACGCCGCTTATTGCCTTATTTGGCGAACAAGCGACCAAACAATTTCTCAGCGAGTCAACGACCTTCTTGGACAATTTCCTTTTTGCCATGGCGCCTCTTGGGATCTTGACGGGAGTCGTGTCCGCTATTCGGGTCTGCGGAGGACCATCTCTACGAACATTCATCGGCCGTGCACAAGAGGGAGGAGGGATTGCTGAGGCAGAGTTGTGCTCCTCTACTAGCCGCGACGTGTGTGAGCTCTATCACAACGGTGCCATCGTCAGGGTTTTCGGGCGACCCAAGATCCTGGAAATTGTCTATGACCCCGAATTAGAAAGGAAAGACGACAATGAAAATAAAAATACGGTTGGGATCAACATTTCTCGAGACTATTTCCAAACGGCTAAACAAAACGACGCTGGCTGGGAAGAACAAGGAGAAGAGAAACCGTCCCATGACGCGGAACGTAGGCCATCGACAACCAAAAATGCCTTTGACAATTTTGCACCGAATCCTAATCTCTCACTCAACATTGGGATAGTAAAACGGTCATCCTTTGTGTACATTGGGGCTCCTCTTGTGGGATTCCTCGCGCAAGCCTCAGTGCTGGTGCTAAGTGCTATTGTTACTTATAAGCTGCACTGGAAAAAGAACGGAAATTCTATAGACCCTTGGGCTTTCCCCTTTATATTCGTGGGTACAATGTCTGTTTGCTTTGGCATGTTTCTCTGCGCCACTTTGGTAAACGATAGCACCAAGGAGAGAGTGTTCGAATGGAAACATGAACCCAAAAAACCGAGCTCTACTCTTTACGTGGTCCAACCAGGAAACCAGGTGGTAGGAGATCAGACTTTTGATCCCTTTTTATTCTCTAAACCGGTAAAGCGTTATATGACATCCTGGAAGGTTGCTCAGACTTCCGGTTCATGTTTCGGAACACGAAAAGATAAAATTTCTTTCAACAACTTCAAAAATCCCTCTGAAGAAATTTCGGTATTGGTCGCGACTGTTATAACAATACTTGGTTTCGCCCTGCAGTTTGTTGGTTTGCGAGCAATGCACTCGGTGGTTTCTCTTTTACAGTTTGGTGTCACCCTATTGATGAGCGTGATCCGGGCCTTGTTGAGGACGCAACGTTCAAGTATAGATGAAAATATCCTTCGTGATCGCCCGGATGAAGTGAACGGCCATGAACTCGATTGGATGGCTCTACAGATGGCTAGAGATGTGAGTGGTTCGAGATATTTCTGGAGTGTTACTGCACAAGTTCCAACACAACATTTAGAACGAAGCACTAAAAACATGAACAACAAAGCATGGGAATATAGAGCCAGGCTTGCTGAACTTACTGGGCGTTCAGACAATGCCAAATCAAATCTCTCCAATGCATGGGGTAATGATCTTGTGAGTGGACGATTGCAAGCTCAACAGCTCAAAAAGGCAATCGAAGGTAGTCTTGCCATTCTCGAAAACCACGCCAAAGTTAGTACTGATCTCGCAAACCTGTCTTGGAGTTTAAACGTTGCGATAGGAAAATATGGAGAGACATCGTATCAAATCCAAAGTATCAAAATCGATATCCAGCGGTTAGGTTCAGTCTGGACCGTGGATCCGAATCATCTTGAAGCCATTATTGGATTATGGTCTTGGTCCATTATTTCAGACCCACGCACGGAAGAAGTATCCTTCGGACTCAAAACATCGACTGCAGCAGACAAATCAATGCACTGGGCTATAACTGCTGGAACAGAAGATGAAATAGAACGATCATGGAGAGAAATCCAATTCTGGATCGAGAGTCAAAAACAGCTCTGCAGACGAGTCAATAGTAAAACTTCTTCTTGACCGGCGGGGAGATCAAGTTCCAATTACAGAAGATGTAGTCAAGGCTGCATTTAAAAATATTCTTTACGGCCATTTGGGAGTAGAATTCCGTTTTGACCGGCGAGGAGATCAAGTCCCGATTACAGAATAAGTAGTAAAAGCTGCAGTCCAGAGCAGATATAATGGCGTGTTTATAGTAGAACTCCTTCTTGACCGGCGGGGAGATCAAGTCCCGATCACAGAAGATGTGATTAAAGCTGCGGCTGGTAAATGGGCAAGAGGGCAAGAAATAATAGAACTATTTCTTAAAAGGCGGAAAGATTTAGGGCCGATGATCAAAAAATAACGAGGCTAGATCGATGTTAGGATATAATTATTCATTGAATTTTACATCACAGGTTTTTGATCCAAATACACATACCCAGGGTGCACTCGTTGAGGCCATTAGTGAAGCTAGGTGTTGAGTGGTAAATTATCAGCTGTGGACACGGCGATCGAGCACAAGAGCTTCTAATGGCATAATGTACCTATGTATATAGTAGTACGTACTTCCATTATCTAATTCCATACCCCTATTTTAGGCTTTTGCTTCAAAATGGCTTAACAAACTATCAAATAATGTTGTTATCTTTTCGTCCGCTCCATCTTCCTTCCAAGTCTCTTCCATCAGCTTTTCCCTCTCTCCTGGCCCTCCTTTAACGATTTTGAGTGCTAAGGTCGGTTCAACGGTAACCATTCGCAGTCCGTTCAGGATTTCGCGTAGATGGGGTTCAGCTTTAACACCGCCTCTGAATCCATATGTCACAATCGCAGCAGGCTTTCCCTTCCACTCATGAAATACGTAGTCCAAAGCATTCTTCAAGCTCGCGGGGATAGACCAGTTGTATTGTGGCGTAACAAAGATGAATCCATCATATTTACGAACAAGAGCTGACCAAGCGCGGGTATATTCGTAATGATAATGAGGCGTGGGATCATCAGCCGGAACCTCGCCTGGAACTAGAGGCTCGTTGAAGAGAGGAAGATTGAGTGTTGCCAAATCGAGTAATTCAACCTTTGCAGTAGTCTGGGGAATAGAGTTAATGACAGAAGCGACATAACCAGCAACGAAGGGGTTAATGCGCTGAGGGCGAGTACTGCTGATGACAACAGCGATAGACTTGGCAGCAGCCATGGTGATGGTCTAATTGAATGAAGAGAGAAAAGAGCGTCGGTTCAGAGCAATTTTCTGAAGGCGCTGCCCAGTAAATATATACCAGAACCCGAAGGCTACCAACAGGAGCTTTAATATCATTGGATGAATGACTTACAAAAGGGTAACCGCCGCTTACTAAAACGAGTTTCGCGGTGACTAGATATTTGGCTCGGCGGTCTTTTGCTCGGCCTTCGCGTATTGCCTAATGGCCGCTGCCTGATAGCGGCTATTGCGGAACGCAGGATGAAAACTCTTGCAATTGTGCTCTATACGGAGATATTTATGGAGTAATGACACAATGGTCTATGTGGACTAACTATTTAGATTTAAGAGTCATACTCTTGCTGTTTCTAAATATTGAGTTGTGCATGCATGCAAACCAAATGTGCAATGCCAGTGGCTTCGGCAGATGGCGTGAGCGCTTTACAACTAACACAACTGCCGATCGCTGACAAGGACCTCCAGTATAATCCTTCACATAGCATCAACATTCTAAGTCGTTTTAATCCCTCTTATTACACATCTCAGATAACAATCCTCTCAGCATTCCTCCTTGCACCAGCCCCAGCAAATCATGGCGGAAATACTATCACCGCAAGAGCTAAGCCAGCTATCTCCACTCGAGTGGGTGATGCCGCGGTCATTCATTAGCCAAATCCTCTGCTTTCCGTCTACAAATCCTCGAATATACGAAGTCCTCCGAGATGGCCTCGCAAGTACTTTGGCAGATGTTCCATATCTCGCCTCTAGGATAGTGGCCAGGGCCCGTCCTAAAGGTTCCGTTGCGTTGAGTCCACCGTGTGACTCATTAGGCGATTTATTTCGTGTCAACGATCTCGCCACGACGGTCGACTATAACGACCTGAAGGTGGGAGGTTTTCGACCTTCACTATTTGATGGACTGGATCTATTTTCTGCTGACCTCAATCCCGCGAATACGTCGCCCAGTCCGGTCTTTCGCGCCGTCTTATCTCTGGTGAAGGGAGGTTGTTTGCTCGGTGTCAGTCTGAACCACTCAACAGCCGATATTACCGCTTTTGGCTCGCTGTTGAAGATATGGGCGTCGCATTGTAGGACTGGGTCTTCTGAAGATATTCAATGTAGCCAACTCTGGCTGGACCGCACAGCAATTGTCAACAGCTCTCGTCATGCTCCAGCTGGTGCGCCGCTTCTCCTTCACAAAGAAGACAGTAGCCCGTCCAGCCAGCCGTCAAAGCCCGTGGAGATTGAAACAACTTTTTTCAGATACTCTGCAGAATCTTTAACAAGTCTCAAGGCCGAAATTAGCAAGCACTTGCCCGATGGGACCTCTTGGGTATCAACTAGCGACATATTAACTGCTCTTCTTTGGGGCTCTGCTATTTTTTCTGAATCTTCAAATGATGATAAAGATACTGCCAACGATGTCTGCTTTATGCGTATTGCAGTCAACTGTCGCAGTCGTTACAACCCACCTTTACCAAAGAACTACCTTGGGGCCGCTTTTGGAGTGTCGCTGGTGACCGCTAAGAAAGTCGATCTCATGGATATAGGAAGATCAAGTGGAGAGACATATTCTATATCAGCAATCGCAAATGTTGCAGCTGCCGTTCGCCAAAGCGTCAATATTATTGATGAAGACAAGATGAATACCATTGTCCATCATCTATCTGCCCAAGAGGACGTCACAGGCCTTAAACTCTGCGAGCAGCCCGCAAGTGTCTCCATTGTCTCTTGGGCTGATGAAGGTGTTTATGAACTCGATTGGGGCACTGAGCTGGGACACTGCGAAGTTGTAAGACTGCCAACTTTCAAGACCAAGAGGTACCCGGTTGTGTTTCCCAGGCTTCCCAACGGCGATTTTGAGGTTCTTATCAGCTTTGACCAAGAGTTGTTGAATAGATGGAGAGCAGTATACAGTGTAAGCCCATGGAAGGCATAGAAAGTTAGACTACGGAAGCTTTTGAGCGCTTGTTTCATGCGAATATTGAGTATACTAGAGCATAGACATGATTCAAAGTGTGTTAGATAAGAATGCAGCTATTAAACGAGACTACCATTATATCATGTACACAGAACCAAAACGACGCTATTCATAGCCTGATACCAGATCACTAATAATATTTAATCCTCAGAAAACTTTTGCGCAACACGCCCGCTATTATCCTGTCTCTGCATAGACTTGATAATGCCGTCAATTGCAGGGTTCAGGTCAGCTAACTTAATGGTCCTCGCTGATGGCTGCCATCCAAATTCCGTAGGAAATCTTTCCTGCTCAAACCATGCTCGAATGCGATCTTTTGGTCCTTGGTATGCCGATAGAGGAGGGTTAAACTCAGCATCAGGACTGTGGTCCGACATCATGACAAGAACCATTGCGGCTTCAAAGAGCGCCGCATTCATCTGGTTTTTGGAAAGCGCGTTTGGTATTGACTCTGATTCCACTCGTAGTCGAGTTTTGGCAATAGAATCAACGTTGATGAATGATGTAGGGCTATCAGACATGAGACGCTCAATTCGGAGGAAGTTTGGCTTCAAATGAGGATTACGAGATGTATAATCATCTCGAGTGAGGGATGCAATGTGCTGTAGTATGTCTGGTGTGTTGAGGTCATCAAGGTCGAAAGTGTCATTGCCCCATGCTTTGGCAAAGTCCTTGGCAGCCGCTGCAAATCCTGCCTCGATATTGAGGAAGTTTGTGAAGGCGTCTTCTATCTGTGAAGGCGAAATATGGCGGCCACTATGAGGACTTTAAGATAGTTAGTTAGTCATTAGATCATCCTTGCTTCAAGTAATAGAGAGCCTTACAGATAGCCATGGTTTGCCAAAGTATTCAGCATTGGGCACGGCCCTCGCGAATCATCTGGTCCAGGCGGCATCCAGTGCTGAACTTGGACGCTGGCATATGCAGCCGTAGCAAAAACCGCAAACGAAAAAAAATTGCACAAAAGCATTGTGGCAATTATAAATATAGATATTGTACGAGACCGAAGTCAACGGTATTAGTGACGATCTGTTTGAGAATAAATGAATCTAGTTTCGAGAGGGCGATCGTCCTCTTTAAGCTTGAATTAGAACTCAACAATAATATCGAAAGCAAAACACCACTATTACTAGTGTCAGAGGATCCCATGTCTCTCCGCCTCTTTGCAGCTCGCGGCAAAGTCGGCCCTCAGTCTAAGACATCTCGTATGAAGGACGCAATTTACTTTTCTCTACGGAGCACGTCTCCACACGCTCAAGTCTCAAGGGTGTAGGTGCAGTAGCGCGGTCCACGGGGTCCAGGCACCTATATACAAGTAGTCAATGCCGTTGTTTCGCGGAGTCTGAGATTGTCTTTCCTTCTCCTCTGCAGTTGGGCTGATTCGCCTTTTACCGATCTAAGTGGCCCACCCAGAGATTCGGGATCCTGAATTTGTCATTCTGCGGGCTGTGGTTGGCCCCTCAGCCGTTCTGTCTAAGGCGGCATCTATCATATGCGTGCTGATGATTTGGAATTCGGGGGGGACAAGGGAAGAAGGCTGGACCAATGTGATGAATAAGGAGGTCTTAATGTAATATGAAAGTGTATACCAAACCCTGGGAATTGCTCAACCCATGCTGATGGACTAGGTTGTAATTCTCAGGATGTAGCTAATAAGCAGCGGTAATGATTGGCCGTAGCTCGATCTTTTTGATCTTGGCACATCTACAAAGAGAATTATCCTATTTAAAATGTGGATCGATCGTCCTCAGCCTCGCCTGAACTGTCGTATGAGATTATTCCAATTACGATCCCGGGGATAGCATCAACGGGGTTGGTAGCATTTGGCCCCATTTAGATCGCTTTAGCTCTGAACGAGTGGATTTCTTTAGCTCTCGTGATGTCCATTGTGGTTCAAAGGCGCCAGCAGATAACAAAAAATCGGCATCGGAGATCAGGGACCTGACTCAAAGGGTCATTCGGAGCAGATGTACCGCTGATTAGTGCAAGCTAAAACATTAGGGGGCGGAAGTCAAATCAGTCTTGGTCTGAGAAACGGCCGCCAAGGGTATGAGTAAGTCAATGATAAGTCCGAAGGCCAAGACGGCAGTCTACGCAGCGATGCCAAGTTTAAAAATAGCTTCAAGAAAGATCTCAACGAAGCTTTACCGGTTGCCCCCAATATTGTACGTTGGTTGACTCTGATTAGCAACGTCGACTCCACAATAGGATTCTGTATTCCGTGCTCCGCTCGTAACTCACTCAATCAGCTCTCCGTCATTGCCCTGAGCGCGAGAGACATGATGCGGCTAAGCAGTGGATGATCATTTGAACACATTTTCATCCCTGATTATCCTCAGTTCGGACCCAATCCCTCGCGAATAGATAGGATCGACGTATAGGATGCGATCCGAAATGCAAGCCGTGTTGCACCCTTGCAGATTTATAGCTCTAGCTCTCGCTTACCGAAGGGGTTAACAAGGGCTACAGAGTTTCTGAGCTAATAACGGGATTTCAGGGAGGGTTGACACATTGTTTTGCCTTTGGTTCAGTTTGAGAAAGAAACAAACTCTATTCTAGGAGAACATCCGTTGCCATGGGATGTTTTTTTGTCTTTGGAGTATGAGGGGCATTGTATGCACAGAGCTAACGAGATCGCAAGTTCAAAAGATCAATTGCGCTGGCTAACAGAGAAAGGAGAGAGAACGTCGCTTAGCAGCGTAAGTCTTCGTATTGTCAAACAAATTTATAATGCCGAGTGCACGATGTCACCTCCAGTCCTCAAGGGGGAAAGAGTCTATTCTCTCGAATCGCATCACTCCAGCCCCCACGAAGCTGGAAAATAACATGTCTTATGTTTCGGCGATCGGTAAGTGTCTCAGTTGCGATAGCAAATTCTTTCTCACCCCGGGACTTGGGTCAGCCGCTCTTCCGAAACCAGAATCTAAAAACGGTGAGCAGCAAAGACAGCGAGAGGAAGGCTAGATACGGAGTATGAGCCGTTGGCGAGACAGTAATCAGGGCCGAGCCGTTGGATAGTGTCCGAATTGATGCCCTTTTCTTCATAAAAATAACTTTAGACGTTGGATTGCGTATGTGGAGATGGCTGTTATTTACATAGCCTACCTCGGAAGGGGGGAAGGGCATATTATAGTACACTCGCGATCTGAACTGTTACCCTAACGTGGCTGGCAATGTTTTCCCGTCTGGAGCAGATATTGTAGTAGCACCCTATAACAGTATAGAATTAAACATGATAATCTATGGCCTAACTGTATTAGTGCTATATATGGGAATTGAGGTAAAGGTGAGTGTGGTCATGACAAGCATAAACACTGATGGATGAGGTTGAGTTGATAATGGCACTTCTCATAATGTTTCAATTAAGTATGGAGACAATATTGCCCAGTATTGGCCAACTTTGTATTTATACAACGAAATAAATGAGCCAATAACTTGTGTATGCAGAATTCTTAATTGTTGGATATTTCATCACTTAGATATGAGACGTGAGGGTCTCCTCAAGATGTATTAGTAGCTTACAATCATAAACAGTAATTTTACGGATGCAGGTATTATAAATAAAAATACGAACAAAATGTAGGACTACTAGATATTGTTAAGTATATAATAAGTCATTCCTTAGTTAGATGTGTTGATGTTCCTGATAGGTCATTCCAGGCAAGATATTGGCTGGCGTTGCGGAATCTGGGCGTTAATGCGTCACAGGCTTGATTCATCCACTCTAGGCAGTTAATAGTTTGTGCTAGCTTGTAATTGATGATATACGACAGACAGTAACATTCAATTGATGCGAGTACATTTGTGTTACAACAAGGGTGAAGCTGTTATGCTAAGAATAAACGCCGGGTACACACATAAGTTGGTGCTAGAGGCAAGCTGTAATAGACGCACAGTCAGCGATATCGCAGCTCTAGAGGCTCCACAACATCCGACTTTCAAGTATAAATAATTATTTTACAAGAACAAAAAGTAATATGAAGTCATTTACATTGTCTAGAGTCTTTCATCAACGGGATGTTAACCGGATTTGACACCGTCGAGGTGCTCAACCTAGACCGCCGGATAATGTGAGCGCTCCATCTACTGCAGGCCAGCGGCTGGCACGTGCGACCATCAACTCCAACAAGTGGCTCGCAGATCGTTGGCGCTTCCGAAATACCGAACACTTACAGCAGTCGAGGGGGATTTTTGTCAAGAATCGGCGAGGAGACTGGCGATTTCGAAGCAGAATTAGGTGCTGACGAAGCTGCTAATTTCATCAATAAACGCCTAGAAGCATTCCAACTAACGTGCTTCGAGAATAGGTGGCTGCAGCTGAAAATAAATCCATCCATTCCCTGTATCGTCACCATCAATTTACCCGTGCTGGTTCGGGCGTGTTCCTGCATGAGATGAAGCTCAAGCACAGCCACGTGGTCGCGGTGCCGTTGCAGGCCATCGGAGTTATATCTTCTGACGTGCCCCAGGAAGTCCTCCAAGGTAACATTGAAACCTAGGCTTCACTCACTGTCTATCCATTCAATCCACCGCCATCATGCTGACTCGCGCCATGGCAGCGGGCGTCTTGGCCCAGGGCTTCGTTGTTGCTGGATCGCATCTGTCGCCTGTCGACACTTTCTATCCCTCTGGGCTCAATGACACGTCGTACATCAGCAACAGCGCGCTGGGGACCAATGGAGGCATCTACAGCGCTCCCGCCAACAGGGCCTCTCAGGGCTCTCCGTTTGGCGTCTACGACTACTGCTCCATGCCTCATCCCCGTGTGAATGAGTATGAGCTGCCCAATGACCGTCACGCCAAGCTGGTGTATCTCGAGTATCTCCAGCGACACCAGAGGCGCACCATGTACAACCTGGCCCCAGGTGGAGAGGTAAGAGCCTGTACTGTATTGTGGTTGAACCGCAGCGATATCGGTCTGCTAACACACAACTGCCTCGTGATAGAACCAACCATTTGACTGCTCCAGCTTTGAAGCCTTCTTGTATGGAGGCGAAGTGCGCGGCACCTCTGGTGCTCAGGTCTTTGCCGACGTCTACACGGACCCGAGCAACCCGTTCGTGGATGCTCTGCCGTACATCAACTCGACCTGCTTCTTCCCTCAGCTGACCACTGGCGGCTTTCTTGATGGTATCCAGCACGGCAAGGACCTCTGGGCTCTGTATGGCGGCAAGCTTGGCCTGATCCCATCCAGTCCCAATGACAAAGTCTGGCTGCGATCCAGCTCCTCGGCTCTCACCCAGCAGAGCGCTGGAGGCGTCCTGCGCGGTCTCTGGCCGCATTACTCCGGACCTGTGCCTCTTCACCAGCAGCCCGGTCCCGACACCGTCAACAACGGCTATGGCTGCAATGCCAGAAACTCCATTCTGTCGTCCATCCAGTCCACTGCCGAATGGAACCAGCACCTCAGCGTGACGGCTGACCTCAGACAGTCGCTGGGAGGCATTCTCGGCGCTACCAGCAGTGCGTGGCAGAGCACCTTTGATCACTTCTCCGACAACTTCCAGGCCCGCCTCTGCAACGGATACGAGCTCCCCTGCAGCTTCACCGACTCCTCCAAGTGCGTGTCCAAGATCCAGGCCGAGGAAGTCTTCCGTGCTGGTGACTGGGAGTGGAACTACTACTGGCGCAACAACCCTCAGGCCGTCAAGTACATCCAGGCCACCGAGGGCCTCTTCATCGGAGAGATTGTCAACCGCCTCGAGGCCGTCTTGGGTAAGAAGCAGAAGTATGTCTACGCACATACTTTCATCCACGACGGCGACATTGGTCCCGTTTTGGGTGCTCTGGGAATCAACCAGCTGAGATGGCCTGCCATGGGCTCCAACGTTGCCATCGAGGTTTGGGAGACGACTGAAAAGGCGAAGAAGGCTTACTATACTCGCGTTCTTTACTCTGGCCACACGCTGCAGAGCATTCACGGCAGCCTTGACTGGATCCCGCTGAACCAGTTGATTGACATTCTTCAGGTGTATGTGCCGGAGGACATTATCGCTCTTTGCAACTCGTAGAAGAATAGACGCTGTCTAACTTAGCTACTTCAATAATACACAGTTAATAGACTGATATTTCCATTACCTTCAATTCCTACATCCGCCAACATTAATCGACAAAAATTCCCAGCGGAATACTTGCAGACACGGTATAAACGCCAAGCCCAATCTCATGCATCATCTTGAGATTGCCAACAATACTAAACAGCATGTAACCCTCCACTTTCGTCAGTCCCTTTTCCTCTTCCAGCCACCGCATCATTTCCCTCACAGCCTGCTTGACAACCGTGTCGCGATCGGTGCCTGTAATGAGCGCGCCATGTTCTCCCTTGCTAGCAACGCTCACCATCTGTTTCACCCTCTCAGGATCTGTCTCATAGTGAGGCCCAGCCAACTTCCCTTTACCCTTGATAACACTTAATCGCATTCGTGATCGCATAGTCGTCTCCAACGCAGTGCAGCAGATTTCACCATCTCCTTGGCAGAAGTGCGCATCTCCAACGGAGAATAAGGCTCCAGGAACGTTGACAGGGAGAAACAATGTTGACCCTTGGCCCAGATAGCGGCAGTCAAAGTTTCCGCCGATATCGTTGCGCGGATATAGAGCAAACTGCTCGCCTTCAGCTGGGGCCACGCCCATGGTGCCGTAGAATGGTTGGCATGGGATGTGAATGCCAGGCTTGAATACCGCGTAGTCTTGGCTTTCAGGAAGATCAAAGGTCATGATGTGCGGTCCGGGTATTTCGTCTTGCAACAGACCCATTCCGGGTATGACAGCAGTCCATCCCCAGCTGCCGGTCTGCAGTTCGAGGATCTCAACTTTGAGAATGTCGCCGGGCTCAGCGCCATTTACATATACTGGGCCATTCACATATAGTTGCCCTATGAGCTTCTCCAAATCTTTTGGGGATTGTATATCCAATGCAACAGCATCGGCTGTGGTTGAGTCTCTGGTGAGGTTCACGAATCCAGCATGTGTATTGTCAAAGCTCACTTCAGCACCTGAGTCGACTGTGAGGGATGGCTTGTGTTCTTTAGAAAAGGTATAGAAGGTATTGTCTGTCTCATAGTGGACATGATGGATTGTTCTGGCAAGAGGTTTCCAGGTCATAGTAGCCAATTCGGTGTTGTTGGAGGAGCTTCGATGTGTAAGTGTCGTCTATTGGCATAGCAGCTGTTTAGGTCTCCGGCCTGTCTTTATACCTTCGAACCAGCATCCGTCTGTTCCGATCAAGTGTCACTTTCGTATTCTATTATTCCTTCTGGGCCTCTACAATGTGTCGTTGCTTAGTGCTGACAGGGGAATAAGCATTCGACCTCTGTGGCGGTGGTGTAAGCAGATTATGGTAAGAAATTGGTCAGGAATTTTACTTAATCTCTTCAACCAACACGCAACACATGATTGATCAAATACGCGAGGTAGCTTCCTATTATGCCATACGTAGAGGGTCACCGATACTGCCAATTGTACATGGAGTTTCTGAGGTGAAAGGGGGACTTACATGTTAGGGCACTCTGGATCGAACTTCTATATAGTATTTCGATGGCTCATTAGCATAATATTTACAGAATATCAGATACAGTTGAAATCGTATTATAAAACAAAGGAGGGGTAACAACATGGCAAAGCCCAACTCCTTGGCGCCACATGATAGCGCCTAACTCGACGTCCATCGTCAAGCCAGCCAACTCGGATGCAGATACGAGCGCAACTCAATCATATGACATGTCTGGCTTATTAATTATATTAGTTGTTAATCGTGATCGAAATTAATCCTTTCATTTATTCATGCAAAACTAACATATTCTCTCCGCATTTGCGTTACAGTTGTGGAAAAACCCAGTGGGAAAACCACAGCCGAGAGGTAGAATCGTGAAACAACCAAAACCCAAGTCCAATAATTCAGAAGATTACAAATTGGATGACATTACAACTCAAGTTATTGTAAACATAGCGGAAATGCTGCGATGAGAAAACGGACTGCGCCTGTCACGGCATCACAATGAGCTCTTTTGCAAATCTCTCAGGCTTTTCTTCAAGCCCTGCACCTGCAATGCCAACTTCTCCCGTCTGGCGATCTGTTTCTCAGACTCTGAACCGATTCGGAGCAAGTCTTCTTCGGATAGCTGAGAAACAGAATTCGGAGAGAAAGCATTTGGCAAGGGTGCTATAACGTGGCGCTCAATGACTTGTCTCGCGACGTTATCGACAAAAGTCTTCATTGTAACCTAAAGATACCCATGTCAGCATCTTATATAACTGGTTAACACCAGAATTGAGGCGTGGTGGGCCTTACCTTGTAGTATGCGTCCAACTCTGTGATCGCCTCGTGGCATGCCTGCTCATCCATATCCACAGTAACGCGAGACCCAATTGCAGCGATGAACTTCTGGATATCCACTTGGACGTTACTAATATGTAACTTTCCGTGGCTATCTCTCTCAGCAGAAACGGCGTTTTCCACCGCTTTTTTCTGCGCATCCAGTCGAGCTTTCTGGACATTGTCCGTATAGTAGTGATTATACGTCAATGGACTCCGTCGTTCGTCCTGGATAAGCTTTTCTAGCTCACCGAGTGCATTCTTCTCGGTCTCTTCAAGCCATTGTTGTAGTATTGAGTGGACTTGAGCTCGCATACTGTCCTCGGGGATGAGCTTTTCGACAGCCAGCTGAATCCAGTCCGATACTATCTTGAGAATAGTATCGATATGAGATTCTGCAACAATAGGCCAACGACGCGATTGTTCGTGGAACAATTCGGCCAAGAGTGCTGAGTTGTAGTTCCCAGGTAACTCTTTTCCTTTTGTACGCGCATATGCCTAGGGCGAGTATTGGAACGATGTCCTTTGAATGAGTAAATGTATGTTTACTGACCTCTTTCACCCATCGCATCATTCCCGCTTTGTTTACAATAAGTTGTGTCGTAATGTCATCCAATTTGTCATCTTCCGAGTCGTCAGACTCCGGCTCCGTATTGTCACGATTGACTTCAATTTTTAATTTTCGTCTTTTCCCAGACACTCGCATGTAGGTTGCAAACTTTGTGTTTGACTCTTGCACGCGTGCCCGTAGCCTCGATATGTCGCTCTCTGAAAAGAACCTAGTATCGATACTGTGGTAATTTCCATCAAGCGCGGCCTGCAAGAGCTCATAAAACCTCATGCTAAGAGCTGTGAGGAAATTCCTGATGAGATCGGTTGTAGGCCTAGCCTCTCCAAGTGATCTAAGCTCAGCGTCCCTCTCAGCCAACAGCTTCTTAATCTCCTCCCTCACTTTGGGCAATTCTCTCTCTATATGAGTATCAAGAAGATCTTGAAGGAAAATCCGAAGATTCTCTGCGCCTACCCGACTCATATCGAGATTTTGGTTAGCCCAGGCCGGACCAGAGAAGAACCGCCGCTCTAGGTTCGAGCGTGCAGCCATAGTGGCACAGTCTTTGAGCTCAGCAGGACTGGGATTCTTAAGGAGGAAGAAACCCAGTTTGAGCTTAATATTGTCTTTGTTTTTCGCCACCAGCGCAATTTTGGCTTCGCTGCCATGATTTATTAAATCAGGCTTTGTGATGATCCCAACGGTCCTTTGGCCAAGGGGATCATGAGTTCTCGCCAACTTAATAATAGGCTGATTTGCCATATCGTTGCTTGCCTGTAGAACAGCCAGAATTATTGTTCGCGAGCTCTGAAGGTATGATGCTACCATATTGTGTACAGCTTCGACATCTTCTTCGGTTTGCTCTTCGTTGGCAACAGATATGAGCCCCGGCAAATCCACCACACTAAGGTGCAATCCAATTGGACCGGTGACCTCTATTCGAAGAACATCAACGGAGAAGGCGCTGGCGTTTTCGTTGTCGCAATATCCACGAATATTCATCAATCTTGACACGTCTTCGATAACACCAGGCAACTCTGACATATCCTTCAATTGTTTGCGATACGCAGAGAGGGTCTGCTGAACTTCTGCAGGCCGTGAGATGTGCGGCCTGATGCTGGCAGTAATCGTAACCGGCTCGCATTCTGTATGCCGAAGATTGATCTCACTGGGAAACCGAGTACAGAGTCCTTCCTGTCGAGGGAAGGGTATTCCCGTAACGCCCTCCAAAACTGAGCTTTTACCAGTTGATTGGTCTCCACAGACGACCAATGCTGGTAATGAGATCAGATCACCTACACCGTGCGCTCTGATCTTTTCGACCTGGTTCAATCGTTGACTAGATTTGGAAGTCCGGAGGTAACTGAACTTCCCATCTGGAGGCTCGCCATCGCTCTGTGCGGTCATAGTATTGGATGAAATAATTGTTTGAGATTGCTGATTCGTTTCGAGTCTTCGTATACCTTTTACTGAGTAGATTATAATGCGAAGATAAACTGTCTTTATGCGTTGTGATCAGTAAGATGAAGCACAGTTGGAATGCATTACTGTGGCCGACCGTTTTGAGACATTATTTTATTCCTAAATCAACACCGTTAGAATATGAGATGCAAACAGACCTCTTTCTAACATTCCATAGATGTCTCACCGTTTTCGTTAAATTGAAGTGTGCCCAATCAGCAGATAGATGATTGCCAACCACTGTCCGCAAACGCCTATTATCGTGATTTCCGCATTGAGAATCCAAGATCGTAACTTAAGCCTGGAGTATTAGAAGAAAAGTTATGAAACCCAAACACACGGAATTTGATATTTCACAATATTGCAATTTATAAGCGTTAAAAAGTTTCAGGTCAGATTCATCTATCAACAAAATGGTTTCCTCCTTTCCGGCCTGTCAAATTCGCAGTCAATCTCCAATTTGTATCTTTCATTGTGCTTATCTGCCCCAGCCAGCCTGATTGTTTGTAGGGTCAACATTCGTACCACGTCTTCCCCATCCTGCCTGGTTGTTGGTAGGGTCAACTGCGGTACCTCGCTTGCCCCAGCCGGCTTGGTTATTCGTGGGATCAACGGCAGTGTCGCGTTTCCCCCAACCAGCTTCGTTATCAGCGAGGTCTACAGAAGTGTCACCTCGTTTACCCCAGCCAGCTTCATTATCAGCGAGGTCCACAGAAGTATCGCCTCGTTTGCCCCAGCCCGCCTGGTTGTTCGTAGGGTCAACAGCGGTACCTCGTCTGCCCCAGCCAGCTTGGTTGTTTGTAGGATCAACCGCAGTGCCGCGTTTGCCCCAGCCAGCTTCGTTATCAGCCAGGTCGACACTAGTATCACCCCGTCTTCCCCATCCAGCTTGATTGTTCGTAGGATCAACAGCAGTACCACGCTGTTCAACTGGAGCAGCGTCGACAGCGCCCAGAAGGGCCAGGCCCAAAGATAGAAGCTGCGAGATCTTCATATTGTAGAAAGAGTGGAGTAATGCAAGGCAGACTCGTCAAGTTGTAAATTTGCTTTTCGTGCAGAAAATTTACAGGCGAGATGTTCAAGATTGAGCCCGAGTTTTGTAGGATACATGAATAGCTATATTAAATTCAAGCTGCCGGTCTTTTTAGTAACTTTGTATGCGGACCTATTTGCCCTCGCTTATCTTTTACTTAGGACATGGGTGAGTGTGAATGAGAGCCCACCTTGTATCTCATAGCATCTCTCTACGGATAACTTCCATCAATTTCCATTTAGTAAGAGTATCTATTTCAGTATCATATACTGACCAATACTGGCTCAAAGATGGAAATTCTTTCCGGACCAAGCAGGTGTATTCTTATGATACGTTGCATCGCTCCCACACCGACCTCTTCTTCTGCAGCAAACTTGGTTCTCCTCCGTCATTCTCTTGAACTCTTTGGGCCAATGATTGTCAAAACCCGTAAGAAGACGTCCATTTGAGCTCAGCGTACGGGTTTTCCGGGAGAAAAGATATCGTATACCAAAAGTAACCTTGCATGATTAGCGCCCACCTCGAATCCTTCGCTTAGATGTGCATGGGGGCTAGTTCAACTTCTCCGCATCACCAAATCTGGGTGAGACTCAGTTATGCAAGTACAAGGGTGATCAAAATATTGTCTATCAAGTAAACAAGGGCAATTATGCTCATAGCAAGAATTTAGTATCATGGTTCCAATCCAATGTAACCTAGATCCTTGCCATTGGCTATCTTTGGCTGTCCAGCCTGAAAAACGTCTGTGTCGTTCTAGTCATGAGAACATGACGAGCTGCTAACTTTTTTTTACTCAAAGGGCCAGTGAATGAAATCTACAGACGGTGGAGTTCAAGTGTTTCCTGGCTATTCACCTCTCATTTAGTCGCCAAGTGATATTACGCATAGGACAAACAACCAATATGGCGTCCGTGGCCTCTGAAGAGTTTCATGACGAGGAACATTTACTAGGTGATGATGAGAAAGACAGAAGCCACAACGAACGACCTTCAAAAAACGTGTCACGGGCGAAACTACTCCCATATTCCGTTGCGTTCAATGTTGTGCTACTCTTGGCACTAATATCAACATGGGCAATCTCATATCGGAAATTCGCACAGCTAAGAATATTAAATACAGTTTACTGTGAGTAACTATCTCCAACGTACAAGTTGACGGACATATATCCTAACTTCGTCAATAGCTCCAGCTGAATCTGCAATTGAGTACAAGACAGTAGTCTTCACTGGGGGTCTACATGGTGATAGATCTGCCTACCAGGGATACTCTGAGGAAGTCAATGAGAGGTGGAATAGTCTTTTCAATGGTAATCAAATTCCCATGATGAAACCTTCTAGACGAGGAAAACACGTTAACCCATTGTAACTTGAAGAGATTGGCATTTCCCAGATTCCAGCGGCGATGGCAGCTCGACTACCCAATGCTACAACACCAACCGCTCACGACCCGAAACAATACATGGTTGAACTAGACGTCTTCCACCAACTTCACTGCCTGAATTTCATGCGCAAGATTGTCTATCCGGACATTTCCAAAATTGATCTAACGCCTGGCACAGAAAAGGGCGAGGACAATATCTATCATCTGGAACACTGCTACGACCAGCTCAGGCAGTCAATTCAGTGCGCATCAGACGTAGGCACTATCTACTGGGAGTGGAGTGAGCCAAAGCAAAAGATGTTTGGTAATCTACGGACAACACATACATGCAAGAATTTTGAGAAGATAAGAGAATGGGCTGCTCAGCATAGATTGGACGAGACTTTTGACCAGTTTCATAAGGTTGAGGGCGCTCCAATTCGGCAATCAAATTAGACGTATCGTTAGAATCACATAGCATGGTCATTTTCGTAGCTCCTGCAAGTAGATACACGATAAAAGAATAAATTCCAGATCTATCATATGTATCATAACGAACAATTCTACAAATCGCAACACTATAAACAGAATCTTTTTTCCACCAATGTACTTTTAACTTTGACACACCAAGTGGCAAAATTACAGGAGACCGATAGGCCAATCCTTAATTCTAACTGGACGTCATTACAATGACCTTGAGATATCATGTTCCATCTCATAACTCCATGGGGAAGGTACAAAGAGACTCTCTTTTTATTGCATCATGCTCAATATGATCTACACGCTTCTAACTTCCTTTTCACCGACTAAACGGATATTTGGGGGCGCAGGATTGGATCTGCAATCCCAGCTTGATCAAAACAACGCAATCTGAGTCCCGTGAACAGATTTTCGGACGTGTAACGTAGTCTATCCGCCCATCGCTTTCTCAAAAGTACCTGTAAATAGGAACGATTGCTAAGCTTAAAGAGATAACATCCTTAGCGTAATGTTATATGCATGGCTAGTCTTTGCCCCATTACCCTTGTCAGCACGCAAATCCGTCTAGCCTTACGGCAATTCAGCTTTCACCTACCGGAAAAGGAATGAATCTCGGGTATCTCAACGGTCCCGAGCTCTCCGTCTGTTGAAGGATTCAACCCCACACAATGGTATGCGAATACACAGGTGGACTTGATCCTTGTTACCAAGGGGTGATATTTCCAGTTGAAGCATATCCTAAACTCATCATCTTGGCGAACGTGCGTGACAAAGAGCCGACGCCTTTATGTCTCGGCGTAGGTCCGAAGTTCTATGAGAACTCTGGGGCTATACTCCATTTTCATCATCCATTTCCTCACTTGCACATGCGTTTGCCGCCACAACGACTTGATCATGATGGACCGACTTCGCGAGAGTTCTCTATTCACCAAGACAAAGTCATCCAAGCAAGAGTATGCTCAAATTAACGGCAATGACAGTGAAGAAGCTTTGTTATACCAAGCCACTTCAGCTGCACGGCCTCGTTGGCGCCTGATTCCTCTCATCTCATCATTTTTACTCGGCGCATTGACTGTAGTGCTGGCACTTGGTCTATGGCAAATGATCATCGCCAATAAGCACAACACAAGGACAAATCGACCTTTTCCCGAAATGCGCGAAGGTGCTGATGAAAAAACTGGTCTCCCATTAAGTTGGTCTCACGGCGACTGTGGTAACTCTCCCGCCGACGCGCAAGCCCTCGGCTGCCGATACAGCATCGTGCTGCACTCTTGGCTGCCCCAAGATTGCCTTACGGATGATGACATGGAAGACGAAAAGCTCATGTATGATGGTCGCAATTGGCCATATGAAATCAATGGCAGAAATCTCACCATGGATGAGCTTCATCTTGGTGACTATGGTCACTTTACTACGACGTTTGACTGGCATGTTGTTCACTGCATGTACGTTTGGAAAAGAATTCACAGGGCAGCTTTAGATGCGAGCCGAAAGATTGACTCGTATACGGCAAATTTCCACCATACAAATCACTGTGTTAAGATGATTGGTGGTGATCCGGGTGGCATGAAGGACTCTGGAACCAAGATTTTTGTCAAATATCCCATCTGTGCTTAATAGCATACACATTTCGTACGACCTAAGAAGATAAAACCAGATAATCCAAACCTGTATCATGTATGACTTTCGCTCTAACTGAAAATTGAGCGTTGTACCGAACAAGCTGGATACGTGCATGTCGACCTACTACTGCAGATCCCCCTCCTTCGTTAACTCGCCTCCACAGGATTCAGACCAAGATCTTATATGCAGAATCCGGCTAGACTAACTCTGAGCAATATGCCTCGCTTGGCCTAGTCATGAATCATGCATCCCTCCCTGGTACGTTGCATTCGGTGGCTGATGGAGTGTGGTATCACTCAATCTCCACCCTTCTTGGGACTTGATAGATGCTCTCTGACCACACTTCTCCTCAGAGTTAGATAATTTTCTTAAAGTTTTGAGAGCACTGGGAATATGAGGTGATTGATGAGGGAAACAACAACATGTTTACGTCCAAGGTACCAGACGCTGAATACAAACGACTTACTGAAGGCGATGATTCAGATACTGGAGAAAACGTACAGTCACAGACAAACAAACGGCTAAGTCTTCTAGAACAGTCATTCAGAAGTTTCAGTGTCATACATGCCTCAATCCTTCTCCTAGAAGCGATCTTATGTGCTCTCCTCATCGCAGGCTTCATAGTGTTGAATCAGACGAGGCGGGCTGTAGGGTCAAATGTTTCCCTCGATGGCTTGTCACAGCTCGGATCATATAATACTTCTATGAAATTTCAAGATGGCTCCAAACATATGGCTGACTCACATGATGCTGATAAATATTGGAGAGAACTTCTTGATAGCGGAGGCGTGATATCTCTGAATACAGAATGGGCTCGGAAACAAGGATTGAGACCATCAGCGCAATCACCAACAGATCCTTCTCAGAGTATTTATCAAGTGGACGTATTCCATGCCCTCCACTGTTTAGTATGTTTTTATTTCTTACAAATTTCCTTTATGTAGTCTGATCTAACCGGGTATCTTAGAACGCAATCCGCCAAAACCTCATGTCTGAGACACCTCCTCCGTGGGACGAGACGCATATGCTTCACTGCCTTGACTACGTTCGCTCCCAACTACTTTGCCATCCAGATTTGACACTTGTCACAACCAACGACCTGGAAGAATTTGTTCTCGACGAAGTACATACTTGTCGCGACTATAACGCGATGGCCGATTGGGTATATAGGCATCGGTGGGTTGAGTTTCCGGAATGGCTAAAGACAAAAAACGCGAAGAACAATGGCCACGAGGCGACTCACAATCACACGATGGCAGAGCCCTCAGGCCACGATCACTCATAATTACGACTAGCAACATAGATCTGATTTATTAGGGTCGTTGAACGTGGGCTAAAAATAATACATAACTGTCATCGTCTGCACAAACACATCGCTCACATCGCTCATTGTCGCTTGCATGGTTAACGAAGTTGTATAATAAGTTGTGAAGACAATTATCAAGGGTATGGAATCAAACTTATGGAATCGTATGTTAAACGGCGGCCAGCAATTCAACCATCCCAGATAAACTTCTCTATCTGGCAGTAAACGGACGAAGAATGTGCCCAGACAAACGCAGCCCGTAAGCCCGAAACCCCGCAAGTCCGCAAACTTGATTGAAACACCGCATTGTTACTTCACGATGATGCACGTTGATGGATAACTTGAATACCTTATTAGAAGAGAAGCATCAGCGATAGTTAGCGTGAGATGTGCTTAGTACCTAGTGTGAACCTTGTAGTGACATTGAGGTTGGTTTTTGAATAAGACATCAAACATCATACCTAATTATTTTACTGCATAATTCCTGAACATAACCCAAAGCTTCCCTATGTAGCCGCATCCAATCAATGCCACGACAAATTATAACACCCAGGAGCACATTTTACTCCATCACAAGCAGAATCTCTTGCTTCTCTAAAAGCGAGAGGTACGCGGCTATAAAAGCTGTTAGTGGGAGCAATTTCTACGAATCTTCAGACAGCCACCTACAAGTGCAAAGCCATCGACTTCCGACGAGTTTCATGCTTTTTCTCAAGATCTCAACTTTCTCTCGATCGCCCCTTGTCTGAGACTTATGTGCTATCCTCAAGTGCATTGAGGCTACCTTGTATAACAAATGAACAAGAAAGGGGCTGGCAACATCACAGAGCTGTTCTGAATCACCATGGATCAAGGTCAAAGCCATGTCTAATGTTGCTTGTGAAATGATAGCACTCTCAGAGGAGAGCTTTTGACCAGAGTCACTTATACACATACCCTTGCTAAACGACGAGTAGTCGAGCGCGAGAATACCACTATTATCACATTAGTCAAATATGCATTAGTATAAGGGGGTTGAGAATTGCCCTACGCGTAACAGACTGCTGATTGGCTGCAGTATTCTAATCGCCTCATAGATGCCTCGATACTAGAGACGTTGACTAGTGCAAATATTGTGCGTCGTAACTGGGTAGTCTCGTTGGACTGCTCAGCGACGTGATGTAGAACCTGGCTGAGGAGATGTGCGGCTTGCGCAAATCGCGCAAAGAGCCCCAGGTGGTAGCTATTGGCTGTTGCTAAAGTATAAATACGATCAGGATTAAGTACCTGTGGGATTACGTTAGAAGTTCCCCTAAGAGATGATGTGGGAAAATGATCACAATTTACTCACTCCGGATTCCCACACTTCATCATCTACAGGCAAGTAACTCTCTAAGCCAGCATCTGTAGTAATTAGATGCCGTTTAGGATTACTCAAGTTAAGATATCTAGAAATAGCATCAATATCCTGCTGATTCCTTTACAGAAATAGCAAATTCCAGGGACCGGACAAGCGCCGCAACTCTTACATGCCAATGTCACATACCTATCGAGAACCAAAATCGCCCACCACATTCGGCGACATTCTTCTTCTTCAATCCACTGACCATGTGCAGCGCTTGATGAAAGAATTGACTTTTCAATGCCTAGGGCCGTTGCGTACCGAGCACAGGATCCTACCGAGAGATAAGCCGCCGGGTATATGCCGTGTCCCAACTCGTAGAGCGCGATGAGAATAGAAGCTTGGAGAACTAGAGTTGACAACACCCCTGAAGCCTCAATCTTGAACTGGAATAGCTTCACTGTCTCGTACAATGGCGTATTCCAAGATTTGACCCGTGTGAAGCTTAGCTTCATAGACAGCACGAGCAGAAACAACTCAGCTCTCTTATAGGTCAACCGATTGAGCAGATTCGCACAAAAGTGAGGCTTCGATATGATCGGCATCCACATGTGAACCGATTTGAAGAACTTGGCAGAGGTAGCCTGGATATCCAGCACGCTCCCGACCAACTCGGCTATGTCATCTGTCACCTCCACATCGGCGTTTACCACTTTCAGCTGCGCCTTGGAAAAGACCTCGGGATCGAGAAAACTCTCCGCAATGAAACTGGAGGTGGCAGAAGGAAACGATAGCTGGCGCACGTCGTGCTTCTTCTCAGCCAATACAACGGGAGGCGGGTCAACAATGGATTTTCCCACTGGCAGAATCGCCTTTATGCGGTTCTTCAGTTTCTCTCTTTTCCGACGGCCTGGATAGTTACATGGAGTATTCTTCCTACAACAGCGTTATTAAACATTGATTTGTTGCATTTTCGCATCATCCGCCGCAGCGGAGTTGAAGAACAGACTCACTGAACGCAGAGGGTGCATTTCGGATACATTTTATCGCAGCGGCGTTTCGATTGGCGGCATGTCGCACAAGACCACCGCAAAGCCAAAACCCCGAGGGTGCTGTGATTTGCCACGGCTCGAGGCCGTGGTGACGGGCTTTCGTTGGAAGTGGACATTGTGCATGCGCGAGGATGTAAGGTGAGCGGACTTATAACCGGCGGCGTGGACATGCGGGCTTATAAGACGAAGATTCACTGGAGCGGTGATTACTATTCAACTAAGATTCCACAAAGAACATCCGTCACGCCGTCGCTTTCTATTGGTACGAGTTATGACATGACTAGCTAGTGGACAATTACTAACATGAAAGGTTGAAGAATACATATTAAGTTGGTATAGTCAATCTTGTAGCAAAGCTATTAACACAATGTCGAATCTGCAGATACCCCCATCTCCCTAAAGAGCCAGCGGCACTAGTAGTGGCTGCTCATTTCGCTGATTTGTTGACCAGCACCCGGTCTCTTCTTCATCTTGATCATAATCTCAGACGCCCTGGGGATCAAGCTGTTGTGGACCTTCCATTCCTTCTTGGGGTCTTCCAATTCAAAGTCGAAGAGGGTAATGAGCGTTGCCACTGTCTTGCTAACCTCCATCTTTCCAAGGTTCATGCCAATGCACTTTCGTGAGCCAGCGCCGAAAGACAGGTCCACATTGTTCAATTGCTGGATGCGGTTCTTGTATTCCTCTTCCGTCTCATTGTCGGCTTGCAACCAGCGCTCGGGGCGGAACTCTTCAGCGTCATCGCCCCAGACCTCCTTGTTTCTGTGGAGCACGTAGGCATTGAATCCAAGAGCAGTACCGGCCGGCACGACGGAGCCATCAGGAAGCGCCAAACCGCCAGATGGAACGTAACGCTCCTGGGCGAAGCAGTTGCCGGGCATGTATCGGAAACACTCTCGGGATACAGCCTCCAGGTACGGAAGCTGTCGCGACTCGGCATAGGGAACTGGAAGCTGCGAAAACTTGGCATTGACAATCTCGTCTCTCAGACGGCGGAAGACGGCAGGGTGCTTCAGCGAGAGGTAAAAGATGGAGCGCAAGCTCGCCGCAGTGGTGTCGGCGCCGGCGGCAACATTGACGAGCATGTAGGAGAGGATACGGTAGATGTCGACAACTTCGGGGTTCTGCTGCTGAGCCTCGAGATAGCGGTCCAGGAAGTCGGGCTTGGATTGGTCGTGGCCGTCTTCGCCCTTCATGCGCGCCATCAGATGTCCAAGGCAAATTCCAGTGACGGTTCCAAACGATGGCGGGCCAAATCGCATAATCGGGTTCTTATCGAGAAACTTGTCGAAAATGGGGTTCATGCCGACCGTGACGAGATAGTCGTAGGCTCTGTCCGAGACGTTTAGGGTGCCATCGAAATCGTGTCCCTTCTCGAGATATCCGACCGCTTCACTCCATGTAGTCTTGGCGACCGCATCCATTCCAACTGGACAGGTCAGCTTGATTCCAATAACATCGTATAGGCAGCATCTTACAGAACAGCATCCATTCGGCAAAGTCGAAGGTCTTTCCAAAGGCCTCATCGCCAGCGAACCGTTGATCAAGGGCTCGGCACAGAGTAGAGATCACGGAATCAACGTGCGGCTCCATTGGTGCGACACCAGGAGCAGACCAATACTTTGCAATTGGCTTCTTAATCCGAGCATGCTCTTCGGGGTTACACTCTGAGAAGATGTTGTAGTAAAGCTTGCCTTCAACCATTGCTCCACTGACGCCATGCCAATCAGTCTGTGATATGACAACCAAACGTTAACCAATGTCCACTCTAATAGAATGCAATGTCAAGACTCACCTTTCTCCAAACCCCTCCAAAGTCAAAGCACGTCTTAATCAATGAGGGGTAGTCAACGTCGATGTAGTTGGGGCCCATGCGAACAACCGGGCCGTACTTGTCGTGGAGTTTCTTGGTCAAGAGGTGCATATTTCCTCGATAGGCATAATACATTCGGTAGAAGTTGGTATAAGCTTGTTGTGGCACAACGTGTTATCAATGTGGCTCTTTTTCAGCTCGACATACTCTCGTCTTCACTTACAAGCTAAGAATGGCCCGGGATACTTCTTCAATGGCGAGATTAGGTACGAGACAAAGCTCCAGAAGACATAAGTCGCGACTGGAAGGAGCATGAAGATCACCGCTGGCTTGACCAATATGGCCGGGCCATTGTGCAGGAGCCCAGCACCTTGGGCTGAGTTAGGAACAGAGTTATTGTCCATGCTGGCCAACTTCCATGAGAACTTGGACTGTTCTCGTAGTAGTACCAAGACGAGCTACAACTTTGGTGTAGTTATTCTGGAAGAACTTCCAAGAAGATAAACGGGGAACCCCTCTTAGTAGTTCGCATGCAAATAGCAAGAGTAATTGCTCTCAAACTTGTCTATAGGGGCCGAGACCCCTCAAGCATATCGTATCATTAGGCGGATTGGCGGAATTCTACGTCCAATGTGATCCACAAGTCGACGGATAGTCAACAGCACATGCAATTAGTTAGCACCAACAAAAATGTTCAGGGATGCCGTTATCCTTGACTCTACTCGAAATGACAAAATATCTGATTTGTTACATCCTTTTTCTCATCAGTGGGGTGGGTCAACCTCAACCAAGTTTTCAACTCGGTCTCCACAACGCACGTTTCACCCTTTGGCAACGGGGGAAGCACTTAAACCCCGTGGTCCGGACGAGTTCTTCACGTCGAAGATCTCAATAATGGAAAGATCCTGGAGATTTCCCTTTCTGACGACTTTATTCATGCAAACCTTATCGACTGCTTCTCTCTGGGGAAAGTGACAAGTTGAGGTCGTATTATGATGATTACGGAGCAAGCACTGTAAGAGCAAATAAGGAGACTGCTGTTGGTTCAAACATCCCTGCTGAATGCAAGCGTACTGTAGTGCTTCTCCGCAGCCAGGGGATGATCAACCTATGCAGCAGGAACTGAAAGGAGACGGTGACCCATCGATTCCCAGTTTCTTGCGTTACATTTACCCGTCCAAAGGGGGGAAAGAACACAGCCAACAACAAACTTGCGTGCTTTGATTGGCGTGGTTTTGGTATGGACATCGCCCCGGCTTTATCTCTCCATGAGTCTCCTGTTTTATGAGCTTTCAGCGTGGAGATCACCCGGTGCCTTTTGTCCGTCACTCGGCCGAGTCCCCTCTCCGCGGGCTTTCCCGTTGCGGGTTCCCGAAGATGTCTATCCGCCTCTTTGCCCACTATTTGACAAAAGCCTATTTATAGGGCTATACACTACTCCGTACTCCGTGTACAATAATGCCATCCGGATAGAACTCGGGAGTCGGCTATCGCTAAATAGTGGCCTGGTATATACTGGAGAAATTTCCTCCTCGTATATCTCGTACCATGCCGTGGAAAGGCCAAATAATCTTGCAAATTACAGGTCGGCATCTCCTAGTGGCCCCCACGAGCCCCTAACCACCGCAGCCATTTCCCCCTCACCCGCGGATATCGAAGCTATATTCAGCCTAGGTCTTGGCAGGGTTTGGAAAGGTTTGGTAGCTGTAGCGTGCAGCGTATTCTCCCAACCTCCGTAGGCGATTTCAACCAAGGATGATAACTAAACAAAGTTGATTTTCGCTTACGTTGCAACCTGGAAGTCTTAGCATGCTCGTGGTTCCTCGCTTGACCCCGACCCTGGTCCAAGTGAGATATTTGCCGGGGTCTAACGGCTCGGTTTCCTGTTTGCCGCGGTCATCCATACTCAACTAGGCAATGGACAGAGACTTGGTCTAGAGATCACAGACAACCCCCTGGTCACATTGCTACCCCAGCACATGTAGTGAAGAAACCCATGCTCAGCTAGAAGACAGCAAAAAAGGAATTATGAAGAGTAAAACTTTTATGAAATTTTTTCAACTACCGCTCCCTTCTTGCCACTAAGCAACTGCAGGTACTGGTAATATTTCCTAGAACAGGTATCGTTGCTGATCTTTCCTCTTTATATTACCCGTATCCATCCGAAATGCTGTCCGCGATTCTGGTAACGGGCGTAACCCCAGGTCCAACCGACAACTCGGTGCCAGGGTGAGTCTTACTCCAGAGATTCAAAAACATGCTCCCCTTTCCCTGTTAGAATGTTCTGCAACACACGAGCCATCCTTCTGCATCAAACTTGGTTGGAACGGGCTTCAAGCCACCAACAGCAGCCATGGCAAACCAATATCAGACGGGACTGGGCGGAGATGCGCCCAAGATGTTGGCTGTGCTGTGGTCACTTACCGCGCTGGCGCTGGTCTTTGTCATTCTTCGTTTGTATACCCGTGTGAGAGTAATTCGCGCGTATGGGTTGGACGACTACTTCTATAATGCCTCCTTTGTATGTGCATTAACTTTCGGAAGCGAAAATGTGATTATTTATATGTGTTGCCCCGAAACTAACAAATCAACAGGTCACCCTTTTAACTTACGACATTATGATGACGATTGCGTCGATGTATGGATTCGGCCGAAATATCGACGACGTTATCGCCCTCAAAGGCCCCGTCGTGGGAATGGAATCTGTCACGAGGGCAATTCTCTACTCTGCTATCGGTCAGACCATCCTCGTCTTCGGAACGATCCTTTGCAAGACTTCCATGGCTCTCTTCTTGGTACGACTCGTTCCAGACAAGCGCAATCAAATCATCATTTGGATTCCCAACTTCTTCCTCGCCACTGGCATCGTAGCCTCGCTTTTTGTCTTCTGGTTTGCATGTCATCCCACGGCCTTCTTGTGGGATCGTCGAATCCCTGACGGAAAATGCCCCATCGACCCAGGCCCAATCTCAACTTACGCAGGCGCCTGGTCTGTCATAACGGACTTCTGGTATGCCGCTTTCCCATGGTATCTTCTCTGGAATATTCAAATGCCGAAGCGTGAGAAACGAATCATTGCTGCTTCTTTAAGTTTGGGTGTTGTTGCTGGCGCTTGCGGCATTGAGAGAGCCATACAATTGAAGTTCCTGGGCAGCCCGAACTACCTCAAAGACGTTGTTGGCATCATTATATGGCATGCTGCGGAATTTTGTACCACCATGGTTTGTATCGGCATTCCTGTCTGTCGACCGCTTTACCGAGGCTGGTTGGAGGGCTTGTCCAGCGCAAAGGGAAGCAGCGGTACGGGAGGTGGCAGCGGATGGATTAGAAATAGGGACCAGTCAGGGGATAACATGTTTTCGTTGCAGACAATCGGTGGATCTGGGCCTCGAGGCAAATCGGCAAATGCAACGATAGATGATACCATGGCTGCCAGGCACAGCACTACCAGAGCGCGGGTCACCTCGGATAACACTAGCGAAGAGTCGATCCTTGACTCTGAGGCAAAAGAACATGCGAGGAGCAATGGTAAAGATTTGGGGATCAGGGTGAAGACGGAGTATAAGGTGGATTACGACAGGAATTAAGAGCAAGTTGGTTGATAACTGGCTGTAGTAAGGGACCAGAAGTGATGATAGACTAGAATTAAGCAGGACTTCAGTAAATAAATTAATGATTATCCATTATAATAGATTACTTTATTGAGTAATGATGCGCCACTGCACATATGGTTTACTCTAGTCTTCTATTCACGGGTTATCATATGACATTTCTACAGGAGCTAGATGTCCATAGCCGCTGGTCTTCAACTTGTTCGAATAGTAATCAGAGAGGATCAAATTGGTACCGGAAAATTACTTGCATCACTAGGAGAAAATTAAACTAGCGTTGGAATATGTACGAAGAAGCCGATGAGTTTATTTTATGGAGTTCATGATGACTTTATTCAGCTATGTACTCAAGCAGAGTCGATGGCATGCGAATGGTTGCATTCTCACTGTGTATCTTCAGTCTTTCCATACATCTTAATCGAAGCTTCATGAAGGTGACGTCCCATATCCTTTTCCACAGGACCGACCTGCTGGATGCCCATCTCAAAGAGAGTTTTCATTCGCTTCGTAGTCTCAGGCCAAGTACAAGCTCGAACAAAGTCTTGCATAGATGAAAGAAGATCCGTTAGTCGAGGCAGCCCAGCACGATCGTTAACAGCACGCTTCGTTTCCAGCAGAGGCTTGCGATCAAATCCAGCTATCCGGCGCGCGAAATTGTCCACAAAGGCAGACAACTCCGAGTCCTTGATCGCACGGTTGATGTACCCGTACTGAGCAGCAGTCGTAGCGTCGAAATCCTCACCCCCGAGGAGAATCTCCAAGGCTCGCGAGCGGTTTACCAAGCGAGGCAGCCACTCGATTCCTCCACCACCACAATGAACGCCAGCAGCGGCCTCGGGCTGCGCAAAGATTGCTTTCTCAATGCTGCCAAAGCGCATGTCGCACGCCAGAACAAATTCGCTGCCATGGCCACGAGTGCGTCCACGAACTTCGGCAATGCTTACTACGGGAAGACGTGCAAGACGAAGCACAAAGTTGGCCCAGTCAAAGATGGGAGCAGTCTCTTCGTCTTCCGGCTTGTCCTCACCAGTCGTCAAGTCCCAATGGGCGATGAAATAATCTTCAACCGAACTATCAAAGACGACGACCTTGACTGCCCGGTCGTTTTCGAGAAGCTCGACAAGTGTACGCAATGCTGCATAGGTTCGTGGCGTAAAGAGGTTCAATGGCGGAGCATTGAACGTAGCTCTCCAGTAGGCCGAGCTAACTTTGGTGAGTTTTAAAACGTCGTCGAACGACCACGGCTCTGCGACGTATGGCATAGTGTCGTTAATGAAGAGTATTTAATAGGTTTATTATATAAAATTAGATAGTTTGGATTGAGGATCTTTGCTATTCAGTTGATTGATGCTGCATTGTCTACATTTCAGCGCGAGCCTTACATCCTTTTATAATCGCTTTCAGTATCAGCGATAACTTTAAACATACTTACAAAAGTTAAAAATAATTGCCTTACACATGCCATTTGATAGCAAGTTTTGAAATGTTTGGAATTATGTTGCTTGTCGGTAACTCCCGAAGTGAAGTCAATATTGCTGCGGTGTGTCGGCCTTGACTGCGGGGAATTTGCGGCCTTTCGGTGTTATAGACGGCATTTTGGGTTATCTCAGCTGACCAAACTCAAGATTGGTCTATCAGAAACTCTTTTATTACACTATTCTCGGTCAATCCAGCCATTGCCGTCATCTTATTTATGTCAAATGATGATTAATTGCTGCATATAATAGGATTATTTTTTCCCAAGCAAACAGAGACGAACGAGATTAAGCCACGCGTAAACGATGTTGCATCAGTCATTGCTCGCGCATTGTGTATTCAAACGGGCAAGGGTGCCGCTGTCTCTTACAAAATTATACAATGCATTGAATAGAACAACGAGCACCTCAACATAACCTCGAAACAATTTCATCTTGCCAACTGCGTCCGACAGTGGCCGAAGATTGTCTGACTTTTTTCATCTGTCACGTTGCCGTCATCTTCATCGCTCCATAACCACATGGGCGATCAATAAAATCTCCGCACGGGCGCCCTCTGCAGTTAGCTTAGTTGTATTTTACTCTAGCCATTAAAGGAGCTACAAGCCATTGAGGCCATTGCAAATAAACAAATATAGCAGATAATGTCGTCGTTAACTATGATGACTGGTTCTTGTTTGACTGAGTCAGACCAACACTCACTTTGGTCTCAGGAATGTGCCTTAATAAGCCGGCATTGTGCCGCACAACGGCAGCAAACATGTAGCTGTGAGTCACCAGTTGCTGCGATGTTTGCTCGGCCGCCGTTTTAAACGCCCCTCGCGCGCCTGTCACCTTCGTTTGTTCAAGATTCCCTCCCGAACATTAGCAATGGCTACCAACAGCGCACGAGAAAATCCAAGTAAGTTCAACCACGAATGCCTCATCAAGGCCCGAGAGCGAAGGTCTGGCTAACAAGATATTCTTCGCGGGGCAGTCGCCGCAACCGACCCGCAGCCGGAGGGTACACCGGCTCCGGTGGCTGACGGCATCGAGGCCGGCGTTCAGCCCAGTTCCTCAGACACAACACCCGCCCCAGCCAAAGTAAAGACCGAGAAAGAACTTGAACGGGAGCGCAAAAAGGCAGAAAAGCTCGCCGCTTACGAGCAGAAGAAAGCTGCCAAGGCTGCGGCGGCCACCACCGCTACGAAAAAGACCAAAGATAAGGAGAAGGAGAAAAAGGCCGCGGCCGAAGTCCTGCCTCCGTTCGTCGAGGACACCCCAGAGGGAGAGAAGAAGCGACTTAAGCCTTTTGAAGATCCTCACTATTCCTCGTATCATCCTGTTGCTGTTGAGTCGGCTTGGTATGCTTGGTGGGAGAAGGAGGGGTACTTCAAGCCCCAGTTCACACCAGAAGGCGATGTCAAGCCCGAGGGCAAATTTGTCATCGTTGTGCCTCCTCCTAATGTCACGGGAGCTCTGCAGTAAGTCTCCCTATACATCTATTTCCAATACTCATAACAAGGAATTATTGACAATGGAACAGCATGGGCCACGCCTTGGGCAACTCGTTGCAAGATCTGATGATCCGCTACAACCGGCAAAAGGGAAAGACTACATTGTGGCTACCCGGTTGTGACCATGCTGGTAAGATTTCTCCCGACATACCTTGGTTAATTGACATGATCTGATGGCCCCCAAGGCATTGCGACACAGAGCGTTGTAGAAAAGACTCTCTGGAAGAGGAAACAACAGACCAGGCATGATCTGGGCAGAGCACAATTCGTTGAACTCGTCCAGGATTGGAAGGAGGAGTATCACCAAAAGATCAACAATGCGTTCAGAAAAATGGGAAGCAGTCTTGATTGGAGCAGAGAGGCGTTTACAATGGTGCGCATCCCAGGATTACGCCGTTGCCACAACATTCATGCTAAAACTCAATAGGACGAGCACTTTTCAGCAGCTGTCGCGGATGTGTTCATCAAATTCCACGAAGAGGGCATCATCTATCGAGCCAATCGTCTGGTCAACTGGGATTCCACCCTGACGACTGCCCTCAGCAATATCGAGGTTGACAACGAGGAATTATCAGGACGAACGCTTCTTGATGTACCGGGATACGACAAAAAGGTCGAGTTTGGAATCATTGTTCACTTTAAATATCCAATCGAGAATTCAGATGAGACTATTGAAGTTGCGACAACGCGTCCCGAGACCATACTAGGCGACAGTGGCATCGCCGTACACCCCGACGATCCTCGGTACACACATCTCGTGGGCAAATTTGCTACTCATCCCTTCATCAAGGGCCGCAGGCTTCCAATCATTGCCGATACATATGTCGACCGTGAGTTTGGTACCGGTGCCGTCAAATTGACCCCAGCACACGATATCAACGATTTTAAGCTGGGTATGACGCATAAGCTCGAGTTTATCAACATCTTGACGGACAACGGATTGATCAACGAGAACGGTGGCCCGTATCAGGGACAGAAACGTTTCGACGTCCGGTACTCCATCCAGGAAGACTTGAAGAAACTTGGTCTCTACGTGGATAAGAAGGACAATCCCATGACTGTACCTCGTTCAGAGAGGACCAAGGATGTCGTCGAGCCTATGATGAAGCCACAGTGGTGGGTGAAGATGGATGATCTCGCAGAACCAGCAGTAAGCCTCACATTTCTTACACTGTTCTCTGTGCTTTGTCTTATTTGCTAATACTTGTCACGTAGATTAAAGCTGTTCAAACGGGCCAAATCAAGATCAAGCCCGAATCGGCGGAAAAGAACTACCTTCAATGGATGGCCAACATCAACGACTGGTGCATCTCAAGACAGCTGTGGTGGGGACATCAGTGCCCCGTGTACCGTGTTCGCTTCGAAGGAGAAGATGACCAGGATACTGACGACAGATGGTTCGCGGGACGAACTCAAGAAGAAGGTATTACCTTCGCATTCCAACTCTTACTCTAGGCGCCGGGTACTGATTAGAATGCAGCTTTTGTCAAAGCCAAGAAGGCCTGGCCGGACAAAAAGTTTGAACTGGTTAGTTAATATCCTAGATCCCTTTCTTGATCTACACGAGTCAGAGTTACCAGGGATAGCATTTCCCAGTGAACTTTTTTCTCTTGGTTTGCCAGAGGCCAGTATCTCGGAGGCTAACGAATGAGACAATAGATTCGGGACGAGGATGTTCTTGATACATGGTTCAGCTCTGGTCTCTGGCCTTTCGCGACTCTCGGTTGGCCCAGGGAAACTCCTGATATGTCTCGTCTGTTCCCTACCAGTGTCCTAGAGACCGGGTGGGATATCATGTAAATTCACCCCTATGCGTGAATATCTCATCTCACTTATAAAGTCATACTGACTTGGAGCTTTGCAGTCCTTTCTGGGTCGCTCGTATGATCTTCCTTGGTATAAAGCTCACTGTAAGCAGGAAGCTGCCTCCTCTTTGTGACAAGCATTAATGATTTATGAATAGGGCACGGTACCATTCTCTGAGGTATTCTGCCATTCTTTGAGTAAGTTCATAGCCTCTGTCGGCGTAGCTTACATTGAATTGACACTTGTACAGTTCGTGACTCCGAAGGTCGAAAAATGAGCAAATCACTCGGTAATGTTATTGATCCTTTGGACGTCATTCGCGGCATCGAGCTCCAAGCTCTACACGACAAGCTACTCACCGGCAATCTCGCTGCCTCCGAAGTCAAGAAGGCTACCGCGTACCAAAAGACTTCATTCCCGCAAGGCATTCCGGAATGCGGAGCAGACGCTCTTCGCTTCGCTCTCATCGCCTACAGTACGGGCGGTGGCGACATCAACCTTGATGTCAAGGTCATCCACCTTTACAGGCGCTTCTGCAACAAGATCTGGAACGCCTGCAAGTATGTCCTCGGTAAGCTGGATGCTGTCAAGTACTTTGTTCCAGCGAAGCAGTTGGCTCTTAATGGAAATGAGTCACTAGCAGAGCTCTGGATTCTTGGAAAGATGAACCATGCTACCAAGGCAATTAATGAGGCTGTCGAGCAGAGAGATTTTATGAGGAGTGCCAACCTTGTATACTCTTACTGGTATTTTCAGCTGTACGTGACTCCCCACGCAGCCTAACTGAGGCTTGACTAACTTCTTACTATCTAGATGCGATGTTTTCATCGAGAACTCCAAAGCTTTGATCCAGGAGGGTTCAGAAGCTCAGATAAATTCTGCGCTTCAGACACTCTACTCCGTTCTTGAAGTAGCTCTCGTCCTCTCTCATCCCTTCCTACCTTTTATCACAGAGGAGCTGTGGCAGAGATTACCCAGAAGGCCGGATGATGCAACACAGAGTATTATGCTAGCAAAGTATCCCGAATGGGACCAGCAATTCGAAAGTCCCGAGGCTGAGGCTGCCTACGACATTGTTTTGGGCTGCTCAAAGGGTATTCGGTCCCTGGTAGCCGAGTACTCACCCAAGGACGAAGCGAAGATCTTCATTCACGCCTACGACGCAGCGTCACACAAGACCGTATCCGAGGAGAAGTCATCCATCCGTTCTCTCAGCGGCAAAGGCGCCATGGGAATCGAGATCCTCGCGCCGGATCATGCTCGCCCTACCGGCTGCGTTGCCTTCCCCGTTTCCAGCGCCGTTTCCGTCTTCATCTACGTCAAGGATCGTGTCGACTTGGACGAGGAGATTGCCAAAGCGGCAAAGAAGCTGGAAAAGGCCCGTGCCGCTGTCCAGAAGCAGACTAAGCTCCTTCAAGATCCGGTATACATCGAGAAGGTTGCCGTCGCAACGCAGAATGCCGACAAGAAGAAGTTGGCTGATTTGGAGAGCGAGGCGAATGGCTTTGAAACAACTATTGAACAGTTTAAGCAGCTAAAACTCGAGTGACGGAAGGTGATAATCCCGCAGACTATTAGGACAGCAGATCAATAGAGCTTAAATCTCGGTTACATACAATTCGGGTAGTTCTGCTATAACACTGCGGACTTGTGTTGATTCAAAGGGTGAAATTGATACACTGTGACAGCATCTCAGGGAAGCCAATTGGAGAATTCATGATAGAGAGAAATGCGATGATCTCCTTTTATCCAGTCTAGAGCCGCGAGATTAGTGATTTGTGCGAAGATGTGTATTTACATGCACCAACGCCTCGCGTGAAATGACCAATTCGAATCCGGAAGAATCAGGACTGGCTGACACAATTATTCAAGTAGGACATCTCGATTAGCCGGCGCCACAGACCAAGATACCTAAGTAAAGAACGATTCTGGCGTTTTTCTTTCTCGCCTCCGCTTCATAAGCCGACACATTCAGCTCTGTAGCCAGTCATACCTGCATGAGGTAGAACTAGCAGCCGGCTGAGTATCGAATCACACCAAATCTCAGTATACGTAGAGCCATTAAGACCGGCGATGCGTATAGTCGATCCGTGAAACATACCATAACCTCAAGCCAGTTGTGCGGACCAATTCGTATCGATTCGGGCCTTACTCTTCGTAGTAAATGTCAACTTGGCTTGAGGCGATTATTTCTCAGCGTCCGACGCGATTTATTTTGTTGAATATCAGCCATTCGCTAATACATCTCCGCCACCCCCTGTTCTCAGCTCAGTACATGTATCACAGGAAGCGTCTCGTAATTATTTTGCCAGACTTTGATTGGTAGCCGATGGTCGCTGGATTGATGGGTGGTATTAGAGAGCCTAGATATCAACCCCTTGCAGTATCTGACGAACGTTGATTGGCGACACGTTGCCAATCGCCACTCCGGACGTGGTCGCGCATGGCGTTGTTGCCTGCCTTGTAGGCTAAATCCATTGTTGGGCACGAAGCATCGGAGCATCATGTCTTGCCCATGGCTGAAGATTGAAATATTCCTCCTATATAAGTCTTAAGTCTACACATTCAACGCCAGGAACAGAAATGGCTGGTTTTTCCTACGTAAAGCTTGAAGATGTTCTCGACAGCTTGCCTCCTCGGAATTCTTACTCTCCCAGTCGTCCGTGCAGACGGCTGGGACGATTTCTCGAATAATCTCGCGACAGATCTGGCGCCGTTCCTATCCCTATTTGGTGAGCAGATCACCAAGCAATACCTCAGCGAAAGCATTGCCACAATTGATTATTTCATCTTCGCAATGGCACCCATGGGCATCCTGACCGCGATCGTTTCGGCGATTCGTGTGTGCGGGAGCCCGTCACTGCGTGCCTTTATTGGCAGAGCACAAGAAGGTGGAGGAGTCGCCGAGGCAGAGCTCTGCTCCTCTACGAGTCGAGATGTGTGTGAGCTCTACAACAACGGCGGCATCGCGCGAGTCTTTGGGCGTCCAAAGATTCTTGAGGTTGTGTACGACCCCGATCATGATATCACTGATAAGGAAGCGGGCATATATACATTTCAGGAATTCATCAAGAAAAATCCAGAGAAATGGACTCGGATTCAACCTCCCGAATCCCCGGAATCCCCAGACAACAGTGAGACTAAGTCTGACGCGTTTGCTCAAAATTTCTCCCAAAACCTTTCTCTCAACGTCGGCATCAAGAGAAAACCTCCTGTTATTTTCTGGACAGTTGCAATGATTGGCATGGTATTGCAGGCCGGCGTTTTGGTCTTCGCAGTCCTTGTGACATACTACTTTCGCTGGGATAAAGATGGCAGTCGTCCAGAATCGTATGCGTGTCCACTCACCATCACCGGAACACTTCTTTTGTGTGGCGGCATATTTCTTTGTGCATTTCTCGTCGGTGAAAGCACAAAAGAACAAGTATTCCGCAGAAACCCAGGCAGCGGAGACAAGAAGGCAGCGAGAGAAACTTTATATTGGGTTCAACCTGGGGGCCAAGTTCTCGGGGACCAAGTCTTTGATGCCTTTTGCTGCAGTGACCGTGGCGAGCCTCTGAAGGAGTACATCACTTCGTGGAAGAAACAATCAAAAATTTCCCAGATTGTGGTATGGGTTGCTGTTGGTATCTCTGTCATCGGCTTTGTGATGCAGTTTGTCGGGCTACGCGCCATCCATTCTGCAGTATCTGTGGCCCAACTTGGAGTCATTATGCTGATGAGCGCTGCGCGAGCCGCGCTTCGCATGCAGCGCTTAAAACCAGAGGACAACTTTCTTGCTCAGTGTCCCGACGAGGTTGTTGGACACGAGCTGGACTGGCTTGCTTTACGCATTGGCGGGCAAGACATTCACCGCAGATCAAATACTTCATCACCGGCGCAATCATTAGACTCTCCACCTCTTCTCTGGAGGTTCCGTGGTACTCTTGGTATTACGCCTGAAACCATGGGCGCGCAGTCATCCAACACTTCCAAAGAACTGAACACTGCTGCAAAATTATTAGCCTACCGGACTCGCCTCGCGCAGCTCACCCAGTCGCATAATACTCAGAATAAGGGCACAAATTCTGCAGAGTATTTTGATGTTGGAATGGTCGAGGTACGAGAATATTCCCATCGGCTTGCTCTCGCCATTGAGTCTGTTGTCAACAGCATATTCTCTAAGAGCCTGAAAATCGGAGACGAGTGGAGAGATACTCTGTCCATGTTCTGGGTTTTTTCTTGCGATGTTATATCCAAAGAATCAAGTGGTACTTCCAAAGACCAACCAACCCAACATACTATATATTTAAGACTAACGCGCGAAGAACTGACCACTCCCTGGAAGCTTCAAAACATACTCGAGCTAGAAGGACTTCTGGGACTGTGGGTCTGGTCATTGAAGTCCGACCCTGCTGTTGAAGAAACAGACTCACAAAGTCAATTGACGATATCCCGGGCTATTGAAATCCCGGCGCGGCGCATCGTTTCAACCAACAAGTATATAGAGACTGATTTGAAGATATGGCTCGGTGGCAGCATCCCTGTTGTTACAGAAAACAAACTTCGCCCTGCTACTTCCGTCCAAGGAGGTGACCCAAGCATCATCAAATGGGCGGGCGGCCAAGAAGTTCGATTCTTTGGTTGGCACGCAACGGAGACGTCACATATTCCTGATTCTACTCCCCTCACTATTATGTCGACTCGAACAGACAGCTCTCTTTTATCTCTATGTGCGCAGGAGGTGTTTGGGTCATTCATCGCAAGCATTCTCAAAATTACGGACGATATCGGCGATATCAACATCCAAGAAACTCCGCATTTCCGCTTGGAGAGTAGCTTGGTGACTGAGATGATAAAGATGTTCACCGAAGCGCGGTTAGGCTCGAACGAAGATGCACTATTGTGTATCTTGCCTACGATGATACCTCGGCTGAGGCTGTCCTTCACGGAAAACGCCGTAGTAGCAGCAAAGAGAATGGTAAACCAGCATCGAAGGGCCGGCGAATGGATGCAGGCAGAAACGGTGTTACGATGGGCATGGGAAGTTTGCAACGAGTCTCAACCTCACACAAGAGAGGATGACTGCCAAAACGACCAGCCGGTTCACACAGACGAACCCATCCAACAAGCAGCAATTGCATTAGGCGAGCTATACCGGTGGGCAATGCGGGATCATGAGACGAGAGAGTTCGGCTTGCGTGGTATTAGATGGCTCTCAGATCAGAAGCCCAGCCGTCAGGAACCAGATTCCTCAGCTCTTGACGAAATTATCGATCGTTACCACGATATTGCAACAAGAATCGTCCAGCAGAGTAATAACGCCAGTGATAGCAGACCATTGTCTGAGATTGAAGATGGTTTAGACGAATTATTGCTCTATATCACTTTGTCAAACGAAATGACAAATGAAGACAAGGGAAGGGCTCTTTGTTCGGCGGCGAAGCACGGCTGGACAGAGGGGGTCCTTGCGTTGCTTGAATTAGGCGCAGAGCCGGACTTTAAAGACCCAAACCAAAAGTCGAGAACCGCACTGTCACAAGCGGCGGGAAATGGAAACATCAACACTATGAAAGAATTGATGGATGGGGGGGCATTTCCAAACACACAAGACGATTTTTTTCGTACGCCTCTGTCATACGCTTCGGAGATGGGACATGGTTCTGCCGTCCAGTTATTATTAGGAGACCAGCGCGTCGACCCAAACGCCAAGGATAGGAAAGGATCCACGCCGCTGCTGTGGGCGGCCGAGAATGGGCATGAAGCTACTATGCGGCTGCTAGTTCAAAAAGGCGCAGATCTAAACGCAAAAAATGAGGAAGGACGAACGCTACTACTGCAGGCGGCCTCGAGAGGGCATGGGGCAGTTGTAAAGCTGCTACTTCAAAATAGCGCAGACCCAGACGCAAGAGATAATGGGGGGATGACGCCGCTGTTATTGGCGGTCATAAATGAACATGCGGAAATCGTGAAGCTACTGCTTCAAAGCGGCGCAGACGTAAACGCAAAAGGTGGGATAAGATGGACAGCACTGATAGCCCATGCGGCCCTGAGAGGGAAGGATGAAGTAGTAAAGCTACTGCTTCAAAGCGGCGCAGAGGTAAACGCAAAAGATAAGGAGATGACGCCGCTGTTATTAGCGATTATAAATGGACATGCGGAAATCGTGAAGCTACTGCTTCAAAGCGGCGCAAAGGTAAACGCAAAAGATAAGGGAGATACGCCGCTGTTATCAGCGGTCATGTATGGACATGCGGAAATCGTGAAGCTGCTGCTTCAAAGCGGCGCAGAGGTAAACGCAAAAGATGAGGCTGGACAGACGGCGTTAGATAAGGCTATGGAAAGGGGGGATGATTTGATTAAAGAGCTACTAATTGGGAGTGGCGCGGATATAATGTAAACGATAATAATTGACGGACGACGGTATTTTAGACTGTGGAAAGGCTGTAGGAAGAAACGGTGAAGCTGCTGGGAAACCCTTCTTAAACACATCTTTAACGACCGCATACTATACACTACATATGTTTATTATTAATATACTCGTTATGTGTGGCAATTCAACATCTATGGAAGGTGGTAGAATATTCCCGGTTATGTTATAGTAGCCAAAGGATAAACAGCAACTGAGTCTCAAAAGTTCTGCCTCAAGTCCAAGCATCTATCTATCACAAAACCCTTGCGTTGTAGCTAATTCATTTATATATCATATATATTTATATGGCTGCACGATATTGAAATAGTAAACAGCATACTACCACTTTATCATTTGGGTAAAGGACCATCTTTTGTTTATTTATGCATTTAAGTTCCTCGCCAACAGTCTGGCTATACATTGTTAGTAGCTTGTCAACATCATTCAGTCAATTCTGGGGCCTCGAGAAGAGCTATTTGAAAGTTTCAAGCCCAACATCATCAGCTCTACCGCCACCGGCTCAGAAGCTTAGATAAACAGGAGCAAATACGGTCTATAATGCTTGGCCGCCTGGGATAGATAGCAGAGAAGTTGGAACCGTGCTTGCAGCTCTGTTAGCCGATGTGGATTTCATTAGAGGACTCTATCCAAACACAGATCTTTACTTTAAGGCCAGACGCCATCATAGGCGTAAATGATTACTCATATCCCAGCAGGTACGGATAGCGTTTACACTCTCATGATACTATGTAAGTTGGATTGTCAATGTTTCGATGAAAGCCCTCTCGATTCCGGTTTATACGAATGTATAGATGCACAATTCCATCTATGACGGTGGAAAACTCTTGCCATAGTTTATGCTAACATTGACTGCACTCTCTGTTGCTTAATGTTCTATTGCCAAAACTGATTAATCCATTAAAAAGTAGCTACGGGTTATACGGTAACTATTCTTGATATGATTGAGTTACAGCTCATTACGTAGGGTCATCTCAGACAGATTTCATAACTAGCGGCAACAAATGTACGGTCTGAATATAAGATCATGTTACTTATTCAAGGCGTGACAACGCTACTGCAAGGAACTTGAACAAGTTGACGTAATGGTTCACAATTCTCAGTATTTCCAAAGATAGAACCTATGTCGATCGATGTCTGAGAATTCGCCAGCAGCTGCTCTTACATCCTTACGGGCGTCTTACTATTGATCCAGATGACTCGGGTTAAAGAACTGCATAACCTAGCTCACTTTATTATCCAGGGTGAAATCATTAAAGCTCTGTTACATAGGTAACGATACCTTCGTTTACTACGTGAGTTGAGCGCTGTGTCACTTCAGCAGTCTAGAAACCTTCTCAACTTACTATATGTTATTACATTAAAGCAGAAATAATTGCGCACTCTTTCAATAAAACACCAGGTGGTGACTCTATCGTAATGTCGTCATGGATGTTTTAGATACATAGCTGTGTTCGAAAGTTTGTGACGACGTAGGGTTATAATATAATATACATACATGTCTTCTCTTAATCCATCACTCATTTCCCAAATTTAACCCCAGACACTTCAGGATCGTGAATCGAAATAGTCTTCTCCACCAAAAACTCATTCAGAGCATACCTGCCGTTATTCCTTCCCCAACCACTACCCTTTGTACCTCCAATCGGGATATTTGGCTCGTCATACTCCGTGATGTTGCCAATATGAACTTGTCCTGCCTCAATCTGCTTGGCAACGCGAATGGCGGCAAAAACATCTCGGCTATGAACCGCCGCATTAAGGCCATATGCCGTGTCGTTGGCAACTTCGACGGCTTCATCTTCATCCTTGACAGTAATGAAAATGGCAGCAGGGGCGAAAATCTCTTCGTGGTATATTGCGTCTGTAGGCTTCACATCCGTAATGATAGTCGGCGTGAGGCTGGTTCCAGTAGCATTGAGACTCGCGTCTCCCACGAGGAAACGAGCTCCTGCAGCGTGGGCTTTATGCAAAAGGTCATGCGCCCTCTGGGCCATTCTCTTACTGACAGCGTGGCCAGCTCCCTTCGCATACTTCGTCTCCAGGACCGTCTTGATCTCTTTGATAAGTTCATCTGCAATCTCCTGTACCACGACGATGCGGTCGGTAGACATGCAGATCTGTCCGTGATGTATAAGTGCGCCCTCAACAATCTTGTCAGCTGCATGCTTTACATCGGCATCCTTGAGCACAACTGCAGGAGCTTTTCCTCCCAGCTCCATCAACACTGGCTTCAAGTACTTGGATGCAAGTTGACCAATAATACGGCCCACAGCATCACTGCCAATGAACTCGACTTTGCGGATTGCTCGATGAGCAATCAACGCTTCCGTCACAACTGGCCCATCCTCACGCGAAGCTTGCAATATGTTGATGAGACCCTTTGGCATGCCAGCCTCTTCAAAGGCCAAAGCAAGTAGTTGGTGGGTTGCCGGAGACAATTCTGATGCCTTGAGCACGACGGAGCACCCAGCGCCAATGGGAGCAGCCAGTGCACGTCCAGAAAGGACCATACTGGCATTCCATGGCGGGATGGCAAGAACAGGGCCAACCGGCTCTTTATACACCAATACAAGCGATCCAGGAGTCTCCAAAGACGGCAGTTCACCAGTCGTGGCATGCGAGATATTTGAGGCAATCTCACGCAGGCATCGTATCAAGATAATCGCGTTAAACCGAGCCCAGCCTTCAGGGCAAGAAGTCTCAGCAATTTGCAGTTCGACGAAGCGATCAGTCCAGGCATCAATCACATCAGCCGTTCGAAGAAGCAAGTCTCGGCGCTCAGTGTGGGTAGAGTTCTTCCACTTCCGGAACGCCTTGTAGGATTCCTCAGCGGCCTTGATGGCCAACTCAGGCGTCGCACTTTGGGCATAATGGACGATTTTATCCTGACTGCTGGACTCGACCGGGATGAGCCGAGTTGCATCTAAGGGTTCATTGACACCATTGATTCTGATTGGGACGACTTCTTTGCCTTTGGGATCGTTGATAAAAGGCATGGTTGACGATGTGGTGAAGTTGTATTGAGTTGTGGTGTTTGTAAGCGATTTGAAAAGACGATTGAATACTTGTAATGTCGAGAAAGGTGCTCTTCGCAATACAATGATACACCATGAGAGACAAAATAGTCAACAAGCAAGACTCTGGTCTTGAATACTTAAAACACTTCGTTGGAGTCACAGAGAAATTCTTGCCTGAAAAACTTCTTAGCCATTTTGAGGGGCAACGTCAAGCTTTAAATACACGATCATTGCTGGCTCCGGGTCGTATTGTCGGGACTTCGCTCTCCGTTCCTTGGGGTGCATCGGCATCAACATGGGATGGGTTGGGTTGACCAGTTCGCTTCCAGGATGGTCGCGACGCCGATACAAATTAATTCCGGAGGTGACGTTGTAACTGATGTGAAATGAATTGGCCCTAGTTCATTGAGGATCATTGGCCTCATGTAGGCATTATACCACAGTAGAAATTGGAGATATTCCAATTAGGGCAAACAAAGTACCCAAGACTTGGCGTTTAGTCAACAAACATATGATCATCATTAAATTCATGCGTCTCATCCTGACACAGTCTCTCTACAGTTACTGTTTCTGCGTTGTATGTCATTGTCTCACCCTATGGATTGCCTATGGACGAAGGTCCTTGATTCATCTACATTATGCTGTTGTCGCTGTAACTTATCGCTGTAATTGAGAACCCGGAAGTCTGTATAGAGTCTGGTGGTTATGCAAACACAGCCCCCACCAATTACCCCAGCTTTTGTGGCCATCCCAGTCTTTCTCACTAATGTTCATCGAGATGTACACCCACTCTCGGCTTTCTGTAGAATTCGGAGCACTGATATATCCGAAACTGGGGAAATTCATCGGAAATATCCATCAACTCCAAGAAAAATATGTCAGCTGCGTAACATTCCCTCTACATATTCCTTCTCTCGTACTTCTAAAGAGTTATTTACTGACTCTCAGTGTGGTAACCGGCAGAACCGTCGGACTGTAAACACTCCGACTATGACCAATCGGTCGTATTGATAATGATTACCAGATTTATGCCTGTAAACCTGCAGGTTGAGCTGGCTTAAGGGGAGCGAAGAGGTGGTATAAAACGTCTCAAAATAGAATACTCTTAAATGTTAATTATATAGAGAGTAGCATCCACTAATGAAGGATTGTATTAAAAACTATAGACTTTGATCAATTCCACGGCTGGACTATAGGTAAGTTTCCTGATGTGAGTGGACCACACCACCTAATGCATATAACTTTATTTCTACCTACCCCCATGTCGGCGTGTGATAAACGACATAAGTTGCGGCTCATTATGCACGAGACGTATTTTTACTGTGCAGCGAGAGTTTCACCACTAATGGCATATGTCAGGTCGTCACGACGATAACAACTTAGACTTTATCAACATAGGTAATAGGTTCCAAATTGACAGCGCGGCAGCATAGAGAGTAACAGAAGGCAGCAAAAGTTTGATTCAACTCCGCATCTATCCCTTTCAAATACCGCTAACCTCTCTGTGAAGAGCTGCAAATGTATAAAATACCGAATCCCAAAGCCCAAGTCCCATATCCCATATCCTCCATGTTCATAAAAAATCCGACGCCAGTTTTTTAAATCCCAAACCCCCAAAACAGAAAAGACGATTGAGTAAAATCCTCATCAACCCCCACAGTATCCCAGTACCAAGGCAACTTGCCGAGTATGAAAGAAGATTTCTCCAGCCGAAAACATTGCAACGATATCCTCCCAAAACGCAGATTGTAGACGCAGAATTTCCCTCCCAAGAGCAAACCAGTTAACCGAAGAAATAAATAAAGAAAGAAATTCACCAAGTAAAACCATCCTCGGTGATTTGAATGATCGAATTCTTCTCTCCACCCTCATCTTCATCCTCGTCATCATCCATAACTTGATCATCGTAGTCGTCTTCGATTTCCTCCAAGGGTGGTCCACCCCCCGTATCACCGCCCCCTTCATCACTCTGGTCAGGGGGAACGTCAAGCGAGCACTGTAGATCCATCCCAGGAATCTCAACGTCCATAAGATCATCATCGCCAAAATAATGTATAAATGCATCTCCATCAATCGCCAGCTCAAGCTCGGGGAGGCCCTCTACTTCTTCGTCGTCCTCCACCAAGTATACTTCTAAATCGACATCAGGGTGGCCCTCAAAGCCGCCCACAACCTCAACGTCGTGAAGAATATGCGGAGCTTCATCGTCGCTCTCCGAATATTCCGGCTGGACATTGATCACATTGTTCATATGAATGATGTCATCAACTTCCTCGTCATCTTCAGTGCTGCTGCTGTTGCCACCGCTGCTGCTGCTAAAGTCAGAGCAGCTGTCGTATGTGCTTGAGGAGTCGTACACGATTTCGGGCGAATTCGGAGCCTCACTTGCCGAGGATATTGTGATGATCTCGGACTCTGGCGTTTCCGCTTCGCCGAGGACTGGCGAGTGTTGAACAGCAGTTCCGATGCTCGTTTCTTCCGGAGGAGTTTCCAGCCCGTAAGCCGTCCCTTGGGTAGACGCCAAGCCATTCCATGTCGCTAGGAGCCCTTTCCCAATCGTGATATCCTCGATGCCCAGTCCAAGTTGGCGAGCCTCTTCGAGTTTGCGGTTCCCCTTTTCGATGAGATCTTTCCGAAGAACATCGCCCAGCGTACTCGAAACTTCCACATCCATCAGCCGATCTTGGATAGCGCAGTGCAGAGACTCCCTCTGCGGATCCCAGTGCATGCCGATCCAAGTCGGCAAACAGTCCATGCCGATGAAAACGGTATCCAGAGTAATCCCTTCTTGCCTTGCAGTCTCTAGACGAACGTTGGACTCTCGCTGGATGTATTTTGTGACATCACCCGAGATCAGCCTGCTTGGTAGGGTTCGGGAGAGAAACTCTGCAAATGTCGGTTGGCTTTGGGCGGCCTCTGTGTCTGCTTCGTTCCCTCGAAAGATGTCAGTACCGATGTTGAATCAGGCTTAGGGCTATCCCGGCATTACGAACGTTGTGGCTCTGGTATCTTGGATCGTCGACGGATCTTGCGACGCGTCACGAGAGGGTTATCGTCGTCGCTACCAGAGGATATTTCGATGACTGTTCGCTTGGTGGAAGCCATGGCTGGAGACGGCCGTGATAAGGATAACGCTCGAGAAATTATGCAGAGGTGAGTGACGAGGCGGCTCAAGTTTGGAAGAGAGAAGAAAACAACAGGAGATCGGAAAGAGGAAAGGAAATGAGAGAAGAGGGAAGAGAGAGAGATGAGAAAAGAAGATGAGATCAACCCAGCTGCACCTCAGAACTTTAGTCGGTGAGGTGGAAAAAAACTTGGCCAAAGAAATGCTGCGAACAGCCAAAATCGCAAGTGTGAGCAACAGCGAGGAGTTGAACACATGCTGGCGGCAAACGAAATTATTCTCTCCATTAACCCGCGCCCTGCCATTGAAACTCGCGGACAATTATCATATGCTCGTATTGTCGATGTGCAGAGTATCTCGTTCTGGATTCACTTTGACAATAAACGGCAGAGAATCCCCACTTCACACACTCCGCTTCTCTTATTGTTCTTGGGCTTCAACAGCTGTCAATATCCGCCGTCAGACCGGTAACTGGCATACACCATGATTTGCACAATAGCTTTGTAATAGGGATGTTAGCCAGCACCACATGAACTGCGTGCGTGAGGTTCAAATGTCGGAACAAGATATGGACGCAACCCTATGACTTACTTCCTTGGCTAACAAATAACAGATACCCAGCTCCTTAAGTGTCTGCTATCACTACTTTCTATCACTACCTAGTACCGATATTTTGATTCAATATCTGCCACTATCACTATGTTTTTCTGATATCTGCTAATATCGCTACGTTTTCCCAGTATCTGCAGCTACAGTTGCCTACCTAGTAGGTATATTTCTCTAGTTTCTGGTATCATCACTTTTTACCAAGTACGTAGCTTTACCTTTGGCATAGCATATTGGATAGTATTTTCCCGTTGCGAAGCTTTCATGCTTTGTTTGCCAGCTTGAATAGCATCCAAATTCTCAATCCCAACACATAGAAACATCTTATCACGTACCACTCCGTGATTCACTGTCAGTGATGAGTGCGCAGTTACACCACAAACGCACATGCCTAATCGAGTGACGCAAGCCATATGCATCAGCTCTGCGATCAAGCACTTGACCAATACACGTGTGTCTCTCCAAATCTCATATCAATCACGATACGCCTAACCTATATAAACCTTCTCCTTTCCTGGTTTTCATGCAGATGCCAATGCAGTACGATTGTGATACTCTACCTACCATTTCTACACCGTTCTACCTACTATCAAGAAACCCGCTGGGATAACATGTCTGCAATGGACAACACGAGCACAACTCAACCTACTAACCCATCGTCTTCGTCCAACGAAACAATTGAAGAAGGCTCTCAAACTGCCACAGCCAGCACCAGCACCAGCTCTTCGTCTTCGTATTGTCCCGACTGCCCTATATGCAACCCTCCAGACAACAAATCAGCCAATGCCTCTGCATACGGCACCATTGAGCCGCTCTCTTACGACTCTCAGCCACCTGAGCCAACGTTCCTCGAGTCAACGGTAGAAGCATGCGCCGAAATCTGCTGCTACATCTGCGACAGCCCTCCCCCATCGATTCGAACAAGCGACTGGTCATCAACGACCTATCCTTCTTCAATCTCCTCGAATTCTTATTCCTATGGCGAAACAGAGACTGGATCTTCTCAGAGCCAAACAAGCGATGCCGAAACTGTCCATACACACGCACATAGGCACAGTGTCGGATATAAAAGACAACAAGAGATGCGACCCATCAAAGAAGACTCCGTTCAGGACCCGCAAAGTCTTTCCGGCAATCTCAACAACAACTCGGTAACTCATAGTGGCGAAAAAAAGAAGTCATATTCGATAGCTTAACGTATCACATAGCCGTCGAAGATGCTCATCCAGTCTATTAATCGTTGCAAAATCCAGTCCCCCATCCTGCGCCGTGTAATGTGTCCCATTGTACCACAGAAAATGCCAATCAAGCAAACAACCGACTTTTAATCTGTACCATCCAATTAGCTCACAATCCAACCTCGAATTGTAAAGGGTACTTCGTACTTATGTATGATATCCCATTCTCCAGACAAACCAATCACTGAATCTCCATATCCTGTTCCTCCTGCGCAGCCTTCTCCTCAACAATAGGCGCATCTATTCCCACATTAGCACTCACTTCCATATTCCTTCTCCCACCTCTTCACCCAACATCAAGACTCGAGAGTCCCAGTCCAAACGCACCTTTCATCACAGCCTCTCCCTCCGCCTCCATCTTCCTCTTCAGCGCATATCCCATCTTCTTCTCCAACTTCCTTGCCTTCTTAGCGCTAATAGCAGCTCTCGGTCCGCTCGTCGGCAACAGGCCCGGTCGTGCGCCCCTCGTCTTGTCGGCCTTTGTGATCTTGTTCTGCATGGCAGGGTCGGCGCGCTTCTGGTTGGCCTTCTTGGCCTTTGCGGCGCGGGCGGCGAGCCGGTTCTTTGAGAGGCGGTTGGGGTTCTTGACGGAAGGCATTGTGAGGAAGTAAATCAACGACGCTCGTATTTATGTGTATATATTCTGAATGAATCGCAGATTTGGTTGGTAGTGGAAAAGTACGTAGAGAGATGGTAGTGATATCGCCAAAGAAAAAAAAAGATAAGCCCCACCAAAAAGTGCAACAGTGCAGCTAGCTTTTTTTGGTTGGACCCCGGACGCAGGTACCGACAGTCCAGCGCCAATCGCAAATATTATGCCGATGAACATTGGGAACGCAGATTGATGACACTCAATAGTATTCTTGCTTCAATTTATTTTTTTAATGTCATTATTACACCCAAAATTACCCATCATCTTACTTCCCAGTATTGTATACAGACATTATTCGAAGACAAAACTCCCAAACACGCTTAATTTTATATAGAGGTCTTCCCATAGCATGTGTTTTCCCCGTTGACATAACTTTCATATCCCATTTGTATTTCATGACTGAGCTGCAGCAGGTCGCTTGGGGGCGTTGGATCCCTCACCTGCCAGCATTCCCTGCCTCTCATCGTCCTCGTCATCGGTTGACAATCCATCGAGCTCGAATTCCTCTGCCGCTCGAATTTGGCCATCCTCTACAGCTCGTCCGTTCAGGTGAGTGTGACCATTGGTGAACCCTTTGGTGTCCAAGGGTGGGTTTGACAGACGGTCATAAAGGTGGATGAGCATATTGGCGAACAAAAAGACCAAAAAGGCGAGAGAGTAAAGGATTAGGATGTAAGAGATGACATCCATGCTGGAACCGTCGATGAGAGACATTTGCTGTTCAGTCGCACCCATGAAGAGGAAGCCGGCGGCATACAAGAGCTGGCAGGTGTTAGCTACCGTCTAATCTGGCGTATCGGATGTCGTGCCAACTTACGAAAACAGGAATGTACTGGAAGCTGTTCCAGGTGCGGCCATCATCGGACAGAGATTGAGCGTCCTTGAGAACAAAGGCAATCTCAATGATACGTGCAAGACCAGCGGCCATCAGGGTGTAACCAAACATGGTGTGCGTCATGGCACTGACCATCAGCTCTTGAGGGTGCGCAGACATGCCCCAACCAGTGATGAGGATGACGAATCCAGGGATGAAGTTGCGCTTCGGGTTACCATCGCGATCTCGGCTCAACCAGATACCAGCCAGACCCGCACACCACCAGATAACACCCATTGTAGTGTGTTGCCAATCATTCTTGACCCAGGCGGTACCCCAGCGGTGCTCTGTAAAAGTGTTGACGCAGCCCCAAGCGGCAATGACGGCGCTGTCGTAGAACTCTTGCGATCTTCCCGTACGACGAATCCAGACTTGTCCCGCGAGCAGAATAATGGTCAAAAGGATACCGTAGGCAATGAATGCGCCTCCCATGATAAAGTGGGCTGCGCATTGACCAACGTGATCGCCTTGGCAGAAGCCAAGGGTGGTGATACCTCCAAAGATCATCTGCACCCATGCGAGAAGCGGCATCGCTTTGCCAATGACGGAGTGGAAGGGTCGGACAAACTTGCGAATCATGCCGAGAGCGCCCTTCTCCCAGTGAAGCTTCAAGTATAGGCCCAAGACGACCTGGCCGATAAGCAGGAGTTGCAAGATGTTGGCGAACACCGAGTGCACATTGTGGCTGACAAACTCCCTTCCTTTGTGCGCATGGCCGAGAAAGAAGCCGACGACGGCGAGGATGGAGCCTAGGATTTGCGTCGGGACGTGCCATCGAGATTTGGTCATCTGTGATCGCATAAAATCAGTCGCTGTGCTCCTATGAAGCACCATTTGGAGTAGGGACGGTGGTTCTTACACCAAAGACCATGCCGATTGGGAAGATGACGCCGTATGCGAGCATCTGGATGAGGATGTGGATCCAGAGAATCGTGTCCTGTGATTCGAGTTAATTGCCTGTTGTCTTTTCTTGTCTATTATTGTATTCCCAAGCGCGACTCACGACCGGTTCGAGTGATATCGCTTCGCCCTCGGGGATGTGGCTTTCGCCGCCCTCATGGTGATCGTGGGCCTGGACAAGCCTCCCGAACGAAGCGATCGACAGCAGCAGCGCCGTCGCCGCTGGCCGAGACAGCTGCATCATCTTGTTTGCGATGTGATGTGTTTAAAGAAGAAAAAAAGGATCAAGCAGTATTGAAAAGAATCCCTTCTCTTCACCTCCTAGAGCCAAATCGTATCGCGCTTCCGGTCCTTGCAGCCGTAGAGAACGGACGCCAGAAAAACCTCGGCCGGGTGTTTATCAAGGGCATTGAAACATTTTTGAGCGGCTTGATCGGAGATGAAATGCCACGACATGCATCGAAACGCGCAGGGAGGGCCCTGGCACCGACGTTCTGCCGGGCGAACCAAGAGACTTGCAATAGGCGATTACACACGCCAGATACGAAGTACCAGCTACAATTGCAGTAAGACTGGGGGCCAGTTACTGGGATATGCCCCGCAAAGAGCGCTGGAGCTCCAGTGGTCTGAGCGTTTTGATATCCATGCATGGATGGTGGGTTTGATGGACGGAGAAATAGTAACCACAGATGAGGCAGAGATTCGGTCTCTTCATAAGTTCCGCAGTCTATACCATTAGGTGCCGTATATTGGGAAATATACCTATATATGTGCAAGCGAATTATTCCGCATCCAACGGTCAATCATCACGTTGAAAACAACATTCGCAAGCAAAGCGACTCACTCCATAGGTAATTCGATAGTACAGTATGTACGAGATTCCAGATTCTCCACTCCTGCATGTCATCTCAAGCGGCTAACGCGGCGCGATGCTCGTGAAAGAGTCGCGGCTTATTGAGGACGAGCCCGGTCACTTCATTGAAGGTGACCTCGATGTTGACAAAAGGAGTCTTTGAGCGCTCATTACTATTGTACTTGAATCTATTACTACCTAGGTAGTGTTACTGTAAATATGATATATATTCTTCATCTAATAATCCACCAATGCGTACTGATCCACAGATTCCTTCTCTTTGACGAGCCAAGCCATGTTCAGGGCGTATCTGCCATGAAATGCAATTGATATGATTAAGAGCATGCATATCGCAGAGAAACTTGACGTTATACGTTACCCTATTACTCTACTACCCTACAAGTATTTCGTTGCCAGTATTCTGACATTGTTACCGTCAAATTGAACACACCTCTCAATTTACATACCCGGTATCCGTATGCTCCACGAAATGGAATGCATGATGCCTGTGCCACAACCCAGTGCCTTCCATGAAGAATCCATTCGTCTAGAATCTCGGCGATTAGCGCGCCTCATTAGAATCGGACGAGGCACCGCAATCAAACGGCAGTGGCTCAATTAGCCGCTTCCTTATTTTGTCCATTGGGGGAAGCGGGAGAAAACGTAGATATGATGATGCTATGACACGAAATCAATGCTGCACCTTGAGGGGTCGCTCACAGTATTGGAAACATATCAAATGAAGATTGAATCATTTCGACATTTGCCTCCGTCTATTACAACTGCCAAACCTCTCTTCTCGGACAGCCCTGCAGCTGAATGACCATGCACCTCGTCCAGCCCCTATTAACTGCCTCGTTAATCGCTGCTACCACGGCGGCTCCTCTCCTGAACCAAGAGGTCATCACCGAAACGCAACATAGGGCGTGCGTTTACGGAGCCCCGAAAAAGTATGACCACTGGATCATTCACTATCACGAGGTGAAGCCGCTATCCCAGTTCCCGATGCGGTTTGTTCTCGATCCAGCATGGGTAGCGCGCCACCAAAACGTCGGAGATGCAGATGTAAGTTTTAGTTTTACCTGTGCTCGTATACATCTCCAAAGGCTATAATCTAACAAGTGCAGCAATTCTCTTTGGGCACTACCTGGGTCCCGTGGGCTGAAAACAGGTGTCAGTACACCTGCAACGCGAGAAAGAAATGCGTCTCTTGGGTTGGGTATCAAAGTAATACGTTCTGGTTTACCTCTATCACCAGCATATAAACTAACTCCAGCTATCTAGCTAAGCACTCGACGCCCGAGGAAGGAGAATTTTCCTGCTATTTCTTTGACGCCCTGTAAGTGTGCCATTTGAAGTGTATTCATTTTAACTGACGCCCTGTTAGCATTCAGCCCGAAAATATTGTGCCGCGCGCACCAGACGAACCTTTCAAACTTACGCATGCATTTAACAGGCTCTGCGAGAATGATACTGAGATCTAGCTATAGGGTGACTGTGTCTCAATAGCAGCCCTGTGTATGTGGATGTGATAACGGGAGATTGTATGCATGGAAGGCACAGCCTTCAACAAAATGTTGTCAGTAATGTAACGTCCAGGAACAAAGTAGTGATTAGCGTACCTTGAAGCATACCGAATTAATAAATCCATTGTACATTATTGCCAAAACGCCATCCCTTTCGTATGTTTACTCCTTCTTGACACTCCCCTCATCCTTTTCAAGGAGTTCCCTCGCCCTTCTCCACGACTCCAGCTCCATATCTCGTTCAACTTTGGTACTCCGACTGTTTAACCACCCAACGTCCAGATTTCCGATAGCTCCCATGCCATTAGGCTTCAGAGATGGCTTAACAGTAGTGTTGTGACCCTGCCGAGGTCCGCTGGATAGATTGACGATGCCCGCTTCTTCTAGTGCGAGGATTTGGCGCTTCATTCGTACATCGATACTATGAAGCGTATCGAGAAAAGTATCTGTGGCTTCCCGGAATGCGTCCTTTTGCGCTGTTGACTCTACTGATGCTGAAGGATTGCTGTCGGAGGATGCTGGAGTGGTGAGGGCGCCAAGCGCAGTGGCAGTGTGGTTCATCAGCTGGACAATGGACCGGTCGATGGAGTTGAGCTGGTGGATATTTTCTTCCAGGGTGAAAGGGACAAAGGGCTCCTGTGGTTGAGAGTCTTCCTTTTCGTCTCCCATGACGATGTCCTCTGGTGACGCCATGGCAGTGAGATTGACGAGAGATTGCTCAGTTTGTGTGGTCCTGCTATGTCGGATTGTGTGATTCCCAGCTAATACTTTGGGGGTTGCAGATCTGTTTTTGACGGCCACTCGAGTGATTGAGGCGTTATGGAGGATGTCAAGCGTGTGGGTATGAATGAGTGTAGGTGGTTGAATTGTGCTGTTAAAGCATGGCCAAGGAACATTGAACAATTGTGGGTCCCGGTAACGCGCCGCGAATCTGATAAGACACCAAGACGCCTGTATGGCATGCTTTGTAAGTGAAGTCTCTCTGTTGGAATATTCTATAAGCTCAGAATCTTACACAATTACTATTAAAGAGTCATTCTATTGTACCATATTTCATACTTGACGACTATAACGACGTACAGCAGCATATTTGGTTTGACTGTTGCCGAGACTGAGCAGCTGAGAGGCGTCGCTTAAACTTCGGCTATACTAACGGCTCTGATGTCTCGCGGTCTTCAGTCCTCTAAGTTTACTCTCAACATCAACCTGGTGCTTTAACCATCAAATCACAGTCGCCTTCTATCCTCTGCAACGCCCTCTTTTCCTCCAAATATCGCACACAGGCATCACAGTTGGAATCACTGGACTTGGTTACACCTTGTGGAGCTCACGACCGGCACGTTTTGCCTCCCGCATATCGCTACACGACCTGGGCGTGAGATCCAGGCGCAACTTGAGCTCACTGAACCACGCTGGCACGAGTTGCATTGCGCCTCACGCCACGCAGGACAAGGATCTATTATGACATAGCTTTCAAGTCTAGGCATATTGGAAGCACATCTACCTAGCAGTACCGATCTTCGAATCCATCTCTCTCCTCAAAGACGGTGTTCACTCTCCCTCTACCATGGCTACTCAAGCGCCAACCCAGGGCGCTGGCACGGCCAACTCCTATGCAGGGCAACCAGCGACATCACCAGCTGGCCCTCCCGCCGCGACTACGGCTGCAACTGGCACCACTGGAGGTGCCATGTCAAACCAAAATCTGAACCAGATAGTACGTGGTAGCATTTGGAATTATGCCTGCTCTCACCGTGGTCCTTCTTCCGGGGGCCGTGGTCCTTTCCGCGGGGGTCGCCATCTCAAATCAAAAAGTTCTTGTCCTCCACAGAAACTTGATGAGCAGCGTTCACTTGCTATGGTATGCTGCTGTCCTTCTTGTGCTACATTGCCTCAACCACTCTGTAGCATTCGATGAGCAGCGGCATCCTAAAACAAGTCTCATGTGCCATCCGTTTTCATCCACTATCCCATACCCGAGAGCTTGACTTTCTCTCTTTCATGTCTCTCCCTTTGCCCTCACAGAAGACATTCAATCGCAACTACACATCAAAACGTGTCCAATACTCAGCATCATCTCAGCTAATGACATCACTAGGTTACGGATTATTTGCTCAAGCGAGGCTTCAACCGGACTGAAGAGGTTTTCAGACAGGAGTCAAAGCATCTAGGCAATGATGGAAAACCAGTCCAACAACTAGCAAACCTAGGTCCAAAGAAGTACTCCAGAGCGTTTCGACTTTTGAGAGACTGGGTCGAAAACAATCTCGAAATCTACAAGGTAGGTTCCTCCTCGAATGGCTTGCACTACATGTCCGCGTGCTGAGAGAGTTTTGCGTTAGTTTGAGCTATCAAAGCTTCTCTGGCCGACGTTTGTTTACTCATTCATCGAGCTGGTCGGAAATGGATACACAGAAGAGGGCAAGCTGTTCCTTAAAGAAATCGGACAGCATTTCCAAGCGTCCCATGCAGATGATTTGAAGACGTTTTCAACCATTACGCTTCCGCAGCATACAAACGAGAACCCCATTACCAAATTATACAAGGAGAACAAGTATCGCATCCCCTTGAACCAGCATGCGACTGGTGACCTTTTCAACTTTCTTGAGCGCGAATCTGATCAAGGTGGATCCGTAATCCGACAACTACTCGTCTCATATTGCCAGATTGATTCAACAGCTCGCGGACCTATCACTCCATTCAGCTTTGAGGCGGTGTTTAGGAAGACGAAGAATCTGGAAATCGAGGAGGTGGATACTAAGGAAGGTATCCCGGGGGTCAACATCGGGCTATCCAACAAGGATATTTTGGATCCGGCGGCACCTCTGAGCCTTGGACCTCTACCGATGGATACTGATCTTCGCGATGATATCCGAGCCGAAATCGAAGACGAGGAACGGCGAAATCCCCCGGCCCCTGGCGCAACTAGCCTGATAGAAGAGCTTGACCAAAAGATAAAGCGAGAAGAGAGCGCAGATGCTCCGAGCCGAGCCGATCTACCGCTACCCCCGTCTCGCCCGCGAGATATTATGCTTGAGATGCAAAAGCTGCGAGAAAATAGAGACAGATTCAAAATCGAGGGTCGAACAGGTGGTGTGGGCGTCCCCGTCAGCGCTTGCATGTTTACATTCCACAACACATTTGGAAGGCAAGTTCTTTTACACTTCAATTGGCAAATTAAGGGCAAAGGAGACTGACTCTTGAGACAGCGTATCATGTATGGAGTTTTCTGACGACGGACAGCTCGCAGCTGTGGGTACCAGCGAATCCTATATTCGCGTCTGGTCCTTGGATGGAAAAGCTCTCCCCAGCTCAAATGCTCACGAGAAGGGTGCCAAGTTCAACAGCCGGAAGCTGATTGGACACTTTGGCCCTGTATTCGACATTTCGTTCTCCGACTCTGCTTCGGGACCTCCCCAAAAGCTGTTTGGTGATGAAGGAAGACAGAATGCGGCAATTGACGGGCGGCCGAAGTTATTACTTTCATGCTCAGCGGACGGACAAATCCGGCTGTGGTCTCTGGAGTCTTGGACCTGCTTATGCGTTTACAAGTCACACGACGGACCTGTTTATAGAGCGCAATGGGGTCCACACGGACACTACTTTCTAACCGGTGGCTACGACAAGGTCGTTCGAGTGTGGATGCAAGATCATGCATCGCCCCAGCGTCTGCTTGTTGGGCACGATACCGCCGTCTCAGCTATAGCATGGCATCCCAACGGCATGTATGTCTTTTCGGCGTCGGACGAAACGGACAAGTCTGTCCGCATGTGGTCCGTGGTGACAGGAGCCTGCGTGAGAGTATTTACTGGGCACACTGAGCACGTCAGCTCTCTAGAATGCGCACCCAACGGCAAGATTCTAGCCAGCGCAGACGTTGCGGGCAATATTTTCTTTTGGGATCTAGTCAAGGGCACTCGCATCAAGCGCTCTCGCGGCCACGGCAAAGGCGGCGTCTGGTCACTCAGCTTCAGCGTCGAGTCTAACATACTTGCCTCTGGTGGCCAAGATGGTACTGTTCGGTTGTGGGATGTCGAATCACCAGCAGACCCTCACAAGGCTGCTCAACAGGCCGGCCTCGAAGCTGCTACTGCCGGTGCCGATTTGGCGATTGGTGGTCCCAACGGGGAAGCATCAAGAATCAACGCTGGACCTTCGGGCCAACCAGCTAACACTGGAGCGGCCACAGGCACCAAGAAGAAGAGCAAAGAGGTGATGATTACTCCAGATCAAATCTCAGCCTTTCCCACGAAGAAGACACCTGTGATTAATGTCAAGTTTACTCGAATGAACCTGGTAATAGCAGGCGGATGTTACGACCCTGACCGGTAGAGCAGGGCAGGGCGTGACTGAAGCGGGTAGATGTGATGTGGAATTGTGCTGCAATTATTGGAGTGCTATTACAACCGACGCAAATTTCACAAATTGCGCATCCAAGAGACAACGTGGAGCTCCAGATGGCGGCATTGGCGAATGAATTGCACGAGGTACAGGTGCCGCAAAGAGCCTGATAAAAGGCAGCAGGATAACGACGGACTCGGAATGGGTGTAATACAGCTATAGGTCTCGCTTGGTTACAAGGATAATTATTTAGAACAATACTCGATGCGTTATGACGGCAGCTTGATACCGCCAGAGCATCGAATGAGGCACGAATCTGCCTGGGTAATAATGGAACGCTGGAGCTGGAGAAGCAGTCAAACAGTCAACTTATGGTTAGGTAGCGAATAAAGGCTGTGTTTATACACCGCGCTGTTGATCAAATAAATGGCGACTTTTCCTTTCTCTTATATCACTGTTTTTTCTGTTCATTTAATCAATTGAGAGTGATACATTTGATTTCACTGAGCTTGTTTGTCTCTTATATTCATTCATTCCCCTTCTCACCATCCATGAAAGGCTGACGATCAGGTGGGGTGCAGCCTCGCGCCCAGGTACAGGTACCTACGCAACCGCTGACGTTGAGCAGGCGCTAGCGGGTACCGGTGTCTTGTCTCCAACCAACCCGGTACGTATGCCACTCTCAACCAGACAAGCTGCCTTGCCTTAACCTCGCAGCTCTGCCTCCAGGCCACTCCAATTCCTCCTCCTCCTCCTCCAATATCCCACTCACAGCCCCGGATTCCCGCATTTCACAATGGACGTCGAAGAGTCGCCATGGGCTGATTCCAGCCAGACCCCCCCTGAGCCTGTCGCCGAGAGCGAGCCCGTTGCTTCCCCGCCAGCGACATCACAGGCCTCAACCTCGTCGGCGCCCCGACCCTCGCGCACGCCCCGTCGCATCGTTGCTCAACCTACGAAGCTGGAAGCCGTTGACGATCCCCTCGGGCCTCTGAGCGCCGGATCGACCCCGAATGCTGCGCTGGATGCCCCGCCCGTGCCGCCCCAGAAGGAGCAGATGGTCATCCGCACGACCATGGCGCCGCTCCAGCAGCAGAGACGGTCTGCTGATCCGCATCTTGTTGAGGACGACGATGACCTGGACAGCCCGAGAGGCCCGAGAATGCCGCCGCCTGTTGACGCTGCGAGGCCCAGTAGTGTGAAGAGCAGCACGCAGCCAAGCGTTAGCGTCGAGGAGGCATCCAAGCCCACATTTTACATTACTGTTGGAGATCCGGTCAAGATTGGAGACCTGACAAGTTCGCACATTGTGTACTCGGTACGGACCAAGGTTAGTGTTGATCAGCTTTGATTGCCTCTCTCGTATATCAAGATTCCCTAGCTAAAGCAAGCTCCCCTGCTAGACCACATCCAGAGCCTACAAGCAGCCCGAATTCGAAGTTAAGCGTCGATACCGAGACTTCCTCTGGCTTTACAACACCCTGCATGGTAACAACCCCGGATACGTGGTGCCTCCGCCACCCGAGAAGCAGGCTGTTGGCCGCTTCGACAGCAACTTTGTGGAGAGCAGAAGAGCGGCGCTGGAAAAAATGCTCAACAAGACTGCCGCGCATCCCGTCCTTCAGCATGACGCTGACCTAAAACTATTCCTCGAGAGCGAGGCGTTTAATGTTGACATCAAGCACAAGGAGAGACGTGAGCCATTGCCCTCTGAGAGTAAGGGAGTTCTCGGATCTCTGGGCATCAATGTCGGAGGAGGAAGCAAATTTGTCGAACAAGACGATTGGTTCCACGATCGCAAGGTGTACCTTGATGCCTTGGAGAACCAACTCAAGGGGCTTCTCAAGGCAATGGAGGCAATGGTCAGCCAGAGAAAGATGATGGCAGAGGCCGCGGCCGACTTTTCCGCTTCTCTCCACGCACTCTCTACTGTTGAGCTCTCGCCCTCACTATCCGGTCCTCTCGACGCTCTCTCCGATCTTCAACTCACGATTCGCGATGTGTATGAGCGTCAAGCTATGCAGGATGTTCTCACCTTTGGCATCATCATTGACGAGTACATTCGCCTTATCGGATCGATTAAGCAGGCATTCAGCCAACGCCAAAAGGGCTTCTATGCTTGGCATTCGGCCGAGTCTGAGCTCCAGAAGAAGAAGACGACGCAAGACAAGTTGCTGCGACAGGGTAAGAGCCAGCAAGACCGACTTAACCAGATGAACGCCGAGGTTCAGGAGGCAGAGAGAAAAGTCCATCAAGCCCGGCTCCTGTTTGAGGACATGGGCCGTTCAATGAGGGCCGAGTTGGACCGTTTCGAAAAGGAAAAGGTGGAGGACTTCAAGAGCGGTGTTGAGACGTTCCTTGAAGGTGCTGTCGAGGCTCAGAAGGAGGTAAGTGTTGCCATCTCTCAATGGAATGACATTGTCAGTCTGACTAACAACTTTTTAGTTGATCGAGAAGTGGGAGACGTTCCTGATGCAGCTGGATGCTCAGGACGACGAGTCGGCTTTCTACAGGCCACCCGTTTACCAGCCAAAGCCTCCGGGCAACACCGTCGTTGATCGCGCTAGGGCGACTATAGATGAGGATTCAGACTAATGGAATACTTTGAAGCTGTAACCCTTTCATTACAAGGAGGAGTTTTACGGTTAGGCGAAGAGGCAATTGAATGAGAGCGAAGGGGGGCTGCAGTGTGCTACTACTATTCGTATTCGTTTCAAAACTCGGAGATGCATCTCTTTTGTTATATCATACAGGCCGCTAGGCTCAAAGTGCTGTACATATTTGAACAGAGTCGATCCTCTAATCCATGCGTTTTCCTCCTCTGTCTAATCTCCCTTTTTTGTTATCCGCCCAATCTGCCACTCATGCAGGTAATGTACATATCATATAACCCCATCTCATTATTTTCTTCGTGTAGGAGCCCTCTTGGGACCCGAATCCTTCATCGCACTCGTATCCTGTGGCGTATACTCCGCCAGCAAATCCTCAAAGTTCAACCCAGCATCCTCCTCAACAGGCTTAGCAGCAGCAACCTCCTCCTCAGCAACCTTCTCACCCTCCTCTACAGCCTGAGCCGTAGCATCATACCCTCTTCCGAATCGTTCTCTGAAAGCAGCCAGTTTACCAGCCTCATCCAACTCGACGTTGCGCAAGCTCTTCTCGCTAGGCTGCCACAGGAGCGTGTTGCGGGTATCCTTTTGGGCGCGGTACAATGGCAAAGGGGAGGTGGTGCGTGCGGTGTAGGTCGAGCCGTCGGAGAGCTGGATGAGCTGGGTGAATGTGTATGGCCTTCGTGGGCGGGGGATGAATGTCGCGTTTCGGGTTTGCGTGAGGGAGAGGCTGTGGATGGAGAGCGAGGAGGAGGTGGTTGATGGGCGGAGGGGGGAGGATGAGAGGAGCGTTGAGGGGAGGGGGAGCTTCCCCATTTTGGGCGACAGTTTTATTTGTTTGTTGAGAGATTGAATAGATTGAGTAGATGATTCAATTGAAGAGGATCTATGGCGGAATGCTTGGTTGGTCAGTGTCGCATGTTTGGTGATGGCCAGATGCTTTGGAGTTGTCGCAAAATTTCCGGCCCTCTGGTTGGTGTGTTCCGTAAAGTGGCGGCACTGCGGTAGTGGTCGGCTTATCGATAAGGGATTTTGTGCCGAAGCCAGGTCAAAGCAACCACCGGCAGGAAGCTCTGCCAACTCCTCCGGCTACTGTCTTTATTATTACGATTCCTTTTTCGCAATTGGGCCTTCTTTTTTATATGCCTAATTCAGAAATCAAGGCTGCATGATTCGATGACGCCTGCTAGGGCGGTGCGACAGCTGTCGCGGCTTGGGTGCTGCGGCGCAAGTCGGGTCACGGCTGGGTGTTTGGGAGATGCGCGGATTGTAATGGTGCAAAAGAGAGGGCTTTGGGCGTTGCGGCTAATGAGAGGCGTTCATGATGTTGTGGGCCATGCGCTGACTCTCGGAGAGTACGCGACTGGTGTGCGATCGTCTCGAGTGGCTGCGAGTTCCAGCATAGCTTCTCAGGATGCTACATGTGAGGATATCTGGATACTGTGTTTAGTTGATTCTTGCTAATAAGGAATTAAGCAGTAGCTGAAAAGCCGACGTCCTTTCAGCAGTCAACTCAATCTAGTCAATCGAACCATACACCCAGTTCGTGGCATACTTCGTTTCCTATACCACCGACTGCTGATCCGACATCTCCCGCCGCCCTCTCAGAACAAATACGATCCATCATGCGACTACTCCCACACTCCGTCGTCGTCTGCACCTCAACACATGGACAAACTCCAAGAGCAATGACCATGTCGTCATTTACATCACTCACTCTCTCGCCAACTCCATTGATATCTTTCAACATTGCCACTCCGAGCCGAACCCTCGACGCCATAATAGAAAGCCGCCACTTCAACATACACATCATGTCAGGGGACGAATTAGGCGTGCAAGTAGCAGACAGATTTACAAGGGGCAACACAGATGATGTGTTTGACGGGTTAGAATACGATACGAGTAAGACGGATGGAGCACCTCTGCTGAGAGGCGAGGGAATCATGTATGCTCTGAGGTGCAGGCTGCTACCCGATGAACCCACGAGGGGTCTGCTAAAAGTCCGGGATCATGTCATTGTTGTGGGAGAGGTGGTGGAAATGATACCTGGAAGCTGCGCGAACAAGTTTGGGCTGTCGTATGCGGATCGAAAGTATCGCCAGATTGGGAGTGTGATTTCGCAGGATTAAAGGCGATGGACTTTATGGAATCTGAAAGCATGTGAAAGGAACATTATAGAAACGGATAGATTGTGTACGAGTATATGTGAGGAGGCGGATGCACGGCGTCGGATGTATGAAGCTCACATGGTATTATTATGCTGGTAGCTATAGTTTCACAAGGGGGTTGGTTAGATGGCATGCAAGGGGCGATTCGGGACAAGCGGGGGTTACAGCTGCCTACTAGACGAGGCAGACGGGCGCTAAGCGGTTTCTTTGATAAAAAAAAAAAAAGGATTTGATGAATTAAAATGGTCATTGATCGTTGTGTTGTCAAGGCAGACAAAGAGAATAGTCGATGCTCTTCAGCTATCTTCTGTTGCCTTCGACCAGCTCCGCAAAAGGTGGGATGTTTAGCGGGCGATAAGATTGATACCTTGATAGTATGGTGGCCTCCGTAGTGAGGGCCCCCTGTCAATGGTTGCTGCAGCAGTGCCCAGTTTCCATCGGAAGCCGAAACGGGGCGCTGCATTTGCTTTCCCCTCATCGTCAGCCTCGTTTTAGGGGAATGGGGGAGGAGGGAGGCAAAGGGGAGACGAGACAAGGTGGAAGTTTCTAGCAGCAGCTCTGGGGGGGGGGGGGACAAGGGAGGGGGCAAGACAATGAATGACAAGGGGGTTGTTGTTGGTGGTGATGCTGTTACTGTAAGTGTTGATGTACATGAAAGAAGAAGCAGAAGAATTCCTTGTATTGTATTTCTCTGAGTTGGTTATCATTGAAAGAGAGTTGCATGAAATATCCTATGGTTGCTACTCCAAAAGCCACTACTAGACAACAGTAACAGCAACAGCAACTCCATCAGACAGAAGCACAAAGAAACAAAGCATGTGGACCCTGAGCAATAGCCACAGCCCAAATGCGTCCGTTTCGCCTCTTCCCCCTCACTAAAACAGCGCCCCAAAAGCGGGCTGGCGGCTGCCTTGTGCCGCCTGAATGTCAGAAACAGACAGAGGCAGAAGCACGGCGAAGGTGAATTTTTCTGCTAGAAGGCTCCAGCGCTGCCCCCCCGGCCAATCAGCCAATCACAGCCGCGCTCCGACCATAGAATCCCATGGAATCTCTTGCCCAAACGGCCATCGCAGCTCGTCCAGCCTTTTTTAGACGCCTCTTCCTCCTCTTCCCTTCCTTCCATCTCCTCTCTTTTTTTTCTTCCTCATTCGCATTCTTCATTCTTCTTCTTTCTTCATCAAATACCCCCAAGCTCGAGATACAAACAACGTTTTTGCGCTTGTTCTCATTGGAGCCTCTCTTTTTCTTTTCCACAGGTGAGTTTGAACGATCGGCGAGCAGCAGCAATCTTATCATCCCACTTTCCCCTTCTAGCCTCTGTGCTTTTTTATCACCCCGCCATTTTGCTTGGGAGGAATTTCAGCCTTGCCTTGGGTTCGATCGAATCTCTGCCACTTTCAAAGACTGTTTCTTCAAGCTTTGCATTGTATTGTGCAGAATCGGATTGCAATCTCTTTCAAGTGCTGGTGATTTTTTTCCCACTGATTTTTGTGTTGCCTCCTCACTTCACCCCTCCCCGCCTACTTCCTCTCCAGCTGCATCCCAACAACTCCTCGATTCAATCAGCTAACTCTTCTTCTTCCAATCCAGACTCACACATTTTCCGTTGATACCCTTCACCATGGCTGAGACTTTCGAGTTCCAGGCTGAGATCTCTCAGCTTCTCTCCCTCATCATCAACACCGTCTACTCCAACAAGGAGATCTTCCTGCGAGAACTTGTTTCCAACGCCTCCGATGCCTTGGACAAGATCCGCTACAAGGCGCTGTCCGACCCCAGCCAGCTCGACTCTGGCAAGGACCTGCGCATTGACATCATCCCCAACAAGGAGGCCAAGACCCTGACCATCCGTGATACCGGTATTGGTATGACCAAGGCTGTAAGTTGATACCATTCTATCGCCCTATTTTACTCGCCAACCTGATGCTAACATGAAATCTCCAGGACCTTGTCAACAACCTGGGTACCATTGCCCGCTCCGGAACCAAGCAGTTCATGGAGGCCCTGACCGCCGGTGCCGATGTGTCCATGATTGGTCAGTTCGGTGTTGGTTTCTACTCTGCCTACCTCGTTGCCGACCGCGTCAGCGTCGTCTCCAAGCACAACGATGACGAGCAGTACATCTGGGAGTCTAGCGCCGGTGGTACCTTCAACATCACCGCCGACACCGAGGGCGAGCAGCTCGGTCGTGGTACCGCCATCGTCCTCCACCTCAAGGACGAGCAGGCTGACTACCTGAACGAGAGCCGCATCAAGGAGGTCATCAAGAAGCACTCCGAGTTCATCAGCTACCCCATCTACCTCCACGTCCAGAAGGAGACCGAGAAGGAGGTCCCTGATGAGGATGCTACTGAGGAGACCGTCACCGAGGAGGGTGATGACAAGAAGCCCAAGGTCGAGGAGATCGATGACGAGGAGGAGGAGAAGGAGAAGAAGCCCAAGACCAAGAAGATCAAGGAGACCACCATCGAGGAGGAGGAGCTCAACAAGCAGAAGCCCATCTGGACTCGCAACCCCCAGGACATCACCCAGGAGGAGTATGCTTCCTTCTACAAGTCCCTCTCCAACGATTGGGAGGACCACCTCGGTGTCAAGCACTTCTCCGTTGAGGGTCAGCTCGAGTTCCGTGCCATCCTCTTCGTTCCCAAGCGCGCTCCCTTTGACTTGTTCGAGACCAAGAAGACCAAGAACAACATCAAGCTGTACGTCCGCCGCGTCTTCATCACTGATGACGCCACCGACCTCATCCCTGAGTGGCTCAGCTTCGTCAAGGGTGTTGTCGACTCTGAGGATCTCCCTCTCAACCTGTCTCGTGAGACTCTTCAGCAGAACAAGATCATGAAGGTCATCAAGAAGAACATTGTCAAGAAGTCTCTGGAGCTCTTCCAGGAGATTGCCGAGGACAAGGAGCAGTTCGACAAGTTCTACAGCGCCTTCTCCAAGAACCTCAAGCTCGGTATCCACGAGGACTCCCAGAACCGTGGCATCCTTGCCAAGCTCCTCCGCTTCAACTCCACCAAGTCTGGTGATGAGATGACCTCCCTGACTGACTACGTCACCCGCATGCCTGAGCACCAGAAGAACATCTACTACATCACTGGCGAGTCCCTCAAGGCTGTCCAGAAGTCTCCCTTCCTTGATGCCCTCAAAGCCAAGGGCTTCGAGGTTCTCTTCCTCGTCGACCCCATTGACGAGTACGCCATGACTCAGCTCAAGGAGTTCGAGGACAAGAAGCTTGTCGACATCACCAAGGACTTTGAGCTCGAGGAGACCGACGAGGAGAAGGCTGCCCGTGAGGCCGAGGAGAAGGAGTACGAGACCCTTGCCAAGGCTCTTAAGACTGTCCTCGGCGACAAGGTCGAGAAGGTTGTCGTCAGCGACAAGCTCGGTCTCTCCCCCTGCGCCATCCGTACCGGCCAGTTCGGTTGGTCTGCCAACATGGAGCGTATCATGAAGGCCCAGGCTCTCCGTGACACCTCCATGAGCAGCTACATGTCCTCCAAGAAGACTTTCGAGATCTCTCCCAAGTCTCCCATCATCCAGGAGCTCAAGAAGAAGGTCGAGGCTGACGGTGAGAACGACCGCACCGTCAAGTCCATCGTCCAGCTGCTGTTCGAGACCTCCCTGCTCGTCTCCGGCTTCACTATTGATGAGCCCGCTGGCTTCGCCGAGCGCATCCACAAGCTCGTCCAGCTCGGCCTCAACATTGAGGAGGACGACTCCGCCCCCGTCGAAGGTGCTGCCGCTCCCGCCGACACCCCTGCCGTCGAGACTGGCGACAGCGCCATGGAGGAGGTTGACTAAGCGGCCTCTTTGTGTGCACCAAGAATCGGGATAAACGGACAAAAAGTTTGATTTTACACGATGGAGTTGAACGGTTTTAGAGCAACATGGTCTGGACGTGGATTTTCTTTTTTTATGCTTTGTTTACTATCTTAGGTGGTCCCAGGTTTAACGGACCGATGCTTTTACCCCATAGTGCCCTTGATATCCCCTCATACGAGGCGAGGGAGGGCGTAATTTAGCCCAGTCTATGAGAAATGAATAAATGGAATGGACAATGACTTTTTTTCCCTGACGACGTGATGTAATGTGATGTGATGATATTAGTGATGACTGTGCATCATGTCTATTAGTGATAGATGACGCAAATGTCTTATAACAGTGATTCAGTACTCTATATTGTACCGCTTGATCCATTGGTGTACACGTTACGACGTAAATAAGCTTGTAAATCATTGAGTGATATCTGCTTGATCAATTGAAGCAAAAACAAAAAGCAAGTGATATTTATACTACGTAGGGTAGTATTCAGCAAAACATCGTGAGATGTATGTATTTACGCCTGTAGAGTTGAACGAAAAAGGAAGAACACGCCGCCAATGATACATGTATATCCAAACGCGCAATGAACAAAGGAAATTACAGAAGAAGAAAAAAAAGGCAATCAGCCTCTCCCCGTTTATAGATACAAAGGAAAAGGAAATAAACACAGAACCAGTCTGGAAGTAATGTACGATACGGTATGCTTTATGTAACTGCTGCAAAAAAGAGGTATGAAAAGTAGATGCTAATGAGTGTGTTGAGTTCGAGTTTGTGTAGGTGAGTGGGTTGATGGGTTTGAGTTGAGTTGAGTTGGGTGTTGTTGTTTAGAGGAGGACGTAAAGTGCGCAGATCTATCATTATTTGTTAGTTTCCTTTATATCTAATTATGTTTGTAAAAGGGAATGTTGTTCTTGTTTTTGCGACTTACCAGGCTGAGACCTAGGATCATGGAGCACCAGAAGCAGACATTGTTGAGCGTCTTGCGGCCCCTGACCCAGCGCGTCCGCTGCAGCATAACAATAGGCAGCTGCAGCATCTGACAAACGAAGCCGTATCCGCGAATCTTCTTCGTAATACAAGCCATGACAATCTCATGGCCGACAGCAGAGATGAGAAAGGTGATAAAGGTGGCAAAAGCCTTGCCAGTGTGCGGGCGCGAGGCGCTGTAGACGTGGCGGCGCAAGAAGGAGTAGACGGGAACATTCCACTCGCGCGAAAACTCCATCCAGTCGGTCGAGTTCCACCAGTCGGCGTAAAAGTGGCGGTCGGCGAAGCATGTGATTTCGGCAAAGGCGCCGAGGACGTACTCGAAGATGACGAGGAAGACGAGCAAGAAAGTAAGCATGAAGGGGAAGAGCAGCCAGGAGATTGTCTCGGCGAGGATGAGGCCTGACTCGAAGGCCACGGAGGAGGAAGAGTCGACGAGGTGAGCGGAGGCGACGAGGTCGAGGCGGCGGGAGGCGTCGACGAGGACGGGGAAGATGTACTCCTCGGAGATGACGGTGAGGAGGAAGATGCAGCCGAACGTGGCGATGATTTTGGAGACGAGGGCGGTCCAGTTGATGGCCGGGGTGCGCGGGTACTCGATCTCGTAGCACAGCGTCGGGCAGCAGAGGTAGTCGAGGTAGTTGGCCCAGGTGACGTTGCGCGGGTACGTGACGTTGCCCATGGGGCTGGTAAGCTCACGGGCGAGGTCTTCACGTAGGGTATCGATTTCGTCGGCGCTGGTGGGCTCGGGCTCTGTTTCGGTTTCAGGGGCAGTAGAGGGAGCAGCAGCAACCGCAGCATGGCCGTTGGTGCCGTTGACGCCCTTCTTGTCGAGGCTTCCCTGCTGGCGATGATGCTGCTTCTTCTTAGGCTTGGAGGTGTCCTTGTCCTCCTCGACGGGACGAGGCATGGGGATTCCTGAGACGCTGCCTTTGCGGTGGTCGGCGCTGGGGTAGAGGTAGGCCGGCCTGCGGTCTGCTCTCGACGGGTTCGGCTCATCCAGGCTGCGCAATCGCTTCTCCGTTTCCGAGAGGTGTCCGTTGTAAAAGGCGTACGAGTGCATCTTCATGAGCAGCACCATTGTGTGCAGCAGCAGACAGACTTGCGCGGTCCACGCCCAGTCCAGCCAGAACGGCACAACGACCCAAAACGCCAACCACACGACCTGATAGATGCTCTGGATCGCCATTCCTCCCCTACTCCAGCCCCAGACTCCTCCCATGGGGTTCTTGCGCACCCAGCGATGCAGCGGCAAGCTGACGGCGGTGGTGGCGACCATGAGGAAGTCGGCAATGGCCAGGTGCCACAGCTTGTCAGCGAAGAGGCCCCAGATCTGCACGCGCAGGGGGTATCCGGTGTCCTTCCAGTTGCGCAGCATGGTGGTGATGCCCATGATGGCCAGGCCGATCCAGAAGAGATTGAAGAAGCCATGGAAGTCGCGGTAGTCGCTGGAGGGGTCGAAGTGGGAGACGCGCGAGGCGAATTCGATGGTAGGGAAGATGCGACGGCGCTGCTCGGCGCGGACGAGCTTGCGGGCGGAGGAGAGGGATTTGGTCGAGGGGGGAGCGTTGTCTGAGACGGGCGTTGAGCGGCCGCTGTTTTAATTGCGTCAGTCACTGTATTCTATCTTTGATGATGCTAAAGAAGAGGAAGAGGAAGAGGCAGCAGCAAGTAAAATGAACTCACCTCGTCGTGGCACTGCCTACGCCGCCATTGCTGTCGCCCGTGGGCAAACCTAGGAGGTGATTATCGCCATCAGTTGACGATGCGCGCGATACTTGAGCATGCAGCGGCTTGTGGATTCTCGCCCGCAGCACGTTGTCGGTGTAGCTGTCAAAGTGGCTGTGGCCATTGGCCAGGACGTCTATTGATGTCATGATGCGCCAACCAGGAGCCGTGATGTCCTCATTCGGCGGTTTCTATGCAGTCGCTTTTTTTTTTCTCGACAAAGGGTTCGATAGATGCAAGCAGTTAAAGAAAGGAAAGGAACCTCGTATTATTATTTCCTTCTTTTTTGTCGCAAATTCGCCAAATCCTTCAGGAGGCGCGGCAGCACCGAAATCGTTTGCGTTTGGTGGATATGGAGACAAGGCAGAGTCGCAAAGTCGCAGGTTAAAACAGATATAGGAGGTAGTACCAGCTTTCCGGGCCTGGAGATTATATCGCTTGCATCAATGCGGACCGGGGGTTGGATTCGATTTGTTTCAGCGCAGTAATAAAAATAAGAATAGTAATAACAAGCAAGCAAAGAGATGCGCGACTGTACAACTGCAGAGCTCGCTAAAATATACGATACGATGGGCGGTGATTGTTGGATGAGAAATTAGATGAAGCATAAATACCTAGTAGATCCGAGGACAAGAAACAAGAACCAGCAAGACATGACAAAGAGGCAAAAAAACGAGGTACCGCATACAGTACGTCACTGGGCCCCTCGCAGCCCCCACTTTCTGACGCCGACGAAATGGGTTGCTTTTGAAAGAGGAAATAAAGAGGGTGCATTGCATTGGATGATATAAGGTTAGTGGTTAGGGAGCTGGCTGGCACTAGAACAGTCTACTGTCAAGCCTGTCATGGGAATAAGCATCAATCAATCAATGTCGCATTGTTCTCGAATTAAAACGGTCAACTAGCACTATAATACAGTAGCTATACTGGTAGTTTCTATTCAACCATCATCACATACAATACAAAACAATCCAATTAATCAATTAATATTCTATTAGCAAGTACAGCACTTACATACACACCCCGGACAACGGACTCAATCCTCTCCCCGTACCTAATGTAATAATCACGGACAATCCATCCATCCATCCATCATCATCAAGGTACCGCAACATCACTCTCTCCAATCCCATCCCCCCCTATCCGCGTACCGGTACCCGGCACTCCGTTTCCTCCGTCCCATCGCCACCCGACTCTTCCGACCTCCCGAGGCTTTCTTCCCTTTCCCCCATACTCCGTACACCAACTTTCTTTTCTTTCTTCTTGCCCATACACACCACTTTAATTTCTTCGAGCTCGGCAACACGCAGCCCATCGCACCATTATTGTGAAATCACGCTTACTTACTCTGACTAAAAATAATAACCATGGTGTGCATCCCATCCCTCTTGGATGTTAGACTATGTATGCGAATCGGCGATGATCATGTAATGTAATACAGCTGCCTAGGCCGTGCGGTGCGTGCTCTTTCGGACTCCTTCAGGGTCCGTGTCGTCTTACGCGCATCATGTACGACATGTATGGTTGCTTATTCTATCAAATTCTACCCGATTCACAACACATTTTTACTATAATCACCAAACAATCCAGATATAGCAATCTTCAAAAGGTAATAGATATATACGGATTATAAGAAAGAGTCTCATGTAAATAACGTCCATGCAATGCACGCTCATCTATAACATAACTAAAAACTCCCATCACCCCAATGCCATAATGCTAAAAAGAAAAGAAAATAAAGAAGAAAAAAAGGCACTACTCCAAGTGGTAACCATGTAAATGCTTCCGTCCAATGCCCTCATACACGCATATCCATGTAATATAGCCTCGCAAAGCCGCTTCCTCTTTCTCCCATATGTATCCTTGATGCAAACGCAAACACGGCCTGCACAAATCACATGAAAAAAAAAATAAAGTACTCCCTTCAATGGAAGAACCGGGCTGTCCGGCATCCTCCTCCGGTAAGACAAGGTCCGTAAAACAGCCCACTTTCGCCGAACCTCCCGATCAAACGAAAACAGCAAAAGCCTCGGCTCACCGAGCTTCCCCGGCCCAAAAACTTCCGCTGAGTCAAAAGGGGAAAAAAAGTGTAAGTCACCCCCATTCGGATTTCCCTTCACTGCATGGTAGTCCGCGGAATCTGCTTCCGCTTCTCCGTCATCACATCCCTGACGTACCGACTATGCACCGTAAATGTCCACGGCATGTGCAGCCACCACTCGCCCTGCAGATACTGCAGATACGTGCGGTACCACTGCGCATCTTGACTGCCAATAAAGAGCAGGTAACTGTGGCTCTCTCTATGTAGTTTCTCGGAGAACACTCGTAGCCCTTCCACCACCTGGAAGCGTCTCTCCTCGCTCCGTTGGTTTTCCACGTCGTCGGCCTGCCATCCGGGGTCCACCACGGCGTCCACGTCCCGCACAATGTGCAGCGTCTGCCGGAGCGCCCGAACGGGCCGCGGGAACAGCAGTTGCAGGTAGCCTCCGGACGATGCTCGCGAGCGCTTCTCGCGGTACGGCACCGAGCCCGTCAGCGTCTTGCGCCTAGCAAAGTCCTTGGCCTTGTAGTAGTACACGTCGTCTACCAGGTTTGTGTTGAGCCACATGGTCACCATCTTCTCAATCGTCGCGTTCAGGTCCGATCCGCTTCTCCGCAGGTCGCTGGCATACACTACCCGGGACGTCATGAGCTTGTACTCCAGCTCCAGCAGGTGGAGCTGCAGCCGCATGATGGGCTCGTCTCCAATCAGGAAGCTGTCGCTGAGCCGAGGCGTCGACGGCCTCCACTTGCCGCTCATGAAGCTCTTCATCGAAGTATTCGACGTGGACGACTCGGCCGAGTGCGCCGACGGCGTCGGGCTCGGCTCTCTGTGAATCGTAGTTGGTCTCTTAATATCCCTGGTGTAGTTGACGCACAGGAAAAAGTCCTGATACGGCTGCCCCGTCCTTTTCGTGGGATTGCGCTGAATGGCGTCCCGGCCTCGCTGCGCCGCCACGTGAAAATCGGTGCCTTTAATTAGTAGCTCGTTGTAAAAGGCTTCGAGGTAAGTCGCCACGGTCTGCCAGTGCACATAGAACCACATGGCCGACACGTTGTGGACGCCACGCTCGAGAAAGATGTGGGCCAGGTTTGTTGACGGGCCCGAACGGTTATACGCCGAGAGGCATGCATTGAGAACCACGTTCTCGACATTATAGTCGGCCAGCACCTTGGCAACGTCTGATGCCTTGGCGAGATGAGTCTGTGGAACTTGGTTTACGTGCGAGCTGAAGCCTAGAGGTTTCTTGGCAAACAGAAGCCAGGGCATTTGCTGGCCGTACCTACGTGCCACTGGTTAGATATTTTGAACCCCTTTTGGAACGTCAAGACGAAATGACTTACTCATCATCCATGATCCTTCCGTGAAGGTCAAAATGAACCAAGTTAAACTGCACGCCATGCCCAGCCCTCACCTTCAGATGCTCATCCAACTCCTCTATACTGCCCGGCCGCACCACCTCCAGCAGCAACCGGCTCCTCAGCTTCTTCTGCACATTCATCAACGGCCACTGAGCCAAATCGGGCTCCGGGTCACGGTCAGCCCCCGACCGGCTGAAGTCGCGGGCAATCACCAGCAGCACGTAAAACGAGCCGTTGGGGTTGACCTGTATGCTTGACAATGACCGTGGCGGCCCCAGTGGTCGAGCTGGCTGACTGGCAAAGTCACTCACCCGCGTCACTCTCAACCGCAGGTTCCGCATCAGCGGACTCCTGACGGATTCAAGAAGCTCCCAGGCAAGGCAGTGGATGCCTCCGGCCTTGTTAATGGACTTTTCATCTTCGTGAGAATCATAATGTTCAACAACGACGAGCTGGACCTCGGTACTACCAGTACGGAGCACTCTCGGCCGCAAGAGGCCCAGCTGGGCAAGTAGTATCTCTCCATATGCGTGTATGCGACTCTCGGCCAGCGATAGGCCATCCGTGTCGCTATCCTCGAGCTCCAGGCTCTGCAGGCTCCAATGCTGACGGTCCGAGTTACGGAGATAGTCTTCAAAGATGTCTTTATACTCCGCCTCGAGGAACGGATCTGTAATGGTGATGGTACTCTCTGGTTGTTTGTTGACTTGAATGGTGACTTCCCATGACCGCCTGCCATCGGGCCCTGCTACCTCGTTGGGGCGACTCGATTGCCGCACGTATACGACGTCCATGTCCCGATCCCAGGTCGTCTCAGCCAAGGGGAGCAATCCCGCGACCGCATATTCTGCTCGATCCGTCTCCTGGTGCCTGTCGTTAACAGCAATCGTGGGTATATCCGCTGTCGTGTATGCTATCGTCGATGCTATGGCTTATACCGCTGGCTATTTGCTGCTCCAGCTATTCTTGCGAGCGCCTCCTGTCTAGAGCAATGTAATCAAGACAAAAAGCTCCAGCATAGAACTCGGCCCCCTCTTCAATCCAACTTCAGCCCGAGCTTCGAGTAACCCGCCTCCACTTGTCCTCTCCGCAGCAGCAAGAGTATGTGTAACCTTGTCCGTGTTATAATCTTGCCTTCGTCTTTCCCAATCGAACCATGTCTCGTATTCTATCGCTTCAGCTCGAATCGTGTTCGCAAATCGTGGTCGGTAATTCTAGGTATATCCACGCCTCCACAGGTTGTTGGAAGTGCTTCGTTGGATCCGGTATTAATGCCCTACCCATACCGCAAAACAGCCCCCGTTAGCAAATCCCAGCAGAAATCCTAAATAAGAATCCCCGTAACTGCAGGACCTGAACTCACAATTGCGTGCTCCAAAGTCACCAACATCAAACGCAATGCAATGCAATGCAAGAAGAAAGAAGAAGAAAAAAAAACAAGACACGCGCCAGGTTGGGCCAGGGAGAGAAATCGCTGGAGAAACAGCGTCTCAGCAAGTGCCGTGTGCCTGGCAGGGGTTGCGAATGCGCTGTAACCCACTGCATGCACTAACCCCAGCTTGCCCAGTCCAAACATCCATCCAATCCGCTAACAGAAGCCCCCCAAATTCTCCATTCTGCATTTCTAGTCAATTCTCCAGCTTGGATGTGTCTCTGCTCAGCCTCTCTCCAGCCATCCAATGCTACATCATTCCATCGGTGAAGAAAAGGAAAGACGGCAGAGCATCTAGATGGCAAAATACTGCCTAGCAGCCACGACAACGATCCGCGCTCCAGGCATCCCTCACTACTATACCGTCCATGTGATCAGACAACACATTACTACGGCAAAAAATGCCCTATCAATTACAGCAGCCTCGTTTTTATTCACCTAGACGGCTTTGCTCATGACTTCCTACAAGCCTCAATTCAGCCGCAATTGCCTCGACTCAAAAAAGGGAGGACGCGTAGGGCAGCCCTGGAAATCCCATCCCATCAAGACAAAACACACTCCAGAACCCGTGTCTCGTCTCACTCCCTTAGAGCATTTCCATTTGTCTGAGTACCACGTGGATGAGCTTTTTCACGATTTAGAAGCAAGCTTAGAGTTTGATAGCGGGCTAAGTTGAGAGCGTAGACAAAGTGTAAAACGCAACCACATGAACACCCGTAGTAGATTCACGTCTTTCGTAAGCTGCTTAGTATGAACGACGTTAATTAAACAAAGTTTTCATCCGTCACCCGCGAAACCAACGCTTATAATGGGATCTACACTTTTACTAGGTACGGTACAATGGGGGCTAGTCGTCCAAAAGACCCATCACACCGCATCGTGATGCTTCATTCCCGCAGTATAAAAATTCAAATTGGATATAATGTATCGGTACCTCGTCTATCAGTCCCGCCCGCTAACAACAAAGACAGCAAAAATAAAACAGCAAAAACAAAAACAACGCAAAAAATCAATCTATACTCAACCAATCTACAAAAAATTCACATCATCTTGAGACATCCTTGCACACATCACCATAGGTAGGTAGGAAGAGGAAAAACCAGGCACACAGCTGCTTTTCTCCAAAGTTTGAGGGGATTCAAGTTTCTTCTCAAAGATACCTAAAACGCGAAGAAAAAAACAAAGAAAAAAAAAGCCCTCCCCCTTTCCGCTCCGGCGCCAAGAACACCCTTCTCTTGTTCGAATGGTAGTAATAAAAAACAAATTTCAAGATGGGGTCAAGTTGAAGAAAGCCACCTCTTCTCGCAAACAGTAAAAAAAAGACGCAAAAAACGCAACGCAATACAGATAAAAAAAAAAAGGAGAGGAATTAACAAAGATTGACGGGTCGAACGATAGTGAACAGAAACTAGAATCTGTAGGATTCCACAAGTACACAAGGTGGCAGCAGCCCCGAGTAAGGCTCACTCTCTTGCGTAAATAAATAGATGACGTGTCTTTCTTCCACCTCTTTGCCACGTAATGTTCCAGCTTTCGTCTAGGCTCCAACTCGGGGCTCGACCGGGGATTGGTTGTTTGCAAGGACAAATAAAAAGACAAGGAAAGGAAAAATTGATCAAGTCGCTAGGTAATCAGTTGGTCGACGAGTTGTTGCTGCTGTTTAACAAGAAAAAGAATAAATGTTGCCGGCTAAGTCAAACAGCTTTTTGGGGGTAGTTTCGTAACGTCGTAAAGGGGGAAGAGAAAGCGGGTTGAGAAAGAATAAAAAAAGAGTGTTCTCTCGATATGTACGGATTAGTTGGTTTGTGCTCTCTGATAGTTGTCTAGTTTATAATAACATGTAGTAAGTTGCTAATAAAGCAGAAGAATGCCTGCATCTGTTGTATGTGGTTTTTGCGAATGTCCTGGTTTACATGATGACGCAGCAGCCACAGCCTCCTTTCTGGTCCTGGTCGTCTGGAACATCGGGGATCCTCTGGGTGCTCTGGGCCTTTTCGCTGAGCTGGCTCTGAGACTGCGCCGTTCCTTGTGTTCCTTGTGGCGTCATGGGGGGCCGCTGGCCAGGCAGAGGGCTCTTTGGCGGCTGAATGTCTGAGATCTTGGGCATGGTGGAATAGGATGAGCCCAGTCGTGCCTGGGGCGGGCTCTTGGGAGCCTCTGCCTTGAGCGGCCACTCGTCCGTCTGGCCTGGCGCATCGTGGATCTGCATGTCTTCCTCGGCCGGGGGTTCCTGCTTGGCCGCCTCTTCCAGCGGCGCAGAGTTCTCTCGGAAAATCGGCAGCACGTTGTCGTTTAAGGGTCGGAAGTCCTTGTCGTAGGCATCGCCAAACTTGCCCTCCTGCTCCCACTTCTCTTGCATAAGTCTCTTGGCGACGGTGGGTATGATTTGCTGATCGGGAGGGAGGCGAGGGTCGGGTCTGTAGCTGTCCACCATCCACGGCGGGTTGCCCTCGGGCTGCTTCTTGAGAGTAGCCTCTCCAGAGCGGGTGCTGGGGCGTGCGTTGCTGTTCGTCGAATCCTTGCTAGGGCCTGATCGAGTCTTGGGTCGTCCAGCTGCCTTGTTCGGCTTCGAGTTGACAGGCTCCGAGTTCTTTCGGCTCGCAGCTGTCGGCTTCTTGGGCGAGGATTCCGTGGTGGACCGCTGCACCGGCTTGGGCTTCTCAGCCTTTTCAATCGGGGCACTAGGAGCCAACTCTCTGAGGGTGGCACTACCACTCCTAGAGCGTGTCTGTAGATATTATCAGTACATGTTTCAGTATCATCATGTTGCCATGTGTCCGACTAACCTTGAAGACCGGTATCCTTGAACCACCCTTAGCGTTTTGCGCAGCCGAGGCATTTCCCTCCTCGATCGCCTCGTCCGGCACCTTGAGATCCCAAGGCGATGTCGGGGTATCTGCAGACTCGGGTGTCTGGTCCTGCTTAGACCGGATGTGCTCCGAGGCGTCGGTGCCTCTCCGAGCACTCTTGTCTCGCCGCTGCTTGCTGGGGGCCCGTGACCTGGGGACGAAGCCAGCTGCCTGCAGCTCCTCGTTTTCTATCTGCGCCAGCTTGTCGCGGTGAATCCATTTCGATTCCACCTCCTCGCCGACGGTGGAATCCGCGCGTCCACGCGGGACCTGGACGTCGTCCGTCTCCGGCTCACCGGTCGACCAATTTGACCGGATGTTGTCGAACTCGGGCGACTGGACGCCGCTCTCTGCGTGTGCGTCCCATCGTGGGGTGGACACCTCGTCGGCCATCTTTCGTGAGTCGAAGTGGTTGGAGTTTCCGTTAGTTCGCGGTGCTGCGTCGTCGTCGTAGTAGCCGGCGCCAGTCTCGCCATACGCCTCCTGAAAGGGTTGCAGGTTAGTCGGCAAGCATTCCAATAGAGTCAAGTCCCAGCAAACCATCAAGTCATGCGGCCATGCAGCGCCTCACAAGATCGGCATGTGGCGCTCCTACAGTAAATAGTAGAAGTTATTGTTTGTCGTCAACTTACTTCATGATGGTCCCGGTACCTCCACGATGGTTCGTCGCCATGGCTGCTGCTCGGTGGCGTCAGTGCTGTGGGAGCGCCCCGAGCCGCTGAAATGGCAGCCATAGTGGTAGCCGAGCTGAAGAGTGTACCAGTAACGTTTCCCCCCTTTTTCTTAGTGATGGCAAAATCGAATGCGGGATCGAGTCAGTGACGCGAAAGCGGTGCGGTAGATGTGAAAAGGACAAGAATAAAAAATGATGGATCGAATGACAAGTCGAGAATGGAAAAAAAAAAATTGGAAATGTGGTTGGTAGTGGCGGTCAAAGTGGTCGATTGTCGCGTCGACTAAATTCACCAAGCCTCGTGGAGTCGGTTTGTCGCGATGCTCCCCTGAGACATGGGGTATTTTTCTTTTTTTCTTTTTTTCTTTTCTTTTTTTGGCTTTTTCTTGCTTTGTCTAAAACGAGTGAAAGGGCTGGAAACGGAAACGGAAACGAACAAGGTCAAAGCTCAGGCGGACGGAAGCTCTCTTGACAACGCAATGGCAGTCAAGCTGGCTGGCCGCAGTCGCCGCAAATGGCCAGACAATGAGCTTCAACCGAAGAAGAAGATGACGAGAAGTTGGAGTCTGCAGCGTCGTCGCAGTGGTCGATAGTAGTACTCGTGGTAGTACACTCAAGTAATCTCGGAGAAGGGGGAAGAAGGCGGGCTAGAGGCACAAGTTGGCGATGCGGGTGGTGTGGTTGGCTGGTTGGGGGCAGCTAACGGCTAGCGAGGTGCGCTACGGGCGGTGCTGCTAACGTTGAAAGGGGAAACGCAGTGCCGTGATGAATTGGAGTGAATTGTAGGAGCTCTTGGAGCTGCTTGCACGCACATCGAGTACCGGTACCTCGGTCTGCTCAGCAACTCACATCCATTATCAAGTAACTCGTAACTCGTAATGGTCACCCACGCAAATTTGATCATGGATGCCTTCAATGCGTTCAAGGGTTTGATGTATTTTTCCTGCTGCAAAACCCGGCCAAGCCGCAGCTTTGGAGCGACTCACCCGCCGTTGGCTCCAGGCCTTTGGCCCACCCGCTCATTTGCCAGGAGGCGCCAGGTCGATTCGGGCTATTTGGCGACATGGGTTGATATCATCAGTGGAACTCAAAGGTGATTGCCGTCGACTGTCGTTTGATTACCATGATGCAGAAGCTTTCTCGTTGGTGGGGGTTCTTCCAATGTTAATTTTTTCCTTTCTAACCTCGTCCAAACCTTGTTCTATCCCCCAGCCTTGTCATGTGCATGTGTTTGAAGAGGGCATCAAGCTGAGAAGAGGATTCTTCATGGTGTCTGGTGTAAGTCGAACATCCAGTCAGCCATTCAATTCCATGATGGCTGGGCTGGACCCATTTGATGGCTTGGCTACAGGGCCCTGTCGCCTGTTTCCAGTGGGCAAGGACCCCTGTTGGGACTCTTGTTACTGGAGCACACCAGCGTTGGTTACTTGACGGGCGGTACTCGTTCTTGTAGCAGCAAGCTGGAGCCATTCTGCGACATTGCAACCTCCATCCCACTCAAGTCCCCAATCACATCAACGACCCGCGATATCTACCATCACCATCATGCCATTCACCAACAGCGAAGACTTCAATGGAATCCAATGGCAAAATGATTGAGCCGCTTTCCCCCGGCAAATGCTTAAGTGGCAGCATCAGCCCAGCGCTGCATGTACAAGTATGTACATACATGTGGCGGCTACCGTATTGCCCCAGACGACCAGGTCAACCCCGGCCATGCCATGGTCACCTGCAACCAGGGAATACTCGAGCATACCTGCATGCTTGTGCTTACATGGGCGCACCTACGAGGTAACTGATACTACCAGCACGAGCCAGTAACTCGAGTGGCTGCGTATCGGTACATGCGTGTGCTGTTACGAGTACCGTACGAGGAATTCCTGTTGTGTTGCGAGTGTGTACCTCCCTGGACGCGGGCAAAAGAAAAGACAGCTCACATCAATCTGAGGCGAGGAGAAAGGGGGGCACATCCCGTTGTGGCATGGACATGGACATGTACCGTCAGATTTAGATCCATGTGCCCATGGTCTTCTACCTCAATCTCAACATCATGCCTCTCATGAGAATATTCGCTATTGCTGCCGAGTAGCATCAATGTTTCGATACACAGCTATTCCAATGCACGATGCATTGCAGAGGGAAAATGTGATAAAAAGGGGAATCATGGCAAAGACGACTCGCAGCGTCTTACGTCTTGCCGTCTTCACTGCCCTACTCGTTTAGCCTGACGAGATGAGAAAAGAGGCTGCAGACAACAATTTGTGCCAGCTCTAGCGAGCGGGAAACGAAAGAATGCCTTCTGATGCGATGCATGTGCAAGACACACGTCTGTGCGACTGTCGATCTGTTCCGTGTGGTAAGCATCGAATGCTCGTGCTCGACTCTCTCATTGTCATAGTCTGCGCTGCTTTTCTACACATGTCCTCGCATGGAGCATCTGCTGACGCTGCAACTACAGCAGAGTCAATCTATATCAATGAGATGACCCCAGCAGAATCGCAAGAGGTGCAATGGCATCTCTCTATGAGCATCAAGCATGCGTGTGCCATGAGACACCTCCAGGTGACAGGCTACATGCATGCGAGTACGTCGGTGTGCTCAGTTGAATCAATCATACGATGATTGTGACCATCGTCAACCCTACCTAGCAGTTGGCAAAGCTTTTCCCAATCACCTCCAGCGTCGGCCAATCCCTATTTGATGGCTGGTGTACCCTGAAACTATTCTTTCAGCCACCGGTGGGGAATATTGCTCAACTCACTTCACCGCAGGCACGCAGTGGACGGGGAGGACGGGTTGAAAATGCACACGCGAGCACACGGACGGTGAAGCTGAAAACCAGCGTGATGGCCGTGCAGGGTGGCTGGCTCACTTGATACAATACATCCAGGATCCCGATCCTCGCCGGGACATGCTGTCCTGTGCCGATGCGGAGTGCATGTACTCTAAGGGTCAATCCGGTCAATCCAAGCAGAGCTTTGACTACTGGGCTCGAACATCGCGGAGACTTCAAAAAGCAGCGTCTACATGTGCAAGCTCACCATGTCTCCAGATGCTTCGTCGACATTCTGCGGGAGGACAGCATGGGCCATAATCTCGGGCGACATACACGAGAAATTGGTAGAGGTTACACACGTGGAAGATGACCTCATCGCCTGCACAGACAAAATCCCGAGCCTATTTTTGGACAGGGCTGGCTGGCATTGGCGGGCTGAATTGGTGAAAATGACATCTGGAGCAAACAATTCCAAGGTCTGGCCTGCATACCAATTACACGTTACGAGAGAAATCGGTGTAGATGGAGCTACACAGGCCTGTCCGCCAGCCAATCAACAGCCACGGCTTATATGCTGTGGTACACCAAGTTGGAAGTTAGCTGGCCGAATCACAACGGCCTTGCAGTCAATGCTCTTCCCTCTGGGACGACACATAATTTCCCGGGGGGCGGGAAGCATATAAAACTCATCTCATCACGTCTGTTGCAGCTGGAGAAATACTGTTCTGCGGGGATACCAGAGCCGGCTTGTTTCTTGCAATTCTTCGGGTAAATCGAGAGTCAACTCCTCCAACAGGCATCACCTTCATCATCATCACAATGGCGACTCCAAAGCTGCGCAAGACACGAATTGTCTGCATCTCCGACACCCACAATTGCAACATCAAGCTTCCGGCCGGCGATGTTCTGATCCATGCCGGAGACCTCACCAACAAGGGAAGCATCTCAGAGGTAAGCTGTCCCTCGCTTCCATTTTTGGCCGGTGCTTGGTCGATTTTGCATCTCCAACGCCCTTGACGTCACGCTTCTGTGCAACGACTCAACTGACTGTGTTTGAAATCGTGAAGCTCTCTAGGGCAGTGAAATGGCTCGAAGAGGCTGACTTTGAAGCCAAAATCATCGTGGCAGGTAAGTGTTGATCATTCTGTGGGGGCTTGACAAACTGTTCGATGCTGATGAGGAATTAGGCAACCACGATGTCACCTTGGATGAAGACTTTTACTTTCATCACGGCGACTCCTTTCACAACAAGATCAAGCAGAATCCGGCAGATTGCATCAACCTGCTCTCTTCGTCGCCATCCCTCACGTATCTCTGCCACGACTCGGCAACGATCCGTCTGAAATCACCCACGGGTCCGCACACCGAGTTTACCATCTTTGGCTCCCCGTACTCTCCTCGCAACGGACTATGGGCCTTCTACTATGAAGCCCCAAAAGACCATGGCGAGGGCACTGCTGACCTCACCTCCTTGTGGGAGCTTATCCCGCTCGAGACGGACATTGTGGTGACGCACACGCCGCCACGTACGCATTGTGATCAACCAGAAGGGCAGCGATCTGCTGGTTGTGAGGCCCTGCGACAGGCTCTCTGGAGAGTCAGACCCAAGCTAGCAGTCTGCGGTCATATCCACGACGGGCGAGGGGCGGAGCGAGTGCTCTGGGACCTCAAAAACAAAGCCACGCCCTACGCAGAGAGGGCCGCCATGGCGTGGGAGGATCCCGGCAAAGGCAACAACAAGATCAGCTTGGTCGACCTCACCGGCAAGGCAGGCAAGATGCCGGCCCTCGCAAACGACGGCTCACATCCAGGCAGGCCCAGCTATGAAGACGACCAACAGACGGTCACCACGACATCGGCGCCCGCGGGGACATGTTCGGATGAATCATCAGAGCAAGGCTCTAGCGTCGCTGCCCAAAAGAGAGGCGGTAACGACAGCAACGATGACGGCGTGGGCTATGGGGGCAATCCGGATGAGTCTGAGGATTGCGATTATGAGGCATTGGCGGGGAGAGCCGGCCGCAAGGAGACGTGTGTCGTGAATGCTGCGATTATGAAGGGCAGTTATCCGCATACTGAAGGGAAGCTGTTTAGCAAGCCCATTGTGGTCGACGTGTTCCTACCAGTGTGGCAAGAGGACGATGAAGCTTGAAGAATGAAGGTGGAAAGATGAAAGCTCAAAACCTAAGAATAAAAGGAGCAGAATGGGCAAAACTGGACCAGACGGGACGATCGAAAACACATGTCGAAAAGGGGAGGGCATAAAGCTTGGGGTCGTTGAGGCGATGATGGGGTAATAGGTACAAAGTAGCTTACACACTTACATGGAACACCAGGCAAGCTTCATCAAAGCACGTGTAGCATTAATAGCAGCTCTCTATTACAGCATTGTTATCAAATCCATCTTGAATACTCCCCAAGTACCTGATCTACTTGCCGGTACCTCATTCATCTGCCAGACAGCCATCGACGAAACGCCCGGCATAAGCCAGCGTCCCATGATCGATAACAGCCATCTAGACTGTCCCGGCACTTGAAGCTAGCCAGCCTCAAAAGTAGTTGACGATAAGCACAATCGGCCAGCACATCCCATCCCAACCATCGTAGCTCCGACGCAGGGCCAGCGCATTGATCCCCCCCTCTTCCCATCCTCCTCCTGGCCGTCGAACATGGCCTCTCCAACACCCCTGCGTCACGCCCTGAACTGGCCCATCACACGGCTCTAGTAAAAACGCTAATAAAGGGACAAGTAAAAAGGAACGGTAATGCTACTACATGATTCTGGGGGAGGGTTGCCTACGTGTAAGTTTTGCGGCAAGGATGGCTTTCCATCATCCAATGAGAACGGCATGATACTGTCTTTTTTTCCTGGGGTAAAGACGGAAATGTATTTACAACAGCGGACATTGTATCGAAACTTCCCCTCATGGAGAAGGGCAGGTTTCCGATCATCGGAACAATACATATACTACTGTACTGTACCATACATACATATGCATGCGGGCTGCTATTTTCCCCAGCCCCTTGCTTGGGGTTTTTGTTTTCGTAGGCTTACAAGGCAGATACAGGTAGCTAGAGAATGAGAGGAGAGAGCTGTTTGGGGAGCTTGATTGGAACGCGGGGATTGCGCTGTGGCGGCGCCTCTTTTTAGGATTGGATTTTGATTGATTGATGCCTTGGGAGGTTGAAGAGACGGTGTGCTGGGGGTGGCTGGGTGAATGGTGGTTGATTTGCTGGGTTTGTGAGAGGTGTGGTTTTTTTTTCTCTGTTGAGAGGTGTAGGGTAGCAACATACGCTGCTACGATCTTGAAGCTTCAAGAGCTTCAGGTGCAGTACGGAGTATGTGTGGGTAGTAAAAGCCTTAGCAACAGAGAAAGAGAAGATTCATTGGATCCCTAGAATTTTAACGAATGAAAGCCCTCATGTCTACAGTTAGCAAGACAAAACTCGCTTGAGGGGGGCATGTTCTACCACAAATCACTAGCCCATGGCCAACCCAGTGTTTTGTTTGGTCAGGTTGCCCAGGAAGCCGCACCAAAAAGAAAAAAGCAGAGAGAAGCGTGGGTTACTGTCCTGCATGTGTGTGTGTGTGGATTATCGTCTCGTGGACATGTATGTGCTCACCGCCACGCTTCTCATTCGCGGGTCGATATCATTGGGTGGAAAGAGAAGCCTTTTTTTTTTCTTACTGGTGCATGCATGTGTGAGGAATGGGTATTGGGGTTTAGTTAGTATGATGTTTTTGATGGGAGGGGACTTGCAGCGGAATTTGTCCTATCAGGAGGGACTTGGGGGAGAGAATATCGTAGCGAGTCAATCTTGTCAAAGAATCTAGAAAGAGAAGGAGAAGAATAACCAAAAAATGATAGATGATGACGGGTTTGGGAAGAGAGAGCAAAAATTCCGTTTCGAGGTTTGTCTGCCCGCGTTTGGCGCGCCTATGCCAATAGCAGTCAAGCCATCATCACACTCACCAGACACTGCTGCTCGGAAGAAGAGAAAACTGGCGAGGCTTCGATAGGGCGGAATGGAGTGTGTCTGCCGCCGCCGGAATTGCGGAACAATCGGACAGAAAAATCAAGGAAAAAGAAAAGAACGAAAGAGTAGAAGCAGCTGTAGAAGCTGAGCCACTGTCGGTTTCCCATCACGAGCTCGAAAAGATGACCTCCATCTTTATTTGGCGAAATTCCTTGCCATCCATCCATCTTACGGCTGAAAAACGTCATGTACTCTGTATGGCTAGATTCGCTCTTCTTTTTGTGCTATAATCGCACCTCTCACTCATCATTTCCCGGCCAGTCCGGCTCGTGAAACGTGGAATGCAATCACAAAGCAACGTATTCTTTTTTTACTCATTCGTGAGTGCATATCCCAGTTATAAAAAACGTTTGTGACCAACACGCCGTATGATGCTCATCAGGTCCAACAAAGCCTTGGCTCTTCTCACCAAAACGGCACCGATATCCTCCGTTTGGCGTAGCATCGCTCCATCCCAAATCAATTAGCCTAGTAGAAAGAACAATGTCAAGATCAGCAGTCAGACGATTTTTTTCTTTTCCCGTCTCCCAGCCCGGCGAACGAAAGCTTCGACCTTGTTTTTGTTCACTAGACGCCCAATGACACCGCGGCAGCAAGCGCCCGGCATATCGTCGCCCAAAAAAACGTGCCAGCTTTGGCTTCGGTCAACCACATGGCCCATCTAACTACATGTATCTAAAGAGGGAACGAAGAACTTTCCCACAGTGGCAAAAGCCGGCTCTCGTTCTCCACGTGGCCAGTCACAGGACTTGGGATTCTCTTTTTTCGAACGAAAAAAGAGCAAGTCAGATGCGATCCGACAAGGGAGGGGCACTTATGTTTTTTTGGATACGGTAAAGTGGGATGGCGCTGTGATATGATGATGTGCTTGATTAATAGCTCACATATTATAGCATGAGCTGTGACCCTGTCTTGTCCCTGCTTTTTTCTTTCTTTTTGTGGTTGTTGCAATTTACGGAAACGATTAAATATAGCTTGGGCGATGATCACGGCTGTATGACGCAGACGATTCCCCTCCGTCGTGAACGGGCTGCGGCATCAGCTCTCTCGGCGCAGCACCGTCAACTGACATTTTCCCCTCAAAACAGCTCGTAGCTCAAACCGTCGATCGATAGCTCCCCCCCAAAGCTACCCTTGCAAGCAACCGAAGCTCCCCTCAAAAGGAACATCTTCAGCAAACGATTGGGCTTAGCCGCCGTGATTCAAACATGAGTTACTTGTACTTGTACTGTACTGTAGCAAATAGTGCCCGAGCTAGAAACTCAGCTAACGGGGACCCAAAGCGGGTTGAAGCTTTAAACTGATTTCTCACATGAGCTCGAAAAAAAAAAGTGAACCCTTGCAAGCTTCAACGTTTTCTAGTTTTCTCTTGCCGCGATAGCAGTACATACAATGCTACTAAGTTAAGAGAGAGGGTACATGGAGCTTAGCACCGCGAAAAGCGCTCACCACAAGTACCCTTTTGGCTTCGTGATAGCGTCTGAGATGGTCTTTGTTAGTGCGAGTGACGGGCTAAGAGACGGCCGCCAGCGGATCATCCGCTCGCTCATGGGTCTTGGCCGGTACGGTACGGGTTTCTGTTCATGCGAATATGGGGCTCAACTCTTTTCTGGGCTTCTTCCATCGGCGTTTGCATGTCACGCAGACGATTCGATGCCTGCATGTAGCATCTCTCGCCCTGGTCCCTTGCCTTGCAACTCCTCCGTTCTCCAAGGGACTCCGTATGAGGATACTGTACGAGCCGATTACTGTAAACGGGCAGCTATGTAAGTGGCGCCGCCGGTGTCTTGCGGCATCATCCTCTGTTCCTAAGCCCCAAGCCCAAGAAACCATGTGGAAACGCTCCGCTCGCACCGCACCGTTACCCGTGCCGTTTGCTCCTGTGAGTGGTCCGTCACTTTTTGGCGTGCGAGCCAGATAGCTTGAGCTTCAATCCTCTCTGGCTCCAGCACTTTTTTTTTCCCAGGTCACGTTCAGCTTTCCGTCCGCTGGAGTTGCCCGCTTCTGCTGACGAGCTCTTCCCGCCCGGCGGACCGTCTAGATCCTTGGGAAACGGCTTATCATAGGTATTTTCCATCCTGAGTCATATAGCTGAGCGAATTGGCCATGGGACGGAGTGGCAATGGTTGAAGCCTCTCTCCTCCGCCTGTGGATATAGAGAAGCGGAGGGGACAGACGAGACCCAGCTTCAGCTCAGCACTCCGTTGCATGTACTCGCAACTTACCAAGGTGACTGACAAGCTCCGGCTCCAAAGTGGCTGCCCATCATCCAGTCAGGAGAGCGTGGCTTGGGTCCTCTGGCACGGCTTTTCACTGGGGCTGGCCGTCGTCACCTGGTTGGCGCATCGGCGGCGTCGAATGGAATCCCTTGGAAGGCCCTCTTGTCCATTTTGGCCGTCTCATCTGACAGGCCGGCCCCGTCCAATCACCCCAGACCTCATGGAGACCTCATGGCCATTCCCACAGCCTCGCTGGCCCGCCTGAGTCGACGACACCTGTTCCTGGATCTAGTGGTGGTTTGACGGGCTTAAGTGGCATGTTGTCTAGATTCCCTTTTTCTGCCAACCAGAAGCACCACAAGCTGGCGTCCCTTAGTTCTTAGTGTCTGTCCCTTCACCCCTCCATCCTCCTGACTTGAATCTTTCTCCACGCTGGCTGGCACTTTACAACCCCTCGAATGGACGAGAGTGAATGGGTGTGGGGGGAGCCAGCGCTGGCGACATGGACAAGGGATGAGTGAGGCGCGCCTGTCTGCGTGATAGGTGAGTGATGCTGTGATGGTGGAAGAGGGAAGAAGGAGAAAAAAGGAGCCCCAGATGGTGTCATGCAGTGACGCTGGCGGCAACGAATTGCGACTCGCGGCCTCATGCAAGCCGCAGGCCAGACGCGCAGCCAAGCAAGCCTGTCGGTGATATGCGATAATGGGCTCTGGATTTACAAGGGGCTCTTTTACCGCGAGTTGCGTGTATCGAATACACGAGCCTGTCGCGGAGCAGGACGCAGAGCTTAAGGTACATATACATACAACCGAGTCAATCAATGTGATGCGATGCGATACGACACAGACATGACCTGGATCTTACTTCTCCAGTGTCAGTGTTGCCTTATCCTACCCCATGGAGCTGGTCATGAATGGCGGCTCGTGATGCGGGCTACAGTGCTTCTGTGCGTCGTACATTACGGAGTACATGAGTCCTCGCATGCCCTGTGAAGCAAGGAGCGTCTCTGCTCCGTGCATCGGTTGCATGTTCCCATCATACATGATACATGCATGTTGTATGTACGAATTGCCCTCTCGTACATGTAGCCTACGCTCCCCCAAAGCGGGGAGGAGAGACAGGATAAGAAGATCCATGGGCACTGCACTGGAGACCAGAAAACTCCAGTCTACGAAGCGGGTCAGCCCGTTGCAGCTGGGATTGATTGATTCCGAGGCAGCATTCACAGATGGTCGCCCAGAGCGACGGGAGGGGGGCTGGCCATTGTTTTGGCATCTCAGTCTCGTCTCCTGTCTGTTTTGTTCGCGAACGAACCTCGTAAAAGGCGCCTCGCCACCCCCAGTCAAGTCAGGGACGCGCACACGCTTTTGGCGTGCTCGTACCTGTTCCGCGACGCATCTTTTGGAGACCTGGTGCCTCGCATATGCTGCTGACTGGCAGCAACTTGCTACTGCTAGTAGATAGTTGAGCAAGGATTCGGGCGAAGGAGGGAGGGCGCGGAGCCGCCACTTCATTGGGCGAGAGGCGAAGACGCAGGTCTACGAGATTCGGGGCATCCGGGGGGAGGAGAACAGAACAGACGCTCATGCGATGTGATTGCGTACAGCGAATGACGTTGGGCCAAAGGCAAGGGGAGGTAGCCGAGTGGTAGGCCGGGACCCTTCTCGTGACTGCAGAGGCGACAGGCTGGCGATGGTGATGGCGCTCCTAAAACTGCTCTAGTGAGGTGGTTGGCGATGCTGATATCGAGGCTCGTCGCGATACTCTTGGCCTCCGCACGAGTACCTGAGGCTACCTCGAGCTAGCAGCTGTTCCTTCTTTTGGAGTTACCTGTAGTAGATCGTGATGCAGCTGCGTGTCCCTTTAATCCGTATCTGGTCATCATCTTCATCGTGCTCTGATTGCCCGTGCCGTACGTGTAGTAGTTGGGCCTCAACTTATAATAACCTCCACACAGGCACGCTTGAATCGTTTGCGAGCCTCCCGCTGCTCCTGTCCAACCAACTATTCGCGGCCTGCACGCGGCAAGAGGGCAACAGTTGAGACGACTCAATCTCGCCACACATAATACATTACCATCCGGCTCCATCTCTTTTGGGAGATGCTTGAGCTACAGCCCGCTGTTGCATCTCGTTCCCTCCATCAAACTCCACAAATCTCACTCTCTTCTGCTCGCTTGATCTCACAGGCTCCCTCTCGCTATTCCTAATTAATTGAAATCTTTCATTCTAGTCTTTTTCCTTGTCTTCCTTCCGTCGATAGCTGCGGTGGGGATTTTGAAAGCCCTGCTCCGCCGACAAGGGAGGAAGAAGCCCAGTTGCTTGCATTTTGATCCAATAATAGCCTCGACAGCTCTTTTTGACTCCAGACGACTTATACACACTTGACCCATTGCTAGCACCGTCTCAAACACCTTCACCGCCAGTATTCCGTCGCCGGGTCAATTGCAAGAGATCGTCTTTTCGACTGTTGACATTGAAATCATCGTTTGTTGTCATTGTCCTACTTCCTTGATTTTCTATCTTTTTTTGTTACATATCTTTTTTTGGGCTGCCTTTGCTTTGTTGGCTGCAATTTGTCTGCCTTGTCCGAATTGATCTACCTGTCACGAATATCCGCATTTTACACGCGGCTCCTATAAGCGCCTGAAGCAGTCGCCACTACAGCGCACAATTACAGCGACTCACAGCTGCCTGCGCCCGGCCACGCCAGCATCAATCTGTCATCCCGAGGTCATCTTACAGCCTGCGCAATTGGAATCAGAACAGCTCAAACGCCAATTAACTCATCAGCCTTGCTTGCCTTTCGCTTTCCCGGTTCATTGCCTCTGTCCGGCCTAACAATTGACTCATCCGCTATAAGACGAACGAAATCCATTGCTCACTCGTGCCTTCGTCATCCGCATACCTAACCTAATACTCGTTCGTACACAGTCATCGTCATTGTCTCTTCGGCCCTTGCACCAGTACCGTTCGACAAGCTCCGTTGGGGCCCGTCCGCTACGCGGAGTGTACATCAGCCGATAGCTGCACCTGCGCAACTGGCCCCTCGTTTCGTCTCACGACCTGGGTACCGCCCGCGTCTTTTTTGTCCCCTTTGGTTTAGAGCATAAAGTACCGGTGCAGGGCCTTGCTGATCCGTCCGTGTCATTTTTTCTCGCGCATTGTGTACGAATTGAGGAGTTCCCAGAGTCTGTGTGGTCATCAGGTTGTGAACTTGTGTTGCGTGTACTTGCACCGTCCGAGCATAGCTGGTATTATTACATCGACGGGAACAGAGAATTAGAGAAAAGAAGAGAAGAGAGAACGAGAGAACGAGAACGAACCGGCTCAACTCATCTCATCATCCACCTCGCTCTACTTACTCACTGCTCGCTCATCCTGGCTCTCTTGTCTTGCTTGGCTTTGTCACGCGCTCGCACCTTTTGGCTGACGCATTCACTGGCGCAACTCCACCAATCCCGTGCGTCTGTCCAGCTTCTTCTCTCGCCTTCTCCGAAACCGAGGACGCCGGAATCTGAATCTGGATGCTGCTAGCATTATTACAGTCCATTACAGTAGCATTCATGAGCATGAGCAAGATCCCGAGCCCGAGGATTTGAGAGCACAGATTCTCGCCAATTCCGCCGTCAGTCATCAATTCGCATTAGTTAACCAGCCAGCATCATCGTCGTCGTCGTCCGGCCTCACTCAGCCACAGCTCGATTCGCCGCCTTTAAACCCAACCTGTCGTCCGTCCGTCCTCTCTCTTCCCGTCCCGCCACCGGACCAGAACCAGACCTGACTTGACCCCTCGCCATCAAGACACTGGACTACACTGGACTCGACATATCTCACCATCCACAGCCCACTCGACCTCCCCACCCTCTCTCTCTCCCTCAGGCCAAGTGTTCGTCCACGGCTAGCAGAAACGGATCCTGCTTGGGCTAGTTGAGGCACCAAGAAAAAAGGCCGCTTGACTCGACTCGCCCCCTCCTTTTTTTTTTCCCTCGCCCGCTAGTCTCTACCTGTACGAGGCCCCCCGAACCTGCACTGTACCCGTACCTGTTGCCCGCCCCTGTACCAGTACCTGTGCCGTCGCTTGTACTCGCTACATGTACATGCCAACGTGCTCGTCCCTCCCACAGCAGCTCCTCCCCCCCTGGCCCACCTTTTCCCGCCCATAACGAATCACCGCGTGCAGCGCTCCTCAGGCCCGTGACCTCACGACTTTGCTCGCCTTCAGGTACAAGGTACAGCGATCCCCGTCCCCCTCCAGGCCGCAAGAAATCCAAAAAGGGACCTGGCCCAGATCTTGATTCTTTTTGCAAGCCGTGTGTGCTTCGTTGCATCTGTCCACCATCTGCCTCCCGGTTTTACCCCGTCGCTCGTCTGATTTCCTTTCACTTTCCTTCTGATTCTGCTTGCATTGCTTTGGTCCTTGGAAAGCTGTCATTCCTTTTTAAATCAGCGGCGGCTGGCATTCCATTGCGGCGCCTGGGCTTTTGTTATTCGCCGCCTCACTGCCGCCCATCTATCAATCTATACAAGAACAAGAACAAGAACAAATCAACCCAACTCAACTGAACTCACAGCTCGCCTCCCCTCAGGCCTATTTCTTAACTCTCTACTACTCCTGCGCAGTTGCATTTAGCAGACGTTGAGGATCTTGTCGCAGCCTCAATCGCCCCTGCTCGGAATTCGATGCAAGCTGCCTAAGGCAAAGCTCGCACAGCCAGACTTGAAATAGCCTCATCCGCCTCCAACCCCCCCTCGATCCTCCTCCACCATGAGCTCTACGCCCCCTCCGGATCACTACAAGGTTCTCGGTGTCGCCAAGGATGCGCAAGTAGCGGAAATTCGTCTGGCCTATCGCAAGCTTGTCCTCAAGTGCCACCCCGACAAGGTGCAGGACCCTGCTCTCAAGGCGCAGAAGCAGGAGGAATTCCAAAAGGTCCAGCAGGCCTACGAGCTGCTGACGGACGAGGATGAACGCCGAAAGTACGACGACCAGGTGAAGCTGGCCGAGCTCAAGGAACAGCTGCGCAAGACAAATGTTAGCGGCACCCCGCGATCAAATTCAAAGTATGCCGAGTATGAAATTCGCACTGCCGAGCCTCGCGCCTCGTCTTACAAGCCGTCCACCAACGTCCCCCCACCCGCCGCCAAGGGATACACTTATCCGCGATCTTATGAAGATGATGTGACCTTCAGCCCCCGAGTTTACCAGACTGGCTCATCTCGCACCACAAGACGGGAAACCACCTACGTCGACAGCCGCTCCAAGCGCGAGAGCGAGCGAGATCGCGAAGCCAGGGAAAAGGAAAAGGACCGAGAACGCCGGAAGAAGGCCGAAAAGGAAGACGCTGCTCGTCGCGAGAAGGAGGCCAAGGAGGCCAAGGACGCTCGCCGGGAAAAGAGAGCAAAGGAGAAGCAGCGCGACAAGGACATCAAGCGCGAGTCTGAAGACAAGAAGAAGCACACCAAGGCTACGGCCTACGTGGTTGATGATTACAGCGATGATGCTCCCGCTCCCGCTCCCGCTTCTAAATCTGACAAGAAGAAGTCGTCAAGCAAAAAGTATGACGAGAAGCGCGATCGCTCTTCTCAGCGCGAAGACATTCACATCGTGTCTCCCCAGCCCCCAGCCGTCCGCTCCTTTCCAGAGTATGTGACTAGCAAGTATGTGGAGCAGCCTCCACGAACTGTGCCGGCTGCCCCAGAACCATCGTCTTCTTGGGAAGACACCCACAGCAAGCTCAAGGATGCTGCCTCTTATATCGAGGCGGCTCGAGCCAAAGAGGGTGTAGCTGGCCCTGGTGGCCTTAAGCGATCTATGACTTATGCGCCGCGCATGAACCAGCCTCCCGCTGCTCCTACCCCCCCTCCCGCTCCTAACCAGACGTCTCCATTTGCTGCTCCCGATGACGACGATGTTCGTCGCTCAGCGGCGCGACCTCGCCGTGGCTCCACGGAGAGCAACCGCCCGAGAGACAGGTATAGCAAGTCGTCGAGGGAGCCCCTCACCGAGCCCGTCGTCATGAGCGCCTCTCCCAACAACCGCCATGCCGCTCACCCCGCCATGTCCGGCTCCCCCCCTCACCTTTCCAGGACACACACCATGCCTGCCGATGCGCAAAGCTACCCACGAGCTGTGCCCATCACACGCTCTCAAACCTACAACTACGGAGAGGCAACCGACCCTCGTGGCCGCAACCGTACGCGCTACCAGTCGCAAATCGACGAAGAAGACGCCGATTCAGACGACGTCCGTGACCAACGTGCCAGAGATCGCAGGCACCGCGGCAGCAGGAGGGAACAATCCGTCGATCAAGGATATGGCGAGACTTCTCGATACCCCTCTGGATACGAGAGCAGCCGACAGCCATCGTACAGCCGCCGCGCTGCTGACCCGGAATCTGACCGATATGGTTACTACTCTTCCGGTCACAATGATGCCCGACCTTCAATGCCAGTCCGCGACAGCAGCTATTCCGCCTCTGCAGGAGCTGCTCACTTTGCCAAGGTCAAGACGTCCAAGGCTTACGGATACGACGACATCCAGTACACCAACTACCACCACAGCCAGAAGCCACGTGAAGAATATACTTATGCATGACGGCGTTGGATTTCCATTCTTATACTTCATTTCATATTTTTCTTACTGTGTCTCCCTGTGTTCGACCTCCTCTCGGTTTTAGCAGAGCGATATCTTGTTGACAACAACAAAACCCAACCGCAGGGATCCTGGTACTTCCCCGAGTACTTCCCTGATTTCTATTAACAGAATTGTTTACATGCACCATTTTCCTTATTTGCAATCTATGCCAGAAATCACCTTTCGTTTTACTTTTTGTTTCTATTCCTGGTTTCACTATACGACGAGATGAGACGATCTATCTTATGACTACTACTACAATTACGCGGAGTGCACTGGTGTGCTTCCATGATACGGGATGATGGTCTTTCCCCCTTATTTCCTTATTTACAAGCGTGTATGCCGGATATTGGCAATCAATTTGTTTACTTTTCCTTTTTTCTTTTGGAGACTCCATATTTGGAAGAAATGACGTTTTTATATTTCCCACAATTATCGAGATTGGATGTTCGAGGATACTGGAAGTGAAGCTTATCACTCTTTGTACCTTGGCGTGGAGAGGGAGATTTGTTTGATCTGCATGCGCACATGAAGCTGGGGACCCAGTCCCTTGAAGTGTGCCACAAGGCGTTTTCTGGAGGACTACTACACTGTTATGACCAAGCCCAGGGATACCAATTCGCTCTTTTATAGACTATGGGCACGATTTCGGAGGAAGAAGATTGATTGAATAGCGGCGGAGAGAGCAGTACTACTACCAAAGCATTTGGATAGAGCCGCGACCGAACTGCGCGCAGGGACGCGGCATGACTTGATGAACACTTAGCTGTTTGATGTTTCTACGTCATTTTTTACTGGCCAAGGATGTTGTTTGTTGTTATTTGTTATTTCTTTTTGAAAGGGGGTTTTCGCTACTGGAAACTTTTGAGATGGAGACAAATATTTAGCTACCTACCCAGCAATCTGCAACATAGGCAGAAATTTGAATATGAATATGAACATAAGAATGGAACAAACTGGTCTCCCCTCTTGGTTCGAGTTGTGTGTGAATGGAACAAGCTGGTCTCCCTTTTTAGTTTACGAGTTATGTGTGATTGTTTAAAGGAAATACCACGTTACCCCTCACGCATCACAAGATTGTCCTGCAGCGGCACTTCGTGTGGCGAGGTGTGTCACGGCTTGGAGAGTGAATACGACGGTGATTAGGAAGGGTGGTGAGATTGTGACATAAGGATGGTTTGTACTCTCTGTATATACGACCAATTCTTCTAGGTATACTCGCTTGTCTACGAACCTAGGTAGTTATGAAGACATGTGATGAAGTGGTTGAGATGGAAATTGACTGCTTACTGTGTCCACTCTGCTATTTCATTCATGATTACTATTCTTTTGCTTGTTTAAGCCTGTAAAGGAAGATACTATGGGGTAGTGATATGGGTGACCGGCTCTGTATGAAGTTTTGTGGCGTCAACTTTATTCGGGTTGATTACTGAGTGATTCGGATAGATCCGAGGAATTTACCATTTTCGGCGAACTCTCGCAAGGGTGAGAGTATGCTGCTGATATAATGTAGGGACTATGTAGTTCGAAGCGTTGCTCTCGATGTCTTTTCTTGTGGAGGTAACCGGAGATGAATATTCCAAAGGGACTGACTCGTCGGTATGAGGTATATACGACTAAGTATCATTCTATGGGCGGCCAGTTTGCGGCAACTATTTCAACTGCCGTTGATGCATCCGAAGAAGACTATACGTGTATTGCAACATCCTGAAAGAAATGATTCCTCAAGATTAGGTTTATGTACGTTCAGGGATATCTGCGACCGCGCTTGGAAATCCGTGGAAATCCGTATTGCCTCCTCATACTATTAGGAACATACGCAGGTGGATACGCAGTAAGACGGCCAGCACGGGAATCGGATAGTAAGCTCTTACACAATCCTATACGCCTACTATCTCGCTCCCAACTCGTCCAAGCATCACCACCATGACAAACCACCTCACTTTGATAAGCAATGCGCTGCTTTCTCAGCAACACTCCTCTTTTTGCAAACAGGAAATAAGACCCAAACGAGACAATGGCTGCAATGTGGGTGTCCCCGAAATACCCAACATCTCCGCTTTTTGGCGACTATATCCGGGGCTTCTGAGGTGGGGTTGCTTGTACACGCAGGATTTCTAAGCAAACTGAGGGACAGCAAATCTGGGTTCGGGTCAACTTGGGCCCAGTGGGAAAAGGCATCTGTCCGTCTTATTGCGAGGATATTACCTCATTGCTGGTTTAGTCAGGGTTGGATCTAACAAAAAGTCCTGGAGAAATACGTGGAGTATATATAACCACTATCCGCCGAAGCAAGCTTCATCTCAACTCCATACGATTGACAGTACATGTCTGCTCGCATATCACAGCTAGGACGGCAATTATTCAACAACATGGGTATCCCTACTGACATTACGCTCTACACGGCTGCCACGCCCAATGGCATCAAGGCTTCCATCCTGCTTGAGGAGCTGGGCCTGGAATACAAGGTGAGACATGTCACAGAGTATGGCATTTCACCTTGATCATGATTAACATTCTACAGGTTCATGCCATCGACATGACCGCCAATGAGCAGAAAGAGGACTGGTTTCTCGAAATCAACCCCAATGGCCGCATCCCCGCTCTCACGGACAAGTGGACCGACGGATCGGAGATTCGCATCTTTGAGAGCGGCGCCATTCTGCAGTATCTCGTGGACCGCTATGACAAGGACCACAAGGTGTCGTACCCCAAGGACTCTAAGGAGACCTGGGAGGTGAACAGCTGGGTGAGTTCTGACTGTAGCCTTTTGTGATGTTATGGAGCTGACAGTCACGATGTAGCTGCACTTCCAGATGGGTGGCCTAGGTCCTATGCAGGGACAGGCAAACCACTTTAACCGTGAGTTTCATAACAACATGAGCATCGTTAATGAGTTGTTGTTACTTACATGGTGAGTGTAGGATATGCCCCTGAGAAGATCCAGTATGGCATCAACCGCTACACCAACGAGACGCGCCGCCTCTACTCCGTCTTGAACAACCAGCTGGCCAAGTCCACCTCTGGCTTCCTCGTCGGCGACCGCGTCACCATTGCCGACATTGCCTCCTGGGGATGGGTTGCTTCTCACGGTAAGTTTTTTTCACCATCTTTCAACTCAATCCATCCTCTTTTCCTGTTTCAGTTGACGCTAATTGTGATGAATGCATGTTATAGCCTGGGCTGGTGTCTCGCTGGACGAGTTTCCTGCTCTGGACAAGTGGCTGCACACGCTCCTAGAGAGGCCCGGCTTTGAAAAGGGTCGACATGTGCCCAAGCCGCACACTGCGTTTGATTTGGCAAAGTTGAGCCCTGAGGAGATGGACAAGAAGGCGGAGGAGACGAGGAACTGGGTGCAGAGCGGGATGCAGGCCGATGCGAAGAAATGAGATGTTTTCTGAGATACCAAAATGTGAGATGATGCAATGAATTAGAATGGATGTTTTATTTTTTGAGTCATTGTTTGATGATATGGAGCGGTGTGGAGTGTTGGGGATGAGATTGAGGGTTTGCATGAGGTCTGGTGTAAGACATGCAGTTTTGGACAGAATGGTTCAGTTTGATGATGACGAGTAAGTATGGTGTACTTGATGGGGAGTTTCGTTTGTTTAGCTACGCAGTGCGAATTGTACATCTAATTGAGAGTACGATTGAATACTGTATTCAAGGGGTTGCAATGCCAATCATTGCGTGCTCAACAGCCACACATAATCATGCATACGAGTAAACGAACTTACACACCAAAACCACGACATCCGAATAAGCGGCCCATCGGCTCTGACTCACTTGCCGATCTCCAAACCATCTCAATCTGTCTAATTTTTCACTCTATTATCTTATTAACCCCCAGCTAATGAAAGTGAGCCGAATCGGAAAATGGTGCAGGGGGTGCTGCATCACGAAGCGGCCGGAGGCTATGGTGCAATGCGCTTGGTGCGGGCATTCTGTCGAATCACGGGGGGTGGATGCACGGCATGAGATCCTTGTCGGGGGTTGGTGGATGGCAATTATGTGATTTGAGGTTGCAACTTATATATATCGTTGCTGTAAGAATAAAAAAATCTCTGCAACTCTTTCTCTGTCATCTTCTTCTTCTCAACAGTATTGTCGAAAGACTGCTAGCGTTCAACTCGTCCACAACATACAGAACTACACACTCCACCATGGCTTCATCAACTCAAATATTCACACCGCCGCCTATATCAAAGTCTCCCTTAACCTCAAAAACATCTAATAACAACACTACTCAACCCCAAGTCGACGACATCGAAAGCCAGCGTCCCCCAGCCCAAGAAGACACGCCTCTCCTCTCCGCCCCCGATGAATCCTGGTCTCCCCCCGCGGGCTTCGTCTCCATCCAGCTGGCCATCATGACAAACGTCTTCCTCTACGGCTTCGACAGCACAATCACCGCCGCCACTTACGCCGTCATCAGCTCCGAGTTCGATGCCGCTAACAGCGCCTCCTGGCTGACTACGTCTTACCTCGTTACCTCTGCTGCGTTTCAGCCGCTGTACGGGCGGGTGTCTGACATTTTTGGTCGGAGGGCTTGCTTCTTCGTGGCCACGACGTTTTTCGCGCTGGGGTGTCTTGGGTGTGGAGTGGCGAAAAGCATGTTGGCGCTGAATTGTATGAGAGCTGTGACGGGGATTGGGGGAGCGGGACTTATGACTATGGGTGAGGCGAAAAAACAACTTGCCTGCTTTTACTTACACGTCTTACATGTGCTGACTGACTGACGTTTGTTATAGCTACAATTATCAACTCGGACATGATACCGTTCAAAAAGAGAGGCATGTATCAGGCTATGCAGAATGGAATTGTGGGAATGGGTGCAATCTGCGGCGCTTCCTTTGGCGGCACCATTGCCGACTTGGTTGGTTGGCGCTGGTGTTTCCTCTTCCAGATACCCTTTTCCATCTTTGCGTTTGGCGCAGGATACTTTGTCCTCAAGAGCCAGCATCGTGGAATCGTCTCTGAAGGCGGACTTGGTGCTGTGTGGAAACGAGTCGACTTTTCTGGCGCTCTTCTCCTCGTGGCGGCTGTTTCGACGCAGTTGTTGGGTATGAGTCTGGGTGGAAACGAGTTGCCTTGGGGAAGTCCCTGGGTCATTGGATCGCTTTCGATTAGTGTTGTGCTGTTTGCCGCTTTTATCACCGTCGAGGGGAAGACAACGGCCATGCCGATTATTCCGCTGAGGATGCTTCAGGGAGCAATGCCCATTGCCACGCAAATTGCCAACATCTGCGCCGGCATGTCGACATACGGGGTTCGTCTATTTACACGGATGATCGCCCGAGACTAAAATCTTTGCTGACATGCTACGGCCATTTAGTATCTCTTCATGCTTCCGCTCTTCTTTCAGGCCGTCCTTCAAGACTCAGCCACCAAAGCCGGCGCTCGTCTGGCTATCCCCTCGCTGGCCATGCCCTTGGGTGGCTTGATTGCTGGTACAGTCATGTCTCGATGGGGGAAGCTGATTCCACTCATGCGCACGGGGCTCGTCCTCATGACCATCGGCCAGGCTTTGGTTACGTCGTGGGCGTTTTCGGATGCCTCGTGGAAGTATGTCTTGTATATCTTTCCATCTCACTTGGGAACAGGAATCGTGTATCCGGCAACTCTCTTTATCTCGATTGCGTCCCACGCTCATTCAGGTATGTTATACGTCGTCTTGTCACAGCCGAGATCCCTTTGCTCATATACGTCTACAGACCACGCCGTGTCCGCTTCAACAACCTATCTCGTTCGCTCATTGGGAACAGTTTGGGGAGTGTCCATCACTTCAGCCATCGTCCAAAATACGCTCAGTGTACGCTTACCACAGGTATTGAGCGAGGTACCAGATAAATGGAGAGTACGCCCCTTTTCCTTAGTCGTTTTAAATATTCATAACTGGTAGGGATATCGGCAACTGACGTAGATTTCGCTTAGATTATCGACGAGATCCGACACTCGGTAGAAGCCCTGCGGACGCTTCCGCTTGATATTCAGCTTAGTGCCCGGCTGGTATACTATGATGGATTGAGACTCGCTTTTGGAGCAACGACTCTGGTGGCCGCCATTGGGGTGTGTGCTGCCTTTATTGCGAACCCAGCTAACCTGCGAAAGACGCACGAGTAGTCGTGGTCGCAGCTATATACATCTCCAGCCAGTCAAGGTATGCAGAAGGTAGTGGACGTAGTACTCCGGGTACAGCACTAGGGCATAGTCGCTTGTATATACTATCCATTATTTATAGCTTCGTCTGTTAGCTTAGGAATCATCTGAAATGCTTAATCAGTACATCTCAAAGACATCTGTCGTCTAATCAGTGAAGCTGGGCAGTTATAGTTGACTTACGGCACTGCTATGGAAGAGTCTGTTAGACAGTTTAGTTTATCTAAGCTGGCGTCTCAAATATATCATGAACATAGTTGCAGCACTGAGACTCTCGTGGTTTGTGATTGCTACTTGAGCCTCCCTTTCCAAACTTCAATACACTTGACCGTCAGCCATCTTGAGTTTTGATCGGCCATTGGAAAGAAATAGCAGTTGCCATTTCAATCTCCCCTTACCTGCTTGACACCATCGGCGTATGATGAATCACCCCAACTTTCGCGACGCCTTTTTCTCGTGTCTCCACGTTTCTTGCTTATGTCTAGCTTGCCCTCAATTACCTGCAACAACGGCTCGGCAATATACTGGGGGAGACCATCCGATATTGCCAATACCAGTATTTTCAAGTCTTCTTCCTCGCCGGAGCAATGCACAACAAGCTTCTCAGTTACAGATGAGAGGAACCTCGCCCGTCCTGGATCAGCTGCCAATTACGACATGAGGCCCTTTAGTTCGGTACAATAAGAAGCCAGCACTGATTCTTCCGGGAGCGATCTCGCGAGATTTCCAAACTCAGCCAATGCATCTGGATCAACAGCTCCGTTATGTGGAACACCGAGACTGGCGCCTGCCCTAAGGAAGGCATCCAACGTTCTAAGATAGCTGTCGAAACACTCTTTGCCGAGGAATCGCGACGTAGATATCTTCAAGAAGTGCGAGAAGACGGTGTGGGCTCCCGGCCGGTCCAGGAGGGCTTGGTTGGGATCTGCACCGTAGGACATGAGAAGATCGAAGAGAGCATTGTCTAGAGAATCGTTCCATCGTAGAGCGGGAAACATGAGTGGCCCCGATAGCATGTTGAAGACAGACATGGTACCGCGAGCGAACAGTACCCAAGGAGATGCCGCCTCGTTGAGATGTGAGCCTTCAACCTGTGGGAGCACGTTTGGATCCTCTCCGCGCTGGAGGAGGACATCGAGGGTCCTAGCCACTGGAGCTGGACTCTCGCCACTGTTGAGCGACATGGGAGTGAGCGCGGCGAACAGTGGTGATTCATCAAAGATATTGAAGAATTCAGGTTGCTCGCGAATTCTCTTTTCAATATAAGATGTCAGGTTATGCTTGAGTAACTCCTCGCGGAAAGGTAAACCGGGGTGACAGCCCTCATTGACTCCTCTGATGGTGACGTGCCCTACGCGCACCATGGCCTCAATGGCTGCCTCATACTTATCTAGCAATGTCGCCGTCCGTTGATAGTGACGAGAGGCGAATTGGTCGGCTTTCAGTGCTTCCGATGCGTAAAACAGGGCCCGGTTGAGATGCGAGATGAACGGTCCACTGTTGAGTCCCTTCCCGTGCCTCATAATCCCAGAGACGAGTGAGGTAACATGGCATGTGGTTTTGAGAAAACCGAGGTATGCAGTGGCAATGAATACAAAGCCGTTATGCTCATCTGAGAGCTTGCCGCGCAAATACTCTTCCAAGTCTTTAGTCAAGACAAAGTCCTTGACAGTCCTATGGAGGAACTCAACCCGCAGATTAACAAGCTTGAGTAAGCCTTTCGTCTTGTCATTTATGCTGCGAGTCGTCTGCTCTCTCTGCTTCGAAATTTGTTCCAGTGGCCTAGATCCTATCGGACATCGATAAGCATAGTCGTGTTCTTCAAACTCCCTTTCCAATTGCCAATAGAGGTCGATATGAAGAGGCTCCAAAGCATGAGCAGCGGCTTGCAAAATGCCCGCCATCTTGGGGTGGTCAATTGGGTCCACGCTTTCTAACATGTGCTTGAACAATTGCTCCAGATCAGTCGGCAAACCACTGAGCCCACTTTGGATGCTCCCGGAGCTGATCACCCACAAATTCTCGGATATCATTTCGAGTCAATTCATGAATGTCCAGTCTCTCTTTGCCTTCACCACCGAAGCTCTTTTCAAATACAGCCCACGGACGGCTAGACAAACACATTTTGATATGGGGAGAATTTGCCATATCGCAGAGAACCTTACAGAGCTCGGCATGATCGCTGTCGTACTCGTCGAGCCCATCGATGAAGAAGCATATCTTCAGCGGTATGTTGTCTGCTGAAGCCAATGCTCGAAGCGCAGCCGTAAGTTCAGAAACGGACCACGGTTCTGCTGCAGTCTGCCATCGTCCATCTTTGGCTGCTTCCCAACGGCTGGGACAGATCAGCGGGACAACCGACGGATGTTTGTGGCAGACATAAAAAAGCAGAGACTGGAGCAGTCCCTGCCATGATTTCTGGATCGGTGTGCCTGCAATCCAAAAGAAATGCACCGCTACAGCGAGAGTGTCTGCAGAGCCCGCCCATTGCGTTAGCAACTCTTTTGTCTGAGAGTGTTTTGCGATAAATTTCATGAACGTAGATTTCCCAGATCCCGGTTTGCCTGAAACCCAAAAGGTGCCAGTTCCGGAGCTGAACCATTTCGAGAGTTGTGAGTCAAAGGCCCACTGGAATGTGTTCTTGTGTGCCTGCGGGACAGAATCGTGGCGGACCGGTCGACTGGAGTAGTTTAGACTGGCGACGATTTTGTCTGCAAACATGTTGTCTTCAGCTTCGATTAAGCTAGCCAATCGATCGCTGAATAGTCTGATATCGGTATCTGTGAAGACCACGGAGTTTCCCCCATCCGAGTTGACTGACCGCCTCTGAGCCTCCAGTCGAAGATTCTCTACGTCTTGAGAAATGGAGTTGATTCGAGACTCCTGCTCTGGTCTAAACTGTTGTTTGACATTTTCCAATGATTCGATGGTCGTGTTGAGCTCAGTGATCCGGAAGCTAACATCAGATGTTAGTTAAACCTATAAAGCACCTCAGGCTCGCGTAACTCACTTCAGAATGGAACTGGCATTACGTGTTATAGCGTGAGAGAGCCGCTTTACGTTCTCTAGGCTGAATCTGCCTCCCAGCTTGGACTCAACATAGGTTGTAGCATCCGTCTTCCGTGACAAAAGTCTATTTCCTGGAACATCTTTGGGTATGTTCCCAATAGTCTCGAGTAGCACCTCGGAGTCTTCTAAGGAAGAAGTGGCCAGCTCTAACAGGTCCAGCTCATCTTTCAGCGGCGGCGATGGAGCCGCCAACAGTCGCCGTTGAAACGAAGCATGCTTGTTGGAGAGTGCCAACCTCAATTTTCTGTAGTCTTCGAGTGCGGAGGTTTCGTCTTTTTTCTCGATCGTCGACGAGACCTTGGTTGAGAGCAGTCGTACACTGAACTCTGTGAAGATGTCGCTCGCGACACCAAGAGCCGTGATAGCATCCATGAATGACTGGTACGTAGAATCGAGATCAATGAGGACGCGGGAATTTTAGCCCTCAAAGGGGAAGCCTCAAAAAGCGGCGCTGGAATTGTTATTGAGGCTCATATATGTCGGGCCGACGAACAGAACAAGGGGTATTGTGGTTGGTTATCAGGCATTGTGTTCTAAACCATTTCCCACTCCGCTCCGTAAATGTAAAGCTCAGAGGTAGATTCTCTTTATAACACTAGCGCTTAATATTTAATATATTCTCCATCACCCTGAATGGTAAACAATGCACATGTCCATTGATGACAAGGGTAAGTTTGCAAGGGGAAATGCTTGTCTTCTAGAATAAATGTGCTGAAGCCCACTTTTACCATCTCCTAGCTCACGCTTTTACGATGGGGATGCAATCTCCGCGGCTAGCTATCCGTAAATCGCATTGATGGGAATTAGACGACGGTCTTGAGCCGCTCTAAAACCCGGCCCGTGGATCTATTGGGCGCCCAACCACACAGGACCCTTAGTCAGCAAAAGCCCGCTATAATACACCACCATACGGAGTACCGTATTACCTCGCAACATTCGATAATGGGTCTCTATGTTTTTTTCGCTTAATTATAGATATACAGTTAGTAGATTACTACCCTAGGAAAATAGTTGCCCCAAAGCTGGAGAGACCTATTATTGAATTTTACAAGGTAATACAGTAGTCTTCTTTAAAATACTACCTATACATCTATCTAATATAATATAGGTATTTATTATAAACTAATATATTTATAATTATAATAACTAGCCTATAGGGTAGGCAACTACGGAACTATAATAGGCTAAAGAACTAATTATAATATAGCTTACTTAATAATAAATAAGCTTAAGTAAGCTACTTTTTATTTAAAAAGCTAGCTTACTTTTAAATAAGTAAACTTAAGTAAACTTTATATTATATATTTATTTTATAATACTTATTTAAAATAATTTAAATAATTAATTATAAATATAAAATAATACTTAATTATATTTATAAAGTATTATTTATTAATTATATAAATAAACTTTATTATTTTTATTAAATTATTTATTAATTTAGTTTAGCTTATTTATTAATATAAACTTAATATAAAAATTATTTTTTAAAAAATTTTTTATATTAATTATATAAAAACTTAGTTTATTATATATTTATAACTTTTATTTAAAAATTACCTTAGGTTATAAATAATACTTTATAAAAATATTAAATAATTAAATTTTATATATTAAATATAAAAATAAATTAAAAAAGTATTATAATAAATTATAAAAATAATAATATAAAATTTAAAAAAATATTTAAAATTAAAATAATTAATAAAAACCTTTAACCTTAGTTATAATAATAATTACTTTTACTACCTTAATTATAATTTATAATTACTTAAATAAAAAAAAAAATCTTAGTTTTTAAAAATAAAATTATTATATTTAAAATTAAAAAAAAAAAAAAAAAGTAAAATTATATAACTTAAGTATTTTAAATTTTATAATAAAAAATTAAAAAATATAAATAAGTATTTTATTAAATTTAATATATATTTTAATTATTTTTTTAATATTTTAAAAAAAAATATAAATAAAATTATTTTTATAATTACTTACTTTATTAAAGTAGCTATAAAATACTTATAATCTATTATATAAAACTTTAAAAAAAATACTTCAAATAAATAAAAAACTTAAACTTAAGAAATTTTTAAATTTTATAAAAATTTTTATAATTAATTTAAAAAATTATTTAAAACTTTAAATAAAAAATAAAAAATAAAATAAAAATTTTAATTTACTAAATAAAAAAAATAATATTTTAAATATATAATTATATTTTTATAATTTTTTACTAAAGTTAATTAAATTAAAAATAATAAAAAAAAAATATATTACTTAAGCCTTAAACCCTTAGTTAAAAATAAACTATATAAAGTTAATAAAAAAATAATTAATTTTATTAATTATACTTAATTAATAATTAATATTAATAATTACCTTTAGGAAAAAAAATAAAAAAAAAAAAATAAAAAATAATAAACTTTTTAACTTAAATAAAACTTTTAGTAATATATTAATTAAAGTAGGAAATATAATATAACTTTATTTAATAATAAAAAACTAAAACTTATAAATTTAAATATTATTAATATTTATAAATTTATAAGTAAATATAATTACTATAGTAAAATAAATTATAAAAAAAAAAATTATTAAAGAAAATATAAAAAGTTTAATAAATTTATTTATAAAAATAAAAAATTTAATAAAGTTTAAGTTAATATTATTAAAATTATATTTTATAATTTACTTAATTAAATTAACTATTATAATAATTAATATTTTATATATAAAAAAAAAAAATATTAAAATAATACCTTAAAGTATTTAAAAAAAAAATAATTAAAATAAGTTATTATTAATATTATAATTTTTAAAAAAGTTAATTAATAAATAATTAATTAAGCTATTAATAATATACTTAAAATTATTATTACCTTAGGAAATATTAATATAACTTAAAATAAATATAAAATAATATAAAATAAAGTTTATAATATTTTATTTATAAAAAAAAAAAAAAATAAATAAATATTTTTATTTATAAATAAAAAAAAAATTTAAATAAAAAAGTTATATTAACTTTAATATTTTAAAATTATATAAAAATTATAAATTATAAAAACTATAATAATTAAATTACTTTTATAAATAAAAGCTTTTTAATTATAAATTAAAAAAAACCTAAAAATAAAAATTAAATAAATTTTAATAAATACTTAAATAATATAAAATTACTTAATAATAAATATTAAGTAATAATAAATTAGTAAAATATATTAATATAATTTATTATTACTTTATTATAATTTAAAAGTAATTTTTTAAATAAAAAAAAATATAACTTATATATAATACTTTATTTATAAAAAAATATAATTTTTTAATAATAAAATAATATAATAATATATTATATATTAAATATTATATAATTAAAATTAATAATTAATATTTTTAAATTTAATATAATAATCTTTATAATAAAAATTATATTAAAATTTATATAAAAGTATATATTAATTAATTATATAACTAATACTTTAATTATAAAATTAAAAAATAATATAAGTAAAAAAAAGTTTATTTTAAAATATATTTTTTATAATATAAAAATAAACTTTATAAAAAATATTAAGTAAAAAAAAAAAAAAATTATTAATTTTAATATAAGTTATATTATAATAAATTTAACTTTAAAATATATAATAAAGGTTATATTTATAAAAAAAATATTAAATACTTTTATAAATATTATATTAATAAACTTAATATTAATAAATATTAATAATATTAAAAACTTTAATAATAATAAATATAATAATAAATAATTAAAATTTTTAATATTATTATTAAAAAAAATTATAATTTTAATTAAAAAAAATATAAATTAATATAATTAAAATAACTAAAATAAAAAAACTTAAAGTAAATATATAACTTAAGGATAAAGCTATTATTATATATATTAATAATAAATTAAATTATAATTTAATTTTATTATAATTAATTAAAAAATTATAAATCCTTATTTAATAAAAAAAATAAATATTATAAATTATAAATATTATAAAAGTAAAAATAAAAAAAAAATTTATTAAATATAAAATTAATTTATAATAAACTAAGCTTTTATAAAGTTAATATAAAAATTTTTTTTAAAAAATAAACTTTATATTAAGTTTATATTAGTAAATAAATTAAGCTAAATTAGTAAATAATTTAATAAAAATAAAAACAATTTATTTATATAATTAATAAATAATACTTTATAAATATAATTAAATATTACTTTATATTTATAATTAATTATTTAAATTATTTTAAATAAATATTATAAAATAAATATATAATATAAAGCTTACTTAAGCTTATTTATTTAAAAATAAATTAGCTTTTTAAATAAAAAATAACTTACTTAAGTTTATTTATTATTAAGTAAGCTATATTATAATTAATTTTTTAATTTATTATAATTTTATAATTATTTACTTTATAAATTAATTATTATAATTATAAATATATTAATTTATAATATAATATTTTTTTTTTATTAATTTTATTTTTAAAGCTTAATTATATTTTATATAAATATTATAGTTTTTTTTATTTTTAAATAAATATTTTTTTTTTTAATTATTATTATATTTAACTAAGTAAAAAATTTTAAATTTAAATTTATAAAAAAATATTATTTTTATATAATTTTTATTTATTTTTTTAAATTTAAAATATTATTTTACTTTTATTATTTAAATAAATAATTTTATTTAATTATTAAAAATAATAATTTATATATATATTATTATTACTTTAATTACTTATATAATAATTTATTTATTTTTATATTTTTTTATAAATATAATTATTTTTTATATAAATATTATATTAATTTAATTTTTAATTAATTATATTATAAAAAATTTAAATAATTAAAATATTAAAAAAAACTTATTAAAAAAATATTAATTACTTAATAAAAATATTATAAAAAACTTTTTATTTAATAAAAAGTTAAATATAATAAAGCTTTAGTTTATTTTATAAAATTATAAAAACTTTATTAATTATTTTATACTTAAAGTATAAAAATAATAAATTATAATTTAAATATTAAAAAAATAAAAAAATTAAATTATTGTAAAAAAAAAAATATTAAATAAAATTAATTTATATATAATATAAAAATATATAATTTTTTTATAATATATAATTTATAAATAAAATTAATTAATATTTTTTTAATATTAATTTAAAGTTTTTAAATTTTAATTTTTTTATTTTAATAAAAAATAATTTTTTATTATTTTTTTAAATTTTATAAAATATTTTAGTTTTTTTTATATTTATTTTTATTATATTTATAATTATTTATAAAATTTATTTTAAAAAGTTTTTAAAGTAATATTAATATATTTAAAATTACTTTTTAATTTTTAATTATTTATATTTTTATTATATTTTTTTTATTTTACTAAATATTAAAGTTTATTAATTATTTTATTTATTTTTAATAATATTATTTTATTAATTTTATATTTAAGTTTTTTACTTTAAATAATAATTTTATTTTTAATAAATTTTTTAATATTTTTATTTTTTAATATTTTTTTTAATAATAAAATATAAAAAATTAAATATATTAGTTTTTTTTATTTATTTAATTATTTTAAAAAATTTAATTTATAATTAATTTTATTAATTTTTTTTAAAATTTTATAAAATTTAATTTTTTTATAATTTAGTTTATTACTTAACTTATTTATTTTAATATTAATTTATTTTTTTTCTTAAGTATATTAAAGTAAATAAATTATATTTTTTTTTAAAAAGTTAATTTCTTAAGTTTTTTTTTATTTATATATTTTTTTATATATTTTTATATAAATTTAAATTATATATATAATTTTTAATATAATTTTTTAAATTTATTTACTTTAAATATAATTTTTTATATTTTTTTTTTTATAATATTTTATATATTTAAAAATAATATTTTTTATTAATATAAAATAATAATAGTTTTATTAACTTTAAAATTAAATTATTATAAAAAATTTTTATATTAAATAAATATTTAACTTAATTATTTTAATTAAAATTAATATAGCTTTATAAATATACTTTAATAATTTAATTAATATATTTTATTTATTTATTTATTTATAAATAATAAATAATATTAGTTTTATAATTTATTTTTATTTTTATTATAATATTTTATTAATATTTAAATATTTATATTAATTTTTCTATAAAAATAATTTCTATAAGTAATTTATATTTTAAAATTATATACTTTTATATTATATAACTTAATTTTTTTATTATATTTTTTTTTTATATAAAATAAAAATATTTTATTTTATTAATTTATTAATAATAATAAAAATATTATTATATATTATATTTATTATAAATTTTTTTAATAATAATAATTTAATAATATAATTAAATAAAATAAAGTTTTAAAAATATTTTAATATTAATAATAATTATAATTTATTATAAAGTTTTTATTAATTAAATTTTATTTTTATATATAAAGTATATAATTAAATAATTTCTTTAATAATTTTTTTTATATTTATAAAAGTATAATATTATTATATTTATTATAATATTTTAATAATTTTTTTATATTTATATAATAAATATTTATAAATTATTTTTATTATTTTTTTTTATAATAAATCTAATATTTAGATTTTTTTATTTTAATATAAAATTCTTTTTATAAATATTATATTATTAAAAAATTAATTTAATATTTAATTATTAATTTTATTTTTAATTTTATTAAAAATAAAGTTTTTATTTTTAATTATAAAAAAAGTATTAATAATTATTAATTTATAATACTTTTTTATTATTTTTTAAAATATTAATAAAGTAAATTTTAATATTAATTTAAAATAGTTTTTTTTATAATTAAAAATATTTATATAATTATTTTTTAATTTTTTATAAAATATAATTTTAAAATTATATTTAGTTATAAATTAAAAATATTTTTTTTATTATATAAAAATATTTATTTTTTTTATTATAAAATTTATAAAATTTTTATAATTTAAATATATAATAATTTTATATTTATTACTTAATAAATATAATTTTTATTTTTTAAAAGTTTTAAATATAATTATTAATTTTTAATTATAAATAAAATATTATAATTTAAATTTATAAAGTTTTTTAAAAAAAAAAGCTATTAAATATAATATTTTTTTATTATTTTATTAATTAAAAACTTTTTTAATTATATAATTTAAAATATTTATTTTAATAATAATTAATTTTTTTAAATTATATATTTATAATATTAATATATTAATAATAATATTTTAAAATATTTTAAATACTTCTTATTATATTCCAAATACTTTATAATTACCTAATTAATATATACCTAAAATAACTATAAACTAATCTACTAATAAAAAGTAAGTTAATATAAGTTACTTATTAACCTTTAGTAACCTATAATATAAGTTAATATAAGTTACTTATTAACTTTTATTAACTTAATAATATTAACTAAATATATAAAATTTAGTTACTATACTTTTTAAATAGCTTAAATAATTAATTATTAATATAGTAATAAAATTAATTATTATATTTAACTTACTAACTATATAATAAAATTACTTAAATTATATTTTACTACTTTTATTAATATAAACTATAAATAATTTATTACCTTAAGAATTTACCTTATATTATTTAATATAAACTAGTTTATTATATATAATAACTTTTATTTAGATTAGTATTATATATTATTTAGGTAATAAAAAGTACTATAGTTCTTTAACTAACCTTTATTACTTTTAAAAGCCTTACTGTAACTTTAAAAAAACTTTAAGCGTAAAATAATTAATTAAAAAATAACTTAAAGTTAGCTAAAGATACTAAGGCTATTAAAATAATTAAATTTAAGTAACTAGGATCTTTTATTAAAAAGGCTAGTATTTTATAAACCTTTTTTAGCTAACTTAAGGTCTATTATATTATTAATAGTAATACCTTTTTAATTATTAAAAGTAAGATCTTTTACATTTTAACTATATAAAAAGAGCTATATTTAATTAGTTTAAACTTATTGTAAAAGACTATATTAAAACTACGGATATATTTTATAATAGTAAAACTACTTATATTTTTATAAATTATATAAATTTTAAAACTATACTTTAATTAGTCTTTAGAATAATTAATAAAAAACAGGTTATTAAATAAAAACTTAAGGACTTTTATTAAAAAAGGGCTATATTTAAGTATATTTCTTAGTTTATATAAATCTCCTTAAAGCTTAAATAAGGATATAAACCTTTAATAAAATATTTTTATAAAAGGTTAAAAAAAAAAATAAAAGATAAACTATATAAAATTAACTATCCTAATACTTTTTAAAAATATATAAATAAAGCTATTAAAATTAATAATAGGTAGTATAAGTACTAAAAAAAATATAAGGGAAAATTATAACTTTTCCTATTATACTACTATAAGGCTAACTAAG